>JARQOC010000011.1:166247036-166847036 GCA_033576535.1 Allobates femoralis
GGAGTGGATCTGGGAGGGCCACCGGCGGGATGGAGCCGGTGCCAGGTTCATGGGCCCCACACTTGGCAGCAGGAGACAGTTGCGGTGGTGCTAGCGGTCGCTTGCCAGCTGTGCCTGCGAGGGTCCCAGGAACGGCTCTAGAAGGCAGCCGTGGGATTGCTGCAGCACTGGGCGCTCACCTTCATTGCCCGCCAGGAGTCCCCGCTGCAGCACGGGGCGCTCACCTTCTGCGTCCGCTGGGAGTCACCGCTGGGGGCCGCGCACTGTGCTGGGAGAGCCGCCGGCGAGGTGGTGCTGGATTGTGGGCCTTCGGTTTCAGCTGCAGCACGCAGCATTTTCAGGAGGCTGCCGGAGGTGGTCTTGCTTCAGCGGCTCCCCGGGTAAGAAGAGCTGGGAGGTGGTGGTGCCGTTGGACACGCCTTGGTGCCGGGGCGGCTGGGGTCGCAGGCCTGAGAGGGGAGCCGCAGGACACGGCCAATGGCCATACGGGCCAGCCGGCCACAGAATGGAGTATGTGGCCCAGATGGTCGGTGGGGTGCTCAGGGGTGACGGCGATGAGGTTGGTAGTGTGTAGGGAGGACAGGCGAGCTTGGATGCGGTGGATTGTGTTCAAGTGCCCGGAGTCTCCTTACATGTGTCCATCATGCCGGCAGCCATCTTGTTTAATGTGTAATGGAGTTCCTAGCCACTCAGAGGATAGATCACAAGCGGGAATACACACCAAGGCATCAGTTGTGGAGGGAGATATCGGTAACATATCTGAGGAAGGTCTAGGACTCGGGATATCTGGCGTTTACACCACCCTAATGATAGGGAATACAGTCACTACTCTCACCCGCATGAAAGTTAGTCATGCATTGACCAGATCCGGATGACTGACAATATAATACCTAGAACGCGTGAGAGTATGATTGAAAACATGGTGATCTCTGATCACAGTCCTGTGAGTGTGTGGATTCAGGATAGCATTCCGAGGGGACGGATATTATGTGGAGGTTCCTGACATTTTTAACTAAAGATGAAAACTTCCACAGAATTTTTAGAGAGTGGCGGGAGGATTTCAGGATGACAAATGGAGACCATGAGAAGAATCACTTGCTATATTGGGAGACGTCCAAGGCAGTTCTGTGGAGACGTTGGTTGGGATATACAGTCAAACTTAAAAAGAGAATGACTGAGCAATACATCAAAGCCAGCAAACGTCTTATGACAGCATACACTGCGTTTGTGGCAGATCGCTCCGGTACAGGAAAAAAGAGATGGCTGGCGGCGAAGAGCAATTGTGACGCATGGGCTGAAAGAAGGAACAATTGTTTTGTTCTCCTCTCCACTCTGCACAGCAGGAGGTGTCCCTCCACAGATTTGGGAATAAGGCAGGGAAAATGTTGGCTAATTTGGCTAGGGGGTGACAGCAACTGAGGCAACACAGAATCCCACAGAGGGGAGTGAGGTATGGTAATGGAGGGCAAAGATGCCACGTTTCTTAGAGCAGGAACTTGAGTCCCTAAATACTGAGATCAAAGTGGGAGAGGTGGAAGCAGTCATTAGAGGGCTAGGGAATGGCAAAGCCTCAGGTACAGTTGGATTTGTTGGGGAATTCTATAAACTCTTGAATGACCAGATCTCTCCCAGGCTGACAGGCATGTTTAATAAAATGATGGGAGGGGAGGAAATATCTGAACATGCCAACACAGTACACATAAAGCTGTTACCAAAAGGAGATAAAGACCCGAGGGATCCTTCCGGCTACAGACCAATCTCACTTATCAACCAGGATCTCAAGCTGATTTCAAAGATTCTGGTAGATAGGCTGGCATTAGTTTTGCCCAGAGTAATTACATCACATCAGTCAGGTTTTTTGAAAGGTTGATAGGCAGTATCCAACATCAGAAAAGCTATGCTGATCATGGACATTGTCAAGGGCAATAGGGGAAATTGAATAGGATGCCCAGCCTTGATCATGTTGGATGCTGAAAAGGCTTTTGATAATGTGGATAAGTCTTGGCTGGAATTGGTCCTGGACCAATTGGGGTTGAGGGGAAGACTACGTAGTTATCTCCAGGTCTTATATTTGAATTCACGGGTGAGAGTTTGTTCCCTGGAATTTTTGTCAGATGTCATTTCCCTGAGAAAGGGTACTCGGCAGGGGTGTACATGGTCCACACTGCTTTTTAATTTAGCCATTGAACCCTGTCGAGGATACTTAATAGTGACGTTAGTTATGAAGGGATAAAGATAGACAACAAGGAGATAAAATCTGCGTTGTATGCTCTTCATGAATGACCCGCATAAGGACCTAGCCCAGACATTGCATCTCTTAGAACAATTTGGGAGGTTTTTGGCTTCAGACTCAACAGAAAGAAATGTGAGCTGTTGTATCTGAAGTGAGATGACCAAACAATAAGACGTAGCCAACAGACGGAGATGTCAGGAATCCCGATAGCAAAATTATTTATCAAATATTTAGGTGTACATCTTGGTCGGACGGCAGAGACGGTGTATGCTCTGAACTACCAGCCTCTTATCTCCAAACTAGAGTCACAGCTGAGAAGCTGGAGTGGTGTGCCACTGTAACTGTTAGCTAATGGTCACTTAATAAACATGTGTTTTCTGAGGCTGTTGTATTCTCTTCAGATGATCCCTGTATTGCTCAAAGGGGGGGACATATCCAGATTGAATAGTGCCTTCTCTAGGTTTTTGTGGGAAAGAAAAAATTTAGAATAAAACTAGCTACACTCATGTCCTCACCGGAGGGAGGGGGATTTAAACTCCCTAATGTCAGGGGGTACAACCTATCCTGCTTGGCTAGGCATGTAGTCGATTAGATGCACGGGACTAGTCGACATTCAGGTGTAGGCCTGGAGAGTGAGTTCTGCCAGCCCTTGGACTTGCATTCAGTGTTACATTGCCCCTTTTCATGTTTGAGGCCAGCTATTCAAAACTCAATGGTGTGTAGAGACACAATAGTATCTTGGAAGCTGATCTGGAAGAAACTGGGACTGCCATGGAAGATGTCCAAATATGTGAACCCCTGAGCCAATCCGAAATTTAAGGTAAGCAGGAAAAATAGCTTGTTTAAACTATGGCAGGAGAAGGGGATGTGGCAAATTAATGATCTGATGCATGTGGATGAGAGGCAATGGATGTCGAAAATAGAAGTGGTGGAGAAATTCAACCTTAATGCATTTCAGAGTCTGCAGTACTCCCAAATAAAGGTGTTAGTATTGCGAGACTTACAGGATATTTCTAGAGAATTGCGTAAAAATGACGTTGATGAGCTGATGGATTGCAATCTGGCTAGTTTGAATGTGTCAGGGGTATATGGCATTCTGAGGGAATGGTTGACACCAGTAGGCAAGCAGACATGTGCAAAAGCATGGGTGAGGTTGATGGGAGACCTGGATGTAATAGAGAATATCCTGCAGGGCTGGAGTGTGTTCAAGAAGAATTTTATCAATGAGAACTGGAGAGACACACAGTTCAGAATCATACACAGAGCTATATATGGTTTCAATGTCCCACACCGCTCATCTAAGCCAAGTAATGGTCAGAAATGTCTGAAATGTAGGGTCGATTGCACGGAGATGTTTCATGGTTTTTAATGCAATACAAGGTTTTTGGAAACAGGATCATTGCTTTAGTGCGGGACATAGGGGGGAAGATTGGGACTTGGAACCGTTATCATGGATTTTTCACTATGTCACAAGAGAGGGTGACAGGGGACGTAAGAAATAACTCCTACATGACATAGTGATTCTAGCAAAAAAATGTATCTTGAGGCACTGGATTTCAGCTGAGACTCCATCCCTGAATGAGCTGTTGGAAAATATTAAACATGTAAACTTGGAGAAAGAGATTGCTTGCCACTATTGGTGACCTCTACCTGTTTCATGGACCAGTTCGGTCCTACCTAAAACATCTAAGGGTGCCACCCGACTAGTGATGGGCGAATCCTAAATTACTCGGAATCGCTTGACTCTAGCGAGTCCGAGCACAGGACTCGCTACTCGTTGCAAGTCTAGCGAGTCCAATGTTAATGAATGGGGAAGCGAGTAATAGCGAGTAGTGTGAGATTTACAAATCGCAGATGTGTCTCGGAAGCTTCAGCCTGAAGCAATCCTAGTTTTGTCATTTATTTGCATTGGACTCGTTTACTTTGCAACTGTAATCGCTGGGAAACTCGCACAGATAAGAGTCCTGTCTCCTCAGTGTGCTGGCTGCCACAGCTCCAGGGTCCTAGAGCCCGCCTGCTGCCTGATGTAGCAGTGCTGAGATTGTTCTCAGTCTGCTCATTCCCTGTGTACAGACATGAATGTCTGTGCACAGAGATGATGTAGCAGAGCTGAGATTGTTCTCAGTCTGCTCATTCCCTGTGTACAGACATGAATGTCTGTGCACAGAGATGATGTAGCAGAGCTGAGATTGTTCTCAGTCTGCTCATTCCCTGTGTACAGACATGAATGAGGATTTTTTTAATTAAAGATGGAGTCCCTAATGGCTTTTTTTTTTATTTCTAATAAAAAATTTTCCTTGTGTTGTGTTTTTTTTAAAACAATTTAATAGAAATTCATGGCGGTCATGTCTAATATTGGCGTGACCGCCATAAATTTCGGGCTTAGGGCCAGCTGATAATACAAAGCTGGCCCTAACCTCTTTATTACCCAGCGTGCCATCGCTACCAGGGCCGCTGGAAGAGCGGGGTTCAGCGCCAGAGGATGGCGCTTCAATGAACGCGCCATCTTCTGGGGCGGCTGCGGGCTGCAATTTGCAGCGGGGGGTGCCCAGAAAGCTTGGGCATCCCTGCGCTGCGGATTCCAGCCCCCAGCTGCTTAGCTGTACCTGGCTACACATAGAAATTGCGCGGAGCCCCACGCATTTTTTTTTTAATTATTTCATGAAATTCTGAGATTCTGACTCTGAGACTCTGACTCTGAGACTCTGACTCTGAAATTCATGAAATAATAAAAAAAATTTCTATGTCTAGCCAGGTACAGCTAAGCAGCTGGGGGCTGGAATCCGCAGCGCAGGGATGCCCAAGCTTTCTGGGCACCCCCCGCTGCAAATTGCAGCCCGCAGCCGCCCCAGAAGATGGCGTGTTCATTGAAGCGCCATCCTCTGGCGCTGAACCCCGCTCTTCCAGCGGCCCTGGTAGCGGTGGCACGCTGGGTAATAAAGAGGTTAGGGCCAGCTTTGTATTATCAGCTGGCCCTAAGCCCGAAATTTATGGCGATCACGCCAATATTAGACATGACCGCCATGAATTTCTATTAAATTGTTTTAAAAAAAACACAACACAAGGAAAATTTTTTATTAGAAATAAAAAAAAAAGCCATTAGGGACTCCATCTTTAATTAAAAAAATCCTCTTCCGTCCGACGCAGTTCAAAACGTGATGTCCTCTCTGCTACATCCCCTGTGCATAAATATAGATGTCTATGCACAGGGAATAAGCAGACTGAGAACAATCTCAGCTCTGCTACATCATCTCTGTGCACAGACATTCATGTCTGTACACAGGGAATGAGCAGACTGAGAACAATCTCAGCTCTGCTACATCATCTCTGTGCACAGACATTCATGTCTGTACACAGGGAATGAGCAGACTGAGAACAATCTCAGCACTGCTACATAATGTCTGTGAGCAGGCGGGCTCTAGGACCCTGGAGCTGCACAGAGAAGACAGCTGGACTCGGCTCGCAAAGAAACAGCAGTTATCTGCGAGTTTCCCTGCTATCACTGGCACAGTAGCCAGTGATTACTCGCACGAGTCTAATGCAAACAATGGCAATCCTAGTTTTGTCAGCGTTTCTGACAAAACTAGGATTGATATCGATTTGCATTGGACTCGTGCGAGTAATCACTGGGAAACTCGCAGAGTACCGAGTCCTGCGAGTCCCTTACTACTCGCCGAGTAACGAGTCCTAGAGAGTAGATTCGCCCATCCCTACACCCGACCACTGGTGTTGCACAGTCATTAAGATTTGTTGATATACTTGTGCAAATAAGAAAAAAAGACGGCACTCACCGGTTTATAGTTGCTCTGTTTTAATTCCTTTTCAGGTTACATCAAAGGTGTGGGGAGGGAGTGATGGGGCAGATGACAACACCATTTTACTGTGAATTCCCCTTCCACGGGTCTTTTCTGGAGAACAGACCCGTGGAAGCGGAATTCACAGCGGAACGGTGCAGTTGTCTGCCCCATCACTCTCTCCCTGCACTATTTGTGTAACCTGAAAAGGAATTAAAACAGAGCAACTATAAACCGGTGAGTGCCATCTTTTTCTCTTTTTTGCACAAAAATATTAAATAGTTGTTATACCTGGAAAAGTTGAAAGCTGAAAGGGACAAAACCAAACCAATTGAGTTGTTTCTAAATAAGTGGTGAAGGTTCATTGAACAGAAATGCTCCTGGGATCAGATACGATGGATAATGAAACCATTTGTGCAGGCAGACTGGTACTTGATAAATAATCTTCAGGGCACTTTGGGGACTTGATAAATGATCTTCAGGGCACTTTGGTGAAACTAAAAGTCTCCAACTCTGGCACTAGTTCACACTAGCCAGGCAGGGGGGTGCTATTTAGTTTGGGGGAGTGCATGGGTTTGGGGAGGGGATGTAGGATGTTCTACAGATGGTTTATATATTACGATGTGTTCAGGGGCTGTGTTGTTATTCGTGAGTGTGTTACAAGTGTTTATAATAACATTGATCTTTGTATTTGCACTGATTTTGAAAATTAATAAAAAGGATTAAAAAAAAACACACACATCTGGACTCCATCTTTATTACTCCCTCTTACCTATCCTCGATTCTCTGTGACGTCTGCTTGATTGCAGGTTGCGGTGAAGAACACAGTGTCCCGTCGCCGCAGTCTCCAAACATTGAATGTAAGCAAGTCGGGAAGCAAGTCGGGAATAGAAAGCTGGCATTAACCCCTTATTACCAAGTTTTCCACCCCTATATGGCAAATGGAAGAGCCACATAAAGCGGTAGAAATTGGGGCTTCTTTATCTAATGCAGCTGCTGAACACTCAATCTTTTTTGTAGAATATAAAGTATTTACACATTTATTTCCAGATTTCATCTACTGTATGTAAAAGAAAAATGTCTTTGTAAAACTTCTTTATGAGAAAACGAAATCCTGGTAATTACACTCATTCTCCAAGTGAGTCATATATTCATCATATTATTCTTGCCATCTGCACTTTGCTAAGATTGAAATTTCATTTAAAAATAATCTGTACAAAAATGATAACCTTATGAACACACTATATACTAAATATAAATAGAAGTCATATTTATTTTAGGTGCTTTATACAGTATGTACAAGATAGTGTACTATTTGATTGTTCTATATTAGGTTACGGTAACTATGACAACAGAAGAATGTGCCTTTTTCAGGTTTGACTGGCGAAATAAGCATTGCAACAATTTTACCTCATTTATTAAATTATTTGTGTATCTTCAATATGTATAAACACATCAATGAATATTATTGTGACTTAGTGTAAAAGAGTGAAAAATGAATACAAATGTGGAGGTCAAAAAGCAACAACAGACGTAAAATATGATTGTATTTAGTTTTATATTTTTTTGTGATATCTTTTTCATTCGATCTGATAAAAAATAAAAAAATAAAATCTTAGAGATGTATTCCTCCACTGCATTGACTCGAATGTAAAGGCTTACTGTACAAAGTAGTAAAAAGGTCATTTGACAACTGCAAAAAGTGTCACTGAAAGAACAAAATTTAAGGCTTCTCGGCGTCATTCCATATCTCTGAATCCTATTTTTGTCCAATGTAGAAACAATCTACAAAGTAGCTTTATAGTAAGTGAATATGTTCCCTTTAGTTCGCCAGAAATATCCTACAGTGTGTTTATTTCTGAACTTGGGTTTTAGGAAAAATAAAACAGCTCTATATTTATACAGAAATAGAGAAACACAACAAAATGAAAGCTTTTTCAAATATTTTTCGGTTTCTTTGTGTAATACCACAAAAAACTCTCAGTATGTCTATACTCATATTGTGCTTTTCCATTGCTTTAATGTTACACTGTATTAGTTAAAGCATGATAAGAAAAAAATCGAGCTCACCGTTAGTATCACCAGGAGGCGGTTTGGAGCCCGGAGACGCTCCAGTCGGGAAGTGTGCAATAATTCAGAAAGAACTCCAACTTCTGAAACTTGTGCTCTCCTTTATATATTAAAATTCTTCCATAAATATCATTGCCAGTATGATATTTCAGTAGTTAAATACAGTGAAGGAAATAATTTTTGATCCCTTCCGGATTTTGTAAGTTTGCCCACAGACTAAGACATGAGCAGTCTATAACTTTAACCCCTTCCCGACCTGTAACACAGCATATACGCCATGGAAACAAGTGCGTTCCCGACCTATGATGCATATGCTGTGTCATGGTGTAATCACGGTCCTGCAGCTCGAGTGAGAGGTGTCACTGACCTGTCACTCAAGCTGCAGATACAAGAGGACTTGCACTAAAGCCCAGTGGGGGTGGCTTTGCCCCCCCGTGACTAGGACCGCTCCGATTAGTAGTTTCACTTTCACTAAAAGTGAAACTGCAAAATCGGAATGATTGTAATGTCTCACCAATGAAACTTGGTGAGACATTACAATTCAGCGGCCTGATGCTGCCCTGTTCTCATCCCCCTGCCCCTGTGCTCTCCCCCAGCCCCTGATCCCAACCCCCTGCCCACCGATCTCACCCCCTTGCCCTCCAATCTCATGTCCCTGCTTTCTCTCCCTGCACCTGCTCTCTCCCCCTGCCCCCCGATCTCATCCACGTGCCCCTGCTCTCTCTTCTTCTGCCCCCCGATCTCATCCCTCTGCCCCTGCTCTTCCCTTCTGCCCCGATCTCATCCCCCTGCTTCTGCTCTGCCTCCCTATGTCACCCCCTTGCTCTCTCCCCCTGCCCTCCGCCTCTGCCTGCCGCTCACCACTGCTGCCTCATGCTCACTGCTGGTCCTCCTTGGCTCCTCCAGTCCGGCTTCTCCCGTGGCGGTGCAGGCTCCTCCAGTATGGCTCCTTCCAATCTGGTGCAGCTCCTCCGGTCCTCCCGCAGTCTTCTGGTCTTCTGTGCCCCGCCTCTGGTTCCTCCTCCTCTGCAGCCTCATCTCGGCTGCATGAAGATGAGGCTGCAGAGGGGCGGTGGGACACAGAGCCAGGGTACAGGGTCAGGCCTGGCACAGCGATCTGCTATGTGATCACTGTGCCCTGGCACAGTAATCCATATAGTGGTTCACTGTGCCCAGGCTGTCAGATCCCTTTCTGCAGCTCGATCCCCATGCAGGGGGGATCAGGCGGCAGAGTAGTGATCTGACAGTCCAGGCGCAGTGACCCACTATGTAGATCACTGCACCCGGGCTGTCAGACCGCTTTCTGCAGCTCGATCCCCATGCAGGGGGATCGGGCTGCAGAGTACCGATCTGACAGCATGGGCACCGTGACTTACTATGTGGATCACTGTACCCGGGCTGTCAGATCACTTTCTGCAGCTCGATCCCCATGCAGGGGGATCGGGCGGCAGAGTAGCGATCTGACAGCCCGGGCGCCGTGTCCCACTATGTGAATCACTGCACCCGGGCTGTCAGATCACTTCACTGCAATGGCGGGTCACCTAACCCAAGCCTTAGAGATCATGTGATCTATGAGACTTGGATTTGGACTGTGATGCTGCACTGTATGGCAATGATCTGCCATACAGTGCATCATTACTATGACACCAGAGACTGCAACAAGAGGACACTTGATCCCTTGCTGCAGTCTCTGGATGTAGCAGAAGTGATCGAGCGTCGTGGGACCTTCGTTGTGGACTACGTCGGAGGCGATCAAGTGTCGTCGGACCTTCGTTGTGGACTACGTCGGATCTTTTTATAATAAAGATAGAGTCCAAATTTTGTTTGTGTTTTTTTTCAAGTAAATAGATTTTTCTCTGTGTGGTGTATTTTTTCACTATTTACTAGGGATTCCTAATGGCTGGTTCTAACATTGGCCCGACATTATGAATCTCGGGCTTAGTGCCAGCTGCCAATAAAAAGCTGGCATTAACCCCTTTATTACCCAGTTTGCCACCGGCACCTGGACAACTGGAAGAGCCTGGGTACAGCGCCAGAAAATGGCTCTTCAATGAATGCGCCATTTTCTGGGGCGGCTGTGGGCTGCAATTCGCAGCATGGGGTGCCCAGAGCGCTTGGGCCTCTCCATGCTGAGGATATCAGCCCCCAGCTGCCTAGTTGTACCTGGCTAGGCCAAAATTATGTCAGAGCCTGACATTATTTTTTTTCTAGAATTAGTTCCCGAAATAAAAAAAATGGGCTTCGCTGTATTTTTGGTTGCCAGCCAGGTACAACGAGGCAGCTGGGGGTTGTTGGCAGTCTGTAGCTGCCAACTTGTACCTGGCTGGACCAAAAACATGGCGGAGGCTCACGTCATGTTTTTTTTTTTAAATCATTTCTAGAAATAAAAAAAAGGCTTTCGCTGTAGTTTTGGTTGTCAGCCAGGTACAACTTGGCAGCTGGGGGGCTGGAATCCTCAGCGTTGAGAGACCCAAACGTGGGCCCCATGCTGCAAATTGAAACCCACAGTCACTCCAGAAAATAGCGAATTTATTAGAGGCGCCATTTTCTGGTGCTGTACCCCAACTCTACCAGTTTCCCTTGTGCTGGTGGCACACGGGTTCTGCATACCTGACATGGTGTCCTCTAACAATTTGAATGGAAAATTAGCTCCAATTGTTAGCGGACACCATGTCACATTTGGAGAGCCCCTGTGTGCCTAAACATTGGAGCTCAAGTGACCCCATTTTTGGAAACTTGACCCCCCCCAAGGAACGTATCTAGATGCATAGTGAGCACTTTGAACCCCTAGGTGCTTCACAAATTGATTCGTAAAAATGAAAAAAGAAAATTTGTGTGAAAAAAAAGTACTTTTTCCTTATTACGGATCACTTTGTGAAGCACCTGGGTGTTCAAAGTGCTCACTATGCATTTAGATACGTTCCTTGGGAGGTCTAGTTTCCAAAATGGGGTCACTTGTGGGGGAGCTCCAATATTTAGGCACACATGGGCTCTCCAAACGCGACATGGTGTCCCCTAATAATTCCAATTGTTAGCGGACACCATGTTGGGTATGGAGAACCCTGTGAGCCTAAACATTGGAGCTCCTCCAGAAGTGACCACATTTTGGAAACTAGACCCCTCATGGAATGTATCTAGATGCATAGTGAGCACTTTGAACCCCAGGTGCTTCACAAATTGATCCGTAAAAATTAAAAAGTACTTTTTTTTCCAACAAACATTTTATTTTTTCATTTTTACGGATTAATTTCTGAAGCATCTGGAGGTTCAAAGTGCTCACTTTGCATATAGATACATTCTCTGGAGGGTCTAGTTTCCAAAATGGGGTCACTTGTGGGGGAGCTCCAATGTTTAGGCACACAGGAGCTCTACAAATGCGACATGGTGTCCGCAAACAATTTGGAAAATCATCTAAAATTGTTAGCGGACACCATGTCAGGTTTAGAGAGCCCCCTGTGTGTCTAAACATTGGAGCTCCCCCACAAGTAAACCCATTTTGGAAACTAGACCCCCAGGGAACTTATCTAGATGCATAGTGAGCACCCCAAGGTGCTTCACAAATTAAGACGTAATAATGAAAAATGAAAAAATTTGTGGGAAAAAAAAGTACTTTTTTATTTTTACTCATCAATTTGTGAAGCACCCGGGTGTTCAATGTGCTCACTATGCATCCAGATAGGTTCAGTGGGGGGTCTAGTTTCCAAAATGGGGTCATGTGTGGGGAAGCTCCAATGTTTAGGCACACAGGGGCTCTCCATATGCAACATGGTATCTGCTAACAATTTGAGCTGATTTTCCATTCAAATTGTTAAAGGACACCATGTCGCGTTTGGAGACACCCTGTGTGCCTAAACATTGGAGCTCCCCCAAAATCGACCCCATTTTGGAAACTAGATCCCCCCAGGGAACTTATCTAGATGGGTGGTGAGCATTTTGAACACCCATGTGCTTCACAAATTAATCCGTAAAAATGGAAAAAGAACATTTTTGTGGAAATAAAAGTATTTTTTCATTATTACGGATCAATTTGTGAAGCACCTTGGGGTTCAAATTGCTCACTATGCATCTAGATAGGTTCCTTGGGGGATCTAGTTTCCAAAATGGAGTCACTTATGGGGGAGCTCTAATCTTTAGGCACACAGGGACTCTCCAAACGTGACATGGTGTCCGCTAACAATTTGAATGGAAAATTAGCTCAAATTGTTAGCCGACACCATGTCGCGTTTGGAGAGCCCCTGTGTGCCGAAACATTGGAGCACCCCCACAAATGACCCCATTTTGGAAACTAGACTACTCAAGGAACTTATCTGGATGGGTGTTGAGCACTTTCAATCCCCAGATGTTTCACAAATTGATCTATAATAATGAAAAAGTACTTTTTTTTCACAAATATTTTCTTTTAGCCAAAATGTTTTCTTTTTCACATGGGCAGCAGGATAAAATAGATCCTAAAATTTGTTGGGAAATTTCTCCTGAGTACCCCGATACCTCATTTGTGGTCTTAAACCACTGTTTGGGCGCACGGCAGGGCTCAGAAGTGAAGGAGCGCATTTCACTTTTTGAATGGAAAATTTGCTCCAAAAGTCAAATTGCGCTCCTTCCCTTCTGAGCCCTGCCGTGCACCCAAACAGTGGTTTATGACCACATATGAGGTATTGGTGTCCTCAGGAGAAATTGCCCAACCAATTTTAGGATGCATTTTATCCTGTTGCCCATGTGAAAATGAAACAATTGAGGCTAAAATAATATATTTGCTAAAAAAATTAAAATGTCCATTTTTTCCTTCCACGTTACTTTAGTTCCTGTGAAACACCTGAAGGGTTAATAATGTTCTTGAATTTAGTTTTGAGTAGCTTGAGGGGTGCAGTTTTTGGAATGGTGTTACTTTTGGGTGTTTTCTGTCATGTACACCCCTCAAAGGGACTTCAAATGTGATGTGGTCACTAAAACAAATGGTTTTGTAAATTTTGCTGGAAAAATAAAAAATTGCTGATGAACTTTGAACCCTTATAACTTCCTACCCGAGAATTTTTTTTTCCTAAAATTGTGCTGATGTGAAGTAGTAACTGAGCATTATGATTTGTACATATTGAAGTTTATACAACTTCACCACCGTTGGTTGTACTCTAGCATCCTCACTAACGCCAGGTCACATATAAAAATAATTTTTATTTATATAGCGACAGCATATTCCACAGTACTTTCCATTTCAGAGTAATCAGGTACAGACAATATGAGACAATACAGAGTAAAGGCCCAGTTAGGGTACCTTTACACGCCGCTACTGGCGGGTGGCTACAACCGGATACATGCGAGAAATGTATCTTGCACCGGCAATTCAACCCGTGGTAGCGGCGTGTGAAGACAGTTGTAGCCACCCGGCAGTAGCGGCACCTGTTTCCGAGCACTGCCCTGAAACAGGTGGCTACCCAAGCGATTGTAGCGACCTGTATCGGCGTGTAAAGAAGCAACAGAAGGGATGTCTCGACACCAGGCTATATACCTGGTATGTAGCTGGGGCGTGACACAGGCTCCGGTTTACCGCGCCCCATCAGCAATCATTGGAGGAAGCTCCTGCATTACGATTGGTAGACGCTGCATAGGGCGGCATATTTAAGGAGCTGACCAGTCACACTATAAAATTGCTCGAGCGTCATGTATTAATCAGCCTCCTGCGCTGCCTGGCCAATCATGATGTTATTGCTTTGTCCTATCAGTGTACGGACGTCTCGTAATCCACAATTGTGGCACGTCTATGTGTTGTCCCTGCTGCACCAGGTCCGCCCATATTAGCTTGTTGTAGCGGTGTGTAAATGAGGTAAGGTGCTCGGCAGAAGGTAACTTGAGACACCCGGCGGTGTATCTAGAGATAGATGTAACCTAGTGTAGCGCACCTTGTTACGGCGTGTAAAGGTGGTGTGGGTACCGTTTGCAACCGTTTGTGCGTGCTCGTGCACATGAAGTAGCTGGTTGTAGCCATCATCCAGTAGCGGCGTGTAAAGGTACCCTTACACACAGATATTTGTGTAGAGATTGTTTGCAGATCTCTAGTTGCAGTGAAATCATGGACATATTGTTACATTTGTACACAGCCATAAAATGGATCAATGTGTCCATGATTTCACTGCAACCAGAGATCTGCAAACAATCTCTGCACAATTATCTGTGTGTGTAACTGGGCCTTAAAGGTACCGTCACATGCGGCAATTTTGCTAGAAATTTCACTGGCAATTTACTGGTTGCAGTGAAATCATGGACACATTGTTCCATTTGTACATGGCAAATAAAATAGAACAATGTGTCCATGATTTCACTGCAACCAGCAAATTGCCAGTAAATTGCTAGCAAAATTGCCGCATGTGACGGTACCTTTAGGGTATGTGCCCATAGAACGTTTCTCCTATGTTTTCTGCATGCATTTTTGGAATGGTTTCATGCAAATGTATGCTAATACCAATGTGTTTCACAAAACTGCTGTGCACACACATTGGTTTTAGAAGTCTACTAAAAGTGTCAAATACCCCAGTCTTTGCTGCAGTTGGGAAAGAATGAGCATGTCCATTCTTTTCTGCTGCAGTAAACACTGAAAAAATGCAGCATCCCAACCACAGCAAAAATGCAAAAAAAAAACGCAGGTCAAGAACACAGCAAATCTCCTGGCAAGGTCTCTAGAGATCCTTGAAACCAGTACAGGTTTTGCTGTGTTCTTGACCGCAGCAAAAACGTCCTATGGGCATATATCCTAAGATTTCCCAGATACACGAGCGGTGAGGTCCCTGCTCAAAAGCTTCAACCTATGAGGAAATAGGGTAGGCACAAAATGTAAATGGTAAAAGTGCCATCATATATGTTCCAGCCATCAATATAATAAATAGGGGATTCATAAAATGTGGCATGAACCAGTCACCAGCCAGGATCTGTACAAGTACAGATAAAGTGCTATTAACTGCATAGAGGGTGCAGACAGATGACCAAAGAGACCATACCTGGAAAAGGGCAGAATGGAAATAGATAGGTGATAGATCAATCTAAAAAGATGCGTGTTTAGGGCTCACTTAAAAGTGTGGATATTGGGAATTAATCAAATTGTTCTGGGAAATACGTTTCAGAGAATTGGTGCAGCTAGTGAGCAGCCTTGGAGACCGGAGTGTTAGGTTTGGCTTATAAATGATGTCAGTCTTAGGTCATTAGCAGAACAGAGGGCACGTGTAGGGCGATAGACAAAGATAAGGGAGGAGATGTAGGGTAGCACTGTGGAGATAACGGGTGGGTGATAGAAATGAGGAGGAGATATAGGACTGTGTAGCACTGTGGATAGGATGGGTAGGGTGGTAGACAGATGAGATGTATGGTAGTGCAGAACTGTAGAGAAGATGGGTAGGTGATAGACAGGGATGAAGAGGAGATGTGCAGAAACTGTTAAGGGTTTAGTGGGTGAGATTGATAACATTATATTGCACTCTGTAGTGGATGGTATGTGTTAAAGGGGCCTACTGTGACCCTTTCACGCAGGGCCCACAAAAACCTGGAGGCGGCCCTGAATCGGAGCTTCAGCTCCCTCCAAAAATTTTCTATGTAATTAAGGTCTGGAAAATGGCTAATCCACAACATGACCTTAATGTGTTTTTTGTGAGCCACTCCTTTGTTGCCTGGGCTGTATGCTTTGATCATTGTCGAGATAAAATACCCAGCCACAACCCATTTTTAATTTCCCGACAGAGGTAAGGGGGTTGTCACTCAGAATTTTATGATGCATGGCTTCATCCATTGTCCCATTGATGCGGTGAAGTAGTCCTGTGCCCTAAGCAGAGAAACACTTCTAAAACATAATGTTTCACTGCAATGCTTGTCAGTAGGGTTGGTGTTCTTTAGGTCATAAGCAGCCTTTCTCCTCCTTCAAACACGGCGAGTTGAGTCAATACCAAACAACTAAATTTTTGTTTCAACTGATCACAGCGCCTTCTCCCAATCACTCTCAGAATCACCAAGCTGTTCAATGGCAAACTTCATATGGGCCTGCACAAGTGCCTTCTTGAGCAGTGGGTCTTTGTGGGCACTGCAGGACTTGAATCCACTACAGCATAATGTCTTAACAATGATTTTCTTGTTCAAAATATTTTATTAGAATTTTAAAATGTAAGTTTGAACAGTACATTGGAATCAATAATGTTTATAACATTTTGTATAGTTTCAGTATTTGAGTGAACATCAAAATCAGGAACAAGACTAATTGTGATTGGTGCTCCTCTGTTACATGAAGAGAAAAAAAGATTATCTTCTGCAGCTATGTAGAATTGTACATTGATCATACAGGTCCGGGAAGTGAGAAGGAAGGGGGTAGAAGAAGGGGGGTAGGAAATAAGTGCGACAGTAATCTTAACTGTGTCCATATGAAGTTTACAATTCTTGTATGAAAGTTAGATATGTCTTGGGTATTATTATTCTAGCTGGGAATGTCGAGAAATTCGGGAAGGGAAGAGTATGTTCCATTGAAACCACTTTCGTTTATATTTTTCATGTAGATTATTTCTGATAGAACAGGAATATTCCGATTAGGAGTAAAGCTAATTCTGGAGTCAAGCTTATATCAACATCCATAATTTTATTGAGAAGAAAGTTTACCTCTCCCCAAAAGGATTTTAAATGAGTGCAGTCCCAGAAGATGTGTGACATACTGCCCAATTTATTGCAGTTCCTCCAGCAAAGGGGAGAAAATTTCTCTGAAATTTGATGAAGTTTTGTAGGAGTAAAGTACCATCGTGTGAAGGTTTTATAATAGGTTTCAATTAGTGGTGAACAGGCTATGCTAGCATGTATGACTTTGAATGACTCTTCTAAGAGGCTAGTGGGAATGTGAGATCCCAGTTCCTTTTCCCATGCTTCTACGTTGGGGGTTTTTGTAAAAGTTGAGTCCAAATTTATTTCTTTGTAAATGCTCTTTGTTGTCCAAAAAATCTGGGATTGTGGGTATTTGAGCATCTGGGATATGTTCAGTGGTAATGAGAAGTTTAGCTTATGTTTGGTGAAAAGTTGGTTGATTTTTTTCCTCGTTGTTTCTTCTTCATCTTTCAGGTTAAATGTTGTTTTTAGCATTTCAAAGGGAATGATTTGTTTCTCCTTCTCAAAAATGTCAGAAATGTGTTTAATTCTTGATTGTATCCAAGGCTGTATCTTGAGATCCACAGAAATTAGGTAGAGAATTTCTACAGGTATCCAATTAAGCAGAGTGGTGCGATGACATGTTGTAGATTTTGAGAGCAAGTATCTCCAGGATTGGATGGTCACTTAATTGTGAGTTCTTCCGTTAGTTGCTTAGATTTGTCGCATAAGTAGGAGAGCAGTAACCATTTGAGACCATTTCTTGGATATCCAGTCTCTTCCATATGAAGCCAGCTCGGTCTGTTTTCTTCCTCACACCACGTCTGACTAAGCTTTACAATAGTTGCATGAAAGTAAGCAACGATGTTGGGCACTGCAAGGCCTTCATTATTTTTACTTTTTTGTAGAGAAGTTCTTGCAACTCTTGGTGTCTTTTTTCCCCAAATGAAATTGGTTAATTGGGATTGAAACTTTCCCAACCAAGATTCGCCAATGTGGAGTGGGATAGACCGGAATACATATAGTATTTTAGGGAGCATAAATATTTTATAAGATTTGATTTTGCCCAACCAAGTTAACTCAGATTTGGATAAGTGTTGCCTGCTAGATTGTACATCTTTGAAGAGTATACTGCGGTTGGTTTCTGCGATTTTGAAAATGGGTGAGGTGATTGCTATACCTAGGTAGTTTAGAGTTTCATTTCCCCAAGCAAAGTTGCTTTCAGTTTTGAGTGCTCTAAGGAGGCCTGAGTCTAAGTTAAGGTGAAGGACTTGAGTTTTATTTAGGTTAATTTTATAGTGTAAGATGGCAGAAAACTTGTTGATAGTAATCAGGAGATTTCTCAAGGAAGTTAGTGGATCTTTTAGGGTAAGGGTGATATCTAGTGATGAGCGAATCCTAAATTACTCGGAATCGCTTGACTCTAGCGAGTCCGAGCACAGGACTTGCTACTCGTTGCAAGTCTAGCGAGTCCAATGTTAATGAATGGGGAAGCGAGTAATAGCGAGTAGTGTGCGATTTACAAATCACAGATGTGTCTCGGAAGCTTCAGCCTGCCATTGATTTGCATTGGACTCGTTTACTTTGCAAGTAATCGCTGGGAAACTCACACACAGATAAGAGTCCTGTCTGCTCTGTGTGCTGGCTGCCGCAGCTCCAGGGTCCTAGAGCCCGCCTACTGCCTGATGTAGCAGAGCTGAGATTGTTCTCAGTCTGCTCATTCCCTGTGCATAGACATCTATATCTATGCACAGGGATGAGCAGAGAGGACATCGCGTTTTGGACTGCGTCGGACGGAAGAGGATTTTGTTAATTAAAGATGGAGTCCCTAATGGCTTTTTTTTTTATTTCTAATAAAAAATTTTCTCTGTGTTGTGTTTTTTTTAAAACAATTTAATAGAAATTCATGGCGGTCATGTCTAATATTGGCGTGACCGCCATAAATTTCGGGCTTAGGGTCAGCTGATAATACAAAGCTGGCCCTAACCTCTTTATTACCCAGCGTGCCACCGCCACCAGGGCCGCTGGAAGAGCGGGGTTCAGCGCCAGAGGATGGCGCTTCAATGAACGCGCCATCTTCTGGGGCGGCTGCGGGCTGCAATTTGCAGCGGGGGGTGCCCAGAAAGCTTGGGCATCCCTGCGCTGCGGATTCCAGCCCCCAGCTGCTTAGCTGTACCTGGCTAGACATAGAAATTGCGCGGAGCCCCACGCATTTTTTTTAAATTATTTCACCTTTGTCTTGTACCGTTTGTCAGTGGGAATTCCTCAGATAATGTCTTGTTAGTAAAGACTCTTGCTGTTGGATTGGAATAAAGAGAATGTATAGCATTTTAGATATGTCCCTTAAATCTGAATTTCCCCAAGACTTTAAACATTTATCCCCAGTGGACTCTGTTGAACGCTTTCTCTGCGTCGACAGAGACCACTATAACTGGGGTTTTTGTATTTTCAGAGTGGGTCATCAGGTTCAAAATTCTTCTTGTGGCGTCTGCTGAGCCCCTTTTCTGGACAAATCCCAATTGGTCGCTGTGTATGAGTTTTGGGATGTTCTTTTGAATTCTAGTATTAATAGTTTTAGTAATGATTTTAAGGTCAGTATTGAGGAGCGAGATTGGTCTGTAATTCGTAGTCAGATCTTTGTCTCCTTTATTTTTGGGGATAACTGATATAGTGGCTTGTAGCATTTCTTTCGGGAGGATTGTTTTGTTGTCTGCCATGTACTTGAGGATCTTCATTAGATAATGTGCTAGTATCTCTCCGTAAGTGGTGTAGTACTCGTTCTGGAGTCCGTCTGGGCCTGGGGACTTACATTTCTTGAGAGTACTAATAGTTTGCAAGATTTCTGGTATTGTGTAGGGCGAGTTAATAAAATTCAGGTCTTCATTAGATAGGCATGAGAGTTTAATAGAGTCTAAAAAAGTGGAGGTCACAATTAATGATGGGATGATTTCTGTATGTCTTCTTTGAGGTTGTATAGAGTTTTGTAGAACTTTGTGAATGTATCTGAAATTTCTTGTGGAGATTTAAGGGTAATATTATTCTTATTTTTTATTTGAGTGATGTTTGCTTTTGCTCTGCATAGTTTTATTAAGTTAGCAAAGAGTTTTGATGGCTTGTTTGTGCAACAGTAGAAGTTTGATTTTTTAATACGTGAAACTTTGTCAAACTCTGATGTTAGTAAAGATTTGAGTTCAATTCTTAATTTAAGAAATTCCTTAATCGTCTCTGCTTTTGGGTTATTTTCGATGTTTAACTCTAGTTTTGCAATTTGTTGAATTAATTTTTCTGTATCTTTTAAAAGAGATTTCCTGTGCAACGAGTTCATCTGCATCAGAAGGCCTCTCATTACTGCTTTATGAGCAGTCCAGAGAGTAGTAATTGACACACCTGTAGTGTCATTTTCTTTAAAATAGAGATTCAGTGAATTCTGGATCTCTGACTTATATTGTGGATGGTTATATAGAAAGGAGTTAGCTCTCCAAAGTTTTGTTGTTGGGATAACCATTGATAGTTTCAAAAATGACTTGGGCATGTTCTGACCAAGTTCTTGGAAGAATCATGACTGATTTTAATTTGTGGAGGGAGTTTATGGTTGTGAAAATTAAGTCGATCCGGGAGAAAGATCTGTGCACATTAGAAAAATGGGTAAACTCTATAGAGGATGCATTTATGCATCTAAAAGTATCAAAGAGTTCTTCTTTTTTGAGTAAGTTGTGTGTTTAGATTTCTGGACTTATTAGATGAATCTAGAAGGGAATTAGGGACAGCGTTAAAATCCCCGAAAATAAAAAGTGTGCCTTTCTGCGAGTTGTGGACTATTTTAAGTAATTTTTTAATGAAGGATATTTGGCCCTTGTTAGGGGCGTATACGTTGTCAAGTGTATGAGTGACATCATTAATTTGGCAAATGAGAATAATGACCATCTTTTATGACCTCTATCTCCTCGAACTTAAGCGTGTCTCTAATTAATATAGCTACTCCTGCTTTTTTTTGCCTTTTGGATGATAGGTAAATGTGGGGGAACTTTTTATTAGCTAACTTAGGTGGTTTTTCTACGCAAAATCTAGTCTCCTGCAGCCCGGCTATATCTATGTGGTTTTTCGCTAATTCTTTCCAAACAAAGTAACGTTTCTTCGGGGAGTTAAGACCGTTTGTATTAATGGACTTGAATGTATTTGTCATTTTATATTAGGATGGTGTTGGATGCTTGAATGAGTATTGGTTGGGGGGGATGGCAGGAAGGGTGAGAGGGTAGGTAGTTTGTGTTCCTTCCTGTTAAATTAAAATGTAAAGTTAATCGTTAAGTGAACTAGTTAAACCAAATAAAGTTAACTAAATTAAACAATGTTCCTTGAGGAAGAGTTCAAGAGGAACTGGTGTTAGTCTTCCTTTAGGCTGAAGTTTTGGCCATAGGTGCCAGGCTTTGATTGATAAAGTTGATGTCGTTGTCGCTTTGCGTCAGGCTTCATCCAGTGTCGCTCAGGTGGAGGTCTCTAAGGACCCTGAGGCCTTCATTCACATCATCAATGGTAAGGGTTTTTGCTTGTCGGTGAAGATCACGCTGGTAGTAGGGCGACCCCATCTGTAGATTATTTGTTTTGCTCTCAAGACATCTGTAATTGGTTTAAGATTATTCCTCCTTAGCATTGTCTCCTTTGAGATGACCGTGAAAACTTTAAGTTTGTCGAATGGGGTGGGGAGAGTTTTGTTTTGTCTTATGTAACTATTAAGTTGATCCTTTGTTTGATAGGATGTATATCTAACTATCACATCCCTTGGGATATCACTTGCCAGATGTGATGGTTTTGGTAATCTATGCGCTCTCCGATGGAATATTCTATATCAGCAAGCGAGGTGAATGTTTTCTTCGTTAGGTTTTTGATAAAGGGGATTAATTCATTATTTTTGACACTTTCCGGTATACCCTTGAGATTTAGGTTCGTTCTTCGAACTCTGTCTTCTCTATCGTTGAGTCTATTATTCAGGATTCTAATTTCCTCCTTCGTTTTGTTTTGCTCCGTTTTATTTTCTTTGCAGTCAAGCCTGAGGTCAGTTAAGGATTGTTCAGTTCTGTCAACCCGTGAGGTAATTGATGTCATAGCGGATTTAATTTCCTCAAATTGTTCTGAGAGGTCTTCTTTTAGCGAATGCTTGAAAGCCATAAATAGTTTCAGAAAGAAATCTCTGTCAAGGGGTTGTCCCACATCGAAGTTGTGGAGTGGGTCAGCTGCTGCTTGGTTCTTTTTATGTTTTTGTCTTGCCGGGCTTCTGAATTGCAGGTCTTGTTCTGAGTCTGTATCATCATAGTGGGCTGTGTTTGGTCGGGAATGTAAGGACGACTCCATCCCCTTACTCTTTGTACTTGTGTAGGACGGGTCATACACCATTGCTTCTTCAGAGGGTGAATTCCATTCGTCAGTGGAGTAGACAGGTGTATTCTTGTCTTTTCAAAATTTAGTGTGGCTGGGACTAGGTAGGGGAGTTGGTATTTTACTTTTTGGGGTGCTTTTGTGCATATCGGAAGGTAGGTTAGGAGGGTTAGGATTTGAGTTGGTTTTGATTTTGGGGGGCATTGTAGTGCCTCTAATTCGTGTGTAGTGGAGTCGTTTACTTATGTAGGGGGAGTCCGGAGTCGCAGTGCAGTATGAGTTAAATTATATAGGCAGGATCTTGTAAATACTCATGCAGGGGAGTGTATAATTCAGGCTATAATAGAAATGGATTATGAGTAGATATTGGAATGAGACTATCTTAAGTAGACAGTAAAAGTATATGCGGTCAAGATAAAAGTAGTTTCAGATGATGGCTTGAGACTGTGGACACCAAAAGTGTCTAAAAATTATATGTCAGCATAGGATGTAACTACATATGCCCAAGAGTGCAGGTATAGCTGAATCAAGTAAATACCTAAAGCTTTAGTGATCTAGAATTGTCAAATACAAGTTGTACCAAATTGTCAAAGTAATGGAGTCAGGTCACAATAGACTCGTCAGTTAGGAATATAAATAACAGCAAGATTGTCTTTCACCTTTGTTCTTTCTTGTACACCAGTGTATCCCAATAGGTACAATCTAGGTATATAGTAGTAAAGCTGCAGGGTCAGGGTGTAAGGAGAATTCAAGTATGAGTACAACACCTTTAAGTTTGGTTCTGGTTTCTATAGTTAGGTAGATGCAGGTAAAAATATCACAATATTGCTAGCAGTATAGAGAAAAATGAGAGTTCCCCAATAGTGTTTCCCCAAACCGGAAAAGATAAAACAAGTGCTGCGAAAATATTTCCTGCAGTTGAGGCTGTTTGTTCTCCGAATCTGCGAGGCTGGCGAGCGGTGGGGGCCCGGTAACCTCGCTTGATAGAAGAGGCCGTCTCCTCCCTGAAGCTGCTGCTCCCAAGCAGATGTCGGTATCTGCGATGCTGGGGTTCTTTGCCGCTGCTCCGCCAGGTCTATTTCTACATCTGCAGTGGTCGCTTCTGGGATGGAGGTGCCTGCGTCACTTGGCAAATTCGGCGGGGCCCGGGAACCTCTTTCTCAACCAGGGATCCTTCTGCTTACTGTGACGCTTACAATTCATGGGACCAGAAAATAGTCCCTCGGAACTCTGTGTTACAATCTCCGGGCAGAGCGGGGAGACCACCCCTCTCTCTTGCCAATCAGTCCCCAGTCACTTATAAAGCGGAGGCACCGGAGAAGCAGCGGCACTGTCCTCCCCGACGCCACCTCCTCAGCTGAAGGTGGGGGGATCACCAGGAGCCGAAGAACCATCAGGAGATCCAGACCCGAGCCCCAGACCCAAGTTGGATCGATAGCCAGATGTGTTGGAGACTTAGCAGGGTCGGCGCCGCAGTTACAGCGCAGTTAAGGTGAGAGTCACTGCCCAGGGGGAATTTAAGATGGCGCCGGTCCTCTGGTAATAGTATAGGCCTGAGGGTCTCCCATGAAGACCAGATGGATTGGTTACCGGATCTGTTGAGGATTCAGTCTGTATGTTCTCTGACTGTTCAAAGGTCGATTCTATAGCTTAGATGTGGGAATTTGTCTTTTAAAAGATAATAATCCAGTCGCTTTATAAAGTATCACCAGAGCTCATGAGAAGCAGGTCTTCTACATAGGGCTGCAGGCCACATCTAGCAATGATTTTCTTAGTGACAGTGGTTCCAGCTGCCTTGAGATCATTAACAAGCTCCCCTCATGTAGTTTTGGGCTGATCTTTAACCTTCCTCATGATCCTGGTAACCCCACAAGGTGAGATTTTGCATGGAGCCCCAGATTGATATCGACTGACACTCATTTTGGATTTCTTTCATTTTCTTACTATTGCATCAACAGTTGTCTTCTTCTCACCGAGCATCTTACTTATGGTTTTGTAGCCTATTTCAGCCTTGTGCAGGTCTAGGATCTTTTCCATGAGATCCTTAGAAAGCCCTTTTGTCTTGCCCATGTTGTAGAGCTTAGAGTCCGACTGATTAATTAAGTATGTGGGCAGGGGCTGGCTGGCAAATTTTGGCCTGGGGGGTAAGCGCACAGCAGTGGCCCATGAGCAGTGAGCTCAGACCACCATGACAGATAGCCGAGCGGGCCCAAAACTGCTGCTTGATCACTGTCCTGGGGGACATCTGCCCTCCTGGGCCAGCCAGCCCATGTGTGTGGACAGGAGTCTTATAATACAGGTGACAATTTAAGACAGCTGTCTGTAATGTTAGGCTATGGGTTATACTAGATGGACTTAAAGTCTTCTTTCAACCTTAAAAACTATGTTACTATGTTACTATGTAATATAGGTAACAAGTTGATTAGGAGTGTCAAAAGGTACCATTACACAGGGAAACATCTCCGGCAATATCGCCGACAACTCAGGGGCATGGCGAAGTTGCAGCAACATCGCAACTGCATTGCCCCGTGTAATAGGGTGATATCAATGGTGATATTTGCTTCAGCAACATCGACTGGTTTCAGGAGAAACCAGGTGATGTTGCTCCGGCGATCTGGCAGAATCGGCCAGTGTTACACCTCAACTGCGATGTTGAAAACAACTTCCCCCATTGAGTCCAATGTTAACAATCACTGCCAGGGTTAAATTTAACCCTGGCAGCGATAGTTGCTTGCAACATCTCTGATGTCTCCCGGTGTAACAGCAGCACAGCGATCTTGGCTAGCGGCCAAAAACGTGCGCACTCCCGTGAGTTGCCAGCGATGTTGCCAGAGATGTTTTCCCATGTAACAGTACCTTAACGGGTCTGTAGGAGTCAGAACTCCTAATGGTTGGTAGTGGATAAAATACGTATTTCTCTCTTCAAAATGCAAATACATTTATATAATTTAGACAACGTGATTTTCTGAATTTTATTTTTGATATTCTACAGTCATAAGAAAAAGTTTGGGCACCCCTCTTAATCATACTCTTTTTTTTTGTTTAAAATTGTTTTTTTGCAACAGCTATTTCAGTGTGATATATGTAATAACTGATGGACACAGTAATATTTCAGGTTTGAAATGAGGTTACTTACTGACTTACTGACTTACTGAAGCACTAAATTGGTTTGGTAACCTCATTGAGCTTTGTACTCCATAGCCCGGTGTATCCAATCATGAGAAAAGCTATTTCAGGTGTCCACCTCCAAGTTGTTCTCTTAGTTGCATCTTCTCTGAGGAGTGGCATCATGGGTTCCTCAAAACAGCTCTCAAATGATCTGAAAAAAAGATTGTTCAACATAGTTGTTCAGGGGAAGGATACAAAAAGTTGTCTCAGAGATTTAACCTGTCAGTTTCCACTGTGAGGAACCTAGTAAGGAATGAAAGACCACAGGGACAGTTCTTGTAAAGGCCAGAAGTGGCAGGCCAACAAAAATATCAGAAAGGCAGAGAAGAAGAATGATGAGAAGAGTCAAGAACAATCCACAGACCACCTCCAGAGACCTGCAGCATCTTCTTGCTGCAGATGGTGTCACTGTGCATCAGTCAACAATACAGCGCACACTACACAAGGAGAAGCTGTATGGGAGAGTGATGCAAAAGAAGCCATTTCTGCATGCACACCACAAACAGAGTCGCCTGAGGTATGCAGAAGCACATTTGGACAAGCCAGTTTCATTTTGGAAGACGGTCCTGTGGACTGATGAAACAAAGATTGAGTTGTTTAGTCATACAAGGCATTATGCATGGCGCCACAAAAACACAGCATTCCAAGAAAAACACTTGCCACCCACTGTCAAATTTGGGTCCATCATACTTTGTGGATGTGTGGCTAATGATGGCACTGGGAATCTTGTTAAAGTTGAGGGTCGCATGGATTCCACAGTATCAGCAGATTCTTGAGAATAATGTTCAAGAATCAGTGTCAAAGTTGAAGTTACGCCGGGAATGGATCTTTCAGCAACACAGTGATCCAAAACACTGCTCCAAATCTACTCAGGCATTCATGCAGAGGAACAATTACAATGTTCTGGAATGGCCATCCCAGTCCCCAGACCTGAATATCATTGAACATCTGTGGGATGTTTTGAAGCGGGCTGTCCATGCTCGGCGACCATCAAACTTAACTGAACTGGAATTGTTTTGTAAAGAGGAATGGTCAAAAATACCTTCATCCAGGATCCAGGAACTCTTTAACAGCTACAGGAAGCGACTAGAGGCTGTTATTTTTGCAAAAGGTGGATCTACTAAATATTAATGTCACTTTTCTGTTGAGGTGCCCATACTTTGGCACCTGTCAAATTTTGAAAAAATGCATATTTCACATTTTCGGTTAGTACAGTAAACCTTATTTCAATCCTGAAATATTACTGTGTCAATCAGTTATTACATATATCACACTAAAATAGCTGTTGCAAAAACCCAAATTTAAAGAAAAAAAAATGAGTAAGATTAGGAGGGGTGCCCAAACCTTTTCATATCACTGTATCTCTCACTGTTGAAGTTAACCTACCATTAAATTTATAGACTGTTAATGTCTTTGTCACTGGACAAACTTACAAAATCAGCAAGGGATCAAATACTTATTTATTTCACTGTATCCATGTTTCAGATGTTGCAGAATCTTTAATCATGATTATGATGATAATCATGATTAAGAATGCTCCAACATCCGAAACCCTGGATAATTAACTACTAGAAACTGGGCAATGATATTTATGGATACATTTTAATGAATAAAGGCATACACAAGTTTGTGAAGCTGGAGTTCTTTTTGAAGTAGTTAAAAGATACATATTCTTTCACACACAACCTGATGATTAAAATATGGAAAAACTTATTTTGGTGCATGTTCAAGTCTAAGGCCGCCTTCACACCACAGCCAGATCGGATCCAGGGCTGTCAGGTTCACCGGATTTGCAAACAGAACTGGAGGCAAATATGCCGGTCTGGTGTGCAGCCGGATGCCGCTAATAGCAGCCGCAGCTGCTGATTATTCAAGATCGCGGCTAGCAGGGAGCTAGCCGTGGTCCTGAAATTACAGCAGCATGCAGCCGCCGGAGTCCGGTTGCCGGATCCTCCCGGATCGGGACAATCCGGCCCCATAGACTTCCATGTTAGAGAGTGCCGGATTGTCCCGGATCCGGGAAGATCTGATTTGGGGAGATTTTTCTCCCTGAACACAAAAATGCTGCATGCTCCGATTTTGTGTCTGGGAGAAAAATCCAATTCCTCCCGGATTCTCCGGGACACATGGAGACCGGATGTCAGAGAGCTGCCATGCGACTCCATCCGGCCGCATAGGATACTATGGGGACAAAATCCGGTCCGGGGCTGTTCATTTTACAGCGGATTGCCCTGAATCGGATTTCACCGTAGTGTGAAGCCGGCCTGGTATGTTCAAGATCTGCCCTGAATCTTATGCCCTATAACTTGCCATACACTGTTTTTGAGTGGATAATTCCTCTTCATTAGTATTCTGCCAGTACTATAGATGCAAAAACTTCCATTCCCCTAGCTCCTATCATGCATTTTTTTACCACTGCACAATGGTTATTCTGCTCCAAACTGAAGGGTCACTTCTCTGTATGCTTGAAAGCAATAGCAAAAGCAAGAAGACTTTGTCCCTTTTTACATCTAGTGCAAGGCTGCGTTTTGCTTCATTTGCGTTTCTATGCGGTTTTTGCATTTTTTTCATGCATTTTGCGTTTTTGAAAATGTGCATGCGTTTTTGCATGCGTTTTTACATGCGTTTCCATTTAATTCAATGGGGCCAAAAACATATGCAAAAATGCATGTGCATTTTCAAAAACGCAAAACGCATGCGTTTTTGCAAAAGCAGACCAAAATGTTGCTTGTGACGCACATGCATTTAGTGGTAAAAATGCATAGAAACGCAAATGAAGCAAAACGCAGCCCTGCATTAGATGTAAAAGAGGCCAAAATCTTCTTCTTACGATTTTGACATGTCTGCCAATGGAGATGTATTACACTTAATCAAGTAAAAAGGAAAGACAGACAAGTGGAGTGATTTTTGAGGGGTAAAAAAAGCATAATTTTATTTTTGCTGTGCCCACTGACCCATGCTGTGCCTGCTCACTGTGCCCACTGACCCCTGCTCTTCCCACCTACCCCTGCTGACCCCTGCTTTGGCCACCATATACAGTGCTTATCACTGAGCCACTACATACAGTGCTAACCACTGAGCCACCATACAGTGCTAACCACTGAGCCACCATACAGTGCTACCACTGAGCCAGCATACAGTGCTAACCACTGAGCCACCATACAGTGCTAACCACTGAGCCACCATACAGTGCTAACCACTGAGCCACCATACAGTGCTACCACTGAGCCAGCATACAGTGCTAACCACTGAGCCACCATACAGTGCTAACCACTGAGCTACCATACAGTGCTAACCACTGAGCCACCATACATTGCTAACCACTGAGCCACCATATACAGTGCTAACCACTGAGCTACCATACAGTGCTAACCACTGAGCCACCATATACAGTGCTAACCACTGAGCCACCATACAGTGCTAACCACTGAGCCACCATACAGTGTTAACCACTGAGCCACCATATACAGTGCTAACCACTGAGCCACAGTATACAGTGTGGGGCCACCCTGTAACATGACCACTCCACTGAACGCCCGTCACAGGTGAAAATAGAGGGGGCGATGGGGGGATGCGGCCAGGGGTGAGAATAGAGGGGGGTGCCTGCACTCTATTCTGCCCCACTCCATCCTGCCCCCACTCCATCCTGCCCCCACTGATTGGTCACACCCGGCCACTGAACTCCGACACTGCTGCACACCAACACTGATGCACACCAACACTGCTGCACACCGACACCGCCGCACAACACTGATACTACTGTACACTTACACTGCTGCACACCGACACTGCTGCACACTGACACCGCCGCACTCTGACACTGCTGCACAAAACTGATAATACTGTACACTGACACTGCTGTACACTACAAATAAGGTGGGGGAACAAGAGGTGCCTAACACAGGGTATATCCCTGAGGAAGGTGCCAGGAAGGGCGCCGAAACGCATAGGAAGGAATAAAGAAGTATACTGCTACAACATCTTGCATCCCAGGTGATTTTGTGGACTCAGCAGCGCGGACCGTGGTACACTTTGCTTCCCATATTTTCTGACTGTTGTACACTGACACAGATGAACACTGAAACTGCTGCACACTGAAACTGCTGCACACTGACACTGCTGCACACAGACACTGCTGCACACAGACACTGCTGCACACTGACACTGTTGCACACTGACACTGCTGCACACTGACACTGCTGCACACCGACACAGATGAACACCAACACCGCTGCACACCGACACTGCTGCACACCGACACTTCTGCACACTGACACTGCTGCACACCGACACAGATGAATGCCAACACTGCTGTACACTGACACTGCTGTACACTGACACTGCTGCACATAGACACTGCTGTACACTGACACTGCTGCACACCGACACAGATGAACACCAACACTGCTGCACACAGACACTGCTGCACACAGACACTGCTGTACACTGACACTGCTGCATACCAACACCACCGCACACCGACACTGCTGCACACTAACACAGATGAACACCAACACTGCTGTACACAGACACTGCTGCACACAGACACTGCTGTACACTGACACTGCTGCATACCAACACCACCGCACACTGACACTGCTGCACACTGACACAGATGACCACCGACAGTGCTGCACACCGACACTGCTGCACACAGACACTGCTGCACACAGACACTGCTGCACAGACACTGCTGTACACAGACACTGCTGTACACCGACCCCGCCGCACACCGACACCGCCACACACCGACACCGCCGCACAACACTGTTACTACTGTACACTTACACTTCTGCACACTGACACTGCTGAATACTGAATCTGCCGAACACTGACACTGCTGAATACAACCATTGATGAACACCGACACTGCCACACACTGACACCGCTGCACAACACTGATACTACTGTACACTGACACTGCTGTACACCAACACAGATGAACAACGACACTGCTGCACAGTGACACTGCTGCACACTGACACTGCTGCACACCGACACTGCAGCACATTGACATTGCTGCACACTGACACTGCTGCACAGTGATACTGCTGCACACCGACATCGCCGCACACTGACACTGCAGCGGTGCACAACACCGACACTCCGACACCGCTGCACACCGACACCGCCGCACACCGACACCGCTGAACTTGAACATTGCTGCACACTGACACTGCTGCACTCCGACACTGCTGAACACCGACACTACTGAACACTGACACTGTAATTACATGGACAGAGAACAAGTACCATGCTGCAGCTTGTCTAACAAGTAGAGATGAGTGAATTTTCCCAGAACATGTTTGCCAATTTCAAATTCAGTACGAACATTGCAGATTCAGATCAGTATCGGAAACATGAGAAATTTACAAAAAAATTGGCGAATGTGGCTTTGTTCAGGAAAAAAGTTTGAAATTTAAAATGGCCCTAAAATTTTCTCTGATTGGGACCAAAACTCTCGCCAGAAGACCTGTTGGCCGGGAACAACACTTAACTATATGGTGTACCAATGTTGCGTCATTAGGTCTACCGGCTTGTATCTAGCTGTAGAATTTTTTTTGACCTTTGAATTTGGAGTTTGCAGGTATTTTAACACCTGCAGAGTGTAATTTTTGGAAACTGTGCCAGATGAGGTAGCAACTGTGAAGACCAGGAAGCTTAAAAACCAGGAACCTTAAAATATCCATTTAACAGAACTTTCAATTTAAAAAAAATTCCAAAAGAATTCCTCTCAAAAATTATTTATTATTAATCATTAATTATAATTATTAATTTAATAAAGGGTCAGCAGCATGCGAGGCCATCTCTTCTACAGTTATGTGATAGAAATTCATATAAAAATAGCATATGGCCATTACATCTAGTGATGAGTGAACTTTCCATTTTAAATTCAGCAAGAACATTCAGTTCAGTGATCAGAAACCTGAACACTTTCCCCAAAATTCGAGGAACCCGGCTTAGGTCGGGAAATAGTTCGAAATTTAAAATGTCCCTAAAAAATTACCTCTTTATTTGGGGCCAAAATGCTTGCAGGAAAAGACCTGTTGTCTGGGGACTACACCCACCTATGGTTAGAAGTGTCCCCAGCTGAGATCCAAGATGGCCGCTTACCAGGGAGGTTGCATCTGACACAGCTCCCTGCCACACTCCACCATCTGAGCCATCCAGCCTCAGACAACACATAATCTGCCATTAAAGATACAGCAGCTGCAGCCCACAACACCAGGGACCTGGAGGATGTGGATCTTAAAGCCTGCAGAGCCTCTGAACTCTCTCCTCAGGTTGGTGACTGCTGCACTCCCTCTCCTCCCTGCTTCAGACTGTCTGAATTCCTCCCTGCTCCTGGACACCTAACACTGCCAGCCTGCAAATCCCTGATACATACTGTGATATCATCGGGGCTCTGTGAGGGTGAGGAGACTCCATCAATCAGCAGGGAGCAGAGATAAGATTAGAGAAGTGCCGGTAACAGAGAGAGAGGAGCTCATTTCTGCCCATGCAGCCATTAATGAGGGGCACAGACAGTGCTCACGACAGTTAAGATACATAGAGGTGCTGCAGGGCTTTAACGCTGCTGACCCCAGCACTTAAAACTGCTCAGAGGCTCCCAGACAACTCAAGATAACAGCTGGTGTTACCAAAACTGTTTTGCTCTCTAAACACTCTGGGTCCATAAATAATAACATCAAAGGCCACTCTGCAAGTGCTGCAAATTCAGAGATCATAGCTGGGAGAAGTATCTCTGGTGGCTGAAGTCACTGCTACCATCAAACATACAGACTTCACCTCTGCAGCTGCTTGGAAAAGAGCCCCTAGAGAGGCGTAGCCTGCAGCCCCATGTGAGGTCGCACTTCATGTGAGCTCTGGTGCCAATTATAAAAAGCGACGGATATTTTGGCCCTATAAAGGCAATATTTCCACCACAACTACTAAACCTATTCTGTAATATATGGAGAACAAAATTCTGGGAATTTGAACCTAATTGAGCCAGAAGTTCGGAACTGGAGAGAGAGCCTCCTCTCCTCCTTAAGGCAGGAGATCGGCACCATCTTCCCCACCAAAAGAGCCTCCCACAGTTAACAGAACACTGAGACCCGATCAGAACGTGAGGCGCAGTGACACGATCAACTACCGGAGGACAAACAGCAAGGAATGATTGTGCCACAGGATTACCAGCTGGTGGATGCGGGTCACGTATGTAAACATATAATTTACCTATACGCTGACACAAGCGACCGACTGGTGGGCCACTTTCTTCCGCGGTGCCATGCCGTGGGGTGAGAGAGGCTCCCCGTACCGCCGAGGGTCTTCAAGGAACTACTTTCTGTCATCGGGCACGCCGGGCGGAGTGATCCCCATGCCGAAAGAAGTCCGCGGCACTTCAAACACATCTCTTAATGTCGTCACGCCACTGAAGGCGGACAAACTACAGTTCCCCGTGGTGGACAAGAGACTGCTACAAACAACACCAAACATGCGTGGCTGCGTGGCCAGAGGCATCAGGCGAAGACGACGCAGAGGAGGAGACCTACTAGCAAGTGGGGTTCTCGGGCCCCCACCGCCAGCTAGCTGCGCAGACCCACAATTCACCACCCCCACATGTATGACTGCTAAATTGCAACTGATCATCAGATAAGTGTATAATACAAAGTACCTGAGCTCAATTAACATCGAACTTAGATCAACAACCACCTTAACCAAAGATAAACCTAAAGACTAGGCTAAAGGGAGTGCTAAAAGGGTACATTACCTGGAACTTACTCTTTAGCATCACTGAGGAACACCTTCTATGACTATTAACTTGGCACAACTAACTTGTAATTGTACTTAATTCAGTAACACACATTAGTAAATGCTGGCTAATACCAATCTACCCGGCTAATCTATGATTTAATAAATCATATAAGCTATTCATTACTATCACCTGCTTACTTCTATTAAACTACACAAACAAAGAGAAGTAAGAACCAATGCCACCAAAACCCAGATCCAACAATAACTCAGGCAACCCTGATATAACTATGGAGACCCAACATATTAACCCTAAAAGTAAAATCCCAGCCCCTCTATACAGTCCGGGTAAATCTATAAAAGATAGAGACAGTCATATTAAAACTCTACCAACAATAGAAAGAACTGAAGTACCAGAGGACAAAATGATATGTGAAGCCACGAATCCTAGTACAAAAAGAAAGGAGATGGACTCACCTTCCCACCCCAGAATGAAACAATCTCCCAAAGAAGATGCTCAGACACAATTTAGAAGCCCGGCATCAAAAATCAAAATCAATCAAGAGAAAAGTGTCCTAGTCCATGACCCAGACAGAGATCAACCACCCGATAGAGACTTCCATCTCAGATTATTCTCATCCCTAAAAGATGACATCAAAGAACAATTCACAGAAATCAAATCTACAATTAATACTATAAACTCCTGGCTAGACACATCCGAGAAAGATGTCGGAAAATTAAAACAAGAACTCAAACACTGTAGTACGGAACTAAATAAAGCTAAAGGAGAAATCAAACACCTTACAAATAGAATTATAGATAGAGAAGATCGAGACCGCAGGTCTAATCTAAACATTTGGGGAATACCTGAACACGTCAAACCTCATGAATTGATCCTTTTCATCAAAAACTTAACTAAAAAGTTGGTCCCTTCTCCAGGGGCGTAACTAGAACTGGCAGGGCCCCATAGCAAACTTTTGAACGGGGCCCCCTCCAAGACACGCCCCCAATGACACACCCCTCCAAGACACGCCCCCCCAAATGACACACCCCTTCAAGACACACCCCCTTACAGGCCCCAGCAGTATATACAGCAGCCCCAGTGGTATACCGCAGCCTCTCCAGTGGTATATACAGGCCCCAGCAGTATTACAGCAGCCTCCGCAGTGGTGGTATATACAGGCCCCAGTGGTGGTATACAGGGCCCCTGGTGGTGGTATATACAGGCCCCTGGTGGTGGTATACAGGGCCCCTGGTGGTGGTATATACAGGCCCCTGGTGGTGGTATATACAGGCCCCTGGTGGTGGTATATACAGAGCCCCTGGTGGTAGTATACAGAGCCCCTGGTGGTGGTATATACAGGCCCCTGGTGGTAGTATACAGAGCCCCTGGTGGTGGTATATACAGGCCCCTGGTGGTAGTATACAGAGCCCCTGGTGGTAGTATACAGGCCCCTGGTGGTGGTAGTATACAGAGCCCCTGGTGGTGGTAGTATACAGAGCCCCTGGTGGTGGTAGTATACAGGCCCCTGGTGGTATATACAGAGCCCCTGGTGGTGGTAGTATACAGAGCCCCTGGTGGTAGTATACAGGCCCCTGGTGGTAGTATACAGGCCCCTGGTGGTAGTATACAGGCCCCTGGTGGTGGTAGTATACAGAGCCCCTGGTGGTGGTAGTATACAGAGCCCCTGGTGGTGGTAGTATACAGAGCCCCTGGTGGTGGTAGTATACAGAGCCCCTGGTGGTGGTAGTATACAGAGCCCCTGGTGGTGGTAGTATACAGAGCCCCTGGTGGTAGTATACAGGCCCCTGGTGGTAGTATACAGGCCCCTGGTGGTGGTAGTATACAGAGCCCCTGGTGGTGGTAGTATACAGAGCCCCTGGTGGTGGTAGTATACAGGCCCCTGGTGGTATATACAGAGCCCCTGGTGGTGGTAGTATACAGAGCCCCTGGTGGTAGTATACAGGCCCCTGGTGGTAGTATACAGGCCCCTGGTGGTAGTATACAGGCCCCTGGTGGTGGTAGTATACAGAGCCCCTGGTGGTGGTAGTATACAGGCCCCTGGTGGTGGTAGTATACAGAGCCCCTGGTGGTAGTATACAGAGCCCTGGTGGTATATACAGAGCCCCTGGTGGTGGTAGTATACAGAGCCCCTGGTGGTAGTATACAGGCCCCTGGTGGTGGTAGTATACAGAGCCCCTGGTGGTGGTAGTATACAGAGCCCCTGGTGGTGGTAGTATACAGAGCCCCTGGTGGTGGTAGTATACAGAGCCCCTGGTGGTAGTATACAGGCCCCTGGTGGTAGTATACAGGCCCCTGGTGGTGGTAGTATACAGAGCCCCTGGTGGTGGTAGTATACAGAGCCCCTGGTGGTGGTAGTATACAGGCCCCTGGTGGTAAATACAGAGCCCCTGGTGGTGGTAGTATACAGAGCCCCTGGTGGTAGTATACAGGCCCCTGGTGGTAGTATACAGGCTCCTGGTGGTAGTATACAGGCCCCTGGTGGTGGTAGTATACAGAGCCCCTGGTGGTGGTAGTATACAGGCCCCTGGTGGTGGTAGTATACAGAGCCCCTGGTGGTGGTAGTATACAGAGCCCCTGGTGGTATATACAGAGCCCCTGGTGGTAGTATACAGGCCCCTGGTGGTGGTAGTATACAGAGCCCCTGGTGGTAGTATACAGGCCCCTGGTGGGTATATACAGGCCCCCCACTCCTCCTCTGCTGCACACGTCACCTGTAAAGGAATACATCATACTTACTTATCTCTGCCGGCTGCCGCCGCTCTGCACCGCGCTCCGTCTTCATCCAGCTTCTTCCTGGTTGTGACCGCCGGGCGCAGGAAATGACGTCACAACCAGGAAGAAGCTGGATGAAGACGGAGCGCGGTGCAGAGCGGCGGCAGCCGGCAGAGATAAGTATGATGTATTCCTTTACAGGTGACGTGTGCAGCAGAGGAGTGGGGGACCTGTATATACACACTGGGGGCCTGTAGCTGACCGGATAGCAGCGTAGCGGCGCTGGGTCCGGGCCCCCCACAAGGGCCGGGCCCCAAAGCGACTGCTACGTCTGCTATGCCGGTAGTTACGCCCCTGCCCTTCTCTACAAGACATAGAATGATCAATAGAAAGGGCACATAGGCTCCCAAAAACGCCACAAATTTCAGAGGAAGCTCCACGTGATGTTTTCGTTAAATTCACTTTCTTCCAGACTAAGGACAAAATAAACAACTATACAAAGCAAAACAACTCTCTTCCAGCTCCTTTTGAAACTAAAAATATACTCAGACATCTCTAAAGATACGGCAATGAAAAGAAAAACCCTTAGACTGATTACAGAGATTCTGAGGAAGAAACAGATTATATACAGATGGGGCCGTCCATCTACCGGCGTCATTTTTACCCACAAACAGAAGCACATTTCAATCGAGGATCCCACTGAAGGTCTCAATGTTCTTAAGCATCTACAAATAAGTGAGTAGTTCTCCCACCTAATCTATGAATAGGTTTAAAGTATATATGCACCAAAGGCCTCACCATTAGCCTTAGAGGAAGTCCTAGAACAGTTCTCTTGAACTCTTCCTCCACTTAGACCTAAAAGGTCGTTTTTAAGCTGTTAGTGAAATTCTGTTAACGTTGAAGTTTAATAGTTCACTGTTAACCCCTAAGAAACTCTAATCCTTATCTTTCCTTAAGTCATCCCCCATTACCGCTTACTTAACGCGACTGCATAATCTAGTACCATGATGTTAAAATTTATGTCCCTTAACGCCAATGACCTCAACTTCCCCCAAAAGCGATTTCAAGTCTGGAAAGAAATTAAAACTAACCAGGCTGATATAACCAAAATTCAAGAGACCAGATTTTCATCCGAGAACCCACCTAAATTCAGCAACAAGAAATATCCATACATTTATCTTTCGTCCAACCGTAAGAAAAAGGCAGGAGTTGCAATTCTAATAAAGGAATCCCTCAAATTTGAAGAAATTTAACTTATCAAGGATAATGAAGACAGATGTATTATCTTGATTTGTAAAATTAATGAAGTAATGTATACGCTCGCAAATGTCTACACCCCTAACAATGGTCAGATAACTTATCTCAGATGTTTTTTTAATTCCATTCATGAAAACCAAAAAGACACACTCCTAATATTTGGTGACTTCAACGCCGTTCCCAATCCCCTCCTCGACTCTTCCAATAAAACAAGAAATAATAACACTCAACTAGATCCCCTCCTTCAAAAAGGAGAACTATATGACGCATTCAGATGCTTAAGTACTTCTATTGAATTTTCCCACTACTCGAACGTACACAAGTCATTTTCCAGAATTGACCTGGTACTAACTGACATCCATTCACTATAAAAAATCAAACTTGTAACTATAGTCCCGAGAACGTGGTCCGACCACTCACCCGTTATTTTAGAGATAACAAATAGTCCCCCCTTTAATGATCATTCTCCATGGAGAGCCAACTATTATTTGGTCACCCACCCTCAGTACAAGGCAGAAATACAAGAGGCGCTACAATTTTACTTAAAAGAAAATGACACCTCTGAAGTCTCTATAATCACCTTATGGTCTGCCCATAAACCAGTCATAAGAGAGACCTTAATGCACCTAAACTCTAAACACAAAAAAGCCTTACAAACCAATACAAAATGACTAATTCAGCAAATTACCAATTTGGAGACCATCATCATCTCTCATCCCTCAGAAGAGAAACATAAAGAACTTCTCAAACTCCGGGAACAACTCAGGTCCCTCCTCACATCTGAATACGATAAAATTGCTCGCATTTCTAAATCTAACTTCTACACCAACATGAGCAAACCCTCCAAAATATTTGCAAACATAATAAAAATCTGCAGATCGAGAACTAATAGGTATCAAATAAAAAATAAATACAACCATATTACAAAAACCCCATTTAGAAATATTGAATGCATTTGTTGATTTTTACTAGAATTTATATAATCTTAAGGATGATCAATCAGAACCACAACCATCACCACAAAACATCAAATCCTTCCTAGACTCCATCAAACTTCCGACCCTTTCAGAAGAAGCCCTCTCTGAGATCAATAAACCATATACTGAGCAAGAAATCAAACAAATTATCAACACACTCAAAAAATGCAAGTTCCCCGGTCCTGACGGTCTCCAAAATGAGTACTTCACAACCTACGAAAATACCCTAACTACCGTATATACTCGTGTATAAGCCGAGTTTTTCAGCACAAAAAATGTGCTGAAAAGTCCCCCCTCGGCTTATACACGAGTGTATACAGCCCCCCCCCCCCGTGGTATACCGGGCCCCCCCTGTGGCAACCTGTAAAGGAAGCGATGATTATACTTATCGGGTCGCTGTCGCCGATGCCGCCGCTCTGTCACCGTCCGTCACTGCGCTCCTCCTGGTCTTCATGCTTCCTTCACCGTCGCACAGGAAATGACGTCATTTTCTGTGCGCCGGTGAAGGAAGCATGAAGACCAGGAGGAGCGCGGTGACGGACGGTGACAGAGCGGCGGCGTCGGTGTCGGCGACAGCGACCCGATAAGTATAATCATCGCTTCCTTTACAGGTTGCCACAGGGGGGGCCCGGTATACCAGGGGGAGGGCTGTATACAGCTGGGTACCGCTGTATACAGCGGGGGCTGCTGTATACAGCGGGGGCTGCTGTATACCCTCTGGGGCTGCTAAATACCCCTCTGGGGCTGCTGTATACCCCTCTGGGGCTGCTGTATACCCCTCTGAGGCTGCTATATACCCCTCTGGGGCTGCTATATACCCCTCTGGGGCTGCTGTATACCCCTCTGGGGCTGCTGTATACCCCTCTGGGGCTGCTATATACCCCTCTGGGGCTGCTATATACCCCTCTGGGGCTGCTGTATACCTCTCTGGGGCTGCTATATATCCCTCTGGGGCTGCTATATACCCCTCTGGGGCTGCTGTATACCCCACTGGGGCTGCTATATACCCCTCTGGGGCTGCTGTATACCCCTCTGGGGCTGCTATATACCCCTCTGGGGCTGCTATATACCTTTCTGGGGCTGCTATATACCCCTCTGGGGCTGCTATATACGCCTCTGGGGCTGCTATATACCCCTCTGGGGCTGCTATATACCCCTCTGGGGCTGCTATATACCCCTCTGGGGCTGCTGTATACAGCTCTGGGGCTGCTGTATACAGCTCTGGGGCTGCTGTATACCCCTCTGGGGCTGCTGTATATACCACTGGGGAGGCTACTGTATACTACCACTGGGGAGGCTGCTGTATACTACCACTGGGGAGGCTGCTGTATACCACTGAGGGGGCCTGTATACCACACTGCTGGGGGCTGTATACCTGTGCAGGGGTCCACCCTCGGCTTATACACGAGTCAATAGGTTTTCCCAGGTTTTGGGGGCAAAAGTAGGGGGGTCGGCTTATACACGGGTCGGCTTATACACGAGTATATACGGTACTTTTATCACAGAACTAATTAATACAATAACTAATAAAGTCCACAAAATCCCACAAGAAATGCTCCAAGCAGTAATATCGGGGATACCTAAAAATAAGGGTGATAAAGACCTTGTATCAAATTATCGGCCTATATCCCTCCTTAACACAGACATAAAAATTATCTCCAAACCAATCAACTCTGGAATCCCAAAAAATCATCCCAGATTTAATTCACAGAGACCAGGAGGGATTTATACAGAAAAGAAATTCAACTGATGCAACAAGGAGACTCATCGATTTAATATCCCACGCAGAACTCTCAGGATCTCCAACGATAGTGGTCTCTGTTGACACCGAAAAGGCGTTCGACAGGGTCCACTGTGGATACCTATTCGAAGTCGTGCAAAACTTTGGATTCCAAGGCCAAATTTTAAGTGCCATTCAAACCCTTTACACCAAACTATCAGCAAGACTCCTTACAAATAATCATCTATCGGATCCCTTCTTACTCACTAATGGTACAAGACAGAGATGCCCCCTCTCACCTTCTCTTTTCAACTTATTTATTGAGCCACTAGCGGAAAAATATCGAACAAACTCCCTAATTAAAGGCATCCATCTTTACCAAAATATCTATAAAATTAGTCTCTTTGCTGATGATATTATATTAACTCTTACAGACCCACTATCATCTATGCGCATTCTTTTAACACTAATCAATGAATTCACAGCTGTTTCCCATTTAAAATTAATATTACTAAAACTCAAGTTCTCAGTTACAACCTATCGCCACAAACCCTCAAAAACCTTAGACAAGATAACGATCTTAACTGGACAAATTAAACTTTAAACTACTTAGGAATAATAGTTACCAAATCCATCTCTAAATTATATGAAGCAAACCTAGAAGCGATTTACAAAACTGTTCAACTTGACCTGAGTCATATCTCCAAAACAGAATTATGATGGTTAGGGAAAATAGAATCCTACAAACTTTTCATCTTGCCCAAAATCCTCTACATATTTCGGTCCATTCCCCTTCTTGCTAACCAAACCTGGTGTAAAAAAATCTGCATATTATCATTTTTCCCTAATTAAACACAGTCAAAAATGGTGGGATGTAGAAGACAAACCGAGATGGATACAAATGGAAGAAGCAGCCTATCCCAAAAAAAATGTTAAATGGGTTCTACTCTCCTATTTATGTGATAAAGCAAAAAAACTACCCAAGGAGCCCATACTCAAAGCAACCATACGTTCCTGGAGAACCTTGGTTACAAAGTCTTCCATCTCCCATCCTACTTCTTCTTCACGATGGATCCCAAGAGAACTTTTTCCATTATTCTCGGCGGACATAGATATTATAACCTGGATTAACTGTGGAATCAAACCTTCTCAGACATACACTTGATGAAGAACTACACCTTCTATCCTTCCCATTTCTTAAAGCTAAATTTGGGCTACTGAATAAAGAACTTTTAAACTGGAATAAAGTCAATCGTATACTTTCCAAGAGCAACTTGAACTTCTGCTTACCACAAAATATTACTCAATTATTCCGTTTTGGACAATCCATGATCTTCTGGTCACTCAAAAACATATAGAAGGTTCTCAACCTTGACTCAACGCTATTAAATTCTCCCTACCTGGAGACATGGAGCAAAGAACTCCAAATCCCACTTTGCCCTTCCGTTAAATATTGAACATAGACGAACTTCAAATATTCATTAAGATTTAAGAAAAGTACACAGTATGTCTACATGCCTAGAATGTTTACGTATGTTTATGCAATTCTTATGAATGTTACATTTATATTGTCATGTACAAAAAGTTAATAAAATCTTTGAACAAGAACTGTCCCCAGCTATCGGGTCAACCGGCTTGTGTTAAGTTGTTTGGGAATTTTTTTAATTTTTTTTTTAGCTCCTTGAAGTTTGTAAGTGTTTTGACAACTGTAGAGTCTGAATTTAAGATACAGTGCCAAATGTGGCAGCAGCTGGGAAGTCTAGAAAGCTTACAATGTACTTAAAACATCAGTTTAAAAGAGCATTATATTTTTAAGGGACTTTTTTATAACTATTTTTTTTAATTGGAGAGTAAACCTTTATTATTGCAGCTGGTCACCAGCATGTGAGGCCACCTAATCTACACTTATGTGATAGCAATTCATATAAAAATAGAACATTGCCATTATATGATTCACATCCATGATCTTATAGGTTTGTTCGCACTGTTAAAACACCATAGTATGGCTATTGCTTCTTAAAAATGTGCAGTCACTATTTAACATCATAATAATAATACTACTAATAATAACATGTATACATTTATATAGGGTTATTAATTTCATAGTGCATTTTCAACACTGTCCCCCTTGGTACTCACTTTTCATTTATAATTCATATTAGTTGTCCTGCATTCCTGCAGTTCCCAATAGACTTATTTAACATTCCAGATGAATTGGTGGTGAATAATGACCTGAATAAATTTCTTTTTATCATTATATTTACTACAAAGATGTCACGCTACAATAATTACTGCACCTAACCATAACCCAGTTGTTATACTTTGAGCCATGACATAGAGGGGTTAATAAGCAGCTAGGCATAAGGTAACAATAGTGTACAAATATTCAACTCTGGTACTGATTGCTGGGTCTGAATCATTTCACTCAATGGAAGAGGCGGGCCCCTTAGGGAAAAAAACACATTCAAACCTGCAGAACTTTGTCAGCGTCTCCCACCATCTTACCTGTGCATTTCCAGTTGCACGCAGGTACAGTCACTGTCTGCTACTGCTTGACTTGGAACTGTGACGGCATTACACACGTGTTTTCCAGATAGATCTCCTACTAGGCAATGACATGGCTGACCTGTACTCAGAGGATGTCATCTTCCTAACCAGCCCAGGAGCAGAAGGTGGGTCGACAGAACCAAAACCAGACCCAGAGTGGCATCATGGAGAGAAGATGGAGACATATGTCACCTGGAACTCTACTAAACCTCCCAGTTTGGGTCTCATCTGCAATGAGGTGTGGATCCAATCCAACAAGACGCGGACCTGAGGGCGAGTCACAACAGTCAGGTAGCACTTACCTTATGGCATCAGGGACAGGGAACATCAAGACTGCAGGTGATCTTACAACATGTCTGGCTATATTTTAGCTGCAGCAGGTGTTGCAGCGCTACTGGATCCCATTCCCCAATACCACCAGGATCAGGATTAGTACCTTTATGGAGAGACCGAGGAAAAGGAGCACATAGAAGGCACTGTTTCCCAGCTGTGTTGATCACCATCACCACCTCCAGAGGCATTTACCTGAGACATTGTCATGTAGGGACCCTTACTTCCTCCAAGCAACTACTCAACAAGGCATCCACCACCATGTCCTCCTGAGTCCTTTTTTGAGGAGATTGAACAAGCAGATGTCATTGCATGGGACTTGTTGCATGGGCCTACGGCTAATGACTTCCTCGACCAATGCACCAAAGGCAATATGGTGGCATTCTGGCAGAATAAGGGGTATGGGTTCCTAATGGAACATGGCACTAAACATCAATGCTACTGCAACCACTCTGCCATGCAGTGTGACCATCTTCCCCAAAGACTTTGTACTATCTTTGTTGGGGATGAGGTCACTTTCATGACGTGTGAGTATGAAGGAGTGGCTTGCGGTTGGCATATGTTGGGTTGGCACTGCTGCCCAATTTGAAATTTGATTAGTGGCACAGAGGAGGCCGATCTAGATAGAACTTGGCATCAGGTATGGCCAAAGTCTCTATTGGTTGGCCAGCTAGATGCACCCAAACCCACAGGGCATGTTGATGTTCCCCAAGATGATCCTAGTCCTGTCTATCCAAGATGACATGGTTGTCCCCTAGTTCTTCCATCATCCTCTCCAGCAGCGGACATGATGTAGTGTGCTGGAAGGCAGGTAGTGGTGTAGAATGTGCATAAAGTAGTGATCCATGCAACCCCCAAAGACTGTCTGGCAGCAGAGTACCATGAGAAAATATGACAACCATCCAGGGAATGGCTGAAAATGGCACAAAGAGAAAAGAGACACAAAGTCACTGGACCTTCCTAAAGAGATGTTGGTGAGCCTGTGAGAGAGTTACCCATCCCTTAGTTGGCATTTTTGCCTGAAAATTAATTTGAGACTTATTTTTTTCCAGTTTTTTGTTGGCCTTGACCAAAGCATGTGTTTTTGTTTAAAGTTTTACGTAAACCTTCATAATAATAGTAAAAATCTAATGGTGACACCTATGCGTGAAAGGTGCTAGCTAGAAAAAAACATATTATGAATAAAAGAATCCACTGCATACTAACACTAAGTAAAATGTGAAGACGCATACTGGCTAATGAATGCAATGGCAAGGCAATGTGTAAAGCTAATGTAGGTGTGAATGGAGCAAAAGTGCATAGCAGAAACTGCTTTAGAATATAGAAAAAAATTGAGAACTTAGCTCATGCTCTGGCCATGGCATGAGAGCCTGATAACCAATGTCAAGGTGTTCTCATCTTATCGGGTCCTAACCTTGTGCCTCTGCTTGCGGCAGAACTGCATGTATGGGTGTTTTATGCCACTAGGTGCAATTAAAACCATCATGTAAGATTGTGTCTAGGACCTAGGCTACAATAAGATGGAGGACTTAACATGGCTAAAGGGCCGGGGAGGGTGCACAGCCAGAAAATATAGTGACACTAATAGTAAAAATTTGACTGGCGACACCTATGCTAGAAAAAAACATTATGAATAATAGAATCCGCTGCACACTAACACTGAGTAAAATGTAAAGACGCATACTGGCTAATGAATGCATTGGCAAGGCAATGTTGTAAAGCTAATGCATGTGTGAATGGAGCAAAAAGGCATAGCAGAAACTGCTTCCGAATACAGAGAAAAAAATTGAGAACTTAGATGATGCTCTGGCCATGGCATGAGAACCCGATAACCAACGTTAAGGTGTTCTCATCTTAACGGGTCCTATCCTTGTGCCTCTGCTTGCAGTATAAAACTGCATGTAAGGGTGTATATATGCCTCTAACTGCAATTAACACCTGCATGTAAGGGTTTGTCTAGGACCTAGGCTACAATAAGATGGAGGATTTAACATGGCTATAGGGCGGGGGAGGGTGCACAGTCAGAAAATATGGTGACACTAATAGTGAAAATCAACTGGTGACACCCATATGTGAAAGGTGCTAGTTAGAAAAAATACATTATGAATAAAGGAAGGAATCTGCTGTATACTAACACTAAGTAAAATGTGAAGTAGCATATTGGCTAATGAATGCAATGGCAAGGCAATGTGTAAAGCTAATGCTAATGTTCTTATCTTATTGGGTCCTAACCTTGTGCCTTTGCTTGCGGTAGAACTGCGAGTATGGGTGTTTTATGCCACAAAGTGCAATTAAAACCTACAACCTACAACTGCCTGGCATTGGGGATATATGTGCCTGTTGCCATGAAATTGCTACGAAATTGGGGCGTGTAAATAGGGAAATTCCTCCCGGTGTCTTGCAGTTGACTCAGATACCTGTTGCTGAGACGTGCTCAAAAGCCGAAGGCAACACAAAGGCACAATTGCCATGGTAGTAGTGTCTAAACGGGGCACAGGCATGGATGTTGCGTCGCCTAGTGATTTCACAGGGGCGTGCCACTGCGTCATGGATACCACGCCCCATCACCGATCATTGGTGGGGGCTACTGTGTTACCATTGGCTGTCCCTTCACAGGGCACCATATTTAAAGAGCTGTCCATTCACACTACACAATTGCAATGGCGTCATGTATTAGCCAGCCTTCCTGCGCTGGCTGGCCAATCATGACGCTATTGCATTGTCCAATCAGCGTATTAGCGTCACGGAATACACAACTCTGTCACGCCTATGTACTTGCGGCACGAAAGATGTATGCCCATATTCCTTTGTGGTAGCGGCGTGTGAAGTAGCGAAGTTATTCAACAGGAAGTAAGCCGCAGGATCTGTCGGCACTTCTGGGGAACAAAGATGCCTTCAGTTGACAACGCAATGGCGGCGTCTATATGCGGCATCAGCGATCGGTATCCACCGTTAAAAACGTGCGCGTTCACGTGCGTTGGATACATGTTGCTAGGCACAGTGGCGGCGTGTAAAGGTACTTTAAAGGTACCTTTACATGCCGCCACTGTGCCTAGCAACAGGTATTCCCCGCACGTGCACGCGCATGTTTTTGACGGTGGATACTGATCGCTGATGCTGCATATACACGCCGCCATTGCGTTGTCAACTGAAGATATCTTTGTTTCCCAGAAGTGCCGACAGATCCTGTGGCTTACTTCCTGTGGAATACCTTCCCCGCTTTACACGTCGCTACCATAAAGGAATATGGGCATACATCTTTCGCGCCACAAGTACATAGGCGTGACAGAGTTGTGTATTCCGTGACACTAATACGCTGATTGGACAATGCAATAGCATCATGATTGGGCAGCCTGCACAGGAAGGCTGGCTAATACATGACACTATTGCAATTGTGTAATGTGAATGGACAGCTCTTTAAATATGGTGCTCTGTGAAGGGACAGCCAATGGTTACACAGTAGACCCCACCAATGATCGCTAATTGGGGCGAGGTATCCATGACGCAGTGGCACGCCCCTGTGAAATCACTAGGCGACGCAACATACAGGTCTGTTCCCCGTTCAGATGCCACTACCATGGCAATTGTGCCTTTGTGTTGCCTTCGGTTTTTGAGCACGGCTCAGCAACAGGTATCTGAGTCAACTGCAGGACACTGGAAGGAATTTCCCTATTTACACGCCGCCATTTCGTAGCAATTTCATGGCAACAGGTACAATTATCCCCAATGCCAGGCAATTGCTACCTTGCAGTGGTGGCATTTAAAAGGGCCCTAAGGGTGTAAAGCCTTCAAACATTTTGAGCCATTTGCATTTCACCCTACTGGGCATTCATTCAGCCTTTGAGGTCCAGCTGAAAGACCTTAATGGACACAACCCCTCATTGTCAACAAAGAAAATGACTTATACAAGGCAACAAAGACACGACTCGTACATAGTCTATTCTTTTCTCTAGTAATATATTGAAATAAAAACAGGATGATAAAAAGACAAGACATGAAGAATAAATGCCTTCTAAATGTGGTGCTGGAGAAGGATGTTATCTATACCATGGATGGCAAGAAGAACAAACAAATCCATTTTGGAACATATAAAGCCAGACATGTCACTTTGGACACATCATACTAGAGGTAGGAAGAATAGAAAGTACAAGGCAAAGAGAAAGACCAGCAAACCTATTGGTTAATACTGTCAAGATAATGGCAGAGAAGACACTGTTTGACACATCTAGGCTCGTGCAAGTTCGATCCTACTACAGAGTGTTCATCCATAAAGTCGCCATGGCTTGAGATTGAGCTGAAGGCTGATAACGTTAAATAAAAAATTCTAAATCCTTACTCCAATTGGTATGTGAATACCCTCAAATTAAAACGGAGTCTGCACTTTAAGCATATATCGATCAGATAACTGTGTCTTCAATATGTGTTGGTAAATGGCTTAAATGACAAAACGTGTGTCATTGTCCAAAACTTTCTGGACCTAACTATATGTAACTATGATACATGATTTGTTTTGCTACTGCATTGTATTTGGCTTTGACAAACCTTTATTGTTACAGTCATGTGCGGATTACATAAATATGTGCTTTAACCTGCAGATTTTCTGCATCTAATGCAATTTTATGGGAAAATCTGCACTTAAAACTCAGCCTACTGGCAAGAAGAATTAGCAGATAGTGAAAATATGCAGCACCAAAAAAATCATAAAACCTTTTTTGTGGGAACTTAACCTTAAAGTTCCACCAAAGGATTTATAAAAAATCTTTTGTCCTTTGTGCTTCTTCTGCTGAATAAACTAATCTGAGGTGAGTGTTTCAAATCCACATTTTTTCTTGTGGGTACGCTAAGTTTTATGTGCAGAATTTCTACATAGAAAATCTGCAGTTAAAAAACAAATATTTAGTTGTAGAGGGTTTTCAGCACAGAAACTTGCTAAAAACACATGTAATCCACACATGACAGTATCAATAAATTTTGTCAAAACCAAATACCAGAACATATAAAAAATAAAGCATCTTCAAAGGGTTGTGCCTTACTTGGACAACCGCTAGTCATTCCTCATTTTTGCCCTCATCTACTCTATAATTGCCGTAGGCATTTTCGTGTCGGCCCCCGAAATCGCCGTGGCTATGTCACGCTGTGACGTCACCATGCGCGAGCAATGGCCGCGAAGCGGCCATTGCGAGTCGTTGGCCGAAAATAGAACCAGAGGCTCGGCCACAAACTTAGCGATTTACCGCTGAGGTAGCGCGAGCAATGGCCGCGAGGCCATTGCGAGTCGCTACCTCAACCGCCGCATCTGCCGCAACTCCACCTATACTTTCAATGGGGATCTATTGCGACTCGCTGTGTAGCGCGAGCAATGGCCGCGAGGCCATTGCGAGTCGCTACACCTGCGGCGCGGTTGCGGTAATCCCCATAGAAAGTATAGGGGGATTTGCGGCAGGTGCGGCTATATATATATATATTGATATAGATATATATATAATATATATATATATACACATTATATAGATTAATATATATACATATATAGATATATATAGATGTCATATTATATATATGTATATGATTACTATATATATATATAGAATTATTTATTAATCCATTATTAATATTATTGTTATATTGATATATTCATTATTATATATATATATATTGATATAGATATATATATAAATATATATATATATATACATTATATAGATTAATATATATACATATATAGATATATATATAGATGTCATATTATATATATGTATATGATTACTATCTACTATATAATTGGCGTAGCACGTTTTGTGTCGGACCCCGGCACGTCGTGGATATGTCACACTCTGACGTCACCACGGCGAAGCATTGGCCGCGTAGCGGCCAATGCGAGTCGTTAGCAGCGCGAGCAATGGCCGCGAGGCCATTGCGAGTCGCTAGGTTTGTGCGAGCAATGGCCGCGAAGCGGCCATTGCGAGTCGCTGGCCGAAAATAGAACCAGAGGCTCGGCCACAAAGCTAGCGATTTCCCGCTCAGGTAGCGAGTCGCTAGCCTCAGCGGGAAATCGCTAGCTTTGTGGCCGAGCCTCTGGTTCTATTTTCGGCCAGCGACTCGCAATGCCCGCTTCCATAAGGATTACCGCAATCGCGCCGCATTGCGAGTCGCTGGCTGAGTGCGAGCACTCCCCATAGAAAGTAAAAATATTCTAGACACCCGATGCATTTGCATCGGGCTCACAGCTAGTAAATATATAAAAGCCTATACTCATCTATGGTGTCAGAGTGGTTCTAGCGATGTCAGAAGTCGCGTTCCAGGGCCAACATAACATTGTTATGACATGCGAGCCCCATGATCAATCACCACAAGCTTTCTTCTTCTTTGCCTTCAGACACAGAAATACTCAATAGGAAGTGAGCGCTTCGACTGGCTGCTTACTTCCTGATGAGTATGCCTGTGTCCAAAGGTGGGAATAAAGAAGCCAGCACTGATTAATTGCGGGGCTCGCAAGTCATACGAATGTTGAATGAAATTTAATGCCTCCACCTTCATAACTCCTCAGCAGATGACAGCACTGGTATGTGGCAGTACTGGACTTTTTAGTAGTCACCCCTCTACAGCTCCAGTTGGCAGGAAGCCTTAGCAATGAACAATTGTATTGTTACAGTGGATAGAATGGAACCCTGTGTAGATGGTCATTCAATGCAACGTGCTGTCTTTGAGTTCTTGACAGCAGAGGGTGTCACTTCAAAGGAAATTCATCAGAAAATGAAAGTCATTTATGGAGATTGTGTTGATATGAGCACTGTGCATCGTTGAGTCAGAAAGTTTTAAGATGATGAGGCGGGAACGTCTGGTGCATGACAAAGAAAAAGTTGGATGTCCTGTGACAGCAACTACTGAGTTAACATGCACAACATTGACAGACTAATTCAGGATGATCAACGTATTACTCAGAGAATAATTGCAATTATAATCAGCATTTCACAATAGCTTGTAGGTCTTATTATTGCTTTGCTTGGTTATCAGAAGATGTATACATGATGGGTACCCCCCGGATGCGGACGTCTGAAATGAAAGTGCACAGACTTCAAATTTGCAAGGAAATCTTCTCACGGTATGAGAATAAAGGTGATGCCTTTTTACATTTAATTGTGACATGAGATGAAACTTGTACAAACCACTACGAACCCAGAGACAAAACGCAATTTCATGGAACATCAACACAAAGTGTCACCCCAGAAAAAAAAGTAATTAAAGACATAGTCCTCAGCTGCAAAAATCATGGCATCAGTATTTTGGGACACAGATGGTGTTATCCATGTTGAATTTCTTGAATGTGGAACAATAATCATTTCAGAGTGTTACATTACAGTGCAGCAAACTTTAAAATTACAATTAACTAGGGTCCAAAAGGAAAATAGAAATGTTTTCCTGCAGCATGCAGATGCCAGACCACACACTTTACATGACACAACAGCACAGCTTCAGAGACTAAACTTCACCACTGTACGGAAACCTCCATACAGTCCATATTTGGCATTGTCTTACTTCTATCTGTTCCTGATAATGAAGGAAGATTGGCAGGGACATCACTATACAGTTGAAAGAACTGTGAGAGGCAGGTTGTAGAAGCAGGGTGTCAACCTTTTTCCGTGATGGCTTAAGAAAACATGTTCATCGTTGGAAGTGATTATGTCGAAAAGGGAATATCAGTAATTAAAGAGCACAATTTAAGGATTATATCTGTGGTTGATTTATTAAAATATTCCCATCGATAGCCAAGTCTCAAAGGTTGAGGTATTACTTTTTATTCAACTCGGGAACGTGACTTCTGACATCGCTACAACCACACAGGCACCTGAGGGGGGTATATGCTTTTCTATTTTTCGAGAGGCGCACATAAGAGATGAGAAGGGGTTGACCAAATAGTGGACAACCCCTTTATCTTAAAACATGACAATACACAAAGAGACAAAAATGATTGCATTAAAAACACTACAAAATCATATTGGAAAAAAAAGCACTAAAAAGTCTATGAAAATATATAAGTGACCTAATTCATCTAATAGGTGTAGAAATGTTGCAGAAAATCTGCATCAAATATTTACCAAATATTCATTGTGGGAAGAGAGCTTATGACGCAACATGTTTTGCACAGGGAAAATATGCCTCTTAAAAAGCTGATCAAAATCCCATCATGGAAACGTAACCTAAAAATTGAGTTTTTTGAAAGTCTCAAACACAATTAACTAAATCATAATAGTTGGAAATTGAATGGCACTATTAATAAAGTGAAGTATGTTAGTTCATGAAGTCTGATGATCCTAAAACATCCTTTGAATTACACTTGTAGATATATATCTTCTCATATGCATTTGAGGAGAAAAATATAAATTTGTATTAAAAAATGACCATGACATCACAAAAGGTCATTTGTGCTGCTAGGACACATTTTTGCAGTTTCTCAGCTGACCTTTATTAGGTTCTTATTCCTGCAGCTGTAGTAAAAATGAAATATGAGCTGTATGAAAATGGGCGATTCTGAAGGAAATAGCTTGCTGGAAATTAATTACAGAAACTGCTCTTTTCCTAATCATTTTAAATTCATTGTCAGAGAATTCACTTTCATTAGATCAAAACTAAGAATATTGATGGAATTCAGCACGGCTAAGGACCACTTTGACCAATATCCGATTGCTTTATCTTTTTTATTGTTATTTTTATCAGATCTATTTGCTCTTATTGTGACTCTTATGAACTTGAACAATTTATTAATAGCACATCACTCAAAATCAGCTTTTCTATTTTAATACATTTCTGATGTTATCTACCAAAAAAAAAAACATTTCTAAACAAGAGCATGGAAGCAAACTCCAGTATGTAGGATCCTATAAAGACAAGGAAATTGTATTATTTTACCACATACAATTACTAGAAGTAAGGATGTTTGTTCATATATCCAACTTTGGTAGTATCTTCCACATGTGTATATATATATATATATATACGTGTGTGTGTATATATATACAGTGCCTTGTGAAAGTATTTGGCCCCCTTGAACTTTTCAACCTCTTCCCACATTTCAGGCTTCAAACCCAAAGATATAAATTCTAATTTTTTTGTGAAGAATCAACGAGTAGGACACGATCGTGAAGTGGAACAAAATGTATTGGATATTTTAAACTTTTTTAACAAATAAAAAACTGAAAAGTGGCGTGTGCAATATTATCCGCCCCCTTGAGTTAATGCTTTGTGGCGTCAATGCTTTGCTGCGATTACAGCTACAAGTTGCTTGGGGTATGTTTCTATCAGTTTTGCACATCGAGAGACTGAAATTCTTGCCCATTCTTCCTTGCAAAACAGCTGGAGCTCAGTGAGGTTGGATGGAAGAGCGTTTGTGAACAGCAGTTTTCAGCTCTTTCCACAGATTCTCGATTGGATTCAGGTCTGGACTGTGACTTGGCCATTCTAACAACTGGATACATTTATTTTTGAACCATTCCATTGTAGATTTTGCTTTATATTTGGGATCATTGTTTTGTTGGAAGATAAATCTCCAACCCAGTGTCAGGTCTTTTGCAGACTCCAACAGGTTTTCTTCCAGAATGGTCCTGTATTTGGCTGCGTCCATCTTCCCATCAATTTTAACCATCTTCCCTGTCCCTGCTGAAGAAAAGCAGGCCCAAACCATGATGCCGCCACCACCATGTTTGACAGTGGGGATAATGTTTTGAGGGTGATGAGCTGTGTTGCTTTTACGCCAAACATATCATTTTGCATTGTGGCCAAAAAATTAGATTTTGGTTTCATCTGACCAGAGCACCTTATTCCACATGTTTGGCGTGTGTCCCAGGTGGCTTGTGGCAAACTTCAAACGAGACTTTTTATAGATATCTTTGAGAAATGGCCTTCTTCTTGCCACTCTTCCATAAAGGCCAGATTTGTGCAGTGTATGACTGATTGTTGTCCTATGGACAGACTCTCCCACCTCAGCTGTAGATCTCTGTAGTTCATCCAGTGTGATCATGGGCCTTTTGGCTGCATCTCTGATCAATCTTCTCCTTGTTCGAGATGAAAATTTAGAGGGACGGCCGGGTCTTGGTAGATTTGCAGTGGTCTGATACTCCTTCCATTTCAATATGATTGCTTACACAGTGCTCCTTGAGATGTTTAAAACTTGGGAAATCTTTTTGTATCTATAACCGGCTTTAAACGTCACCACAACAGTATCTCTGACCTGCCTGATGTATTCCTTGGTCTTCATGATGCTCTCTGCACTTGAAACAGAACCCTGAGCCTATCACAGAGCAGGTATTTATACAGAGACTTGATTACACACAGGTGGATTCTATTTATCATTACCAGTCATTTAGGACAACATTGGATCATTCAGAGATCCTCACTGAACTTCTGGAGTGAGTTTGCTGCGCTGAAAGTAAAGGGGCCAAATAATATTGCACGTCTCACTTTTCAGTTTTTTTATTTATTAAAAAAGTTTAAAATATCCAATAAATTTTGCTCCACTTCACGATTGTGTCCCACTTGTTGTTGATTCTTCACAAATTTAAAATTTATATCATTATGTTTGAAGCCTGAAATGTGGCAAAAGGTTGAAATGTTCAAGGGGGTCAAATACTTTCACAAGGCACTGTATAAATACATAAACTTTTAAATTCTTTAACAGATTGTCAATAAGATACATCAAATCACTTGAAAAAAGTACAATCCTAATAGAATAAGTAAGGGGTAGGTTTGGAAGGTGGTGGGGAAGGACAAAAATGTGAGGACTAAAAGAGAGGAGGAATGGGGGAGGATAGGTAGAAAGAATGGGGTGAGGGAGAGAAGCAAGGAAAGAATGTAGGAATTCTCATTTAGGCAACATTTTACAAATATGGCAAACTAAGTGAGCTCAACATGTAACAATAAAACAGAACCAACTGGGAGAAAAAGATAGTTTATCATCTTCTGTATTGTAAAGCACTGTGGAATATGTTGGTGCTACATAAATAAAGATTATTATTATTTTTATTATTAAGTGTCGGTGAGAAAAGATTGTATAGTTAAAGGGTGGAAAGTGCTGATAAAAGTGATTATAATTACAGCCAACCTGCTGCATCGTTCTGTGTGACACCAGGGGCGGACCTACTGTGGTGCAGCTGGTTCAGCTGCACCAGGGCCCCAACCGGCTGGGGGCCCCTCAAGCACCTCTAGGGGGCCCTGCACCTCCCTGCAGGGGGGCCTCCAGCCGCCCCCCGTGATCCTGTGTCAGGGGAGAGAGGTTAACTGAGGGATGCTTCCCTTGGCTGATCCCGCCCCTCTTCTCCTCTGCTGCCCTGGCTCCCAGACCTGCAACGCGCGGCTCGGCACAGGTAGGAGCCGCTTCCACCTTCCCCCCCGCTCCTCGCCGACATCTGCTAGCAATCCCCCCGGTCCTCAGCTCAACTACAACTGCCAGCAACTGTCGCCCGCCCCCCCGATCCTCAACTACACCTGTTAGCACCCACCTTCCTGCTCCTCACTAGCAACTGGAGCACCAGGGCCCACCAGGCTCAAGTTCCGCCACTGGTGACACTGTAATAATGATGTCATTAGCGACTTTGCCTATTCACAGCAGTGAGAAAGTATCGTTTGCTGGGTTGTGCGAACGATAGCTGTTCGCTACATCGTTGGTGCGTCGTCCACGATATCTATATGATTGTCACAAAGTGCTGACAAAAGAGATTATAATGATGGATATTAGAAACCCAAAGTGAAATTAGTCATGTAGATTCTTGCGTATTCTGCCTATGCTATGTTGTGGTTGTTGAGGTAAATTTGTTTTTCCATGGAGCCCAACTAACGAAGAAGGTCCCATGGGATTGTGTCTCCCAGCTAGAAACCTCTTCCATACAGGATATTTGATGGACTTTCTCCACCCATTCCCCAATATTAGGAGCCTGGGTATCTCCCCAATAATTCAAAAGCAACTGTTTGGCTTTTCCTATCAGAAGGGGTAAGAGGCCATAATTAATTAATGATATTTATTCATTTATATAGCACTATTAATTCCATAGCACTTTACATACATCAGTAATGCTGTCCCTATTGAGGCTCACAATCTAAACATTGTATCAGTACATCTTTGCAATGTGGGAGTAAACTGGAGTGCCCAGAGGAAACCCACGCAAACACAGGGAGAACATACAAGATCCTTGCAGATGTTGTCCTTCATGGGAATTGAACTCAGGACTTTGGGACCTCAGTTTTGCAAAGGCTGCAGTGCTAACCCCTTGAGCCACTGTGGTTTTTGAGAGGCCACATTTGTATATATTTTTATAAGCCTAATGCAGATGTATGGATGAAATTTCTGCAACTATCCCTAGGAGAGGCCCTCAATATCTGATCGGTATGGGTGCGACACCTTACACCCCGCCAATCACCTGTTACTGACGGCTGCAGCTAGAAATTCTCTGATGCTGGTAAAACACAGCAGCTCTGTTAACACAATACGGGCCTCTGCTGGGTACTGCAGATCCACCACCCATTCATTAGAATAGTGGGAAATCAACAGTACTTGCCCACTGCCACTTTGAATAGGTTGGAGCTACTGTGTTCAGCAGCATGCAAGGCAGTAAAAGGTGATTGATGTGGGTCTTGGGTCTCACACCCATACTGATCAGATATTGATGACCTATGTTAAGAATAGGCCATTAATAAAAAAATGTGGCCAACCACTTTAATGATTGGGATTATATTGTAGGTTGGGTATAATTAAAGCAATTAAAACCAGTAACAATGTAGCAAAATTAATGTAATTACAGTGTTCTAATTTTTCACACAAATATGTATCAAACAATATTACTCATTAAGATGTAATGAGAAAATACAAAGAGAAAGCCAAATCTGTTACATGTAAAAAAAAAAAAATTAAATAGAATATATGCCATTATTAAGGCCAAAGCTCTCTGGTCTATGAGTGGTTAAACATGACACAATTTGTCACAATTTTTCAATTATTCTTCAAATCTATATTCAGTCCTCACCAACAGCTAACCCAGTCAAAAGAGGTTTAGCCAAGCCAATTATCGGTATGTACTTGTGTAAGAGAATGTGGAAATGGTTCTCTGCTAACCAATGGTATAAAATATCTATGGTTTATTACATCATTAATTCTTTGCTTCTGCAGACATTTCCCAGGGCTTCTTATGCCTTGTCAAATAATTGTATTAATGGTACAAAATGTATTTGTAGTCCTCATTCATAAGGTTATCAACTTATGTCATAGAGAAGCTTTAATGAGCAGAAAATCACTAATTCTAGTTCAAAGTGAGTAGGTGAAATTTGACAGGCTCAATACATTGGACATGCATTGCTTCAACTTAATTTGCTATGTCATTATGAAAAATATCAATATTATGTTACCACCTGCACTCTACCATGGATATGTAATGTTGAATGATGTATGAACAAAGCATGGGTTATAAGAAATAGTTGTTAAAAAAAAAACACTTTACAGCACCACATTGCAAAGAATACTAAGTATATTTGCATATTATTCTAATGTTTTTTATATATTATTCAGTGCACAAGTCATCGGTTTCTACTGGACCATAACAAATTAGTAGAAAAAAAACTAAATTGAATTGTTTATTATTCTATGAAGAAAGTTCTAAAATGGGTCAAAGGTTATATTTGTACTTTGAGACTGACTATGCAAACATCCTCTTTAGAAAAAGATAAGAACTAGAACTGTAGTGCCACCTATAAGGAATCCTACTATGTAATTGTCTTATCGTGTCTGTCAGTCTGTCGCTCTGTAATGGAAATCCCGCGTCGCTAATTGGTTGTGGCCGGTCGGGCGCGACCAGTCAGAGAAACAGACACAATTAGCAGCAGATGGCCCCGCCCACTACTCCCTGGCAACTGTGCAGCAGAAAATTGCGGAGCTGTGGATCTGGGCCGGCGTCAGCACGTACCTGCCCAAATGATGGGGCCCAGGTGTGACTGAGGGGCTCACCGTCGCCCGCCCACATCGGAGGTCAGCGGCGACACAGCCGGGAGAGGACCGGCCATTCGAAACGGAAGTATCCTCACCGGAGCTAGCGATGTTGCTCAGTATGACACGCAGCAACGACCAGGACCCCACTCTGAGATCTCTGATCGTCGCTATCAGTAAGGTATCGTCACACTTGGCAACGCTCCAGCGATCCTGACAACGATATGACCTGTAGGTATCGCTGGAGCGTCACCAAGTGTGACGGTACCTTACTGATCGCTGGTGAGGTGTCACATGTGCAGCTATATTGAATGAAGCCGCGTTGCTGATTGGTTGCGGCTGCCAGGTATTGCCGTCGCGATATTGGCGCAGAATTTAAACCCCACCCACAGCACAAGCAATAACATTTAATGATAATGTATATATTTTACCCGGAAAATCCTGTGTATCCATTGCATTATTCTTACATCTTCATAAATAAACTACATACATATTCTAGAATACCCGATGTGTTAGAATCCAGCCAACATCTAGTAGCAAACCTAAAATTCTATATCATAACTTTAAATAGCCTTTCCTTATTCTTCAACCCAAACTAGACACTCCATTTGACAAACACGTGTTTTGGGGCATTTGCCCTCCTACTGTAAGGAGGAGGTCGGGTTGTCGTGTTCCCCTCCTGAAGCCACCATTCGCCCTATAGTATTGTTTTATGTTTGATATCTGCTTTGTTGTGTGCACTAGTACCAAGGGCCACAAGAGATCACTGTCTTTTTTTTCACATGCTCTATAATGTTTCGCACTGTACTGTGAGAAAGTCGAATTCTGCATAGCAACAGACAGTAAGGGTAAGTGACAGTTAATGTTGGGACTAGCCCATAGAGAAAGAGCTAGTAGGTCAGGAAAAGGGGACTGTGTTCTTTTAAGTTGGCAGTCTGTGGTGAAGAGGAGTAGAGAGTGAAGCTGGTTAAGTGTGAAGCTATTGACAGCGGTCACATTTCCAGACAAGTTGGAGGAGATGTAGGGGAAAGAAGTCGGGAATGTAGTGAGTCCAGTGTATGCCAGTAGTGGGGGACCTGGTGAAATGAGGGTGCTACCCAGCTGAGAACTGAAGGAATAGTGGTGAGGCTCTAACAACGGCCCTCATAAAGGATTACTGATGGTGGTTATAGGTGCACAATTCTCAACGAAAAATATTTATCATTGGGATCTGCTGCGTTAGAGAAGGAGGGCTAATTTAACTTGCCTGATTAAAAGACTGATAATACCGAATGAAGTAAGAAGGTGGATGGATCCAGATCGCGCTGCCCATGGAAGAACCAGTCAGTCTGGGGATTTCAGAACAGCCTTTATTCCTATGCGTTGTGTGATACTTCACACTTCCTCAAGGAAAGGATAACAGTGTGGAAGTACACTGAGATACAGGCTGATTTTCTGCTAAGGGGAAAAAAAACCAAAAAAAAACCTCTTTATATCTGATTTTCTAGCGAGTGTGACCGCGAGCTAAGTGTGACAGAGCAAGTGCGACAGAAGTAAGTGTGTGACTTGTGATTCAGTGACTTTGGATTCAGGGAGTTTGGAAGGGAGGATTTACTGAATTGCTGGTTGTATTTTGTTAATACTTTGCATTTCTTTTTACTTATCATTTCTGTCTGGTGCAATCCCCATTAGGAAATGAGCTCCATGATTGGCAATGCCATCCAGTGTACATCTTGCCACATGTATGCATTCCTTGACCAGAAGATCGAGGGTTCATACTGCTGTGTGAGATGTGAGTACGTTGTGCATTTGGAAGCCCAGATACTGGATCTAAATGAACAACTGACAACGCTGAGATCCATAGACAATATGGAAAGGAGTCTGCTGCTCACTGAACAGCTGCTCAATGGGATAGATGTGGGGGAGGATGGTAGTATGGAGCTGCAGGACCGTGAGGTAGCTAGCTGGATGACAGTTAGAAGGCGGGGTAGAGGGAAGGGTGCCAGGGAGGCTAGCCCTGATCTGGCACACCCCAATAAATTTGCTATGTTGGCAGATGAGGGGGTGTAAGTTCAGGGATAGCACTGCTGCAGCAGGGCATGACCTCTGAAAGCCAGAGGAGTGTCTGCTCCTGTAAGGGGGAAAACAGGAGAGTAGGGCAGGCCAGACAGGTGCTGGTAGTGGGGGACTCAATTATTAGGGGAATAGATAGGGCAATCTGTCACAAAGACAGGGATCGTCGAACAGTGTGCTGCCTACCTGGTGCTCGAGTCCGGCACATCGCTGATCGGGTTGACAGATTACTGGGAGGGGCAGGTGAGGACCCAGCGGTCATGGTGCACATTGGCACAAATGACAAAGTTAGAGGTAGGTGGAAGGTCCTTAAAGATGATTTCAGGGAATTAGGCTGCAAGCTTAAGGCAAGGACCTCCAAGGTAGTATTCTCTGAAATACTGCCTGTACCACGTGCCACACCAGAGAGGCAACGGGAGATTAGGGAGATAAATAAGTGGCTCAGGAATTGGTGTAGGAAGGAGGGGTTTGGGTTCCTGGAGAACTGGGCCGACTTCTCTGTTGGCTACAGGTTCTATGCTAGGGACGGGCTGCACCTCAATGGGGAGGGTGCAGCTGTGCTGGGGGAGAAAATGGCTAGAAGGTTGGAGGAGTGTTTTAAACTAGGGATTGGGGGGGAGGGTATTCATTGTATAGGAGGGGAAGATAGTGTAAACAGTAACCTGGGCACAAGTAATAAAATTGGGGGTGGCATGGGGGGTGGGGTTAGAACAGACAATCTAGTAGGAAGGAAGAGAGGTAATGAGAGATGCATAAAGTGCATGTTCACTAATGCCAGAAGCCTCACCAACAAAATGGAGGAATTAGAATTGATTTTGTTGGAAAATAATTATGACATGGTGGGGATTTCGGAGACTTGGCTGGACGAGAGCCATGACTGGGCTGTTAATTTACAGGGCTATTGTCTGTTCAGAAATGACCGTACAAATAGGCGTGGAGGAGGTGTATGTTTATACGTAAAATCATCCTTAAAACCCATCCTGCGTGATAATATAGGTGAATCTAATGGAAATGTAGAGTCCCTGTGGGTGGAGATAAGGGGAGGGGGAAAAAATAATAAATTACTGATAGGGGTTTGTTATAAGTCTCCAACAATAATGGAAGTGGAGGAGAATATCCTCATAAAGCAAATAGATGAAGCAGCGACTCAGGGAGAAGTCATTATTATGGGGGACTTCAACTACCCTGAAATACATTGGGGATCAGAAACCTGCAGTTCCAGCAAAGGTAATAAGTTTTTGAAAACTATGAGAGACAATTACCTTTCACAACTGGTTCAGGACCCAACAAGAAGGGGGGCACTGCTGGACCTAATATTAACCAACAGGCCAGACCGCATATCAAATATACGGGTTGGAGGTCACTTGGGTAATAGTGATCATAACTTAATAAGCTTTCAAGTATCCTTTACTAAGACGTGTAGTAGAGGGGCCACAAGGACACTAAACTTCAGGAAGGCAAATTTCCAACGGTTGAGAGATGATCTTAGTGCAATAAACTGGGACGATGTCCTGAGACATAAAAGTACACAACACAAATGGGAGATGTTTATTAGCATCCTGAATAGGACCTGTGAACAATATATACCCTATGGGAATAAGCATGCTAGAAATAGGAGGAAACCACTATGGCTAAATAAAGAGGTAAGAAGTGCAATATGTGACAGAAAGAAAGCATTTAGGGAATGGAATTAAAGCAAGTAGGTAGTGATGAAGCATTAAATAAATACAGAAAATTAAATAACATTTGTAAAAAGCAAATCAAGGCAGCAAAGATTGAGACAGAGAGACTCATTGCCAGAGAAAGTAAAAAGAATCCCAAAATATTTTTTAACTACATAAATAGTAAGAAACTAAAAAATGATGGTGTTGGCCCCTTTAAAAATAGTCTGGGTGAAATGGTGGATGAGGATGAGGAAAAAGCCAATATGCTAAATGACTTTTTTTCAACAGTATTTACACAAGAAAATCCCATGACAGACAATATGATCAGTGATAACAAAAAGTCTCAATTAAATGTCACCTGCTTAACCCAAGAGGAAGTACGGCATCGTCTAAAAATCACTAAAATTGACAAATCACCGGGCCTGGATGGGATACACCCAGAGTGCTGCAGGAATTAAGTACTGTCATAGATAGACCATTATTTTTAATATTTAAAGATTCCATAAAAACAGGGTCTGTACCACAGGACTGGCGTATAACAAATGTGGTGCCAATATTCAAAAAGGGGACAAAAACTGAACTTGGAAATTATAGGCCAGTAAGCTTAACCTCTACTGTGGGTAAAATCCTAGAGGGTTTTCTAAGAGATGCTATACTGGAGTATCTGAACAAAAATAACCTCATGACCCATTATCAACATGGTTTTACGAGGGACCGTTCCTGTCAAACTAATCTAATAAGCTTCTATGAAGAAGTAAGTTCTGGACTGGACCAAGGAAATGCAGTGGATGTGGTGTATATGGACTTTTCAAAAGCTTTTGATACGGTGCCACACAAAAGGTTGATACATAAAATGAGGGCAATGGGGATAGGGGAAAATATGTGTAAGTGGGTTAAGAACTGGCTTAGTGATAGGAAACAAAGGGTGGTTATTAATGGAACACACTCAGAATGGGTCACAGTTAACAGTGGGGTACCACAGGGGTCAGTGTTGGGCCCGCTTCTATTTAATATATTTATTAATGACCTTGTAGGGGGCATACAGAGTAGAATCTCAATATTTGCAGATGACACTAAACTCTGCAGGGTAATCAATACAGAGGAGGACAATTTTATATTACAGGACGATTTATGTAAACTAGAAGCTTGGGCTGCTAAATGGCAAATGCGCTTTAATGGGGATAAATGTAAAGTCATGCACTTGGGCAGAGGAAACAAAAGGTATAATTATGTGCTTAATTGTAAAACACTGGGCAAAACTGTCACTGAAAAAGACCTGGGTGTATGGGTAGATGACAAACTCACATTTAGTGGCCAGTGTCAGGCAGCTGCTGCAAAGGCAAATAAAATAATGGGATGCATTAAAAGAGGCATAGATGCTCATGAGGAGAACATAATTTTACCTCTATACAAGTCACTAGTGCGACCACACTTAGAATACTGTGTACAATTCTGGTCTCCAGTGTATAAGAAAGACATAGCTGAACTAGAGCGGGTCCAGAGAAGAGCGACAAAAGTCATTAGAGGACTAAGGGTCTGCAATACCAAGACAGGTTATTAAACTTGGGGTTATTTAGCTTGGAAAAACGAAGGCTTAGGGGTGATCTTATAATAATGTATAAATATATGAGGGGACAGTACAGAGACCTTTCTAATGATCTCTTTACTCTTAGGCCTGAGACTGGGACAAGGGGGCATCCTCTACGTCTGGAGGAAAGAAGGTTTAATCATAATCACAGACGCGGATTCTTTACTGTAAGAGCAGTGAGACTATGGAACTCTCTGCCACATGATGTTGTAATGAGTGACTCACTACTAACATTTAAGAAGGGCCTGGATGCCTTTCTTGAAAACTATAATATTACCAGTTATATATACTAGATTCTTTGATAGGGCGTTGATCCAGGGAATTAGTCTGATTGCCATATCTGGAGTCAGGAAGGAATTTTTTCCCCCAATGTGCAGTTAAGTGTTGCCACATGGGGTTTTTTTTGCCTTCCTCTGGATCAACACGTTAGGCTATGGGTTGAACTAGATGGACTTAAAGTCTTCCTTCAACCTTAAAAACTATGTTACTATGTTACTATGTAAAATCACCACCATTACGAAGTGGCCGGGAATGATGCACAGGACTGTGTCAGCATGCCAGTAATAAATAATAGTGTAAATGATGTCACAGTAGGGGCTTGTCACCCATGATACCAAGACGCCATATGTTAGTTTTTATGCATGTAGTATACAAAAAATATACCAATAAATAAAAGGACCATTTATTATCACACCTAGTGATGGGCGAATCCTAAATTACTCGGAATCGCTTGACTCTAGCGAGTCCGAGCACAGGACTCGCTACTCGTTGCGAGTCTAGCGAGTCCAATGTTAATGAATGGGGAAGCGAGTAATAGCGAGTAGTGTGAGATTTACAAATCGCAGATGTGTCTCGGAAGCTTCAGCCTGAAGCAATCCTAGTTTTGTCATTTATTTGCATTGGACTCGTTTACTTTGCAACTGTAATCGCTGGGAAACTCGCACAGATAAGAGTCCTGTCTGCTCAGTGTGCTGGCTGCCAGCTCCAGGGTCCTAGAGCCTGCCTGCTGCCTGATGTAGCAGAGCTGAGATTGTTCTCAGTCTGCTCATTCCCTGTGTACAGACATGAATGTCTGTGCACAGAGATGATGTAGCAGAGCTGAGATTGTTCTCAGTCTGCTCATTCCCTGTGCATAGACATCTATATCTATGCACAGGGGATGTAGCAGCGAGGACATCGCGTTTTGGACTGCGTCGGACGGAAGAGGATTTTTTTAATTAAAGATGGAGTCCCTAATGGCTTTTTTTTTTATTTCTAATAAAAAATTTTCTTTGTGTTGTGTTTTTTTTAAAACAATTTAATAGAAATTCATGGCGGTCATGTCTAATATTGGCGTGACCGCCATAAATTTCGGGCTTAGGGCCAGCTGATAATACAAAGCTGGCCATAACCTCTTTATTACCCAGCGTGCCACCGCTACCAGGGCCACTGGAAGAGCAGGGTTCAGCGCCAGAGGATGGCGCTTCAATGAACGCGCCATCTTCTGGGGCGGCTGCGGGCTGCAATTTGCAGCGGGGGGTGCCCAGAAAGCTTGGGCATCCCTGCGCTGCGGATTCCAGCCCCCAGCTGCTTAGCTGTACCTGGCTAGACATAGAAATTGCGCAGAGCCCCACGCATTTTTTTTTAATTATTTCATGAAATTCTGAGATTCTGACTCTGACTCTGACTCTGAGACTCTGACTCTGAGACTCTGACTCTGAAATTCATGAAATAATAAAAAAAAAATGCGTGGGGCTCCGCGCAATTTCTATGTCTAGCCAGGTACAGCTAAGCAGCTGGGGGCTGGAATCCGCAGCGCAGGGATGCCCAAGCTTTCTGGGCACCCCCCGCTGCAAATTGCAGCCCGCAGCCGCCCCAGAAGATGGCGCGTTCATTGAAGCGCCATCCTCTGGCGCTGAACCCCGCTCTTCCAGCGGCCCTGGTGGCGGTAGCACGCTGGGTAATAAAGGGGTTAATACCAGCTTTGTTATACAAGCTGGTATTAAGCCCGAGATTCTTAATGTCAGGCCACGTTTGACCCAGCCACTAAGAATCTCCAATAAAGGGTTAAAAAAACACAGAGAAAAATTTTTATTTGAAATAAAAAAAAAAGCCATTAGGGACTCCATCTTTAATTTAAAAAATCCTCTTCCGTCCGACGTAGTCCAAAACGCGATGTCCTCTCTGCTACATCCCCTGTGCATAGATAGATGTCTATGCACAGGGAATGAGCAGACTGAGAACAATCTCAGCACTGCTACATCATGTCTGTGAGCAGGCGGGCTCTAGGACCCTGGAGCTGCACAGAGAAGACAGCTGGACTCGGCTCGCAATGTAACAGCAGTTATTTGCGAGTTTCCTGCTATCACTGGCACAGTAGCCGAGTCTAATGCAAACAATGGCAATCCTAGTTTTGTCAGCGTTTCTGACAAAACTAGGATTGATATTGATTTGCATTGGACTCGTGCGAGTAATCACTGGGAAACTCGCAGAGTGCCGAGTCCTGCGAGTCCCTTACTACTCGCCGAGTAACGAGTCCTAGCGAGTAGATTCGCCCATCCCTAATCACACCTCAAGTCTATAAGGTGTAAATCATGGGTGGCACAACAAATTGAGTCATTAATGATTATAATGTTTACTTACATGTTTTTATATGTTTGAAACGTGACACTACAATCATACAAGTTTGATCTCTGTGGAAAGCTTTCTTTTATATACTACATGCATAAAAACTAACATATGGTGTTTTAGTATCGTGGGTAACACGCCACTACTGTGACATCGTTTACACTATTGTAACACGCCACTACTGTGACATCGTTTACACTATTGTTTACTACTGGCGTGCTGATGTAGTCCTGTACATTATTTCCGGGCCACTACTTAATGTTGGTGATTTTGTTATCTGTAAGCTTTTCCCTGAGGAAGTGTGAAGTGTCACACAAAATGCATAGGAATAAAGGCTGTTCTGAAATCATCGAATTGAATGAATCATTGGTGATATCATAAGGTACCGTTACACACTGCAATGTCGTTAAGGCTGGGTTCATATCTGCATTCAGCACTGCAGCGTATGCAGCACATACGCATATGCAGTGCCGAATGCAAACATTTTCATGTGAACGCAGCGGAGATTGTCCGCATGCGTTCACGTGAAAATGTCAGTGTCTCTGCCCGGCCACCCAATCAGTGGCTGTGGCTGGGAGGTGTAGATCAGTGGCGGAGATCCAGGCAGCCGCCGCTGATCTCTTCCTCCCAGCCACCACCGCTGGTTTGTTTAGAATAGCCGGCGGGAAAGCCGGTGGTGAAGTCGGCTTTCCCGCCCCGCTATTTCAACTGAACAGCTGATGAACAGCTGACTTCATCAGCAGTTCATTTGAAATAGCAGGGCAGGAAAGCTGACTTCACCGTCGGCCTTCCCGCCGGCTACTTTAAATGAACCAGCGGCAATGGCAGGGAGAGAAAAGAAGAAGAAAGAAGAACAGCCAAACCCAAACGCAGCTGAACGCAGCTACAAATAGGCACTATCCATTCCCATGTTAAACATAGGAGCGCATAGTGCCTGCATTTGTCTGCGCTCAGATACGCTGCGCCTTATGCGCAAATGTGAAGCCAATGTAATCCTATATTCCTTTGTTATTGGATAAGACCCTATTTGCGCTGTTTCCTTCCCTAGCTCTTCTCTCCTGATTAAAAGACTGATCACAAATAAAGTGCCGTCGCTGGAAATTTTAATGATTGTGCCTCTGTTTTATACAGAAAACACCATGAAGTGTGCTGCCTGTTATAGTCTGTGCTCAAGTGTTGTGCCAATTATAGAGTGCTTTATTGTTATGAATGTGTCTGCCATTATCTGAAAGTCCAATAATAGTGTGAGGAGTGTAACAGGATTGGCTTGACGGTACTCCAAGAAATACCACCAACACACACCCCCATGACATTCAATTTTCTGTATCATGATGGGGTGCCAAATATACCACACTTGCTCATGGCTACTGCCCAATGTATGTTTTCACCCCCATCAGTGCAAAGAAGGAAAGCAGGAAGTCATTTGGCAGGGTGACTGGTTTCTAACATGGAGTTTAAGGGGTAATGCTGCTCCTAGAGAAGATTGCTAAACCATTAGAAGGAAACTTAATGGCCATACTATGCTTCTCTGCTAATTTAAATATACAAATAGTCTCTTAAGTGAAATAGCAGGCGAGACTGTTAGTGCTACATTACTTTGACTTTTATAATTGCTAACCCCAATAGATGACAGTAATGCTCCTCTGTCTCTCTGTATAGAATGTTTGTATGTTTAAAGGGAATCTGTCACCTCATTCTAACCCCCTCACCTATCACTAGCTATCCCTACACCTTCCTAGCTCCTTAACCATCCTTGTCTGCTGTAAATGCGCCCAATAAAGATGGTGAAAAATGAGTTATAACTTACAAGTGTGGTGCCCCACTGGTCAGGAGTCACAGTTGGGGTACTGCACCTATTAAAGAGTGTGCGGTTATCCCTGTCACAGTGGGAATGCAAGATTTGTAGGAGGCTCCCACCCTGGCACTCCCACACTCAACCCTAGGAACGGTTGGAGACTAGTCTCTGGGGGGGAATAAGGGGAGGAGGGAGGTAGCAAAACAGGAAGTTTTAGTTTGCGTCGAGGAGAAGAAGGAAAAGGAGCCCTGATTGAGAAAAGGGGACTCCGAGAGAGGGGGCCTGAGAGAGGAAAAGGCAACCCAGGAACAGAAAGAGGGAACCCCCATACTGGAGCACCCATACTCCGGGAGGAACCCTAGTCCACCACAGGGAGCCGGCTCCGAGGACGCTGTGCAGGGAGTCTAGCCCCTGAACCGCCAATACTGGCCAACGCGGGTCAATCCACTGACACCTGACACCCTGTCCAAACAGCACCGCCACACCAGGATTACCACGCATGGTCGAGCCCCCTTCACAAGAGCTGGGAAGCACGGGAACTCAATAGTACCCCAACGGGACTGGTAGTAAGGGGTAGTGCAAGGAAAGGGATCAGCAGCAGGACACGGGATCGACTAAAGAAGGCATACCACAGGAGTCTCAGAGAGACCTTGCAGCTTGCTCTGACTACCGGCCCGTTAACTCTTGAGAATGGCTGCTTTTGCACTGTGAACTGTATTACCACCAGAACTGTTTCAGTAAAGTATCCGGGTAGAGTGACAGAGTCTCCATGCTTTTGTTCTTCTACCGTACTGCTGATCATTGACACTTACAGTCTGCATTCCCATCATCGGTGCACTCCTACCCCAGATGCCCAGCTACACCTGCAGGGAGCTGTACATCAAAGCTGCAGTACAATCGCCTCCCGGAGGTCTGAAGTGCTGCAGGTGTCCAGTCACCAGAATCTGCAGGTGGCATCACGTGAACTTTATACTTTATTATTTTCAAATTTTCCACTTTTAGAAAGCAGACCACCAGGGTCACGGGTCTGGGCAGGCCACCAGTGATATCCCTACCGCAGCAAAGAGCCCAGATACCAGAGTCCCCACACCCCGGTGCGTCACAAGCAGTCGCTTAGTCAGGAGACTGGAAAGGTGTGCTCCAGGTTCCATTCTCCCCTCCTCGCTTCATCAGTGCACTGCACACCCCACTGGGCGTCATCATTCCGTCTTCATCTCCTCCTTTTGTTTGAATTTCCTGCCCTTTTCTGCTCCTATGATGCACCGGCCGGTACGTCAATCTGGCCCATTGCATTGTGGGGGCGCATCACGTGGTACAGCCTTGGCTTCTGGCGCATGCGCAGTGCACATATTGAAGCCGCCTGGTCACGTGGTACAGCATTTACAGCAGACAGGGATGGATAGTGACCCGCCTAGGGGTCTGCGGAAACTGGGTATCCAGGCATTTTACTGTTACGGAGAATGTCACCGGTGGCCTGCCCGGACCCGTACCCTAGGGTCACTTGTTAAAAAGGGGAAAAGTAAGTGGAGAAATAATAAGAGTCTCGTGATGCCACCTGTTGTTTCTGGTGATGGCACCAGCACTGCTGGGGGCCTCTGGGGATGAAGGTCGGGCAGCTGGATGGTATAGCTCCCCACAAGCAGAGCTGGGTCCCCAGATTTGTGATGACATGGATGGGGTTTTGCACAGGGAGGTGACTAGGCAAATGGGCTTCTGCTACTGTCTCTGAGCCGGATGAGTGCAGGGATGGACAAACTGACACACACACTATGATTAGTTTCTGTACCTTTATTGGTGGTATTGCAGGCACGTTCCAGGGTATACACCGGTGGACGGAAAACACTTCTGAATCTCCACAGTGAGTGAGTATAAGGCCTCCTTGTCACTTTTCTCTTGGTGAAGCTTCTTCCCCGTGTAAAACTAGGCCTGGCCTCCTCTGTGTCTCTGTCACCTGTGTAGTGTGGTGGGAAACTTCCGCATGGACTTCCGCTATGTCTTCTCCTGCAGTGCCTGGCTCCCTTATTGGTTGCTGTACAGGTGTCCGGAAGACTGGAGTCTCCTCGGTGAACCGGTGTTTCTGCTGACACCTGCAGACTCGGACTCCAGTGTCCGGGATGCTTTCTTGGGTGAACCGGTATGGCTCATCTGCCCCCAGTCTGCTGCTACTTTGTTCCTCTCGCCTTGCCCTCGACCTCACTCTTAGGTCCCTGCACTGGCTAGGCTGAGTAACTGTTTAGTTGTCACTGGCTCGGGCCTGGCAAGGCTCCAACACACCAGGACGTCTTCAAAGTTCTCCTAGCGACTGCTCACTCTGACTAACTCCGCCACCAGCACCGGTATTTATAGGGGATCTTGCTTAAGGCAGCAAGTGGGGCTCCCCCTACTGGTCTGGGGTGAAAGATGTTGTATGAGTTTGGGTACCCACTGTGGAAATCCATCCAATCCATCCATGTTTTAGGTAGGTCTGTGGATACCTGTAATGGCAGGGCGCCTCAATTGGGAGCAGCTAGGAAGGTTTAGGGACAGCTAGTGATAGGTCAGAGGTTTAGATTGAGGTGACAGGTTCCCTTTAAATTCCCATTGGAGCATTGCATGGCCTATAAGTCTCCTTACTCTTCTCTCTTCGCAAGGAGAAATGCTCCTCTAAAGACTATTTAAAATTGAAATCATGAAATTTTAGTCAGTTTATACAAGATTTAAAGCAAAATGACTGGAAGATAAAATGTCATCATTTTTTCTATAAAATAAAACAGAAAATATATTTTATAGCATCATATTAAAGATACATTTCTCCATAAGGAGTATCTGATGGAATGTGTTGTGACCATCATAAAACCTCCATATGCCTCTATATAAAATCAGAAACATCAGGGGCTCAACCTCATCCCATTTAACTCTGAATGCCATATTACAGCTCCATAAAGATTATATGCTGTACCAAGCCATACAATAGAGTGCATGACTCCTTAGAATGTCATAAGGAATAACTGTGATAATTTTAGAAGATTGTAATGATGTAGCATCTGTAATGTTAGAGATTAGCTTAAATCAAGAAAACTGAATTTGCAGCATTACTGTATGTAATGCACTAAACATAACACATTTATTGAGAGGCCAGAAAAAAGGTAATAGTAATAGTATAGCAAGGACCTATGGTTAATGCATAGATTGTATGTAATGCTATAAACCCAACTCCAAGCACAGGCCTTTAATAATGATATGGGCCTGACACTATGATCACTATGATTTACTGCAAAACAATTTGTGCATCAACCTCAAAGTCTAGTAACTGAAAGGGAAGATAGACTTTGAAAGTCAAAAACAATAAAAAACGTGTTTGCCTGTCCTCAGAATGTACAGATCCGGACTATATACATCTTGTTCTGACCATATAGATGTGAGACCTGTACAGCTATTCAATGGTGACACTGGTGACACATTGGATGAGGAAGTATGGAGAATAGCAGAGGACCTGTGTTAGGGACTCAAGAGCTAAGGGTGTCCATTTCCACCTCAAAAACATATGGAATTGTACTTTATAATATATTGGCATGCAAACACCTCACATATTGTTCTTGCACTGGGATCTTCCTCTGTCTGTGTCTGCTGTTACGAGATAAATAGGCTCTATTTAATTATTTGTTTAATCGCATGCTGGACAATTTCTGAAACAAATTGTTATGGGTAGACAATGTTAATAATGTCAAACTCGTAGGTCAGGGTCACAAGACTGTGTACTCTCTTATCTGAGAAAATCAAGTTGAATATACAAATGACCCTCCAATTAAATATCAATCTGAGATTGATCCAAATGACAGCATAGTGTGATCTGATTCTCTTGAATGAGGAAATCATAGCACACAATAAGAAGATAGAGAATAAAATTTCCCCATCTTCTCAATTCTGTGGGTCTGCAGAAATCAAAAGGCACATAGATGGCATCCAAGTTCCATTCAATTATTTCCACACACCCATTGACTTGAATGGGTGAGAGGCATCCACCTTCAAAGTGAATCGCAGCATGCTGCGATATTTTTCATTGACAAATTCGCTCAGTTAGAAAAATCGGTCACCAGCACTGTCCCATTGAATAACAATGTTTAAGTACTATCCAATAAAAAAATTGAATAGCTGATTCCTACTTTTGTGTCCCACTGGCTTTCAGTTCATCCATCTATGAGCATCTATCACCTCTGCACCATTCCCTGTGCGCTCAGGATAAACTCAGTGTTTCAAATGCAATCACATTTTGCAATGCATGTGACTGAGTTTTACAATAGAAGTCTATGGCTGCGTTAACGCAATCAAGTGCTTGTGTTTCATTGCATTAATGCAGTGCCAAACACATTGCATTCAAACGCAATGCTAAACGCAATGTGAACCTAGCCTAACCTAAATCTCATTTAACAGGCCAAAAAGGTTCATAAACAGTTGTTCCTGCCTAATCACTTGTATACAAGGGTAAATAAACCAGAGAAACAAAAAAATATTGCTTTTAAGCATTTGTTCACACGTACTGTTGTGGCTTTTTTTTTTGCATTTTACAACTGGGAGGACCCTGACTTATACATTTTGTAGGTACCTCTGTCATACATCATTAAAAAAAAAAAAAAAATACCTATATGTAAAAGAGTGGTTAACCCAAAGTAATGGTACAAAAAAATCACTTTATTGGAATACAATATATTCACAATTTAATAAAAACAACTATACTTGATATAATACTGAATTGATATCCCAAAAGAGACCAAGATGCCCCACTAACACTTTATTGTAAAATACAAGGAACACTAATCATTTGGTATCATAAAATAGCTGCTATCACAGTGCCTAATACAGCCTATTTTCCTGTGGCCATTAATTCCATTAAAATTTAAGTTATATGTGATAAAATCCTACTATCAATAATAAGCATGTGCAGAAAAAAAATGTGCGAAATGTGCCTATATTTCCTTACACAGTCACTTCTAGACAAAATAGATGTTTAGTAAATAGTCAGTGCAATAGAGTGTGTGCGAAAAATGGTTGTTGTGTAAAATATACAACATGCCAAATAATGAGGGGCACTGCGGATTAACCGCTGCCTCCTGACTGCACAGCCCCATGAAAGGGTTAATGCTGTGCTCGCTCCCCCCCCCTTTCTCCTCGCTGTCCAGGTCACTGGCATGCCTCTTACCCCCCTTCCTCCACTCCTCTCTCCTTATAGCCACCCCCACCAGCCTTATAAGCCAAGGGTCCCGGCCATTTTGCCTCTCCCCGGCTTAACCGGAGTGAAGTTGCAGCTCTATCAGTGCAGCTCCGCCGCCGGATCAAGCATGGACCCCCTTATGGAAGTGGTGAGAGAGAGAATATCACCACATACCACGGAGACAGAGGTTCAAGGCAACGTCCAGCAGCCCGCCACCCTACCGGCCCAGGACCCTGGCGTGCAGCGAGCCACGACAACTGCAAGTGGTGAGTTCCCCTGCTCGGGGGCTGGGGAAAGGGGGGAAATGACACATCACCAGGGCTGCCAGAGGTACTTCGCCTATTGGCGGGTAACAAAATTTTAGGGAACCCGTGTATCTTGCAGCCGGCTCAAAAGCCCGAGCCGGTGCATCCGAACTTATATAAAAACGCCCAGTATTGCGGTGTCCCCCCACTAGGGTCTCACTTAGACCAAGAAACGGTCCAAAAAATCTGGTCTAATGATTACGTGGATATATGGTCCTTGGTTTCTCCAGAGCAATCCATGATCGACCGCGAACATCTCCCCACGGAGAGGCCCTTCGAACGTAAGCCGAAGGTGGTAAAAACTATAAACAACTGGCTACAAGCCATGTGCATCCTGGGCTGCGTCACAGGCAGGAAGCACCCGGACAGGTGTTCGGAGCTGTTCACATATATCGAAACCATATATAATTTGTACAAGTCTCACGGCGGCTCCGCCTGGTGGAAGTACGATGAGGACTTCCGCAGGCGCCTCGCTCTGGACCCTCAATTGGGCTGGGGAGTAAAGGCAACAGACTCTTGGCTGAGATTAATGTTGTCTCAGAAGGCGTTTCAGCCCTTTCCCGGCTCGGCGCCTGTATCTGGCCCCGCATCAGGGGCCGTGGCAGTCCGCCGGCCCAGATGCTGCTGTCAGTTTAACGAAGGGCAATGTCTCTTTCAAAACTCCTGCAAATACAAGCACGAGTGCTCTATCTGCGGAGGGGTGCATGTCGCCTCAAAATGCAATCATCAACCGCCCAAGTCCGGAGCACAGAAGCAACTGGACACCAGAGACACCGGTGAATGTGGACGAGATGGGTCCGTGGCTAAACCTGTACCCCAATAAAGCCGCTGCAGCGACTCTGAGGGGAGGATTTACTTTCCGTTTTTTCATCCCGTTCAAGTTATCGCGTGACTGTTTTTTCGCACCAAATTTGAAATCAGCGCATGAAATCAGGCGCCCTCATGGCAAAGTCCGACATCGAATCAGCGTTCCGTCTGATCCCTGTGCATCCAGATTGCCATCACTTGCTAGGTTCTTTGCTCGAAGGTGAATATTTTTACGACACGTGCCTTCCGATGGGATGTTCCATCTCCTGTCATTACTTCGAGTTGTTCAGCTCCTTTCTCGAATGGGCGGTTCGCTTCGAGTCGGGCGTGAGCTCCTCAACTCACTACCTCGACGACTTTTTATTCGTCGGCCCAGCCGGGTAAGTCGATTGTCTGAAATCGTTGCGTTGCTGTCAACGATTGTCGGTAGCTTTCGGTGTTCCTCTATCTGCACCCAAAACGGTCAGACCGGTAACCAACTTGTCATTCCTTGGCATCGAGATTGATTCTGTTGGCATGTTGTTAAGGCTCCCCGCAGCCAAGATTTCCAAGCTCACCTCCTTAATAGATAGCTTTTGTGCATCCAAAAAAGTGACCCTAGTGCAAATGCAATCCTTGCTGGGTCTCCTGAATTTTGCCTGAAGAGTCATGCCAATGGGCAGGATGTTTTCGCGTCGCTTAAGTCTGGCCACACGGGGGGTTCGGAAACCACACCACCACATACGGCTCACAAGGTCACTTAAGTAGGACCTCATAATATGGAAGTCCTTCTTGGCAGAATATAATTATAATGGTTACACGTTGTTTCAAACCCCGGAGGTCTCAGGGGACAACATCTCCCTTTTTTTGGATGCAGCCGGCTCAGCAGGATTCGGCGTAATACTCGGTTCACACTGGTGCTCGGCCAGCTGGTCTGCATCATGGCACTCTAGCGGTTGGACCAAGAACTTATCCTTATTGGAGTTATTTCCGATAGCAGTCGCTGTCGCGACCTGGCCCCTACTCCTCACGAACCATTTGTTTCTGGTCAGACAATCTTGGAGTAGTACAGGCACTTAACAACTTAGCATCCTCCTCTCTCCCTGTGATTAATTTACTGCACTTTATTGTATTGCAATGCCTGTGGCATAGCATTTGGTTTAAGGCTCGGCATGTTCCCGGTGTCAAAAATACTGTGGCTGACTCTCTATCTCGTTTCCAATTTCAGCGGTTCAGGGAGTTACATCCAGCGGCCGACCTGGAGAAGTCGACATTCCCGGATTCTTTGTGGCTGGTTCCGGAGGATCACTACTGCCCCTGATCAGAGCTTCAGTCACCACCGCCGCATGGAGAGCATACGGTAAGGCATGGCAGGAGTGGCACACCCTGGCGGGTGAGAGTTGGTTGGAAAAAGGTCACCACTATCACGTTGAGGTAACGATGCAATATTTGGCTCAAATGCGTGCGCAGCACTTGTCGGGAGTGGTCAAGCAGCATCGGCTGTCGGGTGTAGCTTTTCACCTCAAACTACAGGGTGTGGGGGACGCCACCAAACAATTTTTCATCACGCAGATTTTAAAGGGCTGGAAGAGGGGTCATAGATCGCAGGAACACAGGCGTCCGATATCTTTTGCGTTGCTACGGCGATTGATCAATAAGCTTGACGCGTGCTGCGCGTCGTCTTACGAATCGTCTTTGTTCGCCGCCGCTTTCGACCTGGCTTTTTTCGGGGCAGTGAGAATTAGCGAACTGGTGGCAAAATCGGTTTTGAAGTCTGGCGGTTTGCAGAACGACGATGTGAACATAGTGGATGGGGGTCTTCAAATTTGCATCCGCAGGTCCAAGATGGATCAAGTCAGCAGGGGCACTTGGTTCCCACTTTTTGCGATACCCGGTTCGGTTTGCCCGATGCAGCTGGTCGATCGTTTTCTCGCCGTTCAGGCCAGCAGGCAGAATTTCTTCTTGCACACCGATGGCTCGGCAGTCACGGTGTCTCATTTTTAGGCAATGTTGAAGCTAGCCTTGGTCGCTTGCGGCGTCAACGCAAGCGATTACGGTACGCATTCGTTCCGGATCGGGGCTGCTACTGAGGCTTTTCAGTCGGGTTTTTCAAACGCGGAGATTATGAGAGTTGGGAGATGGAAATCGGAGTGTTTTCAGTGGTATGTTCGACCGGATTTGTGCGAGTAACTTGGCTCTGACGTCCTCCACTGTTCCTACTTCCCCACCCAGAATCTTGCCTCACTATGGAGGCTGCTCATGCGCTTTAATTTGATTCAGTGTGAGCGCTTGCGTCACCAAGGTCATTAGGAGGTTTTGATTGATTTTTCTTTGCAGATGACGGTCGTCCCAGTATATGGTTGATAGGACACTCGTTCAGCTTTTGGGCTGCTCAACGGGTGGAGGCCCGCCTTGGAGGACGTTCCCTCGGTTTCCATGGTGTCGACGTTCATTGGAGAGGGGTTCAGGGCCTCACTTAGTCGCAGATTCTACCTGAGGTAGTGGGCATCTCCAGGATGGCTCTCGGACCGGGTGTGCTGGTCATACACGCTGGCGGGAATGACTTCAAGAAATACCGACTGGCAAAGCTGCTCACGCTAATGCGAGGAGATTTGGATAAAATGCACGGTTTCTTCCCGGAGCTGAGACTGGTCTAGTTCGAGGTCATCCCGCGGGTGATATGGCGTGGCGCACGGGACCGTGCAGCGCTGGAGAGGTCAAGGCATATCCTTAATATAAAGATCTCTCAATTTGTCGTGCTCAAGGGTGGGATTCCCATCCGGCATTTCCAACTGGAATCCGACACCTCTTCCTTGACGCTACCTGACGGTGTGCATTTGAACGACATAAGCACGGATATTTTTCTCTCAGGGCTTCAGAACGGGATCGATCAAGCGTTGTGCTCTCTCCTGGTTGGGGGTCGGAGCTCGGGAGTTGCCCTCGCTCCTCTGTGGCGGTGGAGAGAGTGATTGCGAACTACCCTGCGCTGGACGGCCAGTGGCAGACAGCTCCACCACTCGTGTGTGTTGGCGGATTTGTGCCTTTTACCGAGCTGCGGCCTTAAACAATTTTCCACAAAAAAAAAAAAAGTTTTAATAAAGAAAAAGAAAGTTTACAGTAAAAATTTATTAAAACGGTGTTACGTTGACGCCCAATAAAAATTTGAAAAGTTATTGGTTGTAGCATGTTTTCTCTGCGGCGAGGGGAAGGGGGGGGATGGCAGCCCTGGGTCTGGGCAGTCTGAGGGGCACTGCAGATTACCTGCTGCCTCCTGACTGCATAGCCCCATGAAAGAGTTAATGCTGTGCTCGCCCCCCATTCTCCTCGCTGTCCGGGTCACTGGCACGCCTCTTACCCCCCTTCCTCCACTCCTCTCTCCTTATAGCCACCCCCACCAGCCTTATAGGCACCGAGTCCCAGCCATTTTGCCTCTCCCCGGCTTACCCGGAATGAAGTTGCCCACCCACCCTCCCGTTGTTTAATAATTTTGTTATGCTGTCGCATCAGTGGAGAGAGTGATTGCGAGCTATCCCGCGCTGGACGGCCAGTGGCAGACAGCTCCACCACTCGTGTGTGTTGGCGGATTTGTGCCTTTTACCGAGCTGCGGCCCTAAACAATTTTCCACAAAAAAAGAAAAAGTTTTAATAAAGAAAAATAAAGTTTATAATAAAAATTTATAAATACGGTGTTACGTTGACGCCCAATAAAAATTTGAAAAGTTATTGGTTGTAGCGTTTTTCCTCTGCGGCGAGGGGAGAGGGGGGGATGGCAACACTGGGTCTGGGCAGTCAAGTGTAGAGTGCAAAAATTACAACCTCAGTCAGTGAACCAATCCCAAAAAATAATAAATGTGCAAAACCTGCATAAGGTGCATCAGGTACATCAGGTGATTGATAAGGATATACCAAAGTGCAAAGGAGTGTGCAATAAGTGTGTAAGCAAACCTGTGTAGCAACACATAAAAATTTTGAGGGAGCAGGGACACAGTTAAGATTAAGTGAGACAAAAGGTCAGATAACAGGAGCACAATTGCAAAAACACAGGGTACCTTATAGATCTGGCAAGGCAGGGGTTAATCTTGTATTTCACCCACTCATTGGTGCTGTATTAAATCCAGCTCCTGGGTAACCCTAGGTTTTGGGGTTTTAATTATACACGATCTCTACCTTTCCCAGATTGTGTATACACTGTGCTGCAACTAGCTTACCTGTGTACAAAGCAAATGCAGAAATACTCTGACCATATCTACCGGCTACTATAGGTAACTGATTAGAGCAATGTAAATTACAAATGATTAAGCTCAAAATGGAGGGGTCTATATACAAGCCGGTCTTATGGAAGGAAATGTGGCACACTCTTAATGCGTTTCACCTTTGCTTCTTCAAGAAGGGTGTTGTTAGCAATGGTGTGCGGGCTTTTATATCCGCCGCTCTCCACATGTTAACGGTGAGCCACATTTCCCTCCCTGTGCTAAGCACTGTAATAGCAACTATTTTATAATACCAAATGATTAGTGTTCCTTGTATTTTACAATAAAGTGTTAGTGGGGTGTCTTGGTCTCTCTTGGGATATCAATTCAGTATCTTATCAAGTACACTTGTTTTTATTAAATTATGTGTATATTGTATTTCAATAACGTGATTTTTGTACCATTACTTTGGGCTAAATACTCTTTTATATATAGGTGTTTTCTTTAACTTTGAGTTAGCCTTATCAAATTTTTGGCCAGAACATAGGTTAATACATTATTTTTAGTTAGCTATTTCCCAGCACTTTACACGGCCAGATACAATGTACCAGTATCTTTGACCTCAGGGGCCTCAGGTGGTCTTGCAACATACATTTTGGAGGGAACGCTCTTACTTAGACATTTGTCCGGACCTTCCCACATTGATACTGTGATAGTGGAATACATATTGCATAGCAGTTTACAATGTGCTCATAGTAGCATTGGGCTTCACCTTCCTTTTCCACCTCCATGACATTTTGCGGATCTAAATTCAAATGTTCAGAGAGCCTGCAGTAGGCAAGAAACCTGAGTTTGGTGAGGGCACAGGGATGGCCCTGTAAGGTACGTTTTGAAGGGTCCACTCTTACTTATAACTTGTCCCCGTGGGGTACTCGGAGCAAGGTTAGTGAACGTTGCTGGGATGTCACGGTGGCTGACCCGGTCCGTGGCCCTAGAGCAGTCAATTAAAAGGGGGAATGAGGGTTTTCTTTGGGGATTGGTAGTGAGGAAAGGTGTCTTTATGGAGAGGAGTACCAGACTTGGGGATGCTTGTTCACGTGACGCCACCCACGAGTTGCAGCTAGTGATGCCCGCCGCTGCTACACTGTTCCACTGGGGTTGGTGACAAGGCAGCTTAGTTAGTTATCCGTCCACAGATAGGGCTGATCCCCCCAGGTCAGCAGATGTTGCTGGGTGAGTTGGTTCAGATGTTACAGTGCACGGGCTCAGCAAGAAAGTGGTAGACACAGCGGGGTGCAGTCTCAAGATGTTTACTCACAGTTTTTGTCCTTCCTAGTTACAGCAGTCATCACCATTGCAACAACCCGTGGAGCGCTGAGTTCTTGGAGATGGAGAAAGGAATACAGCTAACTCCCAGGTAACGTAGTGGTCTTTAACCAATACCCCTCTCTGTTACTGTCCTTTCACGGTCAACTCTTCATCTGCTCTTGCTGCCCCCTCCTGCCCTGCGTCTCACGCACAGTGCCCTGAGCCAGTGGCCATGGGCCTTGGTAGGGCTTCTCAAGTGCCTGTCCCCTGACCCTATATGGGCACCTTTTCAGCAGATGTGTGCGGTTTTGGCTGCGGCACTTGGAGATACCACAGCCTCCGGGTTGCTAGCTGAGCGTGTTCTCCTCCACTAGTCTAGGGCTCAGTCCCTCTACACTGCAGCCTGGTCCCTCCACATGGTCTCAGTCAGTGTGGATGCGGTCGTTTCTGGATGAATTGCTCACTACTCGGTCCCCTGGGACCCCTTCCATCTTCTGGAGCACCCTTCTTCTCTTTCTCTCAGCTTCTCTGTCCGGTGTTGCCTCTCTCCATTGTTAGAACGAGCTCCCACTGGCTCCAGTCCCAAGACGTCTTTTTCTGGATATTGCCCCTCTCTGACAGACACTCTGGTCCTCACAGACACCTTCAGCTCTTGCCAGCCACCCACCAACTGTCTTCTAAATGTTTCTGTCGTCCTTTTATACTCTCTGTCACATGTCCTACGTCACTAATGTGTGTCCTCCCTGACTTCACTCCCTCCTAGGTGCTACCCTAAACTCTGGTTACCCTGCTACCCTCGTTCTTCCTCTCCAGATAGGATCAGGGACTGTGCTCTCCCTTAGGAGAAATCTTGCCCTAAGCCTGACCTGGAGTGGTATAGTGTGGGCTATGGGTGTTTGGATACTGGTCAGTGTCCCCTCGTTACCCCAGAGTGGGCTTTCTGCCCGTCTGGCTGGGGTGCAGTACCTCTGTGGCAACTGGATCTGCATGGGCGTAACACTTAGGCATTTGGGCGGTCCCTCCCTTATTAACAGTGCGATAGTGAAATACATGTTCCATAGCAGTTTACAATGTGCTTCACCCCCCTCTTCCACTTCCATGACATTTTGCGACCCTAAATTCACATGTTCAGAGGGCCTGCAATAGGCAGGAAGCCTGAGATTGCTGAGGGTCCAGAGATGGCCCTGTAATGTATGTTTTGGAGGGACTGCTCTTACTTAGACATTTGAGAGTTCCTCCCTCATTGACACTGTGATAGTGAAATACATATTCTATAGCAGTTTACAATGTGCCCATTGAAGCATTGGGCTTCACCCTCCTTTTCCTACTCCTGCTCCTCCTCCTCCCACAAGACATTTTATGGCCCTAAATTCAAATGTTCAGAAGGCAGAGGTGTAACTAGGTTTTCTGGCACCCGGGGCAAGGAATTATTTTGGCGCCCCCCCCCCCCCCCGAAACCGCACTTGCTGCACCTGCCGCACCCTTACCACAAGCCCCATAGACATTGCATGGGGCTTGCCGCAACTGTGCTGCAAGTGCAGCGGTTATGCGTTAATCGCGGCAGATGCGGGTTTTTCACCGCATCTGCCGCGATCGGCAAAAAACGCTGATGTGAAAGTACCCTAACATATACACAGTATACACCTCATAGTGTGTGCCTGCCTGATGAAGTATACATAACTATACCTCATAGTGTGCCTGCCTGATGTATACATATATATATACCTGAGGTATATATATGTATACATCAGGCAGGCACACTGAGGTGTATATATGTATACATCACTAGGCAGGCACACACTCTATGAGGTGTATTTATGTATACATCAGGCAGGCACACACACTATGAGGTGTATATATCATACTGTATATACACCTCATAGTGTGTGTGCCTGCCTGGTGTATACATATATACACCTCATAGAGTGTGTGCCTGCCTAGTGATGTATACATATATATACCTCAGGTATATATATGTATACATCAGGCACACACACTATGAGGTGTATATATGTATACACCAGGCAGGCACACACACTATGAGGTGTATATATGTATACACCAGGCAGGCACACACACAATGAGGTGTATATATGTATACACCAGGCAGGCACACACACTATGAGGTGTATATACAGTATGATATATACACCTCATAGTGTGGGTGCCTGCCTGATGTATATACATATATACACCTCAGCCGGGCCAGCCCAGGACAGCCACCCCCCCTGCTTCGCTTACTTTATTACCTCACGGACCCGGACGACTCAGTCTGAGTCAGGAGTCAGGAGGAGGCAGCCGGCCACACAGCAGCTCCTCGGCTCTGTTGTTCTTCTCCTCTCCAGCCCAGACATGTGCGGCGCGCCGGGTGACGTCAGCCGCAGCGCGACGTGCCTGGGGGTGGGGGGGACTGCCAGGGGGCGGACCAGCAGCAAGAGGGTTGTGTGCACGCACAGCCCCGCGGCCGCCCTGCACAATATGCGGCGAGGTCGGAGGAGATTAGTTCCGGCGGTGGCGCTGCAGTGCCACTGCCGGACGCCTTGGCACATGATGATGGCACCGGCGCCCCCCACTGAGTGGCGCCCGGTGCAAAGGGTCCGGCTGCCCCCCCCTAGATACGCCCCTGTCAGAAGGCCTGCAGTAGGCAGGAAACCTGAGATTGCTGAGGGCCCAGAGAAGGCCCTGTAACGTTTGTTTTGGTGGGACCGCTCTTACTTAGACATTTGGGCGGTCCCTCACTAATTGACACTGTGGTCCCTCCCTAATTGACAATCTTTCTCCTCCTCCTCTCCCTCTTCCCCCTCTTCCCCCTCCTCCCCTCCCTATCCATGACATTTAGCGGCCCTAAATTTAAATGTTCAGAGGGCCTGCAGTAGGCAGAAAACCTGAGATTGCTAAGCACCCAGAGATGGCCATGTAACGTACATCATGGAGAGACCACTCTTACTTAGACATTTGGGTGGTCCCTCCCCCATTGACACTCAGATAGTGGAATACATATTCCATAGCAGTTTAAAATGTGTCCACTGTAACGTTGGGCTTCACCCTCTTTCTACTCCTCCACCTCCATGACACTTTGCGGCCCTAAATTCAAATGTACAGAGGGCCTGCAGTAGGCAGGAAACCTGAGTTTGGTGAGAGCCCAGAGATGGCCCTGTAACATGAAAAAGGTTAAAAAAATAAAAAAATTTTCACAGTGAAAGGTCGTCCTTTTCTACCTATTTTTTGGATATCAAGTTGCTTGGAATTGTAGCGGACCACCACCCAAGGTAAAAGCCCAAGGGAGCCAAAGGGTGAGTCCCCTTATTGGCGCATCATAATAAAGGATAAACAATTTTTCTTTTGAATCATTAAATTAAACACTACACTTACCTCCTGAGTAAAAAACTCCCATTGTTATCTGCAGGTTTCCATATAATTGAGCCTCCTATCAAATTGTCTTGCTTCATTTGACCACTACACCTGATACACATATTGTACCAGGTATCTATACTTATACTCTGCTATATTTTGTGAAGACTTAGGGTATGTGCACATCAGTTGTTTTGTGGGCTGCTTTTTACCGGTTTCCGTCGGCGTTTTCCGCTCAGTTTTATGTTAATTTATGTTAATCCTAGCCACCGGCTGGATTAACATGATATTCAATGGAGTTTAGAAAACGCTGTCTTCATTAGAACGGTTTTTTCCTGGTCGTTTTGAGTTTTTTCACCGGTTTTCCACCGGTTTTCAAAGATAGAGCAAGTGACTTCTTTTGAGCGTTTTTCCAGCGGTTCTAGCTTACAAGTGCCCCAAAAAACCGGCCTAAAAACGCTAAGAAAAAAAGCCAGAAAACCGCCAACAAAACGCTGTATAAACGCTATAAAACCGGTCGGAAAAAGCTCAAAAGACGCTGAAAAAACTATGGACACTGCTGAGGTCAGAAAACTCAGTTTCTGCCATTCACCACCGGTTTTAGGACGGTCTGCTAAGAAGCAGAAACGTCAGATGTGCACATACCCTTAGGGCCCTTAGGGTACTTTCACATCAGCGTTTTTTGCCGATCGCGGCAGATGCGGTGAAAATAATGCATCTGCCGCGATTACCGCATAACCGCTGCACTTGCGGCACAGTTGCGGCAAGCCCCATGCAATGTCTATGGGGCTTGCGGTAAGTGTGCGGCAAGTGCGGTTTCGGCACTTGCGGCAGGTGCGGCCGCGAAAAAAAAAACGCGGTCAGCCGCAGTTTTTTTGCGGCTGCACCTGCCGCAAGTGCCGATACCGCACTTGCCGCACCTGCCGCAAGCCCGCATAGACATTCTATGGGGCTTGCCGCAACTGTGCCGCAAGTGCAGCGGTTATGCGGTAATCGCGGCAGATGTGGTTTTTCCCCCGCATCTGCCGCGATGGCAAAAACCGCTGATGTGAAAGCAGCTTAAATGTGTGTATATTTGTGTATATATGTATATATGTATATATTGGGATATGTGTATTGCTTTGTATCCTGAGAAAACTAGCCAGAACCAGTTATATTATGAACAGAAGAATATCTTTTTGGAAGAACCTTGGAATGTAAAGAGGCCCCTTAAATAGGTTTGGACATTGGACATTGTGCTGATTGTCTGAATCCTGTGGAGGCAACTTCTTGATACCTTCCTTCTTTGTGCTGTGCAAAAACCCAATGTTAATAATAAACTTCACTTCAGAGCTTTCTCTAATCAAGAGAGGTCATATATCCGACTCTGTCTGATATCATAACTTCATGCATGCAACTTGATTAGTTTAATTTGGCAAGAGATAAGCAAAGAGCCGAGGTCCTTAGAACCTCATTTCCACAGAGAAACTAAGTTAAAGGGAATCTATCAGAAGCTTTTTGCTATCTAAGCTGAGGACAGAGGTTAAAAAAAAACAAAAATCAACTATGCCTCTCTTATCAGGCTGTGTTCTATTGTTTATATGAACTAAAGGCTTTATCACCTGGTGATCACCATTACTGAACTACATTGTCACATGCAAGGCAGTCAGACACTCCCCCTTTGCTGATTAACACCTCACATTCACATTTTTCTACAATCTCTAATGAGAGCCTGGTGTGGGCGGAGTCCACTCTTTCAGCTCGGCTATCTTTCTAAAAACTAAATGCTTTGATTGTGGCAGAACAGCTTCATCCAGTAATCTAAGTTAAACATTGTTGGATTCAGTGTCTCTTTGCCTACAATATGCTGCTCTGAGATGAGGTAGCAAATACCTTCTGACGGATTCCCTTTAAAGAACTAAATTAAAGGGACTAAGCCTGCCTTCACATTTGCGTATGGGAACGCAGCGTATGCTGCGTTCCCATAAGCATTCAAACGCATGCGCACTGCGTTCCTATGTTTAACATAGGAACGCATAGTGCCTGCGTTTGCTGCGTTCGGGTGCGGATGCGGACGATATCTGCTCCTTTCGGTGTCCAGCATCCGCATCCGGGACGCAGCTTGCAGCATTTTTTTGTGCTTTTGGGGATCTTGGAAGATCAGCAAGCGTCCCCAAGCGCACAAAAAATGCATTGCCGTCAATGGGTCCGCAGTGTTCAGCGCTTGACAGCGCGGGAGAACGCTGCGGACCCATTGAAAAATCTCCCGGTGGCCGCCGGTGATGTCACAGGAGCTCACCGACGGCCACCGGGAGATCAGCTGACCCTCTGCTGTCCTCCTTCTCCCCCGCCGCCTGTAATCTCCAAGCGATGTCGGCGGGGAGAACAGCTGATGTGACAGCTGTTTGAATCTTCCCGCGCCGACATCTCCTCACAGTGTCGGCGCGGGAAGATTCAAACAGCTCTCAGATCAGCTGTTCTCCCCGCCGACAGTCCCGGAGCTTACCGGCGGCCGGGGGGCGGAGATCTCCGGCGCTGATCTCCGCCCCCGGCCCGCCCCCAGACAGCGCCGATTGGCTGCCGGGCTCCATAGTGATATGTCCGCAGGCGGACATTATCCGCTGCGGACACATCATTTGGACCCTGCTTCTGACAGCGTTTGTGTCTGCATGCCATCAGCATGCAGACACAAACGCTAATGTGAAGCCAGCCTAAAGCACAGGGGAAATAGAGTAGAATTTTTGCTTTGTAAATATAAACTTTAAAAAAGTTTTTTTTTTGTACCAAGTTGGAAATCTTGCTGTGAATTGGCAAATAATGCACAGCAAAATTAACATTCAATGAGGTTTGTTGTAAGTTTTGAGATCCCTACTGAACTCAGTGGGTTAATTCTATAAAAACACATCTATGCAACATGCACATGCTGCAAACTAAATCCTGCATCTTTTTCCATAGCATGCAGATGATATTTCATGACATCTCAGCCGCTATAATAGAGCTGTAATACACCGCATATTTTCTGCTTACAAAATCGTATGGCAAATCCAAAGAATTCTGTATATATACCCATGGGGCTCTGTAATTGCGTCAACTGGAAAATCAATGCCCTGATTCCTGGAGGTTAGAGTTCTATGGTGGTTAATCAAAGTACAATGATCCTTTCAAAATGTTTACCTCTTACCCAGCAAATGTGAAAACCATTTTAAGGAGGCTTTTGATCAGGATTGCACTTTTTTAGTAGAGTTTAATTTCCTAGATCCCACCTCAAACCTTCTGATTGACAGCAAAGACTGGAAGTCTGGGCAGATCTGCCATCTTTTGCCAAAGATTTAATTTACACAGGCTATTTCTCACTATAGTCTGTAAGAGACTAAGGGTATGTGCACATCAGTCGTTTTGTGGGCTGTTTTTTACCGTTTTCCGTCGGCGGTTTCCGCTGAGTTTTATGTTAATTTTTGTTAATCCTAGCCACCGGTTGGATTAACATGCTAGTCAATGGCTTTTAGAAAACGCTGTGTACATTACAACGTTTTTTTTCTTCTCCTTTCCACTTTTTCCACCGGTTTTCCACCGGTTTTCAAAGATAGAGCAAGTGACTTCTTTTGAGCGTTTTTCCAGCGGATCTAGCTTACAAGTGCACCAAAAACCAGTCTGGAAATCGCTAAGAAAAACGCCGGGGAAATTGCCAAGAACACGCTGTACAAACGCTATTAAACCGATCGCAAATTGTTAGCAAAACGCTAACAAAACGAGGGACACTGCCGAGTTCAGAAAACTCAGTTTCTGCCATTCTCCACCGGTTCCCGGCCGGTCTGCAAAGATGCAAAAATGACTGATGTGCACTTACCCTAAAGCTTCCCATGACCACAGGCAGTATTTCAGCTACAGACAAAGTAAGGAGGGCAGGGTAAGAGTTTGTTAATCAAACAAGGTAGGTGGATGTAGAGTTTGAGTATCTGAGTATGCACAGACTGGAAATGCAATATGGTAGTATATGGTTGGGCTGATAAATGCTGAGTGTTCAGAAACGATTAAAGAATCTTTAACCCCTTCACAAAATAGGACAAGTGTATGTCACATGTTGTGTTACTGCTTTTGATGTGGAGTCACATGTCAAGCCTGTATCTCTCCTGGCACATAATGGCTGATTTAATCAACCATTATGTCCTTTGAACAGCTGTGGATGGAGCATAGTTCTGCCCATGGCTGTTAACCTGTTAAATGCTACTAACAATTTTTGTAATTTTTTCTTTTGCAATTTCAGCACACTTGGAATTTTCTTCTTATTTTGCAGTAGACTATCCTTATAAAGTACAGTTCATCCAGCAAAAAAAAAAAAACAAGCCCTCACACGGCTATGTGGAGGGAAAAATAGATAAAAATGTTTCACTTTTGGAAGAAGTGGAGTAAAAATACAAAAACATCGCTTGAATATGGAGTTAATGTATCGATTTGCAATGTAAGGCCAGCTTCAAATCACGTCTTTTACCTGTCAGGTTCTGTTCGGTGTGAACCGGACAGAAACTGATCAAGTTTTGGCCCCATGTGTCCCTATGGTGACAGATTTGCCTTATCTGGCCTCTGGTTTTGTGCTTTTCCAGTAGATCCTGTTCTGCTCGTTTTTGGCACCGGGCACAAAATTAGAGTCTGCATCATTTTTTGTGTCCAGTGCCAAAAACGAACAAAAAACGGATCTTCCTGGATCCGGTGCGATCCGGCACCCATAACATGGGAATCTATGGGAGGCGGATCCGGCAAAAGAATAATTCCGGTTCTCGGACGCCTGATGCTGAAAGAGCGGCGCCTCTGTAATGCAGCCTTGCTCATTCAGCACCATGGTCAGGGCAGCATTTCAGAGGCTCCACTGAAGTTCAGCACCTGGAGAGCTTCAAGGCTGAAAGTTCAGCACCACGTGCAGCTCCCCTGCTCCCGCACTGCTGAAATGTCAGCACTGGACAGAGGCACAGACATGCACAAATGATTTCTGTTTAAAACAGGATGGAAGGGCATATTTGCCCTCAGTTTGTGCGCGTCCTGGGCTGTCAGGTTGTGTCCGGTGCATCCTGCAAAACACCGGACACAACCTCACAGCTCCAAACCGTGGTGTGAAGCCGGCCTATGTACAACATCCCCAGGACCAGATTAACTTTTTTATGAAGTATACACATTGTGTTAAATCTGGCTAAGGCACGGTTTTGTGCATCAGGTTCTGTTTGATTTGAACCGGACAGAACCTGATCTGGTTTAGCCTCCCATGTATCCCATGGTGCCTGATTGGTCCTATTTGACTATCAGATTTTGTGTTTTCTGTGCCTGATTCGGTTTTGTCAGGTTTTTAACCGTCCCCAAAATTGGAGCCTGCAGCTTTTTTTTGTCTTCGATGCAAAATTGGACAAAACCGTGAAGAACCGGATCTAGCGCAATCCGGTTCCCATATAATGGGAGTCTATGGTGCCGGATGTGTGAAAAAATCAGATAGTTTCCTGAATCCATTTTTTTGCACACAGCATGCTCAGAAATCCTGGAGTTCTACCTTCGGCACAATGGACTGCAGTTTTTCATGCACATGCTGTGAATTCAGCACCCTGGACAGCGGCAGAGCAGACACAGGCAGACTTTAGGACCATGGACAGAAAACGAATCCTGCAAAAACAGGATCCCAGACCTAATTTGGCCACTCTTTATTACACATCCTGTCCTGTCAGGTTCTGTTCGGTGGATCCTGCAAAAAACAGGATCCACCCTGACAGACAAAAACCATGGTGTGAAGCTAGCCTAAAGCTATTCAATAAAGCACACTACTTTTTAAATAAGGGTTCCAGTGAACTTGGTAAAAAAATGATCTTTTGTTTGTTGGCACATTTCCTGCTGGACACAGTCAAGGTCTACTTACGTCATATACATAAATTATCATTTGCTTTTCTATAAATCTTAATTAAAATTGTATCATAAAGGAAAAATAATGTTGATAGGAAAATTTTCAGGCCTGACACGGCAACAAAGAGCTATTTTGAATTTGATCAGAATTTAATTTTAAAATGAGTTGTCAGTATATTGGTGCTGCCAACTGGTTAAAACGCTAGACACATTTAATTAATAATTTTAAGGTGCTCATGAATATGATTTTATGCCAGCTTTATAAAGCATGATATCACAATGCAGAACTCCCTGCCTATTGAGTTAAACTTCTTTGACAAGTTATTAAATTAAGACATCAGTAATGAACCAAGTTATTCAAGTCTCCCTTCAAAATGAGCAGTCATATATAGTAAGGGGTGTCAATCAAACATAAACATTGTGATAGTCTGAACATCTAATTAGGAGTATTTCTACTGAATTGTCAAACTGAACTATATGATTTCTGTCGCTTGTTTATTCAGTGGAACTTTGTAGTAACTACAATAAATAGGATTTATGCCTGAATAGAGAATATTAGTCACATCATCAATCCTTCTGTGGTGTCTTAAATTTTGAGACGTGAGGCTCTTAAAATTTCATAAAGCCAACATCTAAATAATTTATATAATTATCCAAGTCACTATTTTGCCCCATTATCAATGTACTAAAAGCATTATGTCACTCCGCACTCCCCTGTCTCCCATCCACCACCATCTGTCAATTCATTTGCAGTAGGGTTGTCGGAAACATTGGCTATGCACAACTCAATCAGTGGATTAGCCTTTATACAGTATATCACTGGGTTTGGTGCAAATTTCTAACACAGCATAATCCAATTAAAAGTGTTGTAAGTCTAAATTAAATATGGCCAAATCTTAATCATCATCACTATGCACTATTTTTTATTTGCCACATTTTCTAAGTGTTTTGTATAGGTTTACACTAATTTTCATCTGAAAAATGATGTTGTCTTTGCCAGAAAAATCACTAGTAGTCTTCCCTCTGTGTAATTTTTTCTCTACTGCCTGATGTTCAGTGATATGTCTCACCAGGACCGTGGGATACTCGGAACCGGGCTACAATACTTCTGGGGAGTCACATGGGTCAAGATCCAGCTCCTAGACCCTGGCGGTGTCAATAAAAGTTTGGGAATTATAGTTTTGGGGATTGAAGTTGTGACACCACCTACGGTACTCAGTGAGGGATGGCTGATGCTGCAGTTCAGGTCTCCGGAGCAGATGACGATGCAGCCAGATGTCATCGCTCCCCGTAGGTAGAGCGGTACCTCAGGCAGGTGTACTAGTCAATGTGTAGATGGTGGTGAAGTTGTAGTGCAGGGAAGAGGACGCCAAAATAATTCAAGGACACAGCTGGTGCAGTTCCACACGTTTACTCACTGTTCTTAGGTGGTAATATCCAGCTGGGTGCTGTTGCCTACAAACAAGGGTTCAGCCACCCCTAGGTAGATTGAAAAACTTATTCGGCACCCCGTTCGTGTACCTTCTCTGGGTCATCTTCTCCTGTACTGGCTCTCTCCCTCCTGCCCTGCACGTCACGTTCAGTGTGCCTCGGACCCTGCCAGGGACGTACTCTTGTCCTCTTTGATGACGTGGATTCAGCTGCTGCTCCTGGAGATGCAGCAGCATCCAGTTGGCTATCTGAGGCCTCAAGTCTCCTCTACTAGTCTGGGCCTAGTGACCCTCTGCAGCCCTGGTCACTTTACTTGCTTGTAACCAGCAATGGATGTAACCACACGGTGGATCTCTCACCTTCCTGTGCCTCTGAGACCCCTTCCTTCTCGGGAAAGTCCTGCCTGGCTCCCTCCGTCTCTCCTTAAACTCTGGACAAGCTCCTCCAGCTCCAGTCCCCTGGTCTCACTTCTTCCCAGCTCCCTAACTGGAGCTGCTCAGCCTTTCACTCTGAACTCCCCTCAGAACTGTCTAACTACTTCCTGTTGTTTCCTTTCTATCTGTCTCCTACTTCCTATTCTTCTCCTTCCTACTGTTCCACCCACCTCATTTGTCTAGCCACATCTCCGCCAGGGATGATGGTGTTGTCCAATTACCTCCATCTTCCTGGCTTGAAGTGGCTAGTGTTGGATGCAGGTGTGTGGTTACCGGTTAGTGTCCCTGCTTACCAGGGGTTGGGGTACCACACCTCTGACTAAGGTGCAGTACGTCTGTGGCAACTGGACCTGCAGGGCACCACATTCAGTATAATCCATACTTAGCAGCAGAGACGCTAGCATGGATTCCTGAAAGTGACACCTTCTTTTCTTTCAAGCTGCACACAAGCATAGCAGAAAGTCCATGTTTCAGTCCAGGTCATCATTGAACAGCAGCCAACTAGCATGCTGGTAAGCGAGGGAATGGAAGTCCCATCTCCTTCAGTACTGCAGAATACTAAAGAAGAAGAACTGCTCACTAGTATAGCAGATGGCAAGTTATAGAGCATGAGAATCAGGTTAGTTCCTGATAGGGGTGGAAAAAGAGTAGCCTGGGCCCCAGGCAATTTAGAAAGGCATGAACCCCTACCCCCTAGAACCTGATGTATCATGTTATATGTGACATGTCAAAAGATTCTGTTGATAGATCATGTGATAGGTCACATTATCAATATATAGGTGCTCTGGTTTACATCTGCAGATGTAGTTTTTTTCCCTTATGTACAGTGTTTTACATTAAAATTACCTAATATAGCATTACACATTATAAAAAGGGGTGCGAAATTTAATTTTCTTGAGGAACCCCATAAGGGGACCATGACAGTTGTGAAGGTCTGGACCAATAGGATGAAATTATTTCTGCTCAGTATTAGTATCAATATATTACTTATAATTATCTATTTTATACTTATTTAATGGTGTCCATCATCAACTTCATTATTTCCATGAATCCCACAATTCACTGCACTGCCGGAAGCCAAACGAACACACTCAAGTGATGGATGTGTTACATATGGCGCCCACTGGCGGTACATCGCTTATGAACTACACACACAACACTACAAACACAAATAACATGCCCTGAATGCCATAGGCCGTCGCAAACACTTGCGATGAAGAACAAAAATCCCACTAAAAAGTTTAAGTGCGCCTGTGCTAACCCCGTGCACAGTCACTTAATCAGAATAACACCAACTTGGAACATCTATGCCGATAGCGCTGGTCTGATTTACTGCACCTACGCGAAGCATTGGATTGGTGGAGTTTTATGTATTGCTTTTACACATAATTTTTTCGTCCAATGGATTTTACGTTGGTAAACAACTAAATAGAACTTTGCTATGTCTGTCATTTTATTGCATTGGGGAGAGCTAAGTTTTAGGTCTTTGCTTACTCTGTGGACTATATAGTAAAATTTTAAACATCTTATATACTAGTTCACAATGTTGACAGCCACTTGGTAAGAAAAAACAATTATTTGCATATAAATGATGGCCATAGAGATTCCCACAGGCACAGAGAGGGAGACACAACACAGGTGAGAGACAGCGCACAGAGAGGAGAGACAGCGCACAGGGGTCCTCCCAATGCAATACATCAGGCCCAATCTAGTTATTTTAGATTAATAGTAATTGTATCACAAAAAAGCAGAATTAATTATGCTGACATGCCCTATATATAAAATTAGTGCATTCACAGCACCCCTATACACATCATGAGATTTCACACAGCCCCCTATATACAACATGAGCCCCCTACATATAGAATAAGCCCCCACATAGCTCCCTATATACTGTATGAGCCACACATAGCCTCTATATTCAGTATGACCCTCACAAAGCCCCTGTATACAGAACAAGTTCCCACTTAGCCCCCATTTATAGGATGAGCCCCACATAGCCCTGTATATACAGTATGACCCATTACATAGCCCCTTTGTACAGTATGAGCCTCCATATAGATCGAGAGTTTAGCACTCATACATTAACAAGAGGTAAAGGTTCTAATGGAAATCGTAAACTTGAAATATGTGATGTTTCGGTAAATATATGAAATAGAACTGATTGAAAAGGGGCAGATGTCCAGGTGAATGGCCATTCCATTTCTTTATTTGTATATGGAGTGGTATATATTCTGGGCACCATATCCATGTGCAGATTGCCATATATCCCAGCTATATATCCATCACTAGATAGAATAAAAGACCCCAAATCTGTCCCTCACTCAGCATCCCCTCTCCATACAGTAGCTAACAATGTGGAGCAGAGTGACGAGCACAGCGCGATCAGGTGTTATATAGACCTAATGGTGCTGTGCGGCCAGATAATCACTGTAATGCCACAACCAACATGGCTGTGGCATTACAGTGTGTGGCTGTCAATCCCTGCATGTGGGCTGGCTCCATAAAGAGCACCAACATGAAGGGAGGTGGACCCAAGCATGAGTCTGACCATCTCGCTGGTACTCTGTGCTCGCCATGCATCGGAGGAGTTTTAATTATCCCAAGACCCCTCTATCCCAATTACACAGAAGGAATTTCTCCTGTATGGGATTGCATTCATCTTACAAAACAATGTGTTCACCTTTGAGGGTGTAACCTATAAACAACTCAAAGGTTGTGCACTGGGCACACAGGTAGCACCCAGTTATGCCAACCTTTTCATGGGTCGCTTTGAAGCACTCTTCATCGACAACTACCCATTGGCCACCGGATGCATTTTTTTCTACAAATGCTTTATTGATGACTTATTTCTAATATGGTCTGTGTCTAGTGAACAACTTTTAATATTCGTTGAAGGTCTAAATCGCAACCCAGGGGGCTTAAGCTTTACCAGCACTGTTTCTAAACTGGGCATACAGTTTTTGTTAATCCAAAAAGGAGAGAGGGGAATGTACAAGCATCCACCCACTTTAAGAGCGTTGATGTTAATAGCTACCTATCTTTCAACAGTGGTCATTTACCCAGATGGATTTCCAATGTACCCTATGGCCAATATTGGTGCATTAGAGAAAATTGTAGTCAGGATACTGATTTTGTTAAGGAGTCTGAAGTTCTTCGAGAAAGGTTTCGACAGAAAGGATACCTGAAAAATCTCTTGACTGATGCGTTCAGCAAGGTTAAAATCGAAACCCAGGAAACATACCTATATAAAATGGAAACTAAAAAATCTGAGACAACAAAAGACAGTAAAAGAGCAGTGTTCAGTCTTATTACCACATATAATTAGTCCACCAATACTGATGAAACTAATGAATAAACATTGGTTCATTCTTACTATAAAAATGATCCAATTCTAGCGAAACATCTTCCAAAAAAATGGAAATTATTTATAGAAAAAGTCGGTCACTGAAGAACTTAGTGGCCCCCAGTCTAACATCTATCTATAGTAACCAGTTAACTCCTAGGGATATCAGCAATGTAGAATGTTTCAAATTTGGCACCGCAAAATGTCTATGCTGTAATGTAATAGACAATGGAGCCACCACATATACCTCCAAAGTTACAGGGGAAACATTTCCAATAAAGTTTAGACTGAATTGCCATTCATCTTATGTCATCTATGTCCTACAATGCACGTGACCTACAATATGTGGGTCGCACCATGCATAGATGCATCAGCGCCTTAACAAACACAGATAAAACATCAAAAATGGGTTTGCATTACATAGTGTGTCCAAGCATTTCTTATCAGAACATCAGAAAGACTATCAACAAATGAAAGTCACCATTATTGACCACATTATAGATACAGCTAAATTAACATATAGGTGTCTCATGAATCATGGAATTATTGGATTTTCAAGTTGCGGTGCCTGCATCCTGAGGGCTTCAACCTGAAACTTGAGAATCAAAAAAGAGAATAAAGAAAGGCGGCACTCACCGCATAGGCTGGTGGAAGGGTGTTTTAATCCAGGAAAATCAATCCATTAAAACATTGTTAGTGTGGTGGGGAGAGGGAGTATTCTCTTTTTTGAATCTCTGATTATTCATTTAAGGCTGTGCAACACCAGGCACCGGGGATAGCCGACAGGCTTTTAGCAGAGCTCCACAGGTGTAGTGCCCGGTCATTGGACTCTTTTTCTGCATTAGTTGAAACTTGAGAATGTTGTTCCGTGATCCATAAAGACAATTGTAAAGGAAAAGAGAGTCCTTCATTTATTGATCTTTTTATTGACTCATTTTTGGAGACCCCTTTATATTCCCCCCCACCCCCTCATTTTTGCCCCCCCACTTTTCTCTTCTCCCCCCTTTTTTCTCCTTCCTATAATTCTGGCTTAAGGATTTGCACCCTGTTTGATGATTTTTAATCATGGAAAAATTATTTTATATTTTTGGAAAAGAAAATTACTTATTGTGACCACAAAAATTATTTTAATTTTAATAATCTTTGCTAATTTTTAAATCTTTATTATTATTAATATGTTTTATGACACATTTTTCATTATTACCCTTAATTTTTGATTATTATTACTCATACATTTTTAATTTTTTTATTTATTTATTTTTTAATCTTTATTTTTATCTTCATTTTTCATTATGATCACCTGATATTATTATTATTTTATGAAATTTAAATAAAGTCCAAGGATATATCTGGGCACTACTGACTCTTGACCTTATTCAAACTACAGGCCGCTGGAACCTGTGCACATGGGGCTCTATTTAGGGCTAGGTGTTGCACAATCCTGTAAGTCCATTATTATACTGCTTCAAAGATTAGAAAAAAGGAGGCACTCACCATTTGATGCTCTGTATTTTTTAATGTACCTTTTTACCAGGTTACATTACAGCCAGGGAGGGGTGATGGAGACCGACAATGGCCCCATTTCGCGGTGATTCCACTTCAGCGGGTCAGTACTCACAGAGCATCGAATTGTGAGTGCCTCCTTTTTTCTCATCTTTGAAGCAGTATTATTATTTTATGATTGAATAATTTACATTTTATTTTTAATTGATTATTATTTAAACAATTTTTAATGATTATTTTTGATTTTTTCCATAATTGATTTTTTTTAGATTTTTTTTTAGATTTCTTGAATATAGTGAAGTAAGAGAAAATTAAATTTTCTCTTTTTTTCTAATCACTGTTTAAACCTATGGAACTCAAGAGTACACAGAACCACATGGTGGTGAAGTGGTTAATTAGCATTTATGATGTTATCTACTATGCCTTTAAATTCCCCCTTGTTTAGTCACTGGTCATCACCTGTTGAAGGCAGACCTATCCGCCGAAACGCGGTTGTAATGAGTGACCAATTGACCAACTGATCCATTAAAGAATGAGTTATCTTAAATTCTGCTTCTCCTGCTTATCTGTATATAAAGAGTCCGCAAAATCTGCTAATTTCCATTCCTTATTCCCTGATTTCCACCTCACTGGTGAGCGGAGCGGTACCGCTGGGTATCAGAGAGCGTTCTGTGCACAGGACCTATGTTGGAGAAAGAGCAAGAGGACCTGCGACACCTCGTGACGAGTCATGTGACCGGACGCATTCCGAATCCAGAATCGGGAACGGCGTCAGGTGCATGAGATGCACCTAAAGCCTCTTCACCGTGGTTATGCCGGTGGCATAACCACACCAGGTGAGTTACTTCCCACATTAGGTCCCCACTAGACCTCCAGGTAGTATACCAGGAACACCCCTTCCTTCTCTATCTTTTGTTTTTATCCCTTCAGAATAGCCTTTTTAGGAATTTGGAGTTTTTCTGACATAGTTGCATATGTTCAGTTGCAGATATTGGGGAACAAGGAGCAGTTAGTGCCTTGTGGAAGGTAGGAAGGTAGCACTACAGCCTAGTACTGTATGGCACCAAAAATATTGCCCTGAGGTTTAATTTTACGTGCGCCAGTCACCACACAAGACAGCGGTGCTGGCTGCGTGTCAGTTGAGCAGTACCGTGCTACTCGGTGTGAACACAGTACTGCAGCGGCACAAAAAAAATTGCCCTGAGGTTTAAGGCAATATATTATGTGCATCAGTCACTACACAAGACAGCGTTGCTGGCTTTGAATCAGTTGTGCAGTAGCGTGCATGCTATTCGATATGAACACAGCACCACAATGGCACAAAAAAATTGCCCTAAGGTTTAAGGTGATATATTACGCGCGCCAGTCACCACACAAAACAGCGGTGCTGGCTGCGTGTCAGTTGTGCAGTACCGTGAGTGCTATTCGGTGTGAACACAGCAACGCAACAGCAAAAATATTGACCTGCAGGGGTAAATGTGACCCCAAAAATAGCTAGGAAAACTGTCATTACTCCCTTACCTTATGCTTTAAGCTCTGAGAAGAGCTGAAATATTGCTGACTGTACTGTGTGGTACTGTAACGCTCCTGTCTGTCTCACTGTACTACAGTCACCTAGTACTACAATGCTGGTAGCTCTCACAAGAGCTTTTAGGTTTTACAGAGGATTTCTGTACAATTTGCACAAGCACAACTCTCCCTATCAGCTGCTCACACTCTCCCTACACTAGCTGTGTTCTGCATGCAATGTGCAGAAAATGGCGGCGACATAACTTATATAGAACCTGTGAGTCATAGGCTATGACTCATGTAAGACATTGATGAAGACAGACTAGTTCTGTTGAATCACATTCTCGAGCAGGAAAGGAGACCAAATAAAGGTTTGCCAACCATTAATTCTACTGTGCTCTCTATATTTTTCCTAAGCGCTTCTTTTAGACCGCCACAATCTTCTTCTATATTTTCCAATTCCCTCGATGAGGGAGTAGCGGCAGGAGCAGCTGAGGGATCATATGTCCCAGCCTCAAGTACCTGGTGTCACACAGCAATGAACTACAACACTGAAGGATCTGTGGTAACTTGTTTCTGGCCAGCCGTACCATGTGACCGGACCCAGAAACAAGTCGGGAGCGGCGACTCATGATCACAAGCGGTGAACTTGGTCTCCAGCCTGGCACAGCACATTAAAGACTCATACACTGGGGTTGTCCAGGGGTGCACAAACCCATCAGGTTAGTGACTCCCCGGCCCCATTGTCCAAATTGCTTAAATGGTCCTTCACAATGCGCCCTTCTTTTCTTTCCTTATATCATGTATAATGCTGGGGGGCCAGCCAATCATAGTAATGCCCCAACCAAGAAGGCTGTGGCACTACTGTGATACTGTGATTGGCTAATGTTGGGCGGGAGATCTGAATATTGTGAGGCGAGTAGTGAAATACTCGCTATGTTTCAAGTACCACGAGTACCACATTACTAGCCGAGTACCGAATACTTGCAATTGTACTCGCTCATCTCTAATGAGGATGTTTGAGGTTCATGAGCAGGCCCAGAAACATGGTGACAGTGGTGCAGAAGCTTGCTAAGTAAAAGTGTAAGAAGATAATGTCTGTGCCAAAGGAGTGGGACTCCACTGTAAACGGTTTGAGCTGTGTTTGGCAGCTTTTGGGCCCCTTTGAAGGTGGTTTCTAGGCCCTTGATTTTGTCTCGCACTGATTTCAATGGGTTTCAGAGGTTCGGTGAACTATTTGCCTATCTATTTGCCAAACATAAGCCCGTTTGGTGAACAGAACTGAACTTTAAGAGGCTCGCTCATCTCTACTGTGGATTCGGGAGAGGCAGGACCTAGTTCTGCAATCCTCTGCGGTATCACAACCTGTCCTTAATTCCCACAAATGCTCACTTTCTTAGCAACCCTGGGTAAATATCACTGATCACCTTGGATTTCTTCTCAAGTTTTGTTAACCACGATGCCCTTGAACTCATGACCCACCAGACCAACTTATATACTCGTCAGTACATTGCCAAAATCCTACATCTGTCCATTCCTGTTCCTGGATCCCCACAAGTTTCCCTGAAATAAAAAAAAAAAATTTTAGGTATCACCTTAAACACGGGTATAGTAACAAAAACTCAGTCTCAAAATCTATTGGGCAACTAAATCGTTCCACAGCACCCCTGTGTATGCAGCCGTAATGTTCCAAACTTTTAATGAGACTCTAATGTGAATCCTATATTTCATTGATAATTCCTAAGCCCCCCACCAAGAACTGACCCCCATTATGACTGCCTTAATACATTGAGACCCCTAATTTCCCTCCTGAAATAATCCTTCCCAAATTCGAACACCCCAGAGCAAAATGCTTCAGTCAATGAGTCCCTAATGAGCTACAAGGGTTGTCACTCATTCTGCCAATATATCCCCTCCAACTGAGCCAAGTATGAATAAAATTATATAAAATATGCAAAATCAGAACTGGGTAAATGTGTACATTTCTAATTTATGAGGGAAAAGACCACCAAATAAGCTTGCAAACTGTCCCCAAACAATTGGCATCCCAGGAAAAAGTATCTGGGAAATAATAACCCCATTTCTGCAACAAGAGTATCATATTTACACTGATAATTATTACACCAGTATGCCCCTATACTAATCCATCAATGCTGCAAGTACAGGGGCCTTTGGGATAATAAGAAAACACTGTGTTGGTTTGATGTCACAGTTGGAGTCCAGCCATCTAGAGAAGGGGATGTCATTCACACTGGCAAGTGACAAACTGCTTGCCATAAAGTGTAATGATTGCAGGGATGTCTACATGCTTATCACCCTGCATGCAGACACCATGTCATGCTAAGAGAAAGGGGCACCACCAGGGATAAATAAAAACCCCACTATATGGCATAATTTAAAAATCATATGGGTGTTGTGGACCAGCCCAACCAGGTGCTCCAACCATACCTGGCAAAGTGGAAAAAAAGGGCCTGCTACAAAAAGTATCTACCTCTCACAGATTGGGCAATATTGCATTATTGGAGGATCTCTAAGGCTGGTTTCACACTGCAGTTTTTTCCCTGATCAGGTTCCATCATGTCATTGAAAGAAAGTCCGAGTCTGTTAGTTACCAAAGTCCGAGAAAACTCTGTAGACAATTCTTCTAAAGCAAGGGCTGGGTTTATTATAGAGAATGCGACAAAACAGATAGGATACAAGATACAAAGCATGATGACACACGCAGGTATCCAGACACAAGATGGTATCACGACTCTGGCATTGCAATCTGGCCCCGAACTATGGCATCAGGGCTTTTTATACATACCGTATATACTCGCGTATAAGCCGACTTTTTCAGCCCAAAATTTGGGCTGAAAAGTCCCCCCTCGGCTTATACGCGAGTATATGTATATATACAGCCGCAGCCCCGGAGGTATACAGGCCCCCCCCATCAAGCTCCAGGGCCCCCCCCTTGAGCGGCGTCCTGTAAAGGAATATCATACTTGCCAGTCTCCTGTCGCGCCGTCCGCAGCTGCCGACACGCGATCCCGGGCTTCATTCAGTGAGAGGTGTACTGAGAAGACCTGTGGTGACGTCAGAGGGGGGCGTTCCCGGGGCGTTCCCAGCGCTGATTGGCTGTTCGCGGTCATGTGATATGTATCACATGACCGCGAGTGCCCGGGAACGCCCCTCTGACATCACCACAGGTCCTGTCAGAAGAGATCTCACTTGGAACTGGGGATCGCACAGCGGCAGAAGGCGTCGGACAGGTGAAGTATTGATTCTTTTTTATTTTTCAGACCTCAAGGGGGGGGCCCTGGAGCTTGATGGGGGGGGGCCTGTATACCTCCGGGGCTGCGGCTGTATACAGCCCTGGGGCTGCGGCTGTATACAGCCCTGGGGCTGCGTCTGTATACAGCCCTGGGGCTGCGGCTGTATACAGCCCTGGGGCTTCTGCTGTATACAGCCCTGGGGCTTCTGCTGTATACAGCCCTGGGGCTTCTGCTGTATACAGCCCTGGGGCTTCTGCTGTATACAGCCCTGGGGCTTCTGCTGTATACAGCCCTGGGGCTTCTGCTGTATACAGCCCTGGGGCTGCTGCTGTATACAGCACTGGGGCTGCTGTATACTACCACTGGGGCTGCTGTATACACCACTAGGGCTGCTGTATATACCTCTGGGGCTGCATATACCTCTGGGGCTGCATATACCTCTGGGGCTGCATATACCTCTGGGGCTGCATATACCTCTGGGGCTGCATATACCCCTGGGGCTGCATATGGGGCTGCATATACATATGGGGCTGCATATACATATGGGGCTACATATGGGGCTGCATATACCTCTGGGGCTGCATATGGGGCTGCATATACCTCTGGGGCTGCATATGGGGCTGCATATACCTCTGGGGCTGCATATGGGGCTGCATATACCTCTGGGGCTGCATATGGGGCTGCATATACCTCTGGGGCTGCATATACCCCTGGGGCTGCATATGGGGCTGCATATACATATGGGGCTGCATATACATATGGGGCTACATATGGGGCTGCATATACCTCTGGGGCTGCATATGGGGCTGCATATACCTCTGGGGTTGCATATGGGGCTGCATATACCTCTGGGGCTGCATATGGGGCTGCATATACCTCTGGGGCTGCATATGGGGCTGCATATACCTCTGGGGCTGCATATACCTCTGGGGCTGTATATACCTCTGGGGCTGCTGTATACTACCACTGGGGCTGCTGCTGTATACTACCACTGGGGAGGCTGCTGTATACCTCACTGCTGGGGGTTGTATACCTGTGCTGGAGTCCACCCTCGGCTTATACGCGAGTCAATAAGTTTTCCCAGTTTTTGGGGGCAAAAGTAGGGGGGTCGGCTTATACACGGGTCGGCTTATACACGAGTATATACGGTATTTAAAACTAGGAGGCTACCTTTTGAAAAACAGGTGTTAAAGATGACTTCATAGAGGTGTGTGTATGTAAGAACAAAGAGAGAGCTAAAGTACAGTATGAGAACATCACTACTAATTACATTACAAGCTATAGTTCTGTACTTAAGCTTATCTATAGATATTACTCTCATTATAGCTTTTAGAAAATGCACACAACTCAAACATTAACATATAATAAGGTCTGTTTCTAATGACCTGGATTACTGTTTTGCCGATCTCCCTACATCTCACCATGAAAAATAACAAAAAATACACCATATACTCTTCATAAGCTTCTGAGTGCATAGAACAGATCTAATTAGCTTCTCTCTGCTGGCTAATCACTCTGAGATCATTTTTAATATTCTTTTTGGTCTGTTTTTCTAACTTCAAAGCCCTGTATACTCAATATCAACTGTATACAAAATGGCTGTTCAGAACAACATCATGGCAGCTATTCTCTAACAGTCATGTGACGCGATCGCAGTCATGTGATGCGATCACGCAATCATGGTCATGTGACGAGATCAGCATCATGTAACCGCAGGAGATAAGAAGACGAGAGGAGAGAGCAGCGGTGGAAGCAGGAGTTCTACAGTACGTGAGTATGATCTTTTCTTTTTTAAAGGTATAAATCACAACCAATATGGGGCATGATGGGGCTATACTACAGGAGGGGGCAATATTGCAGGAGGGGGCAATACTACAGGAGGGGGCATGATGGGGCAATACTAAAGGAGGGGGCAATACTACAGGAGAGGGCATGATGGAGGAAATATTACAGGAGGGGGCAATACTTCAGGAGGGGGAAATACTACAGGAAGGGGCATGATGGGGCAATACTACAGGAGGGGGCAATACTACAGGAGAGGACATGATGGGGGCAATACTACAGGAGGGTTAATACTACAGGAGGGGGGATGATTGGGGCAATACTACAGGAGGGGGCAATTCTACAGGAGGGGAAATGATGGGGCAATACTACAGGAGAAAGCAATACTACAGGAGAGGGCATGAGGGGGCAATACTACAGGAGGGGCAATACTACAGGAGGGGGCATGATGGGGCAATACTACATGGAGGGGGAATGATGGAACAATACTAACAGGAGGGGGCATGATACGGCTGTACTACCAGAATGGGGCATTACTACATGTGGAGGGCATGATGGGGCATTACTACAGGAGGGGGCAATACTACAGAAGGGGGCATGATGGGGTAGTACTACAGCACGGGGCATGATGGGGGCAATACTACAGGAGGGGGCATGATGGGGCAACACTATAGGAGGGGGCATGATGGGGAAATACTACAGGAGGGAGCATAATGGCGGCAATACTACAGGAGGGTGCTTGATGGGGCAATACTACAAGAGGGTGCATGATGTGGGCAATACTACAGGAGGGGGCATGATGGCGGCAATACTACAGGAAGGGGCATGATGAGGGCAGTACTACTAGAGGGGGTATGATGGGGCCACACTACCTGAAGGGGGCATGATGGGGCAATAGTACCAGGAGGGGGCATGAAGGGGCAATAGTACCAGAAGAGGGCATGATGGAACAATAGTACCAGGATGGGGCATGATGAGGCAATATTACCATAATGGGGCGTTACTACATGGAAAGGGCATGATGGGGCATTACTGCAACATGTGGACATGAGGGGGCATTTCTGTAAGGAGGGGGCAGGATGGTGCATTACTACAAAGAGTGGACAGGAAGCAGACATAACTGCTAGGAAGGGGCAGGATTGGGCATTAGTACAAGGGGAAAAGGATGGGGCTTTACTACAAGATGGCAGGATGGGGACATTACTGCAAGACTGGGCACTACTGCAACATGACAAGGATGAGGCACATTACTACAAGAAGGGGGCCTAGATGGGGACATAACTGAAAGGAGAGGGTCAGGACAGAGCACATAACTACAAGGAGAGGGTCAGGACGGTGCACATAACCTCAAGGAAAAGGACCGGATGGAGCGCATAACTACAAGGAGAGGGTCAGGATGGAGCACATAACTTGAAGGAAAGGGACAGGATGGAGCACATAACTGCAAGGAGAGAGTCAGCACGGAGCACATAACCTCAAGGAGAGGGTCAGGATAGAGCACATAACCTCAAGAAAAGGCACAGGATGGAGCACATAACAACAAGGAGAGGGTCAGGATGGAGTACATAACTACAAAGAGAGGGTCAGGATGGAGCACATAGCAAGAAAGAGAGGGTCATGATGGAGCACATTACTACAAGGAGAGGGTCAGCATGGAGCACAGGCAGGCTCCCAGAAACATGTTTGGTTTTCTTGCCCGACTCTTGCCGCTCTGTGGGCAGTTATAACGCAGGTGATTTTGGAAATCTCAGGAGTTATGGTATCAATTAAGCCTCTTCTGGGGATTCTTCACATTGGCATGGAAAAAATTCCCAGTCAAGTAAGAGGGATAGTTTTGCATATATTGATTGCAACACGTATTATGCTAGCAACAAAATGGAAAGAAGTTACTCCACCAAATATAAAAGAGGTAATAGAAAGAGTTACGGTAATTTACATTGCAAATACGAATTAATGCTGGTTCAATCAAACTCCAGGAAAAAAAGGTAACCACAATGTGGAAGCCCTGGGTAGAAAGTAAATATTATTTGGCTTAAATAGTACAAGTAACGGAAATTATGATGCTGTTGCGAAGTTGAGATAATTAGTTCTAATTGATTAGGATGTTAAATATGTTATTTCAGACGCTATATATTATTTCTTGATATTACACCAGGTTGGTGCAATTTTGAGCGGACCTCTGAGTGTATGATCCTCATTCACTCTGCGTGTTTATTTGTTTTTTTTGTTTTTTCTTCTCTCTATTGTCTGATATTAGTGATTTTGTTGCTTTGTTCTTTGTTAAACTTTGTAACATGTTAAAAAAATTGAAATAAAAATATAAAAAAAAAAATAAAAGGATGGAGCACATAACCTCAAGGAAAGGGATTGGATGGAGCACATAACTTCAGGGAAAAGGACAGGATGGAGCGCATAACTACAAGGAGAGGGTCAGGACGGAGCACATAATCTCAAGAAGAGGGTTAGGATGGAGCACATAACTACATGATAGGGACCAGGATTTTAGTGTGGAATCTGCTTTCATTCCATGATAAAATCTATCTCCTATCTCATGTTCTGCATTGTTTTTCCATTTAGATCAATCCACCTGCTGTGTCTAGAAAGGGCAGCGGGAGTGGCTGATCGCACATATGAGCTGGATGACCACTGCTGAAGAGAAGAAAGACTGCAAAGGTAAGTGTAAAAGCAATTCATTGTTAAAATTATAGAATTGATCATCAGGGTGTCAGGACAGCAAGCACTCTACTGGGGAGAGAGTTGTGTCTGCTGCTTCTCCCCTGTGCAGCGCTTGTGACATCCACTCCTGTAATTTAGGTTAAATTGCCCTATTGGCACTTTGCAATAATTAGGTTTTGGGTTGCAGTTTGGGCACTTGGCCCCTGAAAGGTTCCCCATCACTGACATAGGCCCTGCAAATATGACTTTCTATTGCACATAGAGCCAAATTGCTTTCTAAAATTCAAAAATTGCTTTGTCTGTTCTGAGTCCTGCCGTTTGTCCAAACAGACCTTTTTGACTACATGTGGTGCAGTGTTTCCCAACTCCAGTCCTCAAGGCACACCAACAGGTCATGTTTTCAGGATTTCCTTAGGATTGCATAGGTGATAATTTAATCATTTGCACAGGGGATAATTCCATCTGTCTAATGATAAGGAAATCCTGAAAACATGACCTGTTAGTGTGCCTTGAGGACTGGAGTTGGGAAACAGTGATGTGGTGTATCGCTGTGCTAATAAGAAAATGGGTAAAAAACTAAAAAACTTTGAGGTCTACTTTTTGGTGTTACCTCATGTTAAAGTGAAAAATTTGGTGCTAAAGCAACACTTTTTTGAAAAAATATTTTCAATATGTCGACGTATTCTTATTAAATTCTGTGAAGTACTTGTGGGTTTAAAATGCTCAGTAAACCCTTAGATAAAATCCTTCAGGGGTCTAGTTTCCAAAATAGGGTCACTTGCGGAGGGTTTCTGCTGTTTAGGTACCTTACAAATGCAATATGGAGTCTGCCATCTATTTCAGTCACATTTGCTTTCCACAATTTAAATACCGTATATACTCGCGTATAAGCCGAGTTTTTCAGCCCAAAAACTAGGCTGAAAATTCCCCCCTTCGGCTTATACGCGAGTCATACGGCTTAAGTATACAGGCCGCCCCCCCGCCAGCCCCATCAGTATACAGGCGCCCCCCCCATCAGTATCCAGGGCCCCCCTCCCTTGCTCCGCAAACCTGTAAAGTAAGATCATTATACTTATCACTGTCCTGTCGCCGCTGTCCCCGCCGCTGCCATCACGCTCCTCCGGCTTCATCCGGCTTCTTCCGGCTTCCTCTGGTCAGCGCAGGCAATGACGTCATTGTCTGCGCCAGAGGAGGAAGCCGAAAGACACTGGATGAAGCCGGAGGAGCGCGATGGCAGCGACGGGGACGGCGGCGACAAGACAGTGATAAGTATAATGATCTTACTTTACAGGTTTGCAGAGCAAGGGGGGGGCCTGGATACTGATGGGGGGGCGCCTGTATACTGATGGGGGTGGCGGTGGGCTGCTGCTGTATATACCTCTGGGGCTGCTGTATACTACCACTGGGGCTGCTGTATATACCTCTGGGGCTGCTGTATACTACCACTGGGGCTGCTGTATATACCTCTGGGGCTGCTGTATACTACCACTGGGGCTGCTGTATAGTACCACTGGGGCTGCTGTATATACCTCTGGGGCTGCTGTATATACCTCTGGGGCTGCTGTATACTACCACTGGGGCTGCTGTATACTACCACTGGGGCTGCTGTATATACCTCTGGGGCTGCTGTATACTACCACTGGGGCTGCTGTATACTACCACTGGGGCTGCTGTATACTACCACTGGGGCTGCTGTATATACCTCTGGGGCTGCTGTATACTACCACTGGGGCTGCTGTATATACCTCTGGGGCTGCTGTATACTACCACTGGGGCTGCTGCTGTATATACCACTGGGGAGGCTGCTGTAACACTGCTGGGGCCTGATTATACCACTGGGGAGGCTGCTGTATACCACACTGCTGGGGGCTGTATACTACCACTGGGGAGGCCTGTATACCACTGGGGGGGCCTGTATACCAAAATGCTGGGGGCTGTATACCTGTGCTGGGGTCCACCCTCGGCTTATACACGAGTCAATACGTTTTCCCAGATTTTGGGGGCAAAAGTACGGGGGTCGGCTTATACACGGGTCGGCTTATACAAGAGTATATACGGTAACACCTCTTTCTTTGCCTAGGGTCACACTTGAGCCCTGGAACCGTTAAAACCATCAGTTTTTAGAATTCCTGAAACACGGATGATTTTAACGGATCCATAGGCTCCCATGCAAAAAACGCTGTGTCAAAATGCACTGCTAAAAAACTCTATGCATTTTTTTGCTGCACCAAAAATGCTGCTAGCAGATTTTTTGGGTGTTTTTAAAAAAACGCATAGTGTTTTTTTTAACATGGGGCCCTATGGGAAATGCATCCGTTAACTCATGGTACATATAGGTACCATCCGTTAACATATGCGTTAAGGCATAGCGTTTTTTAGAAGCAAAAATGTCATTTTGCAAAAGAGTAATCAGGTTTTGAAAAGGCAGAAAAACTGACTGCCAAGTGTGACCCTAGACTTTCCGAGCTCTCCCATTTGTTCAACCATAGGTTTCTGTCCACATGTGGGGTATCAGTGCATTCAGAAGAAACTAAGTAACAAATCTTTGCATCCAATTTGTCATGCTATCCCTTGTAAAAGTGAATAAACTGAGGTTAAAGCAATATTTTTAAGTAAAACATATATCTATTTATTTTTTCATTCCACTTTGCATTCAATCCTGTGAAGCACCTGAGGGTTTTATAGACTTCATGATGTGGTTTTGCACAGAAGGGTGCAGTACCCATTGCCTTTACTTGGCAGGTGTTGGTGCAGTCCGGGACAATGGTTACAGATTGTAGAAGGAGTCTGGCCAGCCTAGAAGCATTCGGGGATCTACCTCGCCTGGTGGGATTAGAAGCCTTCCTTCTGCACTCTACTTTTAGGTCCCTGCTGCTTATAGATATGCTGCGGCCCTCTTCCTGCTGGATGGTTCCTCACCCGTATGGCAGGCAGCTCAATCCGATCATGGGTACCACTACTCTGATGATGGTTCCGGGCTCTGGTATTCTGTTGTGCCACCGGGTGTTTGGTGCGGCCAGGAGCCTTGCAGCCTTCTACCCTCCAGATTCAGCTGTCGGGTCATACAGCACCCGCACAACCAAGGACTCTGGCGTCCTTGTACTAGAATTCCACTTAGGGGTGAGCTTAGTCACAGCTCCACTCCCCAGAGCACTCCTCTCAACATACTCTCTCTTCTCTTTCCTCAGACGTTCTAACTATCCCCTCCTTCTGGCCGGAAACAGGGCAGCTCCCCTGAACTCGAGTTCTAGAGCTCCCCCTTCTAGCCTGGAGTCAGGAAAAGTGTTGCATGCTGGTGTTACCTAGCATGGTGACCTCCTCCTGTTTCCAGGTATGACATCACCCCCTGTGCAGGAGGCAATGCCACTGTGTCAACAGGACCACTGCAGTGCCACATTCCCCCCTAGTTCATTTCAGTATGTCCCATGTTCAGTATGGACTGAGGAAACATAACAAAAATAAATGTATCAACAACAACAATAACAAACTATTTACAAGATTTTAAAATGAAAAAAAATTACATAAACCTCAGAAAATGATAAAAAATTGTCAATTATGTCCCTGGTGCAACACTGGGCCATTGCGTTACCCCATGGATTTTCAAGGTTTCTTTGGTGGGAACCGCCCCAACTCACCTTCTACTATCTGTCTCGGGTGTTAAAACTCCTAGTCTAGGTCGATGGGTAACTTGCCAGGTCTTGCCCGCATCAGTTAGTCTGGAGAACAGTTGGTGGAGTTTACCGGGATGTGGCTGTATAGATCTACCAGATCTGGCAACTTTTCTGACCACAGGTTTTGATCTTCGGTCTTCAACACGTCAATCACTACCTGATTCATCTTTTCGCACATGCCGTTGGTCTGTGGATGGTACGGTGTTGATCTGATTTACATGCAGCCATACAGGTTGCTAAACTCCTGGAATACCTCTGCCTCAAACGCTGGACCTTGGTTGGTAAGAACCTGTTCAGGGTAGCCGTGGGGCCTACAGAAGTGCTATTGGAAAGCTTTGCCTGTGGTCTTCGCTGTCTAGTCTTTGACAGGCACGACGAATAATGGCCGACGATTGTCAGAGTATAGGTGTAGCCAGACCTACTCAATGTCAACTTTACGTGATCCAGAGCCACGAGTTAAAGCAGTTGTTTTATGATGATTGGCTGTAAGGGGGCTTTTTGGCTATCACGATCTTTTCTTCGCAAGTTGCATGGACCAAAATCTCGTCACCACCTTTCAATGGCTTTTCACATGCGAACCCAGTAGAATCATTCACGAAGTAGGACTTCCAGCTTGTTCCACCTGAAGTGTCCTGCTCCATCGTGGTATGCCTCTAAGAACATTGGCGCATTCTGCTTCGCAAGTACTACCTGCCAGACCAGTTCGTGGGTGTACGAGTTGATGCTTCTCCGACACAGCTTACCCTCGTAGATGAGTAGTTTGCCTTCCTCTTTCTACATATGTTGGATTTCTTGTGGAGCATCTGGCCCAGGGTGTGAGTCAGTTTAGGTCAGCAACTCTTTCACTAGGTGGACGGCCTGGTTGCTGTCCTGCATTTCTGCCCATCTATGGTAGGGTAACGGGTTGAATGAGACCTCTTGAACAGCAGAGTGCTTGTATGTTATGCAGTGTGAGCATTGTGACGCACCTTTGTTGCGGTGGAAAGCTGGCAGCTCTATTTCCTTTGGGTTTTCTCCCACATCTGGTAAGTTGGGCATCCTGGACAGCGCATCAGTGTTGCTGTTCTTATGTCCTTCTCTGTACTTGATTACAGATTGCAAACTCATAATTGGACAACCAGGCCAACCATCGCTGTCGTAGCTCAGCTTTTTAGCTTCCAGGTGAGTCAGCAGATTGTTGTCCGCAAAGATGGTGAATAATGCTGAAGCCAGGTAGTGTTTGAAGAAGCTTCCTGCTGGTGTGGGTGATCACTTTCTCTCTGCCTTTCTGCACTTGGGACAATATTGCTCCCAATCCCATATTGCTAGCGTCTGTGTAAAGTATGAATGGTTGACCATAGTCAGGGTAGGCCAGGACTTCGTCTCCCATGAGAGTCAACTTCAACCAGGTGAAGAATTCTTCTACTCTACTGTCCCACTCAATCAGAGGGCTCTAGTTCTTGGCCTTCTTGTATTGCCCCACTATGAGGTCTTGCAGGGATGTGGCTATCTTGGTGAAGCCCTTCATGAACCTCTGGAAGTAGCCTACCAACCTGATGAACTACCATACTTCATGGGTGGTGGTGGGTCTCGGCCAGTCCCTGATGACGGTGGCTTTATCAGGCTCTGGTGCCATGCCCTCGGCGCTTACCACGTGACCTAAGTACTGTACTTTGGGCTTCAAGAGGTGACACTTGGACGGCTTCACCTTTAGGCCAAAGTTGGATAAGATCTCGAACACCTCGGCCAGGTGCTTCATGTGGTCCTCGTAGGTTTGGGAGTAGATGATGACATCATCCAGGTATAGCAGCACTGTTTTGAAGTTCTTATGCCCTAGAAAGCACTCCATTAACCTCTGGAACATTCCAGGTGCATTGCAAAGCAAGAATGGCATGCAGTTGAACTTGCAGAGGCCCATTGGTGTCGTGAAGGCGGTCTTCTCTCTGTCCGCCTCTGCCATGGGAACCTGCCAGTACCCACTGGTGAGATCTAAGGTGGAAAAATAGTTAGCAGATTTCAAGGTAGCTAATGATTCCTCAATTTGTGGTAACAATTAAGCATCTTTATTTGTAATGCGGTTAATCGGCAAATAATCAACACACTTCCTCATTGTACCATCTTTCTTTTTAACATTGACTAATGTAGCTGCCCAGGAGCTACAACTATCTCTGATTACCCCAGCCACCTTCATTTCCCGTAATATGGCTTTGGCACCCTGATAATGAGCTGGGGGAACAGGGCGGTACCTGTTATGAACCGATGACTCAGGAGTAAAATGATGGGAGTGATGGTGTGCCACGGTCCGCGCTGCTCAGGGTTCAGAAAAAACTCACCAAAGAGCCAATCAACTTTCCATCCTCTTTATTCCTCCTACGCGTTTCAGCGCCACACCCGGCGCCTTCCTCAGGGATATCCCTGAGGAAGGCGCCGGGTGTGGCGCTGAAACGCGTAGGAGGAATAAAGAGGATGGAAAGTTGATTGGCTCTTTGGTGAGTTTTTTCTGAACCCTGAGCAGCGCGGACCGTGGCACACCATCACTCCCATCATTTTTCTTGGAACATACCACTATCCAGTGGTAGGTGGAGGTCCTGCAGCAGCTTGGAACATTGATTCCGAAACGCCTTCAAACCAGTTGTGGGGATCACAACTGGACCAGGTGAGCGGCTCCATAGCACCACCACACTACAACTAGTGTCACTAGTGATAGGGCACTATTGCGCCTCTTGTCCCCCCCCTTTTTATATTTTACGATGGCTCAGGAGTAACATTCAGATTCCGTAGAAGTCATTCGTACTGATCGCAATCCCTGACTACACACCTAGAAACTAGAAGTAGCCGTGGGATGTAACTAACCAGACCTAGACACCTCTGCACAGCTGGAGAATTAACTGCTCCTGAAGATGGATTTAGGAAAAGCTATCTTGCCTCAGAGCAGGCCCCCAAAAGAATAGCAAGCCCCGTACAGATATTAACTGGGAAACAAGAGACGGAAAAACAAACATAGGCAGAGTATAAGGTTTAGCAAAAGAGGCCACACAAGCTATATAGGAAAGACAGGATAGATTACTATTGCGGTCAGTATAAAACAGCTTGGGATTGGTTCTCGGAGCAGCCGAATGGCCTGATCTTTAATTTGCGCAAAGTTTATGTGTGGATTTTCTAGAGCCACAATGCGCAGCTAGGTTGGGTGGGTGCTGGACAGGAGCCCCTCGATAAACTGCTCGGTTAGCAGTTTGTCTTCGTCCTGCATGCTGTCGGGCTCAACCTGTTTAATAGCCCGTAGCGCATCTTGAATATTAAGGGCATAGTCCCGTACACTGTCCTGCACCCTTTGTTTGGACCCAAGAATCTCATTTTAATCTCTGCTGCAGTGCAGGTATCAAAGGTGTCCTTCAGTCAGGCCAGGATTTGCTTAACAGTTCATTTATCAGAGTCTGGCCAGGACTTTACCTCTCTCTGGGCTACACAGGTTAACTGACCGATAAGGAAGATGACTTTTTGGCCCTCAGACAGAGGGTACACTGCAAACAGGCTATACAGTCTCTGTTTGAGGTCACTCAGGGCATGCAACTCCCGTGAGTTTTCGGTAACCAGGCCGCTCCTGGGATATACAGTACATGGAAAAAAGGCATTATGGGGGCTGCGGCTGTCCCGACACTGGATCTTCTCCTAGGTTGGGCATGTTCCTCCCCCCCAGTAAACCTTAGCCAGGTTACAAGTCTCTGTGGTATTATCAGGCTGCTTCTCTGCAGGATGGATGAATTGAGCACACAGGGAATTTCAGATCGGGGCCTCCCGATTCCTGCCAGCTGACATCAGAGCGTGGGGCAGGGTTTCTCTTCATGCTCTTTCTAAGGTTCCGCCCATGAAGACAAATGTTGTCTGCTTCCCACACACTGCGTGGCGTGATAATGGTAGCAATCATACAGTTCAATTCAGTCTATGGCACACAGTACCCGGTGATACTGGGCTACAAAATCCTGTTTGTGATGCCAGTTGCGATGCCCACCAGAGCCGTGGGGTACTTGAGACCAGGCCGGTCAGTTCCTTGGGGAGATCACGGTGGCGGTGACCAGCTTCCGTGACCTTGCAGTAAAGGAGATATTTACAGGGGATATTCGTGATGGCACCTGTGATATTCAGCCAGGGATGTACGACGCTGCAGATTGGGACCACTGGGCAGATGGTGATGCAGCCGAGATGGTATCACAGGTGGTGCGGGGCCCCAGGGATAAGTGAGACAGTCTATTAAGGTAGTGGTGATCATTGGGGTGCAGGACAGAGGGTGCAGTTTCCGTTTCTTTTCTTGGCAGTTGTCGGAGCAGTCCGGTTACAGATTGTAGAAGGAGTCTGGCCAGCCTGAAAGCATTCGGGGATCCACCTCACCAGGTTGGATTAGGGGCCTTTATGCTGCTCTCTACTTTTAGGTCCCTGCTGCTTATAGATATGCTGCGGCCCTCTTCCTGCTGGATTATTCCTCACCCATATGACAGGCAGCTCAAGACGATCATGAGTACTGCTGCTATGGTGACGGTTCCGGGCTCTGGTATGCTGTTGTGTCTCCGGGTGTTTGGTGCGGCCAGGAGACTTGCAGCCTCCTGCCCTCCAGATTCGGCTGTCGGGGCATACAGTACCCACACAAACAAGGACTTTGGCGTTCTTTTACTGGCGCTCCACTATGCGGTGAGCTCAGTCACAGCTCCACTTCCCAGAGCACTCCTCTCCACATCCTCTCTTTTCCCTTTCCTCAGACATTCTAACGAACCCCTCCTCCGGCCGGAAACAAGGCAGCTCCCCTGAACTTGGGTTGTAGAGCTCCCCCTTCTGGCGTGGAGTCAGGAAAAGTGTTGCATGCTGGTGTTACCTAGCATGGGGACCTTCTCCTGATTCCAGGTATGACATAACCCTTGTGAGGGATGCAATGTCACTGTGGCAACCGGACCACTGGGGTGCCGCAGAATGAATAACTTGAGGGCAATGTAATGTTTGCACATGGAAACATCACTTTGGGAGGGCCACTTGCAATTAAAATACAAACAGTGAATGAGATTGAGTATTGGGTTTTGCTAGCATGAGTGTTAAACTCTACTCAAGGATTTTTCCTCTTCTTTTTGGAAAATGACAAATATTTTTATGCAATCCTAAAGATCCCAATTCTACACAATAGTAACCATTGGAAGGAATCAGTGTCTGTCTTCCACATGAATTCTTTTTATTCCTTTTTTTTTCTTTAATAGAATAGAGAAATAGCATGGTGGCACAATGCCCATTTACTTTCCCAAATAAATATTACAACATAGAAAAAGACTAATTTTAATATATAAGTAATGGCCAAGGTCCTTTATTATAAATTACCAATAAATAATGAATTTTATTTAAATAATTACCATAAATAATTTAGTTTATTATAAATAGTTAATATATTTTTTTTAACTTCAAGAAACAATCAATCCGACTTAAAGGGGTGATTTTACCCACAAGAAATTTGAATCAAGCAAGACCAACATACCTGAATTTGTTAGGCATTTGTTCTCACTAACATTGTACCTCCACAAATCCGTGGTGATTAACAGCATCTTCCACAGGGAGAGTGGGCGTTTAACAGTTCTTAACAGCTGGAATAATGCAACTGACTGAAAACAGTTGTTTTTATAGTCCACCTTCCTGCCTTTTTGAACTGACCAATTTGAATTTAGCAGGGCTCTCTGAGCACCATGCCTTAACCTGTCACTCATCTCCCTATTCCTGATCAATGTTGAAGCTTGAAATACTGGTTCAGGCCTTGTCCCATGCATTGATAATACACAAGTATACTAATTTTAACTCTCGGGAGGAGATGGCACTTTTCCTGGTGTCTGTCCCTAATTTGAGCTGTTTTGTCAGCTTTTGTGCCCCTTTGAAGGTATTTTCTAGGCCCTTCATACTGCCTCTCATTGATTTGAATGGGGTTTGGTAGTTTTGTGAAATTTTTCCCAATGTCGTCGGCAAACATATGCTCATTTGGCAAACCTAAAACAAACTTTAAAAGGTTTGCTCATCTCTAGTTAAGATAACTTGCAGAAATGAACATTTTGGTTGAATTTATGTTGGTGTGCTGTCAGCTGGAAGGCTTAAAAAGTCTGGAGAAACCCTGCCCTTCTTGAATTTTATCAGAGTAAGCCCGTCTGCATTTTCCATTGACAATGAGTGTAGCTATTCATTACGATTGCCCTGGTGGAACTAAAAACCCGTACAGACAACACACCTGCAGCAGCGCAGGCTAGCATCTCCAAGGCGCACAAGGAGAGGTCAGGTCAAGTATGCGGTTTGGACACCGAATAGTTAAAGGGCACTGAAGCATCAGGAAGGAAGCTGGTATGGTCACTTAAGTACTCCTTCACCATCATGGTCAATGTCTCCCTCCTTGTCATAGTTATTCCCACAGATAGCTCTTGATGATATGACGGTTTATTTAAGTTGTCCTAGTTTTGGTACATTTTACACCCACCTGTGATGCATATGGTGTGTGATCCTACCCTGTAATTCTAGGTGTTGAAAAGATGCAGTACCTCTGCCGCCAACATTACCTGAGGGTGATATTTTCACCAATTGATCTACAACAGCCCTCTTGAATGATTCCATTGTACAAACTCTTTCTGACTCCAAAATTACAGAAGGAAATTACTCTTTCTATAGTGGGTTGAGAAATGTGTACAACCAGTATTTGCTGTTGGTCAAAATGTCTATCATGCAAGGTATTGGAAAAGTCACTTGGACATGGACATGAACTGTGCCATGTGTGGCAACTACAAGAGCAAGGGTTATGTCACAGCTTAGGACAAACATACCATCCTCTTACGTCAACAATTTGCCTCCTTCCTGCTCTCCATTTCAGGCATCATGCTGCACAACAAGAAAGGGGTTGGAGCTCCTCTGTAGTGACATAACATTGTGTTCCTTTTTCTTCCTTTCCTCTTCTCTTTCTCATCATTCCCAGTGTGGTCTAGAATATTGGGCTGAGGCTGGCTGGTAGTATACCCTTTGAAAAATCTGCTCCTATCTACCAGCTGGCTTCAAGCTTCCTCTTTAGAATATGCAGTGTTAATTTCAATAGACTGAGCAGGAGGATGGTTAAGCTGATAATAGCATCATTTGTGCCTTTAATTGTTCATAATTATGTATTTTGGTCCAAACACGTAAGCTTGTGACCCACTTCAAGGGTCCCCACTTATCACAAGTCTAGCCACTAAATCCTAGCCACCAAATCAGTGTCCATAATCAGCAAAGGACAAATTAGAAAATTTTTATCTTACCACAGCATTACTTTGGTCAGTCGACCATTGCACTCATGCAAGGTGCAGCTTTGCCTTGATTAAAAAGGGAAGGCATTACTAAGTGCAGGACACCAGCCTCCAATCACTAAACACCTCCTTAATTTTGGAGGGTAGGGACCACTGGCTGTCCTGCAAAATAAATACGATTCACATAGGAGACTGTTCACACAGATTACTGCAATGTGTGCCCAGCCTCTTACATTAGCCCCTATCTCATGTAGGTCGGGCTGTTTCTGGCACTACAACATTGCTACCTGCCAGAAACAAACGTCCCATATAGCCTAGCTGAACCCTGCAATATAAAGGTGCAAAAAAAAACACAATAACAATTCATGAAATTGTGGGTATTAGTTTGTCTTTTGGTCCAAAACACTGTAAGCTTGTGACCCACTTCAAGGGTCCCCACTTCTCACAAGTCCTAGTCCACAATCAGTAAAAGAAAAATTAGAAAATTATCTGATCTTCCACCTGAGTTTAGATTTTAGTCTGACCTGATGTCAACTTAATCTCCTCCTCATCTTCTTCCACCTCTTCAGACAGTAATTGACCTTTCCCAATGTGGCTCTCTTCTGTCTGTGAAGCTCAAATATTTGTGTATCTCCGCACTCCACCTATTCATTACCTTTTGAATGATGCATGGTAAGAGCCCAGAATGAATAAAAGGAACAAGCCGTTGCCTAGTTACCATAACTAATACCCAACTTCTTCAGTACACGCTGGTGCATGTGCAGATCTGCTACCTGTGTTCCACACCGTTGCTTCCTGCGTTCCAAACACCGGAAGCAGGAAGCGGCCCGGCTTACTAGCAACACATCCCCTTTGTTATTTAACTCCGCACACATGGCAGTCCCCGCACCCTGATGCATTCTGTACACAGAGGTAACTTGCTGAGCTCCTGGTTGTTTGTCTTTTTTCCTTACTCTTTCACCCTCACTGTGATTTACCTTTACTTGTCATACAGATTCCCTGTGACTCACCAGCAGTTGGGATAAAGGCTGAATTGTGCCCTTATCTGCAGACTCCATTTAATTTCTCTTAAAGGTGCAGTGACACATTTACCATGGGACAGATTTATTTGATCTCCTTAGCATTAATCTTATAATGGATTCTTAATGTATTATCTCATGTAATACAGGTTCCTTAGTAAGAAGGAATTATTTGACTGTGGGGCAATATCCCCTACCAGAACACCTACATTTTCCAGAACAACATTGGATGAGTTCCAGATGAAATATACACTTTTACGTTATATCTTCTTTACCAAGGAGCTATTAGTAAGAAGTACTTGTACATTATAATGTTTCCATTTCCTTGCTATCCCCTCTTGGGTCTTTATTTTCATGTTTCACTTATTTTCCTATTGAAAAAAATCTTTTCCAGCCTATTGACACACCATTATGATTTTATTACTAACTACTCTTTTCACTATAGGATATAGCCTGGAATAACTCACTGTAGAATCGGAGCACTTGCGGCACGTTCACTCCCTTAAGTATGGCCCTACCTTTGATTGTTTGTAGAAAGGTCTCCCTTATATGCACTTGATGATCCTGTGTTACAGTTCTTGTTTTTGTGTGTGGTTTCTTTTCATTTATTAAATGCTTGTACCTGTTTGATACCCATGTTATGTTTTCTTTGTGACATAGATAAAACAGTGAATCACAAAAAACAGTCAAACCAAATGTAAAAATACTCTGTTGTAAAAAAAAACACAGTGAAAAGCAGGTACTGCTGAAAAAGTAGCAAAAAAACAGGGTATTTAGTTGATGTTTTTTGCAAAAAATGTATACTAAGCCGGTCTACCACTTCAAGGTAACCTGTTCAGAGCAGTCCCTATCTAATGTATTTAAAACCTGACCATGTGGTACCTAATATGAGCAGGATCAAGACAGGTCCAATGTCTGATTTGGACTGACTGCAGAAAATAGCTTTTTATGTGCAGGGCTCAAGGGGGGGAGTAGGAGACTCAACAATCTTGCAGACATAAGAAACAATTTAGACAAAAACAAATTTAGCCATGCACACAGTGAACACTCTGTAGGACAGTGTTCACAAACCAAAAGAGTGAATCACAAAAAAAGTCAACAAGCGTGTAAAAATACTCTGTTGTAAAAAAAAAAAACACAGTGAAAAGCAGGTGCTTCTGAAAAAGTAGTAAAAAACAGGGTATTTAGTTGATACGTTTTTTGCAAATGTATAATAAGCCACTCTACCTCGACAAGGTAACCCATATCAGAGCTGTCCCTATCTGATGTATTTAAAAACCTGACCATTTTTATTGGTACCTGGTCAGGTTTTAAATACATCAGATAGAACTGCTCTGATACGGGTTACCTTGAATTGGTAGAGCGGCTTAGTATACATTTTTTGCAAAGAACGTATCAGCTAAATACCCTGTTTTTTACTACTTTTTCAGCAGCACCTGCTTTTCACTGTGGTTTTTTACAACATAGTATTTTTACACGTTTGTTTGACTGTTTTTTGTGATTCAGTTTTTTGGTGGTGTGAACACTGATCTACAGACGTGTTCACTGTGACATGGCTTATTAGTTTTTGTCTAAATTGTTTCTTGTTTCTGCAAGATTGGGGAGTCTCCCAACTCTCCCCTTGAGCCCTGCACATAAAAAAGCTGTCTTCTGCAGTCAGTCCAAGTCAGACATTGGACCTGTCTGGATCCTGCTCATATTAGGTACCAATAGACATGGTCAGGTTTTAAATAAATCAGATAGGGACTGCTCTGATACGAGTTACCTTGAAATGGTAGAGCGGCTTAGTATACATTTTTTGCAAAAAAAACTACAACTAAATACCCTGTTTTTTACAACTTTTCAGCAGCACTTGCTTTTCACTGTGTTTTTTTTATACAACAGAGAATTTTTACACGTTTGTTTGACTATTGTTTGTGAGTCAGTCTTTTGGTGGTGTGAACACTGTCCTACAGGCGTTTTCTCTGTGTGCATAGATAAAAGTCTCTGAAGAAGGCAATTATCGTTCCGAAAATTCTATTTTGACTGTTGTGCATATATCTCAACTGCTGAATAATAAAGAATTGAATAAGGAACGTCAACTGAAATATTGGACTTGTTTACCATTTTTTTTATTTAAGCCATTTGAGTGCCGAGATTCACTTTATATCACACTGTGTTTTATTCCTTGGGCACCAACTCAACACAGTGTAGCCGGGCTCTATACTTACTATTGTGATTGACTTGCATTGGACTGGCTATTTGGAACGAATACGCAATTGTTACAAAGAACTCGTTATTATTTTGGCAAATCTGAGTATTTCACTATTCACTCATCACTAATTAGCAGGCTGCAGTTTCTATGGTAGAAAGGCAGATGTAAAAAATAAAATTCACAACAGCAGAAAGGGAGTTAATTCTGCTGTTTAAATATGCTTCGTTTTCAGAGTAAAAGTAGCCTGCTGTAGACTGGAAAATTCATAGCACACTTGATTTTCCACAAAGAACATTTCCTTTACATCTTGAAGGTGTTCTTCAAGACCCTACATACTCTAATTTAGTGTGGATTTGTGGTTCAAATTCACATTGCAAACCTGTCACATCTGGATGTACCCTAATGAAGCATTACAGTATGAAATAATCATGGTTGTTCCACTGCAGTTGATCATTTCAACTGTAACATTTTTTATCCTGATTAAAACAGAACATTGCAAAAAAAAACAGTAAGTGGTAAGAAAATGTATGATATGTTGGTCATATTCTGGAATATTACGTGAATAATAGGGAATGAAACTAACAATTCATGTTAACAATCTCATAATCAATAGAAAACAGTCAATACTATAAATAACTATACAGTATCTACAGGAGCTGTCACATGTATTGTGTTATAAACGTAATTTGGTGGTAGATATTTATGTCAAATTTTACATACATTTTTAAATAATTACATTGCGTGACCCAAAAGTGAGAAAGGAATACCGTATATATTCGTGTGTAAGCCGACCCGTGTATAAGCCGACCCCCCTACTTTTGCCCCCAAAATCTGGGAAAACCTATTGACTCGTGTATAAGCCGAGGGTGGACCCCAGCACAGGTATTCAGTAGGGATGGGCGAATCTACTCGCTAGGACTCGTTACTCGGCGAGTAGTAAGGGACTCGCAAGACTCGGTACTCTGCGAGTTTCCCAGTGATTACTCGCACAGTAAACGAGTCCAATGTAAATCAATATCAATCCTAGTTTTGTCAGAGACTCTGACAAAACTAGGATTGCCTTTGACTTGCATTGGTCTGATTACTGTGCAAGTAATCGCTGGGAAACTCGCAAAGTAACTGCTGTTACTTTGCGAGCCGAGTCCAGCTGTCTTCTCTGTGCAGGCTGCCGCAGCTCCAGGGTCCTAGAGCCCGCCTGCTCACAGAGATGATGTAGCAGTGCTGCGATTGTTCTCAGTCTGCTCATTCCCTGTGCATAGACATCTATATCTATGCACAGGGGATGTAGCAGAGAGGACATCGCGTTTTGGACTACGTCGGACGGAAGAGGAATTTTTTTAATTAAAGATGGAGTCCCTAATGGCTTTTTTTTTTATTTCTAATAAAAAATTTTCTCTGTGTTGTGTTTTTTTAACCCTTTATTGGAGATTCTTAGTGGCTGGGTCAAACGTGGCCTGACATTAAGAATCTCGGGCTTAATACCTGCTTGTATAACAAAGCTGGTATTAACCCCTTTATTACCTAGCATGCCACCGCCACCAGGGCCGCTGGAAGAGCGGGGTTCAGCGCCAGAGGATGGCGCTTCAATGAACGCGCCATCTTCTGGGGCGGCAGCGGGCTGCAATTTGCAGCGGGGGGTGCCCAGAAAGCTTGGGCATCCCTGCGCTGCGGATTCCAGCCCCCACCTGCTTAGCTGTACCTGGTTAGACATAGAAATTGCGCGGAGCCCCACGCATTTTTTTTAAATTATTTTATGAAATTCATGACATAATTAAAAAAAAGGGCTCCCCTATATTCTTGTGTCCGGCCAGGTACAAATAGGCACCTGGGGGTTGGGGGCAGCCCGTCGCTGCCTGCTGGATCCAGCTGGTTCCAGAAATACGGCGAAGCCCACGTGAAATTTTTTTCTGACAAATCCATAAAACAATGTAAATAAAAGGGACTGCATCTTTATTAACCCCTGGACCATGGGCGAGGGGTTAATAAAGATGCAGTCCCTTTTTTAGGATTGTTTTTTTGATTTTTCAGAAAAAAAATTACATGGTCTTTCTGGAACCAGCCGGATCCAGCAGGCAGCGACAGGCTGCCCCCAACCCCCAGGTGCCTATTTGTACCTGGCCAGACACAAGAATATAGGGGAGCCCTTTTTTTTTATTATTTCATGAATTTCATGAAATAGTTAAAAAAAAAATGCGTGGGGCTCCGCGCAATTTCTATGTCTAACCAGGTACAGCTAAGCAGCTGGGGGCTGGAATCCGCAGCGCAGGGATGCCCAAGCTTTCTGGGCACCCCCCGCTGCAAATTGCAGCCCGCTGCCGCCCCAGAAGATGGCGCGTTCATTGAAGCGCCATCCTCTGGCGCTGAACCCCGCTCTTCCAGCGGCCCTGGTGGCGGTGGCACGCTGGGTAATAAAGAGGTTAGGGCCAGCTTTGTATTATCAGCTGGCCCTAAGCCCGAAATTTATGGCGGTCACGCCAATATTAGACATGACCACCATGAATTTCTATTAAATTGTTTTAAAAAAAACACAACACAGAGAAAATTTTTTATTAGAAATAAAAAAAAAAGCCATTAGGGACTCCATCTTTAATTAAAAAAATCCTCTTCCGTCCGACGTAGTCCAAAATGCGATGTCCTCTCTGCTACATCCCCTGTGCATAGATATAGATGTCTATGCACAGGGAATGAGCAGACTGAGAACAATCTCAGCTCTGCTACATCAGGCAGCAGGCGGGCTCTAGTACCCTGGAGCTGCGGCAGCCTGCACACAGAGCAGACAGCCGGACTCTTATCTGTGCGAGTTTCCCAGCGATTACTTGCACAGTAAATGAGTCCAATGCAAACCAATGATAAAACTAGGATTGCTTCAGGCTGAAGCTTCCGAGACACATCTGTGATTTGTAAATCGCACACTACTCGCTATTACTCGCTTCCCCATTCATTAACATTGGACTCGCTAGACTCGCAACGAGTAGCGAGACCCGGGCTCGGACTTGCTAGAGTCAAGCGATTCCGAGTAATTTAGGATTCGCCCATCACTAGTATACAGCCCCCAGCAGTGTGGTATACAGCAGCCTCCCCAGTGGTATATACAGGCCCAGCAGTGTTACAGCAGCCCCCCAGTGGTATATACAGCAGCAGCCCCAGTGGTAGTATACAGCAGCCCCAGTGGTAGTATACAGGTATAAACAGCAGCCCCAGTGGTAGTATACAGCAGCCCCAGTGGTAGTATACAGCAGCCCCAGTGGTAGTATACAGCAGCCCCAGAGGTATATACAGCAGCCCCAGTGGTAGTATACAGCAGCCCCAGTGGTATATACAGCAGCCCCAGTGGTAGTATACAGCAGCCCCAGTGGTAGTATACAGCAGCCCCAGTGGTAGTATACAGCAGCCCCAGCAGCCCCAGAGGTATATACAGCAGCCCCAGTGGTAGTATACAGCAGCCCCAGCAGCCCCAGAGGTATATACAGCAGCCCCAGTGGTGTATACAGGGCCCCAGTGGTGTATACAGGGCCCCAGTGGTGTATACAGAGCCCCAGTGCTGTATACAGGGCCCCAGTGGTGTATACAGGGCCCCAGTGCTGTATACAGGGCCCCAGTGCTGTATACAGGGCCCCAGTGCTGTATACAAGGCCCCAGTGCTGTATACAGGGCCCCAGTGGTGTATACAGGGCGGGCCCCAGTGGTGTATACAGGGCGGGCTCCAGTGGTGTATACAGGGCGGGCTCCAGTGGTGTATACAGGGGCCCCCCTTCCCCCTTTCTGTCAGCCACCTGTAAAGAAATAGATCATTATACTTATCCCTGTCCTGTCGCCGCCGCCGCTCCCTGACACCGCACGCTCCTCCGTCTTCATTCGGCTTCTTCCTGCTGTGACCGGCGCACAGACAATGACGTCATTGCCTGCGCCCGCCGGTCACAGCAGGAAGAAGCCGGATGAAGACGGAGGAGCGCACGGTGTCAGGGAGCGGCGACGGCGACAGGACAGGGATAAGTATAATGATCTATTTCTTTACAGGTGGCTGACAGTAAGGGGGAAGGGGGGCCCCTGTATACACCACTGATGGTATATGACTCGTGTATAAGCCGAGGGGGGGACATTTCAGCACATTTTTTGTGCTGAAAAACTCGGCTTATACACGAGTATATACGATATTTAAGGAACACTTACACACACACAAACACACACACATGTATATATATATATATATATATATATATATATATACACATATATATATACATGTGTACATACTGTAAAGGAAATAATTATTTGATTCCTTGCAGATTTTAAAATTTCTCCCCCTGACAAAGACATGAACAGTCTATAATTTTAAGGGTAGGCTGATTTGAACAGTCAGAGATGGAATGTCAGAAATAAAATACAGAAAATCGCATTGTCTAAATTATATAAATGTATTTGCATTTTGAAAAGAGAAATAAGTATTTGATCCCTCTGCAAACAAGACTTAATACTTGGTGGCCAAACCCTAGTTTGCAAGCACAGCAGTCAGACATTTTAGTAGTTGATTGTGAGCTTTGTGCACATGTCAGGAGGAATTTTGGTCCACTCCGCTTAGCAGATCATCTCTAAATCATTAAGATTGGCAACTCGGAGCTTCACCTCACTGCATACATTTTCTATGTGTTAAGGTCTGGAGACTGGCTAGATCACTCCATGACCTTTATGTGCTTCTTTATAAGCCGCTCCTTTGTTAGCTTGGTTGTATGGCTTGGGTCATTTTCATGCTGGAGTACCCAGCCACAACCCATTTTTAATGCTCTGGCGAAGGGAAGGAGGTTGTCATTCAGGATTTTACAGTGCATGGCTCCATCCATTGTTTCATTGATGCGGTGAAGTAGTCAGCAGAGAAACATCCAAAACATATTGTTTTCACCACCATGCTTGACAGTGGGGATTGTATTTTTTGGGTAATAGGCATTTCTCCTCCTCCAAACACGGTGAGTTGAGTTAATGCCAAAAATTTTAACTTTTGTCTCATCTACTCACAGCACCTTCTCCCAATCACTCTCAGGATCACCAAGGTGTTCAGTGGCAAACTTGGCATGTGCCTTCTTGAGCAGTGGGACTTCGAGGGCACTGCAGGATTTTAATCCATTATGGCGTAATGTGTTGCCAATAGTTTTCTTGATTAAAGTGGTCCCAGCTGCCTTGAGATCATTAACAAGTTCCCCCATGTAGTTTTAGGCTGAACTTTCACCTTCCTTATAATCTTGGATAACCTACGAGGTGAGATTTTGCAATGAGCGCCAGATTGATATTGATTGACGCTCATTTTGCATTTCTTACATTTTCTTACTATTGCACCAACAGTTGTCTCCTTCCCACCCAGCATCTTACTTATGGTTTTGTAGCCCATTCCAGCCTTCTGCATGTCTAGTATCATTTCATTGAGATCCTTACAAAGCTCTTTGGTCTTCCTCATGTCTAACTGATTGAGTGTGCAGACAGGAGTCAGTTTAAAACAGCTGTCTTTAATACAAAGAACAAGTTGAATAGGGGTATATAACTAGTCTGTAGAAGCCAGAACTCTTAATGGTTGGTAGGGGATCAAATACTTATTTCTCTCTTCAAAATAAAAATACATTTACATCATTTAGACAATGTGATTTTTTTTTGGATTGTATTTTTTACTAGCTGTAGAGCCTGGCATTGCCGAAGCGTAATGCTCACCTATGGTTGTAATGCTCATACATGATAATATCGACAATATATTTGCAATATTGCCCATATATGGTAATGTATGTGTGTGAATGTATCATAGTCCTGCCCCTCCCAGTGGCCCCACCCATTCATAGCTCCACCTCTACATATATCCCCACCCCTCACAGTAGCCCCTCCCCTTTGATAGCACCACCCACGTATAGACCTGACCCTTCATAGCTCCAACCCTCCACATAGTCCCAAGGGCAGTGCTATGTGGAGGAGGCGAGGATATGTGGAGATTCAGACTGTGAAGTGGGCATGGCTATGTGGAGTGAGCAGGGCTATGTTGAGTGGGCGGAGAGAATGCCACGTACACACACACATACATACACTCAGCTTTATACATTAGATTCTATCTCTTACAGTTAAAATTAACCTACCATTAACTCCATAACGACAGCCTTCCGACTTTAGACGTCTGAAAATTAGGATTCTTATGCCTGGCTGACTTATTTAGACGTCAGCCAGTAATAAGCCTGTAGCATCCCCAGGTGACTGTAAATCTCTGTGATTTCAGTTACCGGGGGTAACTGAGACTCTGGAGATGATGGATCGGGCACTTTTTTCCTGATGCCGGTAATGTGATGACCGGTAAACACGATGTTTACCAGTCATGCCGTTACAAAAAATGTCACCACCGGTAAAAAATGCTTTCTCTTTCATACGACATGAAAACACATGTTGGAATGAAGAGAAATATCAACCCCCAAGGCCCCAAGACCCCCAGTACCTGAGATTTCCCTACCACCCCCACCCCTCCCCCGGACAATCCCAAAATTGCTGCAGCACATGTGAAAATCCGCTGCCTCCCCTTCATCTCCATGTGATTTGACATGACACATATGTCAGATTGCATGGAAATGACTTCCCCTGGTGCCCCTTAGTCCACCCCAGAGCCTATGACCCCTACTTCCTTCTCCCTCCTCCCTCCCAGTACCCTCTCACACAGCCGCCGTCTCCCCATCTGACCTGATGTATACAAATTTCAGGTTGGATAGGGTTTGCAAACCCGCGACCCCCTCAGCTCTCTTGTCAGGTTCCTCCGGTCCGCCCCTCTGTCTTACCTCGGTTCTGTGGTCCTGGGGTTCCGTGGTCCTGGGGTTCCATGATCCTGGGGACTGTGGTCTCTCCTTTCTAAAGGGCGCGCACACAGGAAGCTTGCTTCTCCTGTGCACCCGCTACTATGTGTCTGGTGCCGCTGTGTGCCCACCTTTGTGTGCCCGGTCCAACTGTATACCCGCCACTGTGTGCACGGCACCGCTGTGTGCCTGCCGCTGTGTGCGCGCCCTCCCAGGGGAATGACAGGTCATGAACTCTGTAAGTTTATGACCTATCATTCCTCTGTAGTCACACAGGGCTTAACTGATCTTCATGATGATTAGTAAAGCAGATGATCATGAAGATCACAGTTAACCCCTTTGTGACCCCAGGATCATGATGGGTCATGAACTTACAGAGTTCATGACCTGTCATTCCCTATGGTGGGTGCCTGCTCTTATATTATATGGGGATGCCCCCATATGATAGAACACTTAGCATCATCATGGTACGGCCCACTGGACTATGACAGACATCACAGACTAATAAAGATGGGGTGTAAATATGTGTTTGCATTTTTTTGTCATAAAAATATATTTTTTTTCTAATAAAAATATTTTTCCCTGTATTGTGCATTCTTTACCATTTACTAAAATTACTAATGGCCGGGTCTAATAGTTGCCTGACATTATGAATCTCGGGCTTAGTGCCGCCTGCCAATACAAAGCTAGCATCAACCTCCTATTACCCAGTCTGCCACCGCTACACGGCAGCTGGAAAAGTTAGATACAGTGCTAGAAAATGGTGCTTCTATGATGCTGGGGTGGCTGCAGGCTGTAATTCGCAGTGGGGGGGCAGAAAGCTGCCTAGTTGTACCTGGCTGGCCCAAAAATATGGCGAAGCTCCACGTCGTTTTTTTTAAAAAATTATTTCTTGAAATAATTTAAAAAAAAGGGCTTCCCTATATTTTTGGTTTTCAGCCAGGTAAAACTAGGCAGCTGGGGTTGGTGGCAGCCCATAGCTGCCTGCTGTACCTGACTGGTGACAAAAATATGATGAAGCCCCACGATGTTTGTTTAAATAATTTCATTAAAAAATGCAGACGTCCAGGACACAGTGTCTCTGGATCTTGTGCACATGCCCTAAAAGTGAGAAGTTTTTTGTGAAAAAAAGAAAATGTTCAATATGACAACCTATTGTTGTCAAATTCAGTGAAGTAGCTATAGGTTCTAAATGCTCACTATTCTGCTAGATATAGTCCTTGAGGGGGTATAGTTTCTGAAATGGGGTCACTTGTGGGGGAGGCTTGCGGTTTAGGCCCCCTAGCGATCCTGAAAATGTGACATTGTGCCTGCAATCTATTTCAGCTTTTTCCAAAAGTCATATATTGTTCCGTCCCTTCTGAGCCCTCTCATTTGTCTAAACAGAACTTTTTGGCTACATCTGGGGTATTATTGCACTCATAAGATGGTGGGTAACAAACTGTGAGGTATACATTTTGGTGTTACCTCTTATAAAAGTGAAAACTTTGGTGCTAAATCAACACTTTTGTGAATAAAAAAAAGAATTTTCAATATGATGACCTATTGTTATCAAATTTTGTGAACTAACTGTGGGTTCCAATGCTCATTATACCCCTATATAAAATCTTTGAGGGGTCTAGTTTGCAAAATGGGGTCACTTGTAGGGAGTTTCTGCTGTTTAGGTACCTTAGGGGTCCGGGTATGCAAGATGACGTTCGTCATCTATTTCAGCCAAATTTGCTTTTCAAAATACAAATAGTGCTCCTTCCCTTCCGAGCCCTCCTGTTTGTTCAAAGAGCGGTTTCTGACCACATGTGGGGTATCGGCGTGTTCAGAAGCAACTGAGTAACAAATTTTAGCATCCAATTTGACATAGTATCCCTTGTAAAAGTGAATAAATTGATGCTAAAGCAACATTTTTAAGTAAAATATAAATCTATTTTTTCATTCCACTTTGCAGTCATTCCTGTGAAGCACCTGAAAGGTTAATAATCTTTTTTAACTTAGTTTGGAGTAGCTTGAGGGGTGCAGTTTTTGGAATGGTGTCACTTTGGGGTGTTTTCTGACACATCGGCCCCTCAAAGTGACTTCAGATGTGATGTAGTCCCTAAAAAAATGGTGTTGTAAATTTTGATGTAAAAATGAGAAATTGCTGATGAACTTTGAACCCTTATAACGTCCTAACAAATAAAAATGATGTTTCCAAAATTGTGCTGATGTAAAGTAGACATGTGGTAAATATAATTTATTAACTCTTTTGTGTGATATACTGTACAGTAACTCTCTGGTTTAATGGAATAAAAGTTTAAAGGTTGAACATGGCAAAACTTTCCAAATTTTTGCCAAAATTCAATTTTTTTCACAAATAAACATAACAACTTTACCACTATCATGAAGCCCAATATGTCACGAAAAAACTTTCTTGGAATCACTAGAGTCCATTGAAGCGTTCTAGAGATATTAACTCATAAAGGGACACTGGTCAGAATTGCAAAAAAACGTCTGATCATTAAGGTAGAAATTGGCTCCGTCACTAAAGGGTTAAAATTATAGACTATTCTTTGTCAGTGGGCAAACTTAAAAATCAGCAAGAGATCATAGAATTATTTCCTTCACTGTATAGCTTCAGAAAATAAAATACTTTAATGATCACAGGACAAAACAAAGATTTAGCATTTGTGCCATTCCATATTGCCTGGTATACATTTGATAACATCTCGAGGAAAATATGCTTTCAACTTGGAAAAGTATTGATAAAAGAATTAGAACTCTCTTATATTGAAAGAGGTCTCATCTTAGGTTAAAAGTTGTGATTGTTTGCTGTTATTTTATTCTATCTGCCTGCTCCCTTATATTTCAGTTTCCTATTTTTTTTGTTCAGTTTTGTTTCTGAAATCCACCATACAATATATGGTTGCAAATATGTTGACCTTTTCATTTAGTGCTTATTTTTATATTTTTTTTCCACATGAGCGTAGCTAATTGGATTCTTAATAGTAGTGTTCCTCAACCCTAGTCCTCAAGTGGCGCAAATAGTGCATGTTTTCAGGATTTCCTTAGCATTACTCAGGTGTTTGAGTCATCACCAGTGCAGGTAATTAAATTAACATTTGTGCAATACCAAGGAAATCCTGAAAACATGACCTGTTGGTGGCGTTGAGGGTTGGAGTTTAGGCTCTCTACAGTATTACCCTGTGAGCCAATCACCATTTTTCTGGATACTATTAAAGGCTGGACATTGGTTAGATCATTTTAAAAATCATAAACACCTGTCCTAAGCCCTCCCCTAACTAGTTCTGGAACTGTAGACACTGCCTACTTGTTCAGATTCATGGCTTCTGGTCTTTGGATCTTCAGCTATCAAACGTTCATCCTTCCCTTTTCTATTTTTAGGCTACTATTTTTTTAATACTATTACTTTGTTTGTGAACTATAACTTTTTTATTTTTCTGTCAATATAACCATATGAGGGCATGTTTTTTTTTCAGGACGAGTTGTACTTTTGAATTACAACATTCATATTATAGAAAATGGGGAAAAAAATTCCCAGTGCGGTGAATCTGCTCGATTCAAAATACAGTGGTTTGGGTCTTTCTTTATTCACTTTGTTCACTATCTGGTAACACTGACATGTAAGGGCGGCTTCACACTGCAGTGTGATCCGGTCCGGGGCTATCCGGGATGAACCTGACAGCCCCGGACTGGATCAGCACACAGAACTGGAGGTCTAATATGCCCTCCGGTTCGGTTTACTGCCGCACGCAGCTGCAGCCGCTGATAGGTCAGGACCACGGTGCCGCGGTCCTGACCTATCAGCAGCGAGAGCTGTGTGCAGCTAATAAGCCCTCCAGTTCTGTGTGCTGATCCAGTCCGGGGCTGTCAGGTTCATCCTGGATAGCCCCGGACCGGATCACTCCGCAGTGTGAAGCCGCCCTAAGTATGATGCCTCAGGTCGGTATAAGATTGTGGAAAACCAAAGACATATTTATACTTTTATCTAAGTGGTGAAAAAATATTTAGAAGTTTGTAACAAAAAAAGAGGAATTGCACTTTTGGTGCCTGTGTGGAAATACCGGCTGTGTGAAGCGCTGTCCTCTATCTGCACTAGCTTATTTTTTAAGTCTTGACCTGACTTTTTTAATGATATCATTTTTGGGCAGCTGCAAACTGCAATGCTTTGATCGCCTGGTATTGCATCTTGTTGCAGCCACCAAAAAATTTAATTTTTTGAGTTTTGACTTTTTTTCTATTACGCAGTTTACCGATCACATTTAGTGATTTTATATTTTGATAGATCAGGCATTTCTCAATGCGGCAACACTAAATATGTGTATTTTTTTTAGTTTTATTTTCAATGGTGCAAAATGTTATGTTTTTTTACATTTGTAAAACTTTTTTTTAACCTTTTCTTGATTTTACATGCCCCCTTGGGTCACCTCAACACTGCAGTGTCTGATTGCTTCTGCATCTTCTTCTGATCATCTGCTGTCAATGCCGGTGCTCAGCAACAAATTAATGCCCGTGATCGTGTCACAAGGACGCCTACAGCAGTGGGGAATGACAATAAAAAAAAGAAAAGTATGTGTGTATTATGCCCAAATACCTTGCAATAAATAAATGAAAACTAGTGTTGTTAAAAACATAGCGTACTCGGTACATACCTTTTTTGCAAAAAAAGTACTTAAGCCATCTCACCAATGACAAGGTGAACCATCTTGGGATGGTCCTTAAACTAACCATATTATAACCTACTGCTGTGCCTACAGAACTTGTAAACAGTAGGATGTTGTGTGTGACCAGGCCCCAAGATGAATCACAGGTGGGTGCAATTTAACAACATCAAGGGAACTGCGGGGCTCTCCCTTACTTGCCAGGAAACAAGTGGTAAGTAAAATAGTCAAAAACTGAGTCAGAGTGAACTAGTATGAACAGGCCTGTATAGCATGTTCACTTAAACCGCCAAATTGTATGAAACGACTATAAAACAAAAAAAGTATATGTGTATTACGCCGAAGTGTAACTCTGCGGCCGTTGGGACCCCTCCTTGGGATGCAGAGGGATTGGGTGCCATGCGGCCACTGGTATCCAGGCATACTTACCAGGCCCGCTCTCCCAGAACGTCCTCTCTGGCCGCTGTAGCTCCTCAGCACTTCTTCCCCGCCTCCTCACATCCTGGTTGCGGGGGGAACGTGAATAGGGCGCACACTGCACATAGTCAATTTAAAGGGCCAGTACACCCTTTTTCCAGCACCACCTCTCAGCCAATCGCTGAGAGACTAGTAGGTGCTTAAGGCCCTCACTTCCTATGGGAGGTGCCAGGCAACTTTATTGTTAGTTTAGTTGCCAGCTCATGTCCATGAGAAGCACTTGCATTTTCTTGTGTCTTCAGACTTTCTAACACACTGTCTATGCTTTCAGTACTGGATCCTTACTCCTGCCTAACTCAACCGCAGACCCGTACTGTTCTTGCTAGTGCCTTGCAATCACCTGAATCTTTCCTGTAACTTCAAGTTCCGTCCTTGCCTTTCCTCCAGTTGCCTGGTTTCCGTGTTTTGTTCCGCCATGGGTCGGACTCACAGGTTTGCTGGTTCATTGGATCCTCTCTGCCTGCGTTCAGACAATCCTTGTCTATGGGGTTCTGCTCCTTGTTGCTCCCTTAGGGGAACCTCGGTGCTATGGCCCTGTGGACTTCCCTTGGGGATCCATTCCTACTGTTATTAATAAATCCTGTTCACTTATCTGATGTTTTTGTCCTGTTTGTTTCTGCTATAAGCCTCCATTTTATATTCCGTGGTCCAGAGGGTTCACTATTCAGCTACGCTTGTGGTGGCATGACAGATTTTGCCCAGGCCATGGACCCCGCTGATACCAGATTCTCTGATCAGAGAGAGTCAGGATCAGCTTGTCACTTTCATGCAGACCCTGGATGCCCGTCTCAGCTCTCTTCAGGTGGCTGAGCTCACGAATGCCACTCAACTTGCAGATCTACATCAGAAATTTGATTGTCAATGAGAGATGCAGACCCGGTTGCTGAACTACATGACATCAGTGGACAGATGCTTAACCAATATAGAGATGGCAGCCTCTCTGCCTGTACAGGTCCCAGTGCTCGAGCCAGTGGTTGCAGTAGCTCCAGCACACACTCTTCATCTCTGCAAACCCGCAAGGTACTCCAGGGATCCCAAATTGTGCAGGGGGTTTCTTAATGAATGCCAGCAGCATTACCGGTTGTTGCCTCAGCAGTACCTCACGGACATAGCCAAAGTGGCATTCCTGTTCTCACATCTGGAAGTAGAGGCCCTGGCTTGGTTCAATCCACTCTTGGAAAGGAACGATCCCATCGTATACAATCTCCAGACTTTCTTGGTTACCTTTCGCAAGATCTTTGATTAACCTAGTTGAGTGGCATCATCAATGGAGGCCCTCTTCAACTTACAGAAAGGTACTCTCTCTGTCGGACAGCATGACATTCAGTCTATATTCTGGCTTCTGAGTTACAGTGGTCTGACGAGCCCTTGATCGGTGTCTTCCGACTTGGGCTATCTGGGTGGCTCAATAATGAATTGGCAGTTTGAAACCTACTCAATACCATGGATGATTTCATCTCTTGCCATCTGGATCGATCTCCGCCTACAAGAGCGATCCAAGGAGATGACTCTTGAGAGGCATCTTCCTCGTTTGGCTCCATCATTTCATAGACCCCTCAGTCAAGTGGTTCCTTTTCCAACTCCAGTCCATGAGCCCATGGAGGTCAACTGTTTCAAGCTGAGTGATGAAGAGCATGAGGAGAGGTTTGTCAAGAAGAAGTGCCTGTACTGTGGGAGTTCCACCCATTTTCGCAACCGAGGTCGGAAAACTCCTCAAACCTAGGACAGGTAAGAGAGGCCTACGTAGGTGAGAGCGATTCATCTCTACCTCTTACTGTTTCTATACAGGTGTTGGTTGGTGGCAGGTGATTTTCGGAAATGGCTTACTTGGATTCCGGTTCTGCAGGTAACTTTGTGCAACAAGCTGTGGCTTGTCATTTTGGTATTCCCGTGGTTCCCTTGTAGCAACCCCATATCATCACCTCCGAACACGGACGACCCTTGCAAGTCTTGGGCATTCACCGAGGAGGTGGAGCTACAGATCTGGGCTCTCTACAAGGAAAAAAAATCGCCTTCGATGTGTTACCTAACCTCTCTCCTCTGTTTCTGCTTGGTGTTCCATGGCTTCGCACCCACGAACCGATCCTGGATTGGCGGACAGGGGACAATCTTTGTTGGGGTCAAGCATGCCATGACCACTGCCTCACATCGGTCCAACCTGGCCGCATGCTACAACCCCCAGCAGCCATGCCAGGATTGCCATCGGCCTACTGGTCCTTTGCAGATGTGTTCGACAAGCAGGATGCAGAGACCCCACCACCACACAGGTTTTATGACTGTCCCATTGATCTTATTCCAGGTGCATCTCCTCCCAGTGGCCGGATTTACCCTCTGGCACCAGTCAAGACCCAAATCGATGTCCGACTACATCACCGTGAACCTGGCTCAAGAGTTCATCCAGAAGTCCACCTCTCCTGGGGGCGCTGGGCTCTTCTTTGTGAAGAAGGACGGGTCGTTGCTCCCATCGTTCGACTATTGAGGTCTTAATGCTGATAAGGTGAAGAACAAGTATCCTCTACTTCTCATTCTGGAGCTCTTTGACCACCTTCAGGGATCCCGAATCTTTACCAAGCTTGACCTTCATGGGGCTTACAACCTCATCAGGATTTCTTCTGGAGATGAGTGGAAGATTGCCTTCAAAAATCGCGATGGCCACTACAATTACCGGGTAATGCCTTTTGGTTTAAGAAATGCAGCTGCAGTATTTCAGGAGTTCGTCAATGATGTCTTTCGTCACCTTCTCTACGCATGTGTGGTCGTGTATCTGGATGATATCTTGGTGTTCTCCTCAGCCCTCCCTACACATAGAAGGAATGTCCGCCAAGTCCTTCAATGGTTACTAGAGAATCGCTTATAAGCCAAATTCGAGAAGTGCCTTGTCAAGCGTAACTCTCTGCCCTTCCTGGGGTACGTTATCTCTGATACAGGTCTCGAATTGGATCCTAAGAAGGTGTCTGCCATCCTCAAGTGGCTTCGTCCTGTCAGAGTCAAAGCCATCCAGCGATTCCTTGGATTTGCCAATTATTACCATCAGTTTATCCCTCTCTTTTCAGATCTGACCAAACCACCCATCATTCTGACTCAAAAGGGATCTGATCCCAGGGAATGAAATCCATAGGCGGAGTCTTTCATCCAGTCCCTCAAACAAGTCTTCTCTACCACTCCTGCTCTTCATAGGCCAATGGTGAATAAACAGTTTTTTGTAGAGGTGGACGCTTCCTCTTCTGGGGCCGGTGCCGTACTCTTTGAGACGCTTCCTTCTGGAAGAATGGTGACATGTGGGTTCTTCTCCAAGGCATTCTCTCCCTGTGAGCATAATTATTCCATTGGTGACAGAGAGTTGTTGGCCATCAAGTTGGCCTTTGAGGAGTGATGCTACCTCCTGGAGGGGGCGGTTCATCCAGTGGTGATCTACACTGATCATAAGAACTTGTTTTACCCGCAGTCTCCTAAGAGGCTCAATCCTTGTCAAGCTCAATGGTCTCTGTTCTTTGTTCAGTTCGACTTCCGTCTCCACTTTCTCCCAGCTGAGAAGAACACCAAGGCAGATGCACTATCCAGGTCCTTCATCATCGATGACCAAGAGGAGGAGCCATGTCTCATCATCAATCCATCCAAGATGGTCACGGTAGCACCGGTCCAGCTGATCCAGCCACCCTCGGGTAAGACATTTGTTCCCGTTCCTGACAGGAGATGTGAACTTCAGTAGGGTCATCAGTCTAAGCTAGCTAGCCATGCGTGATTGACGAAAACCCTGCAGCGAATTTCACATCATTATTGGGGGTCCAAGATGCGGCAGGAGATCATCACATTTGTCCCTGCCTGCTCTTCTTGTGCCCATAATAAAACACCCAAGAGGTTACCCACAGATCATCTTTTGCCTCTACCAGTACAATCTGTGCCATGGAAGCACGTCGTCATGGATTTTATTAGCAACCTGCCGGTGTCCTGCGGTTGTACCGTGATATCGGTTTATGGTGGACCGTTTCTCTAAGATGGGTCATTTCAATCCCTTGTCTGGTCTTCCCACAGCGCCAAAGCTGGCAGAGTTGTTTGTTCAGCATATTCTCCATCTTCACGGTTTACCTCTTCATATTGTGTCTAACAGGGGAGTGCAGTTCGTGTCCCGTTCAGGTGTTCTCTCTGCAAGCAGATGGATTACTCTCTGGATTTCTGTTCGGCATATCATCCGCAATCCAATTGTCAAGTGGAATGGGTGAATCAGGTATTGACTAGAGATGAGCCACCACCCCGGTGTTCGAATTCGATTCGATTCGTCGAATCGACGGGGTGTTCGACGAATGTTCGTCGAATGCTCGACGAACACCGTCGAACACCCCGGAAAACGAACAATCCGGGCTTGTGGGGCTTTTTCACTTCCACAATGTATATACATACATTGTGGAAGTGAAAAAAAGTGAAAGAAAGTGTTAAAAATAAAAAAATAATCAATGCTCACCTGTCCGCGGTCCACCGAAGCCTCCGGCAAGGTCCTGTGGCTTCTAGGACCTGTGGTGACGTCATGTTCTCGCGCGAACTCCGGTCACATGGCCGGAGTTCCGCGAGAACATGACTTCACCACAGGTCCTGGAAGCACAGGACCTTGCCGGAAAGCTTAAAATAGATATTTTTATGATTCGGACCCTTTCTTTAAGTAAAAGTTACTTAAAGAAAGGGTCCGAAACATAAAAATATCTAGATGACTGGCGTGAGTGGAAGGACACTGAGCTGATTGCTACAGTGGAGCACCGTACTCATGTGCCGCCCACAAGATGTTTAACATACAGTGATAACACAGAAGTCAGAACCTTCTTGAAAATGGCGTGCCGCCATTGAAACGCATTGTGAATAAAAGCTGAGTATTGTCAACAACCCTTTGAGCTACCCTGTGTGAGCACTCCTTAAAACACAAATTTTTCCTTGCATATACACAACAACCTGATGGTCAGAGTCAGACATAATGGCAGCAGGGAGGGACACAGTGGGGTCTGAAACCCAGACCTGGACTGCATCAGGCACTGCAGCATTTCATATGGGCCCTATGCAATGCTGCAGTGCTTGCTGTAGCCCAGGACTGTGTGGGCCGCTCCCATCCCCACCCCAATATGCAATGCTGCAGTGCCTGCTGCAGCCCAGTTGTTTGTTTGGGCTGCTCGCTCCCATCTCCCATATGTATGCAATGCTGCAGTGCCTGCTGCAGCCCATATGATGTGGGGAGGAGGGTTGACAGCGGCCCCCACACACAGACCTGGGCTGCAGCAGGCACTGCAGCATTACATACATATGGGGGGATAAGAGCGAGAGACCCACACAGACCTGGGCTGCAGCATTGCATATGGGGGTGGGGATGGTAGCGGCCCACACAGACCTGCTGTAGCATGCTTTAGAGGGGAGGGCCGGCCCTGGCCCATAGAGCTGCAGCATGCCAAATGGGAGGGGGGCGGCCCACAGACCTGCAGCATGGGCTGTGGAGTCAGAGTCGAAGCCCATTTTGGTGGAGTTGGAGCTGGAGTCGGTAGAAAATGGAACAACTTCGACTCCTAAAATGTATAACAAATTGGGTACAGTTGTTCAATCTAAAATGTGCTGAATATTATTATGAATTATTTTTATGTTCTTTGTAAAGATCTTGATTCTTGTATCATAATAATGATTAAAACCTGATGTTACCATTGTTCTTCAATAAATATATCACTTAAATATGTTTGGAAGAGTAGGAGTCGAAGTTGAAGGAGTTGTAGTGGGAGTCTGGGAAATTCAGGAGTCGGAGTCAGTGGTTTGACTTACGCTAGTCACACTAGCATCAGCTTATTCGCTGACGGGTCCATGTAAAACTTAGAATTCTGCAGCCTGAGCGCAAGCGTTAATGTGGTGTAACCCTGTGTTCAGGCTGCCTATATATCCATTACTGCAAACCGCGTTTCTGTGTGCGTTCAGAAATAGCGCATATCTGGGACTTGTGCGTGTTGCTGTGCTGGGAGACTGGTAACCATACGGATATATAGGCAGCCTGAACACAAGCGTTACAGCAAGTTAACGCTCGTGCTAAGGCTGCAGAATACTAAGTTTTACAAGGATCCGTCAGCTGACACTAGTCTGACCCTAGCCTTACCGACTCCACAGCCCTGCCTACAGCATGCTATATGCGGAGGGGTGGGGGGAACACAGACCTGCAGCATACTGCTTGAAGTCCTGTTGGGTTTTGCCCGCCAGGTGAGACTTCTCTAAATTCACCTTCAGGACCACGGAAAGCATCACACTTACACACAGCACACACGCACTCACACTGGCAGCACACTCACATGAATACAGGCAGGCACACTTACCACACGCACCACAATCGCACCACACACACCCAAAAACACGCATCACACTCTCATCACTGTCGTGCATCAAACTCACTCCGTGTTTGAAGCACGACAGTGTGCCTTCAGCCTAAGAGCTGGATTGAGGTGAGTATGAAATGACAGGCTGTCCGTGTGATATCCAGACATCACCCAAATTTATGTGTCACGTGTGATACACAAATACAGGTTCCCCCAAAAATACAAACCGGCCTGGCTATCTCACACATTTGTGATTTGCATGGATGTGTGAAACAGCCCTTTTAGTGAGGGGAGGGGTCTTGCCATGGGCGAGATATAGACAGGGAATTGGTGCATTGGTGCAGGGATATACGCTGCAAGAATTCACATGTTGTTTATTTTCTCGCACTAAACAATGCAGTATTTCCTCTGCTGGAAATCCAGCAGCAATGGGACAGGTCTGCAATGTTCACATTGACTTTTATGACAAGTTATGCTGCTGAATATTTACTGCAGATGTGTTGCGTATATGCATGATATACATAACAAACTGCACATAAATTATGGCCGTGGGCACATAATATAAGGGTGGAAACACACTAGCGTTTTTAAAATTGGTCCGTTTCTCGTTCATAAGAGTCGGACGAGTGTCATTTATTTTTTGGTCCATTTGGCATGCAATTAATTTTTTTTTATTACGCTTTCCTGTGAACCACATGAGGGGTTAGTAAACTTCTTAAATGTGGTTTTGAGTAGCTTGAGGGGTGTTGTTTTTGGAATGGTGTCATTTTTGGGTATTTTCACATAAGCCCCTCAAAGTCACTTGAAATGTGGTGCCATCTCTAAAAAAATGGTTTTGTAAATTTTGTTCGGAAAATTAGAAATTGCTGATGAACTTTGAACCCTTCTAATTTCATAACAAAAAAAATTAGCTCCAAAATTGTGCTGATGTAAAGTAAACATGTGGTAAATGTTATTTATTCACTATTTTGTGTGATTTAACTCTCTGGTTTAACAGAATAAAAATTCAAAAGTAAAAAATTGCAGAATTTTCCATATTTTTGACAAAATTCCATTTTTTTCACAAATAAATGCAAAAAATTTTGGCCTAAACATACCACTGTCATGAAGTCTATTAGAATATTAGAATATGTCGTGAAAAAAATCCTTGGAATCACTGGGATCTGTTGAAGTGATCCAGAATTATAACCTCATAAAATGACATCGGTCAGAATTGTAAAATTTGGTCTGTTCATTAAGGTGAAAATTGGCTCCGTCACCTAGGGGTTAAATTTCAGCATGTTTCGGATTGGGCATTAAGGAATTTTTTCATAGTCTCCACTATATGGAAAAAAATTGGAAAATATATCAAATATTCAGAAAAAAAAAAGCGAACACAAGAATTTGCTTTTAAAAAAATAAAAATCTGAAAGATCTCCCCATTTCAAGGACTTCATTAAAATAATTTTTGAAAAATAAATGTGACATACTCCTACTATCGATTTTGTTTCTCCTCCAATGCATTGCTAATGATCTAACGAGGGGTATAATTAGAGCTGCAGAATAACTACAGTATTTCTTACATCTTTTATGCACAACATCCACTTTGGATATAGACCTGGCCGTGATTTTCAGCCCCAATTCTGTCCCCCAGATTTAGATATTCATAAAATGACAAAATTGAAATTTAGTAAATGAGGTAAGAAAGTAAAGAAGTAGCCTAAAACAAATTAGAGAAAGAAGTGGAAAGTAATTATAGTTTTTTACGAAGAGAAAAATTCCTTATCTCTGTACAGTAAATATATAAATAGAATTGTACTGGGGAAGGAAGGTAAAATGTATTGACCTGAGACTATGGCAGTAATACAGTGCCTACAAGTAGTATTCAACCCCCTGCAGATGTAGCTGGTTGACACATGCGGAATTAACTTGGCATTGTGACAATTGGACTGTAGATCAGCCTGGAAGTGGGAAATGCAGTGCCACAATAAAAAATTTTTTTTTCTTTTTTTTTTTTTTTTTAAAGCGTTAAAAGTTAATTCAGAGGGTCATTTATTATTCAACCCCTCAAACCACCAAAATTCTGTTTGGTCCCCCTAAAGTATTAAGAAGTAGTTCAGGCACAAAGAACAATGAGCTTCACATGTGTGGATTAATTATCTCTTTTGCCAGCCTTTTCTGACTATTTAAGACCCTCCCCAAACTTGTGAACAGCACTCATACATGGTCAACATGGGAAAGACAAAGGAGCATTCCAAGGCCATCAGAGACTAGATCGTGGAGGGTCACAAGGCTGGCAAGGGGTACAAAACCCTTTCCAAGGAGTTGGGCCTACCTGTCTCCACTGTTGGGAGCATCATCCGGAAGTGGAAGGCTTATGGAACTACTGTTAGCCTTCCACGGCCTGGACAGCCTTTGAAAGTTTCCTCCCGTGCTGAGGCCAGGGTTGTCCGAAGAGTCAAGGCTAACCCAAGGACAACAAGGAAGGAGCTCCGGGAAGATCTCATGGCAGTGGGGACATTGGTTTCAGTCAATACCATAAGTAACGTACTCCTCCGCAATGGTCTCCGTTCCAGACGAGCCCGTAAGGTTCCTTTACTTTCAAAGCGTCATGTCAAGGCTCGTCTACAGTTTGCTCATGATCACTTGGAGGACTCTGAGACAGACTGGTTCAAGGTTCTATGGTCTGATGAGACCAAGATCGAGATCTTTGGTGCCAACCACACACGTGATGTTTGGAGACTGGATGGCACTGCATACGACCCCAAGAATACCATCCCTAAAGTCAAGCATGGTGGTGGCAGCATCATGCTGTGGGGCTGTTTCTCAGCCAAGGGGCCTGGCCATCTGGTCCGCATCCATGGAAAGATGGATAGCACGGCCTACCTGGAGATTTTGGCCAAGAACCTCCGCTCCTCCATCAAGGATCTTAAGATGGGTCGTAATTTTATCTTCCAACAAGACAACGACCCAAAGCACACAGCCAAGAAAACCAAGGCCTGGTTCAAGAGGGAAAAAATCAAAGTGTTGGAGTGGCCTAGTCAGTCTCCTGACCTTAACCCAATTGAAAACTTGTGGAAGGAGCTCAAGATTAAAGTCCACATGAGACACCCAAAGAACCTAGATAACTTGGAGAAGATCTGCATGGAGGAGTGGGCCAAGGTAACTCCAGAGACATGTGCCGGCCTGATCAGGTCTTATAAAAGACGATTATTAGCTGTACTTGCAAACAAGGGTTATTCCACAAAATATTAAACATAGGGGTTGAATAATAATTGACCCACACTTTTATGTTTAAAATTTATTAAAATTCAACTGAGCAACATAACTTTTTGGTTTGTAAGATTTATGCTTCTGTTAATAAATCCTACTCTCGTTTGTAGTTTGAAGGCTCTAACGTATTGGCATCTTATCAAACCAGCTAAATCTGCAGGGGGTTGAATACTACTTGTAGGCACTGTATATAAAAAAGATGAAAAGGACTGAATTACAGGTAATCAATGCATTCTATCCAATGTTGGAAAGTTATACTGGCACTATGAGTACAGGGTCTCAAAAGGATTGGCCAGTTAAGTCAATGAGATGAGTGACAGTATCAAGGGGTTGCTTTTTATTTTTTACAAAATTAAATCTTATCTATGTTGGGTCTTTTTTGCAGCCAGTGAGCCTAAGTATAAACTTACAGCAGGTACCATAATACTAAATAATGCATGGTTAGTAAATAAATTAAATACTTTAGTGCTTCATTAAATTAAAGAGAACCATTACCTTTCCAGGCATATTTCCTTTTGGAAAAACTCACATTTCCCATGCACAAACATGTATTCAGCAACAGTTCTTAAGGCCCTGTTACACTCAGCAATATCACTAATTATACGACTGCAACGTCACATGTTTTGTGACAATGCAGCGACCTCGCAGCGAAGTCGCTGCATGTGACATGCTCAGCGACCAGTGATCAGCTCGCTGATCGCTGCGGAATGGCCAGGACCATTTTTTGGTCGTTGGTCTGCCTGCGGAGCAGCAGATATTGGCATACGTGACGCCTTTCTAACTCGATGTGTTCCCTGATAACCAGGGTACACATTGGGTATCCCGATGTGTACCCTGGTTACTAGCGTTCTCCCTCTGAATACAGTGGCGGGACCTCGACATCATGGAAAAGAATAGTTTATATTTTTTTCATGATGTTGAGGTCATTAAACGGGTCGCTGGCGCATCGCTATTTGATCACTGGTGAGCTGTCAGACAGGCAGACTCACCAGCGATCACATAGCGATGTGTCAGCGATCCCGATCGTTGGTCAGGTCGCTGGCACATCATTATGTGTAACCAGGCCTTAAGAGATTTACATTTTGCCTTTCTCCTTGTGATTTCTAAAAATGTATGAATAAATAGACAGCTGAGTATTAACATGTAAAGGGGCGATGTCGGCGCTGCCGGAGGTCTTCTGGTTTCACATCAGTGATGTGAAACCAAGCGGCCGATCTGGGGTGATGTGCTCACATCGCCCCATGTAACTGGCCGCCGGCGACCTGTCAGGCGATGGGGGCCATAGGCTCCCATTGTCCTGCATCACCGCTGGGGTTTTCAAACACCCCGGCGGCGATGCCGCCTGTCAGCTCGCCGGCGCGGGGCTGGAGATGTTGCCCCATGTAAATGGGAGACGGCGATGCTGGCGGGGCACAAAAAACGTACTAAAGTAAGATTTGCAGCATAGCAAGCACTGCTGCTCATCATGAATTTGTCATCACACCAACTCCACACCGATCCCACCCCCGGCCCCATCCACTTTTTTAGAGCATGATAATGCCAAAAGTTGCATTTTTATGTGTAACCTTGTGTTTATACAAAAAATAATGTTTATTTCACCTAATATTGGTGACAAAGCTTTGACTAATTGCCCCCAGTACACATGTGGTTCACAGTATATAGACTAGGTTCTTGACATGCTGTATATTGTTGTTTTGTATTCCTCTCAACTATGAAAAGAAAATAAACAGATGTTTTATGATACCACATGGTTAGCACCAATATACCTTTGATACATTATGTTTGAACTCTCTCAGATATTTTGCACCACATGTGTGAATACCGCATGCTGCTATTGGGAGTAGTGCCGATTTTTTGGTTTCTTTTGTAATATGTTGCCCAATTGGTGAGTAGCAGTCTCTAAAAGGGACACCCCCCAACTGGTAACACCCAGCTGTCTATTTGCTCATACTCTTTTAGAAAGAACGGCATAATGTTAAGTTTGAAGAATTGTTGCTGAATACTTATTTGTTCAAGAGCAGGGGCGTTGCTAGGGTCAAAAAACATCCGGGGCTTGGGCCCACTGAGCTGCATTTTTCGGAATAAATTTAAATAAAACCCACATCACAGCAGTGTGGGTGGCTTCCAGCGTATATTACATAGTTTCCCATCAGTGTAAGCATTACAGACTGCCGGCGTGGAAGCATTACAGACTGCCGGCAGTGTAAGCATTACAGACTGCCGGCAGTGTAAGCATTACAGACTGCCGGCAGTGTAAGCATTACAGACTCCCGGCAGTGTAAGCATTACAGACTGCGCAGTGTAAGCATTACAGACTGCCGGCAGTGTAAGCATTACAGACTGCCGCCAATATACACATTAGTGACTGCTGGCTCTTTATCTTGTATATACAGCCCTATCTACTATATAATATCTAAGCACTTCCTGCGTCTGTCGCCGAAATCGCACGCCAGACACAAGCCGCTACTGTGGAGGAGCGGGGGGAGGAGTACCGCCATATACCATAGTGCTGCTATACATGTACTGTAATGTACCGCCATATACTATAGTGCTGCTATACATGTACTGTAATGTCCCTCCAAACTATAGTGTGCTATACATGCACTGTAATGTACCACCATATACCATAGCGCTGCTATATATGTATATATATAGTTCACTCACATTGACTTAACAAGTTCTGCCAGTCATAGTATGTCAACTACATACATATTCTAGAATACCCGATGTGTTTGAATCGGGCCACCATCTAGTACTGTATATTCAGGTCAAACCTGTATACATACAGTATATACAGACACACTAACACAGAATGTACTGTGGACCTGTATATAAAGTATTGTGCTGTGTAGAGACAACCAGCCACACACAAGCACAGCCCCAAACAGCCAACCACACAGAGACACACACACAGCCAGCCACACACAGCCACACAGCCAGCCACACACACAGTCAGCCACACACAGCCAGCCATAGCCACACATAGACGTATAGCCATACAGACAAACAGTCAGCCAGCCACAGCCACACACAGCACAATAGCCACACAGCCAGCCAAAAGCCACCCATAGACACACATAGCCACACAGACACACAGCCAGCCACACAGTCATCCCCAGCCACAGCCACACACAGCCCCAGCCACAGCCACACACAGACACATTGTCAGCCACACACAGTCAGCCACAGCGCCACATAGTCAGCCACAGACACACACAGCCCCAGCCACACGTAGACACACACAGCCAGCCACAGCCACACAGTCAGCCACAGACACAAAGCCACATCCACACAAGACACATAGTCAGCCACACAGCCAGCCACAGCCACACAGCCAGCCAGCCACAGCACACACAGTCCCACCACACAGACACACAGCATCCACACAGCCACAGCCACACACAGCTACATAGCCACACAGCCGGCCACAGCCACACACAGCACCAGCCACAGCCACACAGCTCCAGCCACACACAGATACATAGTCAGCCACACACAGCCACATAGCCACACAGTCAGCCACAGACACACACAGCCCCAGCCACACCAGACACATAGTCAGCCACACACAGCCAGCCATCCACAGACACAAAGCCACACGCAGACACATAGTCAGCCATACACAGCCAGCCACAGCCAGATAGCCACACACAGCCCCAGCCACACAGACACAGTCATCCAGCCACACAGCCCCAGCCATACAGACACACAGTCAGCCACACACAGCTACATAGTCACACAGCCACAAACAGACACATAGCAACACAGACACACAGTCAGCCACACACAGCCAACCACACAGAGCAAGCCACACAGCCACACAGTCAGCCCCAGCCACACAGCTCCAGCCACACACAGACACACAGTTAGCCACATAGCCCCAGCCACACACAGACAAATAGCCATACAGACACACAGTCAGCCACACACAGCCAGCCACACAGTCATCCCCAGCTACACACAGCCCCAGACACACGCAGACACATAGTCAGCCACATACAGCCAGCCACACACCACAGAGCCACACAGACACAGTCAGCCACATAGCCACACTGTCAGCCACAGACACACACAGCACCACAGCCCCAGACACACACAGCCAGCCACAGCCACACAGATACACAGTCAGCCACATAGCCACACACAGCCAGCCACAGCCACACAGATACACAGTCAAGCCACATAGCCACACACACAGCCAGCCACACAGATACACAGTCAGCCACATAGCCACACAGTCAGCCACAGACACCCACACACACACATAGTCAGCCACACACAGCCAGCCTCCACCACACAGCCACAAAGTCAGCCACAGACACAAAGCCACATAGCCACAAAGTCAGCCACAGGCACACACAGTCACAGCCACACGCAGAACAAAGTCAGCCACACACAGCCACACAGCCACATAGCCAGCCACAAAGAAACATAGTCAACCACAGCCACACACACCCCCACAACAGCCCCAGCCACCACACACACACACACACACACACACATAGTCAGCCACACACAGCCAGATAAGCCACACACACACAACTCACCACCAGCAGCTGCAGCAGCAGCTCATCTTGCTGGCTACCGCGCTGTGGAACAATCCGAGGCCCACAGAGGAGGTGAAGGAGCATGGCCTGGAGGCAATTGGGGCCCACCCCCTCACCTCTCCTCCCGCCCCTTCTCCTGTCAGTCTCCTTGGGCCCTCACAGACACAGCTGTCAGAGGAGAGTAGTCATGGCCCCTGCTGCTCTATCTGGCTGACGTGTTTATAACTTGGCTGCACGGCCGCCGCTGCTCCCAGTTGTCAGTCCGGGCCTGGACTCACAACAAACAGGGCTGCAGGAGCACGGCACCATATTATCTGCCTGCAGGGGGCAGCGCAGCGCTGCCGCCCACTGTCTTCAGAAGCTTATCGCCGCTTTAGCAGAGTGCACTACTCATAGTGGCTCAGTAAAGATGCGGCCCTGCCGCCGGCGAGATTCGGGGCTCTATGCCTAAGAATCGGGGCTGCAGCCCCGATTCTTAATGCATAGCGACGTCCCTGTTCAAGAGAAATGCAAATATTTACAAAAGCAGATATGTCTGGAAAAGTGACAGGTTCTCTTTATTTTCCAGTTTATGTAGACAGGCTTTTTTGACAATGGTAACACCCAGTCAATTTATTTGTAAATATTCAGTAAGATTGGTTCAATAGGAGGATATTCTCTAGAATTGTTATTCCATGGGGATTTCAAAAACCTTAAAAACCGACACATTAGAATGGTGGCAAGTACCTCTTTAAAAACTTATTAAATTACAATTCCTAAAAATGAAAAAACTGACAGCACTTTCCAACAAACAAGTGCGAACAGGTGCATACTGAACATGAAATATATCAACAAAGAAGGTCAGACACCACCGCCTGTCAACGCTTGTTTTCGGGATCCACAGACACCGCTGTTTTTTGCTTTCAGAAGCCACACTTATGCTACCAGTACATACTCACAGACCATGGTCCATAATTAATTGCATAAAGGGAAGAAAAGAGTAAGGGTACCTTTACACATCGCAACATTGCATACAATTTCACTTACAACTTACTGGTTGCAGTGAAATCATGGACACATTGTTCCATTTTGTGGCCATGTACAAATGTAACAATGTGTCCATGATTTCACTGCAACCAGTAAGTTGCAAGTGAAATTGCATGCAATGTTGCGACGTGTAAAAGTACCCTAACACTCGCCGGGTTGCTGGCGAACTTCTTTATTTCAACATGATAAACGTGTAAGCACAGAGACATGAGAGAGTACTGGAACTATGGCCGTTTCACGCCGATCTAGCATGTTAATAGGTTTAGCCAATCGAAGCACTACATCAGCGTAAAACAGCCATAGTTTCCAACTTCCCTCCTATCTCGTGTCTCTGTGCTTACAAGTTGGCTAGGGTCACACAAAAGCCCTGGATCCGTTTTTGGCATCAGTTTTTGCACTTTTCTTTTCTAAGTCCAAAAACTGGTGCAAAAAAACAGATTATATGTTAAATTAACACTATCTGTTTTTTTCTGCACCCAAAAACGTTGCTAGCAACATTTTTGGGTGCAGTAAAAAGAATAGATCCATTTTTCCATTGGGTCCTACGTTAAAAAAATGGATGCATTCTTTTTTTGGAAAAAAAGTCCAAAAATCGCCTAGGTGCACAGGAGGCTCAAAAACACACTAAAAATAATGGATCCGTTTTTATAAACACTCTAAAAAACGGATTGGCATGTGTGATCATAGCCTAACATGTTGAAAAAAGGAATTTTGCCAGCAACCCAGCAAGTGCTATGCTGAACATGGAATATACTATATAATATACACTAATATATAATATACTATTAAAAATAAACAGCTGCACTCTGAAACGCTAAGGTATGCAAACACTGAATGTAGAAATTCTGGCATTTCATTACATTTAAAAATTGAGACAATGCATAAAAAAAACAGTTGCATGTCAGCCCAGCAGCCAACGTCAAGGCGTATCTTTTTGCTGGGTTTCTACCTAATGCCTCCATTCGGCTTAGAAAAATTCTACAATTTTATGAGTGGGCTAATAGAAAATAAAAATTTCCTTAAGCTATTGGGAACAGTGAATTTATGTGGTGTCTCAATTGATTATATATTTCCTTAACCAATCCAAATTGCTACACTCAATGTTTGCATACCTTAGTATTTCAGAGAAAATTGGAAAGCCAAAGGCTAGGGTCACATTAACGTAATGGGCTGCGCTAGGGGGTTGCGTTAAAAACATAGGTTTTGGCATCCTAAATGCAGTGCTACCGCCATGGTAGCGCCGCGTTTATGCTGCCATTGCTTACCAATGGTGACATGGCCTCTAGCGCGGCTCAAACGCCGGCACCTGACTGAAATCTCACACTTTTTCCTAACGTGAGAAAAGACGTTGTTGAAAACATCTTTTCTCACGTTAGGAGAAAGTGTGAGATTTCACTCAGATGCCGGAGTCTGAGCAGCGCTAGAGGCTGTGTCACCATAGGTAAGCAATGGCAGCATAAACGCGGTGCTACCATGGCGGTAGCACTGCATTTAGGATGCCAAAACCTATGTTTTTAACGCAACCCCCTTTAATGTTATTGTGACCCTAGCCTATAGTTACTATATTAGAAGAATAAACATTAGTATTCATGATCATTAGCAATCACCTTATTAATAAGGTTCTTGAAAAAGATCCTACGGGACCATCCTAAATTAGGAGAAGTAATACATTCCTATGCACATAGATAATGTTGTAGGTATTTTGAGGATGGCATAAGAAGTACTGTGTGATACAGCAGGAATGTATGCCAATTTATACTGTTAGACATATTATGTTGTTTTGAAACAATCAATGTATTGTTGGTTTCGCTGATTCAGTTTAAGTGTTTATTTTGTTGTAGTATGATACTGTGTACAGAAATATTGAACACGCAGCCCTGAGGTGGCAGAATTTAAGCAGGGCATCGCCTGTCGCTAGGACTGTAACAAGAGGGACTTAACATTGTGATCCTGCATCGAGCCTCTTCCTCTTACTTTACAAAGTACACACTCCAGATTATTGGTGTGAAATGTTTTAAATTGAATAACTGCGATGGTTGTAAGGTTAGTGATGTTTTCTCCAACACGCTTACACTGATTATAGTATTGCTGAATACGCTTTGTTCTCTTTGAATGTCTAAGTGCTTTCTAAGAGGATACCATGGGGCACCGGGCTTGCCTTTCTATTATTCTGTACAAGAAATTTTCAAAGGCTCACTTGCAGGTTCTAAATTGACCCTTTTACAAATTCTGCCATTTTTCCTGTTGTGGCACAATAATGAGACACTTTGGAGACTGCTCGCATGTAGGACTGCCAGGAAAACATGATTCACGTGTCACCGCTTCCTATTATATAGAGCTGTGCCTGACAACAATGTTGCGACTGCTCCTTTCCAGCATCACAACAGACATACTGTACGCCTTCTGTCACCGGCATGGATGATCACATCACGAATGATGTAATCCAGACCCTGAACACAGATCTTTTCAGATTAAAAGCCTCCAATTTGGTTGGGAAAATTAGATGGAAACTCTAAATTAAGTTGTTACATTTTAAGTAAGTAATTTAATCTACGTAAAAATGTTTTCCTAAGAGATATGAGACAGAAAAATGTGAGACAGAAAGAGATAAATAGATCAATATGAAAGATAGGACAGTTTCAAGTCAATGCCTGGACTGAAGACAAGAAAAAGGACAAATAACTTCTTCCACTTACTTTCTCTGTTGTATGTTCCTGTCCTGTCTATGGCATAAAGAAAGATACATAAAATGTGAATCTGGTGTAATCAGGAAGCACGGTTTAGTGATAACCTATGACTGTATATCAGTAGACCTTATTTTAGTCTTGTTCCTATTAGGCTGCTTTCACATCAGCGGTTTTCGCTGATCGCAGCAGTTGCATACCACGTTTTTATCGCGGCTGCACCTGCCGCAAGTGCCGAAACCGCACTTGCCGCACCTGCCGCACACTTACCGCAAGCCCCATAGACATTGTATGGGGCTTGTTGCAAGTCAACCGCAAGTGCAGCCGTTATGCGGTAATCACAGCAGTTGCGTTGTTTTCACCGCAACTGCCGTGATCAGCGATTACCGCTGATGTGAAAGTAGCCTTACCGAGACATTAGCAATATTACTACTCCATTTTTATGATGTACTTATTTAAACTATTTTATGATATTTGTTATTTCTTTAGGTTTAAATATAACTTTTCTTGTTTTTGTTATATCTCCTTAAAACATAACTACTTCTTGCTTTTACGTTATAACTTTTAATAAAGAACATATAATGAGGAAAAAGATATTATCCAACTCACCTTAATCGTCTAACTACTTGGTGGAGATCCAAGACCAGAAAAGGAACAAATATCAATCCTGGGAAAAGAAAAGGTTAGGCTGCATACGGTATTACTAGTTACTTCACTAAGTCCTTGAGAAGTTTAATGCGTCAAGGCTTTGTAGATCGTCCTATGCATTGCCTGGAGGCCGGTAAAGGTCTTATATAACCAATGATTCATTTAGATATGTAATTTCTGCTTTATTGGTTTATGAACAATCAAACACGACCATAACATGGAAAACAACATTGTACATTTAAGCCAAGGGGGTCTATAATGTTCAACAAATAATTATGATAAAATAAGTAACATAAAAGAAATCTAGGACAATATATGTGAACATGGCAAATAAACTCACAGTACTTATTGCATATAGTTAAGACGTTGTCTGCTGAATACATTTTATCTGTGCCAGTTATGTCCCAGCCATTTGCCCCTAGGAAGTCATGTTAGTGTTCATAAATCGTTTTAATTATATATTCCGTTTAATTAGAATTTGTTTTTATGAATACATGGCTTCTATCATATGTGAGCAGTGATCCCTATGACAGCCCAATGCTGTTGGTGTCTAAATCTCAGCTACGTCCTCAATGTACATCCTTCAAGATGAAAACACATAAACAGAGAAGAATATATGATCATTACAAGTATAATTAACAGTAATCATCAGATCCATCAATGTGGATTTAATTCCTTGTGACCATATGGATAGCAGTTCATCACTTTGTCCTTTATTGTAAACTGTAATGTAAATCCTTTTTTTAAACGTTTAATGGTCAGTCCTATGTAAACCCTTCTTACCATAGTTTGGTCAACCATTGCTGACACTTATTGGTATTGCTCTCCATGGACACAGGCAGCAGGAAGAATTGTGCTTATTGCAGTCTGCCATTGTAGACATGACATTATAAAGGAAGGTTGTTCTCCCTGGAGGCACAGAGTCTTTGTTCCTTTAGAATTAGCCTAAATTCTTCAGTTCTATGGATAATGAAGGGAGGGTGTGAGCCACAGACAGACACAAAGCCATCAGAAATGTGGAGGGGCAGAGGAAACACTCCCCCTATGGATATATGGGACTAAAATCTATAAGTCTATGTTCCCACAATAAGCTATAGATATTGCAACATCTTTGCATCATCTCTGCATTTATTATGTAAATGAGGTTACTTCTGTTTTTTAATTATGATTGTGTGTGTATTTCTTAAACATGCATTTTTATTGTGGTTTTAAGTCTGGGTTATCTGTCCCTTGTTGGTATGTCAAATTTAATAAAGCTGCTTTGTTTTTGATACTTCCCGGTATTTAGTTTTGACAAAACTTTATTGATATATTTAGGTGCACATTACATACATTTATTATGCATTTCTTCTTTGGAAACACACTTACAATGTACATGCGTTTATTTTACCTGGAAAATCTGCACAGAAACCTCATCATGTCGGCAAGAGAAATTGACATGTTGAGAATTGGAAACAGGCACCGCAGGTCAGTAACAAAGAAGCACCGTTGTCATGAGAGTTCTGTAAATCCTCTTCTGTTTTCTGGAACTGTAAAGGTACCTTTACACGCCGCCACTGCGGTGTAGCAACTGCCAGGCTATCGGGATTTTTGTCATGGTTGCCTTGAAATTGCTACGAAGTTGCGGCGTGTAATTTGGGAAAGTGATCGGGATTTTGGCAGTTGCTGCGGGTTGCAGTTTCAGAACCTTGTTCTAAAATCAAAGGCAATCTAAATGATGAATTTCCCTGGTATTGACGTGTAAACGGGCGATAGGGATGGAATATGCGTCACCTAGTGATTTCCTAGAGGCGTGCCACAGCGTGATGTTTTCCGCACCCCATCAGCGATGATTGGTGGGGGCTACTGTGTTACTATTGGCTGTCCCTTCACAGGGTGCCATATTTAAAGAGCTGACCATTCACACTCCACAATTGGAATGGCGTCATGTATTAGCTAGCCTTCCTGCGCAGACTGGCCAATCATGATGCTATTGCGTTGTCCAATCAGCGTGTTAGCGCCACGGAATACACGAGTCTGTCACGCCTATGTTTTAGTGCCGCTAAACATGTACGCCCACATTCCCCTACTGATTGCGGCGTGTGAAGCGGATACAGGATTCAACCGGATGTTTCCTGCAGGATCTGTTTGAACTTCCGGGGAACCATGTTCCCTTAGGTTGAGGGCGCAATTGCGGCATGTACATGCGGCATCGGCGATCGTTAGCAACCGTTAAAAACGTGCATGTACATGTACGGTTGCTACAGATCGCCAGTGATAGTTGCGGCGTGTAAAGGTACCTTTAGGGAACTTTCTCATCTGCATTTTTCAATCCAGGCAAGATTCCGCCTTTATTGAAAAATTCCTAATCCGGTAACATTGCGTTACTGAGCAATGCATTTTGAATGGAGTTCTGGAAATATGGTTTGACTTGCGGTTTCATCTGGATCCGGACATATCCGGCATTTCAAGCTTGTTTTAAAACCACACTTAGTGTTTTTTGTTCCAAGCCTGAAGTGAAGTGGATTTTTCGGGATCTGGATGAAACAGCAAGTCAAAGTACATTTCCAACACTCCATTCAACAGATGGAAACCATATGGCAAAACACTGCTATCCGGCCCCATAGGAATACTATGGGGACAAAATTGGATCCGGGGCTGACCGGTTCACATCAGACAGCCCCGGATCACACAAACCGTGGTGTGAAGCCAGCCTAAGATGTTGCATCAAAAACTCACAAAAAACTCATCAAGGGAATATAGTCTAAGTCCAACAATAAGTATTAAATGCTATTAGCTGAACATCTAAAAACACAGTAGGCTTGTCTTTACAGTATACTGGTCTTAAACAGTATAGAATATTGCTGTGACTTATCTTCTGATGTGACAGTGAGGAAAACTAATCAAAACTGGTGTAAAGAAAACAAAATTGTCCAGTGCCACCAACCAAATTTCTGTTGACATTCGTGTTCTTGGAAAAGCAAGGGGGTATTTGATTACTATGGACAACTTCTCTATTTTTTATTGTCATGACTAAATGTGAACGATAGTGGTGTCATCAGGAACCTATCCAAAGTGAGAGATTCACAATGGGATGGGGGCATTATCATGTTCCTGCAACCGCACATTGTATAGTGGAATCTCTGTACCTAAGTGGAGTTCTTTCAATGATACCACTATATTAAAGAGTTATGTAACATCCTTAGGGGAGAGTCATCACTAACCATGTCTCTGTATTTTTTTCCTGTGCACATGAAATACAGTAGTAATTTGATTTTTGTGTCATCACACAGGGAATATAAGTATAAGTATTTAGGACATTTAATGACAGATTTATATTAAATAAGGGGTTTCTGTATATTGTTCCAGTAGTCTATGTATCATGAGAAGTAAGTCAGAGCAGGGACAGACTTACATACATCTTACAGATGTGCTGTGGAGCTTTACTTGGCCAGCAGCATTCAGTCCCTGACCTACTACCACAATGGTCAGTCTGTGTCATTCCCTGGTGTCAATTGTGGTTAAATCCATAGATTTGTCGCTCTTATGAGCCTCTTTGTAATTCATAATCAGGTATACAAGCTGTTCACTCATAAAATATGTATTCATTTTGTCTCTATAAGCAGTTTTATCATTCATTTCATTAGAAGGAACCATAACATCATTATTACCCCAGTCCCACCCATTGGGTGTTCTTGTCAGGAAGGTATGGAGATGGAACATGTGCAATTAATATCAGCGTATCATGATTAATAATAACATTTGGATGTCATTTACAATTTTTATGTTAAAGATTTTTTGGGGACTAGGTAATTAAAATGGTTTAAAAGAAAAGATAGTCCGTGCTTTATGAAAGCAAGTTCTGCAGTCCCTTATGTTACATCGGCTCTCCGGGCGCTCCTCCATGAGAAGCCTATTTGCTTACTGTGATTGTGGAGATTTATTCCCCCTTGGAAATCAGGCCGGACATAGTTATTATTCTACCCATCCAGTAATAATAATAATACTAATAATAATGATAATAATAGGATCAATAATAATAATAATAATAATAATAATAATAATAACAATGATACTGTAATTAAAAAAAAAATATTAATATTCTGATTAATTTTAGTGTTCACTTAGTTTCAGCTAGTCTGGACAAGGATCGCTGTGATATAAAGCATGGAGGAAGCCGAAGCATCAGCCTGAATTCTGATAAGTGATGGATCTCACACTACATCCGCTATTATAGCTGAGTGCAGCCTAGGAAAGCTAAAAGCAACTAACACCGAATAAAATAATTATCAGGTATTCGCCATAGCAATGACTTACACATTATTTTAAGTCCACAATTGGATATCTGCTCTAGGCCTCCTTCCAAAGACTGATCTAAATCAGCATCTCTATCTGGAGAGAGGTCATAAGTCAGGAGAGATGTCAAGTCAGTGAAAAGCACATAAAAGCTATTAACTCCCTCTCCCCTACTGGGTCTGTACATTTACATAAAGAGGAAATCTAGGAACATTATATAAACATGTAATTAAAGCAACATTAACTGTATCAAACGATTAAAAAAAGAGGAATGCTGAGACATTATATAAGCTGGCTGTAAGCGGGCAAATCACAGTTACTCAGCAAAATAGTCCTTCTATACTAAATTTCTACACAATCACTGTCTATTATCTATCTATCTATCTATCTATCTATCTATCTATCTATCTATCTAATATCTATGTATGTATATCATCTATCTATCTAAATTCAAATTACATTTTTTTCATATTCAAAGAAGCTTTATAGGCAGGACTAAATACACATCAGTTTTGCCAAAGCAAGTGGACAAAAGGGAATAGGGATAGGGACTGTAGGGATTTTGGGTAGGGCTGTAGGAAAGGTGGATGGGGGCACATCAAGTGTTGGGGCTGTAGGAGCAATTGGTGAGGACAGATCCAGGGTTGGGGCTATAAGAACAATGGATGGGGTAGATCCAGGGGGGCTATGGAAGTCCTTGTCATATCATAGTTCATTTCCTCAAAGTCTATGGCATGTGCTCACAAACCGCGCTGCTATCTCCACTGCTCTCTCTTCTTCACCCAGCAGGATATATGTTTTCTCTTCTTCCTTCATAATGCTGAAATTCAGGAAGAGATGTGAGAGTCTCCTGAAGTGAGTGTTCCTCACTGCTGAGTATTTGAAGCAGTGCAGCAGTAGCAGTAGGTGGCTTCATCATCTAGGGCCTCCTAGTCACAGTGTTGGCACAGTCTTTCCTCCCTGGGCTTGTAACTCTTCCTGTGTAGGCCAGATTCCATGGCCAGACAGTGTGGTTTTGAGTCTATATCGGCTCAGGATCTTGCGGTCTCTGGGGTCTGGGAGTTTCTCCAGATAAGGGGTCAGTCTCTCTGGAGACTCCGGTACATGGTCAGTTCCTGTGAGCTGATGATATCGTTCTTCCAGTCACTGATATACCTCTCCTGGCCTTCGTCTACTATCTTCCTGATTCCGGCTTTTGTCTGGTTGTTGTGATTGGTGTTCTGGTTGAATTGACTTGGGGTGAACTGTTCCAAGGTTTCTGTTTCTTCTGTTTCACCTACATGTATCAGGGCTTTATGGTGATGAAAGCTTGGGTTGCTACTACATAAGCACCATCTTTAGAGCCATTAGGTGTAGAGGGAATCTGCCCAGCTTGGCCCGACAAGCAGTGTTGGAGGTGCTCCAATGGACCTGGAGAAAGTGCTTACAGAATTCCAGTTGGAATATTTCTGTTGGCCTGGAATACCACCTTTACTGGCCTGGATAGGTCTGAGGGCGCCAGACTTTGCTGACATACAGGAGGAATGGAGCGATGATAGAATCAAAGATTTTTAACCAGATCCTGTCTGGCAGCTTCAGATGATACAGTTTCCTTCGGATAAGAAAAGAGAGGGGGGGGGACAAGAGGCGCAATAGTGCCCTTATCACTAGACACTAGACAAAGCAGGTGAGAAAATGGTTCACTCACCTAGTCCAGTTGTGCAACCCACAACTGGTTCAGAGGCCTGATATGATAAGTGTCCTGATGGCTGCTGCTGGACTTCCACCGGTCTCCACTCAGGGTAGACGAACTTGAAGTTTTGGGAAAGGAAGGTGTGTCACAGTCCGCGCTGCCAAGAAATCCGCTCCAGGAGCGGATTTCTTGGCAGCGCGGACTGTGACACACCTTCCTTTCCCAAAGTTTCCTTCGGATGACATAGAAGGTTTTTCAGGCCTTATCTTTCAGGGTCTTGATGACATGTTTTAAGTTTACTGACTGGTGAATCTCCAGGCTCAGGTAGTTACATTTGTTCATTCTTGCAAGGGCGCAGTGGTTTAGGACAAATGAAGGGTGCTGGTCTGATCTTCTTTTTCTCTTCTGGAACACTATGATGTTGGTTTTCTTTAGGTTGACCGGTAGTGCCCAAGAGCAGCTGAATTTCGCCAAGATTATCTGTCCAAGATTATCTATCTATCTATCTATCTATCATATATCTATCTATTCATTTAAAGAAAGTAAAAAAAAAATCTATCTATCTTTCTATAGCAGAAATAGAACAACACCACATTTACAGATAAAAGGTGGAAAGTCTCAACACAACCTTTGAGAACGTTGTCACATAGAGACCCAAAGCTTCTCTTAAACTGAATGGTTTGTCACTGGGCTAAAAAAGTGCACACCTTTTTAAATTGAATTTGGGGTGCTGCCTTTGTTTTTTTGGATCGATTGATCTATCTATCTATCTATCTATCTATCTATCTATCTATCTATCTATCTACAATATGAGGAAATGGCTGCAGCACTCCAGCAATAGAGGAAAAATCCTAAGCCTCTTTTTCGGCCTTGGGTACAGGATGGAAATGATTCGGGCACACATGCTCTTTGTCCAGCAGTCACTAGCTGGTGTACCCAGATTTTATACATCATAGTTAAAAAAGAAAGCAGCACTCAACAGATCTTCCTTCTGCAGACTTTATTAGGGGTGAGGGTTACAGCAGTGCAAGGAGGGGGAGCAAGATGGACTACGGCTTGCCATTGTGTATGGTGTGCACTTGCAGAGTGGAAGTGCACACCGCATGAAATGGCAAGCCGTAGTCCATCTTGCTCCCCCTCCTTGCACTGCTGTAACCCTCACCCCTAATAAAGTCTGCAGAAGGAAGATCTGGTGAGTGCTGCTTTCTTCTTTTACTACGGATCACTAATGAACTTTGACATGAATGAGGGGCCTGGATTAGGCAATTATTAAATGGTATAGTGTGTAGTGCCTGGCACTTCTAATTTGTTATACATCATCTCAAATTAAGCAATCAATACCTCTATTATCAAAATTATAACATTGTACAGTGTATTTTCAAATCCCTTTTACCATCCCCTTATGTGCTTGTACATCATACTAGATAAAATGAACATTTTGTACCTATTCAATACTGAGTTAGGCTCATAAATATGGTTATTGTTTAATAATTGGAACTCCCCCAGCACACATACTACCTCATTTTGCTAATTATTTATATAAAAAATGCTTATAGATAGTACATTTGCACTGCTTTGTGTCAATGTGTTTTCCGGCGTCCCGAATGTTGTACTGCACATGCGCACGCTTCCCTGTTGTCTTAGATTATCTCAGCAATGGGGGGGAGCTTTGGCGCCATTTTCAGTGTCTCCACATCACTGCACTATGCTCCCTTCTGTGAATGCCAACCATCCAACCACAGTTAGGGCAATGCGCTCTCTGTGTATCAATATTAATATCCAGCAGCCTGGATTTTTAAAGTGCAAGTGTGCTTTTTAAGCTATACATGTGCAATAGTTAAATTGTATATTCTTTCAAAACGGCATTTTGTTAACCTAATGCTTATAATGGGTGTTTATAGTAGGTCTCCATAAGTCTGCTGTTTACACACAAACCTTGGCTTTTGCATAATGCTTCCAAAACCTCTCAAGGTTTACCAACATCCCCATTAAGGCTCATCTGGAAAAACCCCTTTTGGTATGGTCAGGGTTTCACAAGGTACGCTCCACAGCAATAACCGTCTATTGGACCATTCAATCAACCCACCAGCTGTCTATAATAACTGCCGTATAAAAAGTGACTCAAGAGTGCGATGTTGTATGTGCACTTCTGTATTAATAAATATCTACGTGTCTGATACAAAATCACGTTAATATTAATTTACATTTAAGAAAATATTCTTTTTGAAACACGTGGTGATGTACGTCAGGCATAAGGAAAATGCATATTGTATAAGTATTCTTGGATGCGTGAGGCCTCCAATTCTTCAAACCCTCATATGATCTGAAAAAGAACAGGATAAGAACATTATTATGTAATAAAATATCCATATCCCAAAAGATGCTAATGACTAAGAGGCACGGCCTCGAAATACGCCTAGTGTTCCCCCTTACGGAGCATGTCTGTGATGATTTTATTATGGCATAAGGCAATTTGGATCCGAAAAAGTGGCACTCGAGAGTTTTTCAGATTACTAGTATATTGTTCAGTGTGGCAGCATGGCACCAGTTCAGACTGGTTGTAATGGGAGGTGCTATTTAAGTTTTTGGTTCTTTCTTTCTTCTTTCTTTCTTTCTTTCTTTCTTTCTTTCTTTCTTTCTTTCTTTCTTTCTTTCTTTCTTTCTTTCTTTTCTTTCTTTCTTTCTTTCTTTCTTTCTTTCTTTCTTTCTTTCTCTGAACAGCACCAAACTCAAATAATACTGAGGAGTGCCAAAGCCCAAAAATGCCCTGCCCAAAGGGAAGTGAGCATAGAAAATAATCAGGCAGCAATTTAAAATTAAAAAAAAGTGGACTTTTATTAGTTCGTGTGGCATGACATTTCAGTCGATGTGACCTTCTTTAAGTGCTTGATGAAGGTCACATCAATGGAAATGTTGCACCACATGGACTAAAAAAAGTTAACTTTTTCTTTTTTTGCAGTACTGCCTGATTACTTTCCATATCTATCTGTCTATCTCTATCTACAGTAGAAAAAAATCAGGCAGCACCTAAAGTAAAGTGGAATTTTACATGTCCGTGGTGTGACATTTTGGTCACTGGGACCTTTCTGTTTGAGAAAGGTCCCAGTGACCGAAACGTCACACCACAGACAAATAAAATTCCACTTTACTTTATTATTTAAAGGGATCCTGTCACCCCCAAAACACCTCAAAACCTATTAAAAGCTGTCCCTACAGCATAGTAACACTTACGCTACACTCCTTTTACCTCCTAAAAGCACCAAGTGAAATAGGAGAAAAATGTTATTATAGTACCTCATTATGGATGATAATGAGTGACTATGCTATTCATAGTCACTCATCCAGGCTCTCCCACTGCATGATATCACGCCTCCATAGGCGTGATCTTGGAATTTGATTAAAATGCGCGCCACCCCCCGCCGCTCTCCTGTGTCTCGGCCGGCCTGTAGTGGGGCTCGGTGACGCGATACGCGTCATTTCCGGCGCCGGGTGACGTATTTACACCCGCGCCGCTGTTGGCTTCAAGACCCGCACTGCGCATGCGCATGCGCAGTGCGCGTTTTGAAGCTAACAGAGCGGCGCGGGTGTATACGTCACCCGGCGCCGGAAATGACGCGTATCGCGTCACCAAGCCCCAATACAGGCCGGCCGAGACACAGGAGAGCGGCGGGGTGGCGCGCATTTTAATCAGATTCCAAGATCACGCCTATGGAGGCGTGATATCATGCAGTGGGAGAGCCTGGATGAGTGACTATGAATAGCATAGTCACTCATTATCATCCATAATGAGGTACTATAATAACATTTTTCTCCTATTTCACTTGGTGCTTTTAGGAGGTAAAAGGAGTGTAGCGTAAGTGTTACTATGCTGTAGGGACAGCTTTTAATAGGTTTTGAGGTGTTTTGGGGGTGACAGGATCCCTTTAAGGTGCTGCCTGATTTTTTTCTACTGTTGATGTTGTTTTGGGCTGAGCACTCCACACTTTATACCTAAGTTTGGTGTTGTACAGTTATTTTTCTATCTATCTATCTATCTATCTATCTATCTATCTATCTATCTATCTATCTATCTATCTATCTATCTATCGTGTATCTCAAAAAATAAGATATCCCCAAAAGAAAGTCATCCCCCTTTTTTTCCCCACATTTCAGAGCTGATAATAAAATAAGTCCTATCTGATAAGTAAACTCTAGTTGAGTACTCACAGCTGCATAAAAAATACACAGTACAGTGTCACTAACAGCAGATGAGTATGTGGCGCCCCTGCGACTAGGCGCCACAGGGTGGTATTACACTTTAATATAAAAATTGTGTTTTTCTTTCTCTGTAAGGTCATCAGTTCAGGGTTCACTCTAGGGAGTCTGAATTTCCACCTACTTAGGACCGCACCACTTAGAATAGGGGGAACCGATAATTTAGTAGGTCCCATAGGGTGGGGGCGGAGCCTAGGATAGAGGAAGAGTGACAGTTGACAGTTTACCTCAGACAGTGCTGGGAAGGCAGAGAGAGTGGTCAGGCCTGACAGACCAGTTGAAAGGAGGGTGCCCCATCTTTAAGTGGGGACCCAGGACAGAAGGCAACGGACCAGAACTGGTTGGAGCCGGCTGGTCACGTTGGGGAATCATCGGCATTGCTGGTAGCCGAAGTAGTCAGGTGTTTATCACTGACTATAGACCGACGAGCTGCGGGCCTAACATAACCGGGTTGCCGTGCGCACCACAAGGTACCTCACCCCTCAGGACCATAACAGATCCATAACCGGTGGGATAACAGCCCGATTACCGACGTCGGGGGAGATTTGGCTCCTCTTAAATCTGGGAAAGGATAACCGTGCCTTACTGACAGAGATCAGGGGACTGGCGGGAGAGCTCTGCAAGGGTGGAGAGACAAAAGGAAAAGTTTATCCCAGAAAGCCATAGAAAGAAAGACATCTAGAGACTCCATTAAAGGAAACCTGGAGCTGGTTACTGACCCCTGGTAAACAGGATTGTACCGTATACCATTAATATCTGCCGATACCTATTAAAGTGGATTAAACGTTCTTTGGACTCTGTTTTCCTTACCGTGGTGCCCGGAGGGCTTAGCAACAGCAGCAGCTCAGCAGAGGGGTAAGAACTGCAGCAGCACCATCTCCATCACTGCCCTCCCTCATCATCTTCGCTCATTCCTGCCCTGAGGTAAAGCTCCACCTGGGGGAGCTGTACCACACTTTGCTGCCACAACCATCACCTCAGCGGCCGGCTGGCATCGCCAGTACCAAATTACCGGACACTACAGGTGGCGTCACGATCCCCTGTAAATAACCCCTTTTATCCCCCATCATCATGATCTACCACAGTTGGTCAACAGGGCACGGCACCGGGATTCCGTCCATCCGTGACTCCCTATTCAGTACACCTGATGACCGAGTACCCCATCCCTTAGCTCTGGTTGATTCAAGTACAGTACCAGCACCCCATCCTTAAAACAAAAAACTTTTATACTTACCTCATCCTCCGCCACAGGGCTTCCAGTACTGGCAGGACCTGTACTTATAAGCCATGGAGCTCATGGGACCCGTAATCAATCAGCTCCTGGAGTCAGTATGTCCATTTTTCTCACCCTAGGAGCTTATTGGTCGAGGTTTACATGTCCTTGAAGAAAGCTTCAATATCGGTGATTTCATCAAGGACCTGTGAACCACGACCAATCAGCCACCAAAGTCAGCATGTTCCGCAACGAGTACCGAGTACCGGGACCTACTTGTTGCGAGTATAGCGAGTCCGAATATTGCAGTACTCACTCATCCCTAATGGTGACACATCTAGGGTGGGGGCTATAAGAACAATGAATGGGAGCACATTCAGGGTTGGGGCTATAAGAAGAATAGATGGGGGAAGATCTAGGGTGGGGGCGATAAGAATAACGGATGGGAGCAGAATCAGGGTGGGGGCTATAAGAACAGAACAATGGATGGGGCAGATCCAGGGTGGGGGCTATGGAAATCCATTGTATATTACAGTTCTCTTTCTCATAGTCTATAATATGCAGTCACATACTGCTCTGCTATCTCCACTTGGCTCCCTTCTTCTCTCATATATGTTTTATTTTCATCCTTCATGGTGCGTAACTATGAGAAGAGATCGGAGATTCTCCCAAAGTGAGTGTCCCTCACTGCTGAGTATTTGGAGCAGAGTAGCAGGGAGTGGGTTTCATCCTCCAGAGCCTCCTGATCACAGTGCTGGCACAGTCTGTCTATCTTTATATATCTACCTAGTACTAAAAAAGCATAATAAGCAGCATGGTAAGAACCCCATGTGTGCAGATCCCAGGATTTTTGATCAAATCCAATCAAGCTGAAAACACTTAATCTATTACGAAGTTTTTTTTCTCCCATATTAAAAATGCATGCAAATACATTAAATAAATGAAACTGAGAAACTGCTAATTTAGTCTATCTAGTTATCTATTATCTATCATCTATCATTAATCTATCTACTATCTATCTATCTATCTATCTATCTATCTATATACCTCTATTACCTATATATCTGTATATCTATCTATCCCTCTATCATCTATCATCTATTTCTATCTCCTTATAATCTAACTATTATCTATCTATTTTTCATCTGTCTATGGTATCTATCTATCTATCTATGTATCTAATTATATATACATACTAACTGTAGTACCCGGCTACGCCCGGGTTAATAAATAACTACTGTTAGCTATAACAAAATAGAATTTGAATATGTCATATTAATGACCTGTAGGAAAATAGAAGCTGAGCTGTGATTGGTTGCTATAGGCAGCCTAATAAATCTCCAGCAAACAGTAAACCCACCCCCTGGCCATGCAGTATATGTTACCTCACACATACACATAATAGACAGCTCATGTGACTGACATCTGCCTTAATTCCCTATATGGCACATGTGTTGCACATTGGCTGTTTTTAATCAGATGTTTATGTTTGGAAAATAAAGATAGCACACGTATGAGGCGAGTTGTGTGAGGTGATTTGTGCACATCTGTGTCTGTCTGTGTGGTGTGTGTGTCCCTGGGGTGTGTATGTTTGTGTCCCTGTGGGGGGTATGTGTGGTGTGTGTCTCTGTTGTGTGTGTCTCTTTGTGGTGTGTGTGTGTGTGTGTCCCTGTGGGGTGAGTGCATGTGTCCCTATAGGGTGTGTATGTGTGTGTGTCCCTGTGGGGCGGTCTGTGTGGTGTGTGTGTGTCCCTGTGGGGTGAGTGCATGTGTCCCTATAGGGTGTGTATGTGTGTGTGTCCCTGTGGGGGGGTCTGTGTGGTGTGTGTGTGTGTGTATCTGTGTTGTGTGTGTCTCTTTGTGGTGTGTGTCCCTGTGGGGTGAGTGCATGTGTCCCTATAGGGTGTGCATGTGTGTGTGTCCCTGTGGGGGGGGGGGGTGTCTCTGTGTTGTGTGTGTCTCTGTGTGGTGTGTGTCTCTTTGTGGTGTGTGTGTGTCCCTGAGGGGTGAGTGCATGTGTCCCTATAGGGTGTGTATGTGTGTGTGTCCCTGTGGGGGGGTCTGTGTGGTGTGTGTGTGTCTCTTTGTGGTGTGTGTGTCCCTGTGGGGTGAGTGCATGTGTCCCTATAGGGTGGCTATGTGTGTGTGTCCCTGTGGGGGGGGTCTGTGTGGTGTGTGTGTCTGTGTCATGTATGTCTCATTGTGGTGTGTGTGTGTGTCCCTGTGGGGTGAGTGCATGTGTCGCTATAGAGTGTGTGTGTGTCTCCTTGGGGGTGTGTGTGTGTCTCTATGTTGTGTGTGTCTCTTTGTGGTGTGCGTGTGTTTGTTCGGGTGTGTGGTGAGTATCCAATGTTGGGGCTGCACCTTAGCGACTATAAACTTGCTGTTACTCTTTGTGTGCGTGTGTTGTGTATACATGTCCCCGTGTGTGGTGAATATCTCATGTTGGGGCCCCACCTTAGTGACTATATGCTGGTATGTGCTGTAAGTCTTTGGCGCTATCATTAAGCTCCTCTCATTCACAACTGTCAACTGGTAACTGTCACTTTCTCTCCATTATTTAGATAGGGGCAAAATTGTTTGGTGAATTGGAATGCGCGGATTAAAATGTCGCCTCACAACATAGCCTGTGACGCTCCCGGGGTCCAGACGTGTGACTGTGCAAAATTTTGTCTCTATAGCTGACAGCTGTCGATTTTCCTCCAATATTTTTCCATTCACTTTTTCCCCATTGTGTAGATAGGGCCAAAATGGTTTGGTGAACTGGAACGCGCAGGGTTAAAATTTCGCCTCACAACATACGCTCCCGGGGTCGAAACGTGTGACTGTGCAAAATTTTGTGGCTGTAGTTGCGACGGTGTAGATGCCAATCCTGGATATACACACATACATACACACATTCAGCTTTATATATTAGATTGTCTATATATCTCAATCTAGCTATCATGTAACTATCTGTTTACCTATCTATTTCTATTTATCATCTGTCTATATCTACATAAGGTGGTCGTCACACGGTTCAATTTGCAGAACGATATTGTTAGCGATCTCATGCACGCGTGATCGCTAACAATATCATTCACATCGGTGGTGAGCTGTCCACACAGGCAGACTCACCAGCGATGTGGAGCAGCGAGATCGCTGGTAACTAAGGTACACATCAGGTTACTAGGCGCCGCGTGGCGCTTAGTAACCCGACGTTTACCATAGATACCATCTCCCAGCATAGGCTCTGCCGCTAGGAGATCGTTCATCGTGGTGTCGCACACCACGATGACGCAGATTGATCAAGCGTTTATCGCTTGATATGAGCTCCTGCTCTCATATCTGCGATCAAACAATCAAGCAATTTTACATTGTAAAATCTCTTGATTACACGCAGCGATGCACAAACGATATCGCTTAAGCGATCAAAAAGCAGATCGCTAAAGCGATATCGTTCAAGAAATTGATGCGTGTGATGGCCGCCTATTATCTATCTATCTATCTATCTATCTATCTATCTATCTATCTCTTCTCTTTTTTTCTCTTTGTTTTCTCTTTTTTTTTCTCTTTTTTTTCTCTTTTTTTTCTCTTTATTTCTCTTTTTTTCTCTTTTTTTTTATCTATCTATCTATCTATCTATCTCTTCTCTTTTTTTCTCTTTGTTTTCTCTTTTTTTCTCTTTGTTTTCTCTTTTTTTTCTCTTTTTTTTCTCTTTTTTTTCTCTTTTTTTTAATCTATCTATCTATCTATCTATCTATCTACCTATCTATCTACCTATCTATCACTCTATCATCTAGTGCTGTTTTACACAATGCAGAAGTTGGGATTAGCAATAGAAAGCTCATATGACCTCCGGTGCAACTGGGCAGACTTCTCAACAATGCCTTGCAGCTATTAAATCACACAATATAGGATAATTTATCATAGCCTGTAGAAAATTTGAGGAAGGGAAATGCAGCGCCGCCCCCATTTTTGGGTGACTCTGTGTAGTACGAGCATGTCATAACCCATAGCCATGTAAGTGAGGTCATTTTGACAATACAAACGGTGTGATTGCATAAAAGGGCTTGAAAGTGGTTTGGATAAAGTCCTGGAAGGTCTAGAAGTGTTATATTATATCTATATATTGGAGCACCTGTGATGGCATTTTTTTACGTCACTGTTGATTTTGATTTTGAAAACATTTGATCATCTGTAATATCCATGTATAGACCTCACCTCTATTCAGCCTATATCTATTTATCTGTCTGACAATCTCATATTTATCTATTTGGTAATATATCTGTGCTGCCATCTAGACCTCTGTATACCTGCCTACATTTTAGGTGTTTGTGTAGTTCTGTCCTTTTACTCTTTGTCGATTATGCATATGAGCGTGTTTTATCCCCGTCTATCTAGATTTGGCTTTTGATTTATTGTTAAGTAAACATTTATTGATGCAGACATGTTCATATAATTGGTTGCTCTTAGACCTGGGGCAGAGATCAAAGAGTTTCCTTCCTTTTTGGCTCCTAATACATTATTCTAATCTATTTTATTACCCCAGAGGTATTACTAGATCTAGCTTTGGGCTTGCAATGATAATCATCACACTTTTTAAAATATCTTAATATAGGTTTGGAGAGAATTTATTACAAGGATTGGAGATACATCGTTGAATGCATATCCTTTGCTTTAGTGGGGGCTTGATCCATACTTTAGGAGGTGGTCTCGTTCTGTAGGATACACAGACCCGATATATGCACCCTGCCTGTAGATTAATGTTATATTCAGCAGTTTTACAAAAAGTGATAGGAAATTTCAAAGAATTATATTGAGCATGATTTAAAGAGAACCAACCACCAGGATGTAACCCTGTGTAAACCAGTGCAGCAGGTGATTGACGTGTGCAGCATAATATCACTATTAGTGTTTTTTCTTTTTCCTCCCCTGTGGGCTTGTCTTTCTGCTGTAAAACGATCTCCCCTGGATAAATCTGGATGAGGGGAAGGGGGTTTGGTTTACAGCAGAAAGACAAGCCCACATGGGTGGAATAAAAAAATAACCCAAATAGTGATGTCGTACTGCACACGTCAATCACCTGCTGCACTGATTTACAGGGGGTTAAATCCTGGTGGTTCATTCCCTTTAAGCAGTGAGAAATAAAACGTGTACATCTTAATCCATGTTGTATAAGATTATTTATGTTCCTGGCATGTTTGGCCACTGAGGAAATTCTTAATAGTGATGTGAATTAACATAAACTTTCCAGTGTTAGAGAAAGATCTCTATAAATCGCCCATCTCCAGGACTATTACTAGTATCCCAACTACTATTAAAAATTGAAGAAACAGGTTCACCACCTCCATTTATTTTATGTGGCCATTTATGTAGCATGAGCGGGCAGAGAAGCTCCTTTTCCTCGTGCCTGAATGAGTCACTAGAAATAGGCTTTCTGCCAACATAATATCTCCTTACAAATAAAGACTATTAATGGCTTCGTCATCTGGCAATCACTGATCAGATTCTGATCTTAATCGCTCTTCCTATTCATTACATTGTTGTGCAATTATCATCATACTGCACTCCACACCTGCACTGTCACTACTGTGTGTTATATGCAGAGAACCCTCCCTAAGGCTACATTGTGGCCCTCCTCTCCATCTGTATTACACAACCTCATTCTTGTGATAGCGTACAAAGCTGTAACCCTTTCTGCACCTGAGAAGTATTCTGGCAGTGTAGCATGAATCTGTTTATTCTGCATGCTGATATAGCTCATATATTCCTGGTATACACCTGTCCTGGATCAAGGCTTTGCTCCCCTTAACCTGGTCCACAAATTCTGTTGTACTCCATGTCAGGCTTTGCAGGTGGTCCAGTATGCTCCCATTTGTTCATCTGCCTAGGGCCAAATAAGGCTCACCAAGACAAACATCTGTGCCTTGTTATAAAGCCTTTGTTTTCCTGCTTCAGTCTGCTTGTAGTATCAAATGCTTGTGCTACCGTCATGTGTTCCTGAAATCCTTAGTAATTGTGCTGCCTGCTTCCCTGTTTCCCGACTGACTGGGTCTCCTGTGCATATACTTCCTGCTTCCCAGTCTCCTATGTGCCTGCAGTCCCCTGAGCTTGTATTACCTGCATCCCAGTCTTTTGTCTTCCTGTGGTCTCCAGTGCTTGTGTCACCTGTTCCCAGTCTCCTGTGGGCCTGCAGACCCCAGTGCTTATGCTATCTTCATCCCAGTTTCCTGTCTTTCTGAGGTCTTCAGTGCTTGTGTTTCCTTCTTCTCAGCCTCCTGCCTACCTGAAGTCTCCAGTTCTTGTGCTGCCTGCATTGCAGTTTCCTGCCTGCAGTCTCCATGCTTGTGCTACCTGATTATTGTTATCCAGTCGGCCTGCAGTCTCCAGTGCTTGTGCTTTCTGCTTCACTGTCAGCTTACAGTTTCCAGTGCTTGAAGTACCTGCTTCCCAGACTCTTGCCTACCTGCAGTCTCCAAAGCTTGTGTTATCTGCATTGTAGATTCCTGCTTGTGGTCCTCAGTGTTTGTGCTACCTGTTTCCTGATTTTCTGTCTGCCTGCGGTCTCAATTACTTGTGCTACCTGCTGCTTGGTTTCCTGTCTGCCTGTTGTCTCCATTCTTGTGGTTTCTGTTTCCCATTCTCCTGCCTACCTGCAGATTCTAAATTTTATGCTGCCTCAGTATCCTGTGTGCCTCCAGTATCCAGAGTTTGTGCTATCTCCTTCCCAGTCTCTTGTCTTCCTGTAATCTCCAGTGCTTGTGCTACCTGCTTCCTGGTTTCCTGATTGGCTACGATCTCCAGTGCCTGTGCTTTCTGATTTGCAGTCTGCTACCTGCCTGCAGATTCCAGTGCTTGTGCTACCTGCTTTTCAGTCTCCTACCTGTAATCTCCAGTGCTTGTGCTACCTGCTTCCTGGTTTCCTGATTGGCTATGATCTCCAATGCTTGTGCTTTCTGATTTGCAGTCTGCTACCTGCCTGCAGATTCCAGTGCTTATTCTACCTGCTTTGCAGTCTCCTGCCTGTGGTCTCCAGTGCTTGTGCTGCCAGCTTTCTGGTTTTCTGTCGGCCTGTGATCTCCTGTACTTGTGCTACCTGCTTCCTAGTCTCCTGGCAGCTTCCAGTTCTTCTACTTTCCATTTCCTGTGTGCCTCACCTGCCAACTGTACCAACCACCATGGACCATGTGTCCAGCTGGACCTTGGCTTGGAGGATCCATCTCAACAGATGAGTCAAAAGAATTCCACAGAGCTTTACAGACATCATTATCACTGTCTCCATTGGGCCTCACAATCTAAATTCCCTATCAGTATATCTTTGGAGTTTAACGTTCTAACTTACCATCCATGCCATACTAGAGAAAAAGCAGCATCAGAAAAAACTTTGGCATGGATGGTAAGTTTTTTCTGATGCTGCTTTTGGCATGGATGGTAAGTTTTTTCTGATGCTGCTTATTGGCATGGATGGTAAGTTTTTTCTGATGCTGCTTTTTCTCTGGCATGGATGGTAAGTTTTTTCTGATGCTGCTTTTTCTCTATGGCATGGATGGTAAGTTTTTTCTGATGCTGCTTTTTCTCTTGGCATGGATGGTAAGTTTTTTCTGATGCTGCTTTTTCTCTAGTAGTTTTTGTACAATTGAGTTTAACGTTCTACAAATAATTTGTGTAGTTACTTTAAAATGTGAGAGCATCTTGGTTTCCTATTTGCCTGCATGCATATCAATTGCATTTATTAAATAATATGTAAGGACATATAATCTAGGGGATTCCCTAGGTTAAAGCAGCAAATTTCTGATGTATCACTGTTTAGCTGTAAAATAGAATATCAGATTTCCCTGTGCATTAATAATGTGTTTCTATTGCTGTAATTAATTTTTACAATTATGGATGTAGTTTGCATTTAGTATTTGGCTGCTCCATCCCACCGAGTTACTGTCTCTATCCCCAATACCCTATAGATCATAATGCTGTGAAAGCTGCATCAGTATGTGTCAGTCTGTTCACTCTAATTTACAGTACAGACCAAAAGTTTGGACACCTTCTCATTCAAAGAGTTTTCTGTATTTTCATGACTATGAAGATTGTAGATTCACACTGAAGGCATCAAAACTAGGAATTAACTCAAGTGGAATTATATACTTAACAAAAAAGTGTGAAACAACAGAAAATATGTCTTACATTCTAGGTTCTTCAAAGTAGCCACCTTTTGCTTTGATTACTGCTTTGCACACTCTTGGCATTCTCTTGATGTGCTTCAAGAGGTAGTCACCAGAAATGATCTTCCAACAGTCTTGAAGGAGTTCCCAGAGATGTTTAGCACTTGTTGGCCCTTTTGCCTTCACTCTGCTGTCCAGCTCACCCCAGACCATCTCGATTGGGTTCAGGTCTGGTGACTGTGGAGGCCAGGTCATCTGGCGTAGCACCCCATCACTCTCCCTCTTGGTCAAATAGCCCTTACACAGCCTGGAGGTGTGTTTGAGGTCATTGTCCTGTTGAAAAATAAATGATGGTCCAACTAAACACAAACCGGATGGAATAGCATGCCGCTGCAAGATGCTGTGGTTGCCATGCTGGTTCAGTATGCCTTCAATTCTGAATAAATCCCCAACAGTGTCACCAGCAAAGCACCCCCACACCATCACACCTCCTCCTCCATGCTTCACGGTGGGAACCAGGCATGTAGATTCTATCCGTTCACCTTTTCTGCGTCGCACAAAGACACGGTGGTTGGAAACAAAGATCTCAAATTTGGACTCATCAGACCAAAGCACAGATTTCCACTGGTCTAATGTCCATTCCTTGTGTTCTTTAGCCCAAACAAGTCTCTTCTGCTTGTTGCCTCTCCTTAGCAGTGGTTTCCTAGCAGCTATTTTACCATGAAGGCCTGTTGCACAAAGTCTCCTCTTAACAGTTGTTGTAGAGATGTGTCTGCTACTTGAACTCTGTGTGGCATTGACCTGGTCTCTAATCTGAGCTGCTGTTAACCTGCGATTTCTGAGGCTGGTGACTCGGATGAACTTATCCTCTGCAGCAGAGGTGACCCTTGGTCTTCCTTTCCTGGGGCAATCCTCATGTGAGCCAGTTTCTTTGTAGCGCTGGATGGTTTTTGCAACTGCACTTGGGGACACTTTCAAAGTTTTCCCAATTTTTCAGACTGACTGACTTTCATTTCTTAAAGTAATGATGGCCACTCGTTTTTCTTTACTTTGCTGCTTTTTTCTTGCCATTATATAAATTCTAAAGGTACCGTCACATGCGGCAATATTGCTAGCAATTTCACTGGCAATTTGCTGGTTGCAGTGAAATCATGGACACATTGTTCTATTTTGTTGCCGTGTGCCAATGGAACAATGTATCCATGATTTCACTGCAACCAGCAAATTGCTAGTGAAATTGCAAGCAATATTGCCACGTGTGACGGTACCTTTACAGTCTATTCAGTAAGACTATGGGTACCTTTACACACGGCTACATTTGTAGCTTGTCACCAGGTAACTTACTGGTTGCAGTGAAATCATGGAGAGATTATTTCATTTGTACACAGCAACATGATAGAACCATGTATCCATGATTTCACTGCAACCAGTAAGTTACCTGGTGGCAAGCTACAAATGTAGCCGTGTGTAAAGGTACCCTATCAGCTGTGTATCCACCAGTCTTCTGCACAACACAACTGATGGTCCCAACCCCATTTATAAGGCAAGAAATCCCACTTATTAAACCTGTCAGCGCACACCTGTGAAGTGAAAACCATTTCCGGTGACTACCTCTTGAAGCTCATCAAGAGAATACCAAGAGTGTGCAAAGCAGCAATCAAAGCAAAAGGTGGCTACTTTGTAGAACCTAGAATAGAAGACATATTTTCAGTTGTTTCACACTTTTTTGTTAAGTATATTATTCCACATGTGTTAATTCATAGTTTTGATGTCTTCAGTGTGAATCTACAATTTTCATAGTCATGAAAATACAGAAAACTCTTTGAATGAGAAGGTGTGTCCAAACTTTTGGTCTGTACTGTATGTATGTATTATATGCATGTAACCTCTTTTCAGAATGTACAGAACCATGGAATTAATGTTGCTTTAAAAATTAATAATAATAGATTTTAAAGAAAAGCTGTCATGTGTAAAAAGACTATGAACCTTCAGATATGAAGTTAATCTGCAGGTTAGTAGTACTTGAAACATGCCCGACATCTGTACATTAAACCCCGCTGCCGGGAGGAAACGAACTAGGGCTTATGCTATCTTCTTCTCAGTCACCTGTCTTTCTCGCTGACGGGAGGAGAACTTTAATGCTTTTGGCACCATGCAGGTTTTAGTCACAGGGACGGTACTGGTACGGGATCAGTCCCAGCTTTATTAAGAGAGGCTGTAACTGCTCCAAAACAGACTGATGGGAGTTTCTATTCTGAAGCGGCTGTCAATCAGTGTGGGGGGGCTTAGTTACAGACACAGCTCACTGTACACAGATCGGTGACTGATCCTGTGCCGGCACCACCACCATGACTGAAACCCAAACACTACCGGGAGGAGGGAAGATTTTTTCCTCTCAGCAGCATGATTCAATGCAGATTAGCCCTATATCGGCAGTATAATAGCATTTTAACACTTGACAGGTTCCCTTTAAGTGACTGTCCACCCTGGCACTGAAAACTGGCTAAACATTTGTCATATTTGGTCACCTAAAGCTGATGCCCTCTGTTTATTTCCCCCTCCCTTCTCCCCTAAGACAGGGCTTTGGTTCTCCAGAATTCAAAAAGGATGATATAAAGAAGGAAGCTAGGTGGTAAGAATAAATCGCACCTCCCCGGGCTTTCCTGTGCTCTGGAAATGGAATATAGGGATAGACAAACCGAGGGCATCACATAGGATGACTATATGGCAAACGTATAGCCCCTATTCACTTCCAGGGCTGAGGGTATCTTTGGTTAAAGAGACCGTCAGTGTGTTTGGATGAGTTTGTGTGTATGCATGTGTAAAGCAATCCGGTTACCATAATGGGTTCCTATGAGGAGTGTTTCCTGCTCCAGTTTTGAGCTTTTTGAAAGCTCAAAACCGGATCAGGATTTAAAAAAATAAATGCAGATGTGACCCTAGCCTTACTCACCTATAGTGCCTGATGTGATGTGATATGAAAGTGTATGGCCCAGTTCACATCTAAGGCTGGGTTGTGTTTGCCTGTGTTTGCATTTGTATGCATATTTACCTCTAAAAATGCACCCAAACGCATGTGTAAATGCACCCATAGGCTGCAATGCAAAACACATTGCAAACGCATACAAAAACACGTCATTTTGCAAAGACGCAAAACGCATTTGTTTTTGTGAACGCAGCCCTAGACGCAGCAGCCCATGCATACAAATGCAAATGCAGCCAAAATGTAGATGTGAGAAGACCCTATGTGATTTTTACATGTACATCTTTTGTTGTATCTATGGGTAGGGTCACATTGACAACCTAAATTGCATTCACCGCATCCGGATCCGGATGCGGTGAACGCAATGGCGGGCACACACATTTTTTTACAAAAATGTGTGCTGAATCCCGCACTGCGGTCACCGGATGGCTCAGGATGTGTAATCCTGAGCCATCCGGTAACTGCCGAGGTTGCGGATCCCGGCTATTGCCGGGATCAGCAAACCTAGTAAAGAGTTAAATTGATTGGTAAATGACTGTTTGAGGTCTGTAGGGGGGGCTTAGACCCCCCCTACAGACCGGCCGCCCACTTCGGTGGCCTCCTACTACAATATCCCCGATGGCACGGGCTCATCCGAGCCCGTGCAAGTCCCCACACCCCCAGCCCCCCGAATTACTATACCGGGGTGCCTGCACCCCTCTGGTATAGTTATTCCTGTATGTGTGGTAAATGATATATTAAAGTAATGTAGTTCATATTTACGGGTCTTCTCCTGGCTCCTGCAGTGTTGTGCTAAATCCATGGGCGGGGCTGTTTGCGGCAGCCTCCGCCCCCTCATTTCTCATGGCCGCCCCCTCTTTGCCTCATCCATTGATGTGAGGCCGGACGCGTCATGAAAGGGGCGGGGCGCACGGTGTGACGCGATTCGCCCTGCCCCTTTCATGACGCGTCCGGCCTCACATCAATGGATGAGGCAAAGAGGGGGCGGCCATGAGAAATGAGGGGGCGGAGGCTGCCGCAAACAGCCCCGCCCATGGATTTAGCACAACACTGCAGGAGCCAGGAGAAGACCCGTAAATATGAACTACATTACTTTAATATATCATTTACCACACATACAGGAATAACTATACCAGAGGGGTGCAGGCACCCCGGTATAGTAATTCGGGGGGCTGGGGGTGTGGGGACTTGCACGGGCTCGGATGAGCCCGTGCCATCGGGGATATTGTAGTAGGAGGCCACCGAAGTGGGCGGCCGGTCTGTAGGGGGGGTCTAAGCCCCCCTACAGACCTCAAACAGTCATTTACCAATCAATTTAACTCTTTACTAGGTTTGCTGATCCCGGCAATAGCCGGGATCCGCAACCTCGGCAGTTACCGGATGGCTCAGGATTACACATCCTGAGCCATCCGGTGACCGCAGTGCGGTCCCGGCAAACGCTGCGAAAACTGCTGCCTGCATGATTTTTAACGCAGGCAGCAGTGCCGGATCTGGCCACCGGATGGCTTGTGAAGCCATCCGGTGTTTTGCATAGGCTCCTATGAGGAGCGTTTCCTGGTCCGGTTTTGAGCTTTTTTAAAGCTCAAAACCGGATCAGGATTTTGCAACAAAAACGGAAATGTGACCCTGGCCTAAGTTGGCATTATTTAGATATGAGGATGTAGTCCTATGTATTACGGTACATTATTTGTACACGTGTATCAGTGTGCTTTTAGGGTCTTTAAATGTATATTCTTGCATGTCCTGGAAGATTTTACGTTTATACGCATATCTGGGTGAAGGTTTTTTTTTTATTGTTTGGGTATGTGTGTGTGATGATACACTAATTTTGCATGTATTTGTATTATTTCTGTGAACATTAAGTGACAGTGTATGGATGTGTTGGTGTATCTTAAGGCCCAGTTACATGGTACGAGATCATGCACGATATCGCACAAACGTCATGGGTTTGGACTCGTTCAAACGACATCTTTACTACATCGTTGCGTGTAATACTGAGATATGACTATGATAAATCATTGGCAGCCGGGATAAGCAAAGTATACGGGAAGTGCATTGCTCAGGATTACAAATTTTGAGCAATGTGGTTACCGCATTGCAGATTTAACAACCGCTCCGAAAACTGCAGCCTGCATGATTTTTCACGCAGGCTGCAGAGCCGGAAGCGGTTTTTAGAATGGGTTCCTATGAGGAGCGTTTCCTTATGCGATTTTGAGCTTTTTGAAAGCTCAAAACCGGATCAGGATTTAAAAAAAAAAAAAATGCAAGTGTGACCCTAGCCTATATGTGTTTGTGTCTGCATGCTCATGTGTTTGTAATGTGAGTGTGTAAGGCTAGGGTCACACTTATAAAGCACAATCCGGTAACCCCATCCATTACCGGATGCAGTTTTGGACTGTACCTTCATACTTCTTAAAATTTGTGAAAATGCAATCCTCATTCCGGATCTGGATGTATTAATGCATCTGGTTTTGGAATGAGGATTTTTGCAATTTTCAAAACCGGATACGGAACTAGATCCGGTACCGCAAGGTACATTTAAGTACCTTGCGGTACTGGATCCGGTTCCCATAGGCACCCATGTTAAAAAAACGGATACAGTTTTGCAATTGCTGTGATAGACGCAGCCTGCATGATTCTTACCGCAGGCTGCAAAACTGGATCAGGTAACTGGATTGCCCAAATGGCAATTCTATTGCAGCCTATGGGCTGCTGATCTGTATCCGGTATTGAGCATTTTTAATGCTCATAACCGGATCAGGATGTAGAAAAAAAATATGCAAATGTGACCCTAGCCTAATACAAAGGTGTATGACTGAATCTGTTAGTGCATGTGATATGAGTGTGTATGGCTAGGGTCACACTAGCGCCAAGCATCCGCCAAAAGGATGCATTTTTTTTCATCTGAAAATGTCTGCAAATGGATGCGTTAAAGCACTCATTGACTCCAATACAGTAAACACATGGCCAAATTGGTATGCGTTTGTCACTATGTGTTTTTTTACAACACATCATAACGTGGTCTGCAGCATTTTTTGAGCCGTTTTAGGAAGCGTGACTGTGTCGGATGCGTTAATTTATCATTGCAGTCTATGAAAAACACATCTGTTAACACATGGTATGTATATGTACCATGCGTTAACCATGCGTTAATGCATGCTTCAAACATGTACACACATTTCATGTGAACGCCAAGGAAAAAACACATCGGGCCGATTCACATCTGTGCACCGATGCGTTTGCCAGCATTGCGCTAGCGCAGGTGGTAGCACAGCCAAGCGCATGGGTGCACAGATGCAGGTCATTGCACTTATGCCGCCATTACCTTGTATGGGCGAGCACGCCGCACTAGACCAGATGCACCGGAAACGCATAATGTGACGTTTCCGGTGCATCCGAATTTAGCGCATGTGCTGAGACACAGGCCCTTTCACACTTGCACTTCCGAGATGCAGTGCAGTGCTCTCTCCCATTCAAGGTAATGGTGGCGTAAGCACATTGTGTCTGTGACTACAACTTTGTGTTTGTGGAGTCTTATGTTTGTAATAATTATGTGTTTGTGTTGTGTATGTCTCTTTCAGTGATTTTACAGTTTTCAAATGTGTATTTGCATATGTATGTGTGTGTGTATAAGTGTGTGTACATGCGTGTGACTGTATGAGAGTGTGTGTAATGTAAAGGTGTATGAGTGTATCTGGAAGGATGTGTGATGAAGGTATGTGAATGTGGATCTGTAATTATTTGTAATGTGAGAGCACAATATTTCATCTGTAGTTGTGTTTCTGTATTATTCAGGTATGAGTCCATGAGGTTGTGTCAGTGCGGTAATGCATTTGTAATATATGTGTCTGTAATTTTAAGGTGAATGAAAGTATATGTGATATATTGTGATGCAAACATATGTGTGCATTTGTGTGTACTGTATGTGTTTGTACGTTTTGTGCATGTGAGCGCTGTGACTGTGTATGATTGTGTACCTGTTTGTATTATATGTGTGTAATGTGAGTGCTGTGAGTATGTATGACATGTACCTGTTTATATTACGTGAGTAATGTGTGTGCTGTGTGTATTATTGTGTACCTGTTTGTATTTCCTGTGGGTAATGTGACTGCTGTGAGTGTGTATGATTGTGTACCTGTTTTTATTATGTGTGTTTATTGTGTGTGTATGATTGTATACCTGATTGGATTACGTGTGTAATGTAAGTGCTGTGAGTGTGAATGACTGTGTACCTGTTTATATTTCATGTGTAATGTAAGTGCTGTGTGTATGGGTAGGGTCACATTGAAAACATAAATTGCATTCACCGCATCCGGATCCGGATGCGGTGAACGCAATGCCGGGCACACACATTTTTTTTCAAAAATGTGTGGTGAATACCGCACTGCGGTCACCGGATGGCTCAGGATGTGTAATCCTGAGCCATCCGGTAACTGCAGAGTGTGCGGATCCCGGCTCAGCAAACCTAGTAAAGATTAAATAGCTGCCCTAAATGACTGTTAGAGGTCTGTAGGGGGGCTTAGACCCCCTACAGACCGGCCGGCCACTTCCATAGTGTTCTTCAACAATGTCTCACTGTGCACGGGCGAGGAACCCGTGCATGTCATCCAAAGTGCCCCCCCCCCCCGTATCACTATAGAGGGGTGCATACACCCCTCTATTACAATTATGCTTTAATTATGTCATATACAGCAATAAGTGTCCCAATCGTAATGTCAGAATATATTTACATGTGTTCTGAGGCATAGCGAAGGGAATTCCATGGGCGGGGCTGTGTGCAGTAGCCTCCGCCCGCTCCTTCTTGATGGCCGCCCCCTCTGGCCGTAATCCAGTCTTGTGAGGGCGGGAACGTCGTTTAAGGGGCGTGGCTAACCGCGGCACTTAGTTAGCCACGCCCCTTTAACGACGTTCCCGCCCTCACAAGACTGGATTACGGCCAGAGGGGGCGGCCATCAAGAAGGAGCGGGCGGAGGCTACTGCACACAGCCCCGCCCATGGAATTCCCTTCGCTATGCCTCAGAACACATGTAAATATATTCTGACATTACGATTGGGACACTTATTGCTGTATATGACATAATTAAAGCATAATTGTAATAGAGGGGTGTATGCACCCCTCTATAGTGATACGGGGGGGGGCACTTTGGATGACATGCACGGGCTCCTCGCCCGTGCACAGTGAGACATTGTTGAAGAACACTATGGAAGTGGCCGGCCGGTCTGTAGGGGGGTCTAAGCCCCCCTACAGACCTCTAACAGTCATTTAGGGCAGCTATTTAATCTTTACTAGGTTTGCTGAGCCGGGATCCGCACACTCTGCAGTTACCGGATGGCTCAGGATTACACATCCTGAGCCATCCGGTGACCGCAGTGCGGTCCCGGTAAACGCTGCGAAAACTGCTGCCTGCATAATTTTAAACGCAGGCAGCAGTGCCGGATCCGGCCACCGGATGGCTTGTGAAGCCATCCGGTGTTTTGCATAGGCTTCTATCAGGAGCCTTTCCTGGTCCGGTTTTGAGCTTTTTTAAAGCTCAAAACCGGATCAGGATTTTAAACAAAAAAACGCCGATGTGACCCTGGCCTATGATTGTGTACCACTTTGTATTGTGTGTAATGTGAGTGTGTATGATTGTGTGCCTGTTTGAATTATGTGTAACGTGAGTAATGTGTGTATGATTATATACCTGTTTGCATTACATGTGTGTAATGTGAGTGTGTGTGAGTGTGCATAATTATGAACCTGTTTATATTACATGTGAAATATGATTGTTGTGTGTATGATTTTGTATGCTACCATTATGTGTGTGTAATGAGAGTTTGTATGGTCGTGTACCTATTTAACTTACAGGTTTGTAGTGTGAGTGTTGTGTGCATGATTTTGCACCTGTTTGTATTATGTGTGTGCAATGTGAGGCTGGGGTTCCACATAGAAGTCCGTTTTTGGAAGTGATTTTCATCACCAATCCGTTTTTTATAGGGTCCTTTTTGAGCCTCCTGCACTCCTGAACGTTTTTGGACGTTTGCGCATGCGTTTCCCATAGGGCCCCATGTTAAAAAAACGCATGCGTTTTTTAACTGATGCCAAAAACGTTGCATGCAACGTTTGTGGCTCAAAAACGGACAGGGCAATGTTTTGAGCTCCAGAGAAAAACGAACAGGGTGTTTATTACATCCAATCCATTTTTCTGTCAGTTTTTGGACTTAGAAAAAAAAATTAACAAAGATGAAGCCAAAAACGGACTGAGGGCTCATGTGGAACCCCAGCCTGAGGGTGTATAAGTGTGTACCTGTGTGTAATACATGTGCAATGTTAGTGCTGTGAGTGTATATGATTGTGTACCTGTGTGTAATACATGTGTAATGTTAGTGCTGTGAGTGTATATGATTGTGTAACTGTGTGTAATACATGTGTAATGTTAGTGCTGTGAGTGTATATGATTGTGTACCCGTTTGTATTACATGTGTGTAATGTGTGGTCTTGTATCTTCTGGTGATTGTGTTTCTTATACAGTATTTGTCTGTGTCATGTGAATGTTCATGTCTGACAGTGAATGTGTGTCATGTGTATGATGCCATGCATTTATTAACTATCTAAACGTGACAGATGTAAAATCCAATGTTTGTGACTTAATGATATTTTTTAACACTATTTAGGCACCTGTGATGGTTTCCCCCAATCCTCTGACTGTAGCTATCCTGGCGCACTCTATGCAGCATACACACTACACACGTGCTCAATATAACACCCAAACTCCAGTCAAAGTAGACCGTGTAAATCTTTATAACGCCTCTCCACAAGGACACCTAAAGTAAAAAATACTTTGATCTGCGAGTCGCATTCTGTTTTATTACATAAAGGTTAACTAGCCCTCCTAATGAACAATTATTACTCTATAAAACAAAAGAAAAAGAGTGAGCACGAGCGGAATATTAATTTGAAGCATAGTCATTCTATTCTCCGGGAAAAAAAAGAGGGGACATATTAAATAATAAAAAGCCAAAATGAAGCCTGATAGACTAATCTCCTTTAATAGACTGAATATAATACCAATCTCAATTCTAATTGTAGCTGAAAACCATTAAAAAGAAAACAAGTCGTGAATTGTTAACTTTCCATTTGCTGCTGCGGTAATCTTATCGGAATAAGATTCCTGTAAAATGTCAGGCTTTAATAAGGATATAAAATGGGTGGCATTGGATCTTCCATGTATCTATGTAGATGGCTTGTGGCGTAGACGAGGGGGAAAAAAATGAAAACATGATTTGGTGCTGACTCTGCTGACCAACAGCAATGCAAAAGAAATTCTAATAGACACCGGGTCCCAGCTGGGCAATGACATTAATTGCCTAAATCTCACGCTTGTCTGTGATGCAGCTTTCTCATTCAATCGCTCGCTCCCTCTCTCTCTCCTTCGCACTAGCTCACTCGATCTCTCTCTATTTCTCTCCACCCTCCCTGGGGATTTTAAAAATGCAGTATTTGAATTTTGGTGAGTGGTAAAGCCTCTGCCCTAGGACCCATTTGACAAATGAGAAGCCGTGCAGCATCAACACCAGCCGACTGAGCTTCAGTGAGTCAATCTCTCTGCTAGTCAGCAAGCTCCTGTTGGGAAACGCCGAGCTCCCTCTCTTCGCTGTCATTGAGGAAGTTACACTGACTCTTCATTAGGCTGCAGGCTTTGGTTAAATCCCTCGTTTTTTTGTATTCTATCCAGTTTAAGCGATTTCAGTTTTAATTTGCCTAGTTGCCTTAGCTGACAAATGAACACACGTTTCCAGCAGTAGGACAGCAAAAGGGGGAAACAAACGACAAGGACTTCTTTTTTTGTAACTTTAAGTAACCGCAGCTAAAAGACGATTTAAAACCTGCTGACAAGACAGGACAAACGTGCTTGCATGCTAGCCCCTTCACTTGTTCTACGTCGACTCCAGAGCAACACCATGCAGCATCCTCTGACGGGTGCAACCTGCGTGGCACTGCCGAATGTGGGCATGTGTCCACAGCTCTCTTGTGCCTTGACTTTTATGTACTTGCAGCAGGTAAGTTTCTCCTTGCTTTGCTCTCTTGCTTGCAGATGAACTTGGCTTTGGGTTTAGACTTTACATAGTCTAAGCTGGGGAAGTAGGGTTTTTAGTGGCAGACTGATGTAGATGATGTATGTAAAGCGCTGTGGAATTAATAGCACTATAGAAGTGAATACATATTCTATTATTTGGAGCTGGAATGTCTTAGGTGGCGAGGTTACGACATGAGTGTGCTAGAATCTCAGCATCTCTCTGCACACATTGCATGCTCTTATCTGGGAGTCATGGATGCAGCCGGCTGCTGTAAAGCTCGGAGAACATAACCTGGACATTAGACGATAACATGTAGCTGATTCTGCTTCATTATTGCTGGCCAGTCATTCATGCTTGTGTATCTGTACATTACTTGCTGCAGTCACAGGGAAGTGTATGCCTAGCGGATTTCTATCAAATACTAGCCGGCAATATTTTAATGAGATGTAAATGCCTCCTTTGTGAACCTGAAAAGCTCTACGTTAAAGCTTATATCCTAATAAAAGGGAGAGAGCACGCATGTTCCTGCACAACAACCAGGCAGGCAGCCTGCAAAGAGTTAATGCCTAGGAATTAAGCATTGCGCCAGTGTAAGTGGTTAAAGTGTGATCTTATGCCTGATTCTGCTTCCTAGGCTTTGCAGAAGCAAATGCCTTGATATATATCTCAGAAAGGGTGTCTATTTTCTAATCTCTCCCAGTCTGGACTGTATTCATTTCCTCACCTGTGACTTAAGTCTTCACAATGGCTATCTTTGTGCTGCATAATCAGAAAATGCTCCTTTTACTGTTATTAAATGGTAATGACCCTACATGTAGTATATGGAAATATGCTACAGAGCATGTCAATGGGGTGTCCTATGCACCAGAGTAGTGATAGACACACAGTAACGTCCAAACTTTATCGGTATACCATATGTCTTAGGACATACATATACGCCTGTATATAAGGCGCTGCAATCTTTGCTGCATTATTAGTGTGCACTCGTCTCCATTGTACTGTATGCTAAGTATACTGAGCCCATCATAAATCAACTATTATATTTTTGTGTGAATTTTTAATGTAATTTTTTAAACTTGATAGGACTCGGTGTAAAGTCCTGGCTCTCATTCATTTTACATTACCTGTACAATCCCATGCAGTAATAATAATGTCCTGCCCTGCATTCAGCGTGACGCATACATGTGGTTCTAGTAAAACATCCACACATTTTATTCGGTTATTCTTCACGCTGGCTCGTAAGTAATTTCATTAAAATAATGATAGATTTGCTCTGTAATATGGGATTGCTGTGGTTCACCTGGTGTCCTGGAATAGCTGGAGTTTCTTGCCTATGCAGTAAACAGGGAGACATGCGGCTCTTCCTCTGCTGCCCTATGGGCTTTGTTGTCACTTTAGCGTATTATAATATATGCATGCTAAAAGATTTATGTGTACATAGATTGTGACGGTGATTTGGGAACAGCAATGGGAGTTCATGTTTTTGCATTACCATTTCGAATTTGCATTTGATAAATGCTGAATACATCAACTTTCTAGGATTGCCTTGTTAATTACCTCCTTCCTTATATCTGTCCGTCTTTTATACTTTATAGAAATCTTTTATTTTTTAATGAGTTCTGGTTGCTTCATTCTGTCTGCTCGGTCATCAGTTTGGGCTTTTTTTCTTTCGTTATTTGTATATTAAGTAATACTCATTAAACGTTGGAGGTGGACAGGTCAGTAGGACCTTACAAAGGGTTGGGAGAGCTCCTCCATAGATGCAATTGTCTTCTAATGTAATCATTCCACTCCATCTGCAGCCCATTACTATTGCAGGTAAGGAGCAAAACCCTTTAAATATTCCCAAACCTGTATTATCCTGGCTAACAAGTCCTAGTAGTGTCTTCTTGTAGCCACATTGGTCATGTCCACTTTTTCTGGACCTGATGAGCACTTTGAGCCTCAACCTTTACTGGACCCAGGAATGACTAGTCTTAATATCATTATCTCAGGGACCTTTCTGATCACATATAGGGTTGATGAGTATCTCAGGAGTCCATACGTGCCTCATTGACTCATTGTCCCCTATGCAATCCTGTATAGAGCGATAAGGAATATACCATAACGATGTAAGCAGTGTGCAATAAAAAAAAGGCACCAATATTTACTGCCACTAGCTCCGAACGCCGTGTAAATTTTATATTTGTCCTGAATATTTTAACAGATACTTTTCGCCTTTGCCAGTAGTTTTTAACAGTTGCTTGCATTATTTATAAAGCAGGAAAATACATGCAGACGTCAACAGGCTGCCGCTATACACTTTATTGTTAAGGATAATACCACGTAAAGCACAACGGGAGGCGGACAATATCCTTATGGATGACAAGTTTGATGAAACACAACTAAATGTGAAGAAATGGCTCCAGTTAAGAAAAATTTAAAAAAAATCCCATTTTCTTTATGGCCATAGCTTTTTCTCAATGTAAATGATTTCCGAGAACTTCTGGTGTGTAAGTATTATGGAAATAGATGATTTTCTTGTCAACATTTTTTTGCTCCCCGCTCCAATTAGAGTTCCTTAAAGAATTGCCAGTTTCTGCATTGAGAGCATCTGCATTATACATAAGATGCATGATACAAAACGCCCCTATGAGTATAATAGCCTGATGTATATTTACAAAGGGAAACTCAATGGCTGCGGACGTCTTTTAATGTGTAGAAGGCTTCTGCTTTCAATAGAATTGCTCAGCTTTTAAGCCCACACAACTAGTTAACGTCCAAGATACCATTAGTTATCTAATACATGGCTATGTTGTGTGTCTTCTTCATTTTGTGGTGAACACTTGACACTGCATAATGTTTACATCTATGGAATTAATACTCTCATACAATGCGCCCAACCATACAATATATACACCCATACAATAATGCTTATTGTGATACACATACATGTAATAATACACCCAACACCCCACACATTCATACAATATACACATCTGAACGTTATATGTTACACCCAATATGTACACCCTTACAATAATGCTTATCCTGACAAGTATACATACCCTCATACACATACATGTAATAATACACCCAACACCCCACACATTCATACAATATACACATCTGAATGTTATATGTTACACACAATATATACACCCATACAATAATGCTTATCATGACAGGTATAGATACAGTGCTAAACACATGTAATAATACACCCAAACCCCACACATTCATACACTATACACATCTGAACCTTATATATTATATTATACACAAAATATACACCCATACAATAATGCCTATCCTGACAAGTATACACACACTCACACATACATGTATTAGTACACCCAAACACCCCACAAATTAATAAAATCTACATATTCAAACATTATATATAATACACAATATATACACAGATACAATATTGCTTATTGTGATACACACACACATGTAATAACACACCCAAGCCCTTCACACATTCATACAAAATACACATCTGAATATATAATGTTATATGTTATACACAATATATACACCCATACAATAATGCTTATCCTGACATTTATACATACAGTAATACACATACATGTAATAATACACCCCACACAGTCATACAATATACACATCTGAACGTTCTATATTATACACAAAATATACACCCATACAATAATGCTTATCCTGACATTTATACATACAGTAATACACATACATGTAATAATACACCCCACACAGTCATACAATATACACATCTGAACGTTCTATATTATACACAAAATATACACCCATACAATAATGCTTATCCTGACAGGTGTTCATACACTCACACATTCATGTATGAGTACACCCAAACACCTCACACATTCATAAAATCTACATAGTCAAACATTATGTATTATACACAATATATACACAGATACAATAATGCTTATTATGATACACATACATGTAATAATACACCCAAGCACTTCACACATTCATACAATATACACATCTAAATATATAACGTTATATGTTATACGTAATATATACACCCATACAATAATGCTTATCCTGACATTTATACATACAGTAATACACATACATGTAATAATACACCCCACACAGTCATACAATATACACATCTGAATGTTACAGTATATGTTATACACAATATATACACCCATACAATAATGCTGATTCTGACATTTATACTTACAGTAATACACATACCGTATATGTAATAATACACCCAAACACGTTCATACAATATACACATCTGAGCATTATATATTATACACATCAATACAATGTACCGTATATACCCATCAACAAAGCTTATCGTGACAAGTATACATACAGTGATACACATACAAGTAATAATACACCCAAACACCCCACACATTCATACGATATACACATGTAAACAGTAATATACAAAACATATATGCTATGCTATAATACACATCCATAAAACCTACACATGCATACATATAAACACCTCCATACAGTACAGCACATTCATATATTGCAGACGTCTATATAATACAGGCAGCTATACAATATATCCATACAATATACACATCCAAACAATAATATACATTATACACAATCTATACAATATTCTTCTATATAATAGACATCTGTATACAATGATACACACCCTCGCTATAATACACATCCATAGAACACACAATACACCTTCATAAAGTACATCACATTCATACGCTGAAAGCGTCCATATAATATATGCAGCTATATGAAATATCCATACAATATACACATAATATATACACCTGTAGATATCCACACAGTGACGTACATGTATACACTGCACATCATTCAATTGTAGACATCAATACAGTGATGTACTTAAAACACATATTTCAATACAGTGTACATGTTAATACAATAATATACACTAATACAGCATAATAATAATAATAATAATATTAAAAAATAGTAATATCCTAAACATACATCCGCGTCGTACACATAATGATGCTATATTGCTCATCTATAAGTTACACATCCATATAACACACATAATTTTACACTATCACACTGGCACAGCCTCACTATATACTGCACACCTCTGATTTACACTGGTGCTAGCTGATGAAAGTCTGATGTAGTGACCTATTCAATGCAGGGTTGAGTATAGAAATCTTTGTCTTTTTGTATGTGGATGGTAAAGCTACAGATCTGAATGTTGCTACATATTGGGGCCACATTGTTTTAGCTCTACAGGTCATAACTCTGAGTACAGAGAAATAGTACAGTGCAGTGGCGGGAGCTGCAGTCCCATGTAAAAGAAAGAAAAGGTGAGTTGCATAAAATGACAGTTCTGCTCCATTTATACATGAGTTGAAAAGGTGCTTCACCTCCCCTCCGCAATCCTGGACAAGATCAGAAAAGAGAGAATACTGTTTGGGGGCAGGTTCGAATACAGTGAAAGAAATTAGTTACACTTATGTATGTATATAGTTTACGTATCCACAGTATTAGTGTCATGGTGGCATATAAAGGTGTCGTTTATGATCCACTGTGTCTGTCCGATACCTGCAATGAGTAGAGTGTGAACGTGGCTCAGTTATTAAGGGATCACCTCCTATTTAGGGGCCAAAGAGCTATGAGCATTGCCGTATAAAATGTCCCCATCTGAGGCATCCAGTGAGGGATATGGTTTGTATACACTTGGAGTTACAAACTTTTCAAAATTGCACTTAACTACTTCAAGTTTACTTTATAGAGGTGTTATTTTGTATTAATAGGCACTAAGTTAATATTTCATAGGGCATTTTTTCGCCTTTTTGCACATATGTTTGTGCATGTTGAGTACTTTTGTATAACCAATGTACTTTTACCTTCAAATGTTTGTGTATTTGTTGCACATGTGTGTATATTACATACATTAGTAATAATAATAATAATAAAAAAGTAATAAATAAGTAATATATTACATACATAAATATTCACATACGGCCATCTAAGTTCACCCACATCGGGTCGTTCTTGTGGGTTGTGTACATCTCTGGGTCCATGTATGTGAGTATGTATGATTGTATCTTTGTGTGTGATTTCATCTTTGACTCACACTTACATCATGTTATTAGCCAAGTGAGTTTGCTGGGTAAGGGTGTGTAGTGTTTGAGTTTTCTGAGTATATCTGTTTGTGTGTACAATTTTATACTTTTATCATCACCTTTATGTTTGTATAAAATAAATCTTCATTTCCTTGTGATGTATCATTGCTTGTATTTGTGTTATTCTTTGTACAAGTATATGGGCACTTGTGTGATTCTTTGTATATTTGTGTGATTCTTTGTATATTTGTGTGATTCTTTGCATCATTGTATAAGTATTTGTAAACCTTTGTATTATTGTATACTTGTGTGATTCTTTGTATCATTATATGAGTATTTGTGTGATTATTTGTATCATATGAGTAGGGGTGTGATTCTTTGTATCATTATATGAGTAGCGGTGTGATTCTTTGTACTATTATATGAGTATTTGTGTTATTCTTTGTATCATATGAGTAGGGTGTGATTATTTGCATCATTATATGAGTAGTGGTGTGATTCTTTGTATATTTGTGTGATTCTTTGTAACATTGATAAGTATTTGTAAACCTTTGTATTGTTGTATACTTGTGTGATTCTTTGTATCATTATATGAGTATTTGTTTGATTATTTGTATCATATGAGTAGGGGGGTCATTCTTTTTATCATTATATGAGTAGTGGTGTGATTCTTTGTACTATTATATGAGTAGTGGTGTGATACTTTGTATCATTATATGAGTAGTGGTGTGATTCTTTGTACTATTATATGAGTATTTGTGTGATTCTTTGTACTAATATATGAGTATTTGTGTTATTCTTTGTATCATTATATGAGTAGGGGTGTGATTCTTTGTATCATTATATGAGTAGTGGTGATTCTTTGTACTATTATATGAGTAATTGTGTGATACTTTGTATCATTATATGAGTAGTGATGTGATTCTTTGTATCATTGTATGAGTGTGGTGTGATTCTTTGTATCATTATATGAGTGTGTGTGATTCTTTGTATCATATGAGTAGTGTGTGCTTCTTTGTATCATTATATGAGTAGTGGTGTGATTCTTTGTATCATTATATGAGTATTTGTGTGATTCTTTGTATCATTATATGAGTAGGGTGTGATTCTTTGTACTATTATGAGTATTTGTGTGATTCTTTGTATCATTATATGAGTAATGATGTGATTCTTTGTATCATTGTATGAGTAGTGGTGTGATTCTTGTATCATTATATGAGTAGTGGTGTGATTCTTTGTATCATTATATGAGTATTTGTGTGATTCTTGTACTATTATATGAGTAGTGGTGTGATTCTTTGTATCATATATGATAGTGTGTGATTCTTTGCATTATTGTATGAGTAGTGGTGTGATTCTTTGTATCATTATATGAGTAGTGGTGTGATTCTTTGTATCATTATATGAGTAGTGGTTGTGATTCTTTGTATCATTATATGAGTAGTGGTGTGATTCTTTGTATCAGTATATGAGTAGTGGTGTGAGTCTTTGTATCATTATATGAGTAGTGGTGTGATTCTTGTATCATTATATGAGTAGTGGTGTGATTCTTTGTATCATTATATGAGTAGTGGTGTGATTCTTAGTACTATTATATGAGCAGTGGTGTGATTCTTTGCATTATTATTTGTGTGATTCTCTGCGCCTTTGTAGAGTGTGTATGTGACTTTTATGTCATTATATGAGTACTGGAGTGATTCTTTATATTATTGTATGAGTAGTTGTGTGATTCTCTGCTCCTTTGTAGAGTGTGTATGTGACTCTTTATGTCATTATATGAGTACTTGTGTGGCTCTTTATGTCATGATATGAGTACTGGAGTGATTCTTTATATTATTGTATGAGTAGTTGTGTGATTCTTTTAATAGTGTATATGACAATATGACATCTAGTATGTTAGTTGAGTTATTATATTTCTGTTTTTATAAGTGCGCCTATGTTTATATTGATGTGGAATGCATTTCTTTAGTAAAGTTTCCAGTTGACACACTGTTTATGTGTTTTCTCCTGATATCATAGTATGATCGCCCCACTAAAACAACTTAGAAGCCCAGCTCTAGTGAGAAAATAAATCAACCCAATGTAAGAAAACACTTCTTTCACGTGTATTAATAGTCGCCTTGATGTAGGTGATTACCATATTCCACTCTCTTAGCAATACGTTATCAGATATATTCTATTTACTCACAAGAAAGCAACATTTTGTTACCGGTTGCTCTAAACACCGTTTTTAGCGAGTGGTCAAGCTGCCATCTGCTGGAGTTCACCACAATAAGTTATCTTACAGTGGGCCATGCCCTTGTCAACGCTCTCGGACTGTTCATTTGTGCTCCTCACTTAATGATGATGCATGGGGTTTATTTTTCAAAATGAAGTCATCCGTAATCTGGGAATAATTTAGCTAAAATGGAGACATTGCTCAAGGTGGACAAACCTAGATCGAAAGCAATTGAACTAAAACTTCTGGATCAACTTTTTTTTAATTAGAAAGTAGCCCGCAGTAGATCATTAATGGCGGCAGTGACTGGTCATTCTTAAGTGCTTAAACAGTAGAAAATTGGCATTTGTGAAGTGCTGGGCTTGCAGAAATAGGTATCAGCTGTGCGGGCCGATGGCCCTAAGGAGATGAAGAGAAGTCGAGCTGTTAGCCGTGTTCTTTAAATAGTGTGCAATAAGTCAATCAGCATCTTCGCTGAGTTAATTTGCTGTCCGGTGATGGGTTCTCCTCCTCCTTGTGTAATAATTCAAGTTGAACCCTAATATAATTACATTTACCATTCCTCGTAAAATATTATTTTGTTTACTAGCAAACAACAATCTCAGATTAGTTTATTGTATATATGTATATATGATAAATTGGATTGAGCAGTATATAATGTTACACTTATCTATAGACACTCAGGATCTATTTCTTATTTCCATCCCTAACTCGATATTGCAAATTTAGTATAAAATCAGAGCAATACCTTGTGCCTGTAAGTATTAATACAAGGCTACCCTTCATCGAGTTATCAAGCTTGATATAGTATGTTTCCGTTGTAAGCTATGGCTATCAGCATGCAAAAAAGATCTGTCATAGGATGATTCGTAACACTTTAGGGCTGTGTTTCCAGAAGAGACTTGTGCCGCAGGAACATAATCACTGCGGCAATTCACCTAAAATGTGAACCCATATGTTGGAGCGAGCTTACTCTGCAATCGGCTGTAACAGTCTATGGTGGAAGTACTGCATGTGTTATCTGCACTGCAGTCTAATGATGCTGCAGGCAGATTGCTCCACACTGCTTCTTGTCATTGCCATTCCCAGTTGATAGGGATGCTGCCTGGAATCTCAGCAGTGACGTGCGAGATGGGAAAAACCCCATCCCTCCCCCCTCCCAGCAATTGTGATCTCATGCAGCAGAAATTGCAACTCCAAATAGGGTTTGTGGAAAACAGGACCGTCATCTTGGTGGTAGACACTTGCCCTAAGCTTGAACTGGAGAGCAGCTCAATAGATCATGCTGTGATAACTGGATGTGATTACATAACCATGTCTGATAATATAAGCCGCACATCCAGAGGTACCAGAGGACTAATGCCTCAGCTGCTTTGTATCTGGGAATCACTGGCATCATGCTGGACATTGTATGGAGGAACAACAGTAAAAAACACGGAGGGTATATACAGATGTGTGAGCGTTCAGGCTTATGGCACTAAGTATCAATTATATTAACCTTATGGCAATCTGGAAAAAAAAACGTAACAATAATAATAGACAGATATAGATTCATAGATGATAGACAGATAGATAGATAGATAGATAGATAGATAATAGAGAGATAGATAGATAGAGAGATAGATGATAGATGATAGATAGATAGATAGATAGATAGATAGATAGATAGATAGATAGACTATGCCAACACTGTGATCAGGAGGCCATAGAGAACAAAACCCACTTCCTGCTACACTGATCCAAATACGCAGCAGTGAGGGACACTCACTTCAGGAGACTCTCACATCTCTTCCTGGATTTCATAACCATGAAGGAGGAAGAGAAAAAAACCTATATCCTGCTGGGGGAAGAAGAGAGAGCAGTGGAGATAGCAGTGCGGTATGTGAGCGAATGTCATAGACTGCGAGACAGAGAACTATGATATGCCATGGACTTCCATAGCCCCCCCTGGATCTGCCTCATCCATTGTTCTTATAGTCCCAACCCTGAATTGGTCCCCACTCATTGCTCCTACAGCTCCCACACTTGATGTGCCCCCATCCACCTTTCCTACAGCCCTACCCAAAATCCCTACAATCCCTATCCCTATTCCCTTTTGTACACTTGCTTTGGAAAAACTGATGTGTATTTAGTCCTGCCAATAAAGCTTCTTTGAATTTGAATTTGATAGGCAATGCGTAGATGAAAGATAGATATCTAGATAGACATAATATCTAATATCTATCTAAAATCCACCTTTTCACTTTGATTTAATGGCGAGCTGCCTGTTTCTTTTCATTTTGTGTTGAAGATAGATAGATAGATAGATAGATAGATAGATAAATAGAGATAGATAGATAGATAGATAGATAAATAGATAGATAGATAGATAGATAGATAGATAGATAGATAGATAGATAGATAGTAAAATAAATAGAGCAGCACAGCTACTCTCTGGGTGCAATATCAGTCCCGGCTCCTCTTCCTTCCACCTTAAATACAATACCAATCAACAGACTGCGGCACTCCTTATTCTTTTCAGGAATCCGCCTTTATTGGGCCATCAGGTGTACATACGATGTTTCGGGAACAATCTCCCTTCCTCTAGCTAGAGGAAGGGAGATTGTTCCCGAAACATCGTATGTACACCTGATGGCCCAATAAAGGCAGATTCCTGAAAAGAATAAGGAGTGCCGCAGTCCGTTTATTGGTATTAGATAGATAGATATAGATATATAGATAGAATAGATAGATAGATAGATAGATAGGTCGCCTGTGCCCATGCTGCAATAAAGAAGCCTTTTTCACATCAAAGGACTTGAGTGCTGCAACCTTATTTTTACGTAGATGATAGGTAGATAGATTATAGGTAGATCAAAGGAGATTAAAAAAAAAGAGAAACAGTATGGAAAATAAAAATATGATAGAGATTTAAGATTGATTGAGTGAAATATAGATAGATACCATAGATGATAGATAGAGAAATATGTAGAAAAATAGTAATACCCATATGGTACTGCAACGTTTTGGTCCCTAAGAAACTTTTCAAGTCAAAAGCTACTAAAACATTGCAACACCATATGGGCTAATAAAGTCCTTATTTCATTCAATTTTTGGAGTGCTGCCTTCCTTACTATTTTTCTACATTTCTACAACTGGAATGATTGCCCAGTAGGCCTTGCACCCGCAGTGCTGGTTCTGTGCTGCTCTGATATACATATTTGATAGATAGATAGATAGATAGATAGATAGATAGATAGATAGATAGATAGATAGATAGATAGATAGATAGACAAAAGACAATGGGGCTTGTGCCCGAAATGTTGCTGTGCCCATGCTGTAATAAAGAAGCCTTTTCACATTGAAGGACTTGAGTGCTGCAACTTTTTCATATAGATAGATAGATAGATAGATAGATAGATAGATAGATTAGATAGACTGGAAGATGAGCTTGTTAGCTCAAAACGTTGCCATGTCTGTGCCTTGAGCTAGATTACAAATCATTGCTGCATCAGATTGGAAGTGCTGTGGAATTTTTCGTCTAAGATAGGGCCACATCACACACACAGATATCTGTGCAAAGATTGTTCACAGATCTCTGGTTGCCGTGAAATCATGGACACATTGTTACATTTGTACACAGCCACAAAATGGATCAATGTGTCCATGATTTCACTGCAACCAGAGATCTGCAAACAATCTCTGCACAGATATCTGTGTGTGTGACCTGGCCCATAGATAGATAGATAGATAGATAGATAGATAGATAGATAGATAGATAGATATAAATATAGATAGATAGATAGATATAGATATAGATATAGATATAGATAGATAGAATAGGAAAATAACTTCAAAGCAGTTGCAGGGCCCACTGATAACCAAAAATACAATGGCAAATTATATAAAATACAAAAATTGAAGGCAGCACTTCCTTTTTTATTATAGATAGATAGAACAGTCAAGATGGACAGAAATAAAACAGATAGACAAGAGCAATATAAAATGGCTGATTGAAAGGAAAATATATCAGAAAAAAACACAAACATTTAGATTTTACAATAGAGATAATGCATTTGTTTAAATATCATTAAACAGAGAAATCCTGATAGACAGAGAGGCAGAAAGAGAGATGTAACTATAGACAAAGTGATACACAAAGATAAACAGAGTGATAGAGGGGATGGACAATGTTATAAATCTGAATGTGGTTGTCCATGGAGAATGGTGGAGCTGTTAATAAGAAATTGGGATATTATATCAATGAGATTTCCCGCCAATCACGAGCCGGTGAATGGCCGCAGTCTGTTCCAGTCATTATTTTGCATACAATGAATAAGTGAAGACATATTTTTTGGCAGCACATTGTACACAGGGCCATTTTCACATGAGAAATGTCAGCGCTTTGCCTACTTGAGTGAAAAGGAGCCACATTACCACAAATGCTCATTCGCCATCTGTTTTCCTTACAGCTGGGCCTTGATGGATCGTCCGGGGCACAGAGTAGATGTTTTTGTTATGTTTTCTGATTAATGTAACTGCTGTACAGTAGACGATCAACTGCTCTGTTTTCACTAACACACAAATGAGGCTTTGTGAATGTGCAGCATTGTGTGATTGCAGTGTGACACCATGCTGTCTGATCACCAGAGGGGGCAGTGTGGAGCTCGTCAGCAGCGTCTCTACTTAGGGGAACGTATAGCCTGCGTGTGACTGGAGCATCTGGCCCTTCCCTAAATGACACAAGAGGGATATCCATCACTGATTCCTGCCTATAATCATATGCATTCTTTTTAATCTGGTTATGTTTTTGTTGTACATTTTACAGTGATAATACACAATTCTTTAATATGGTGCAAACTCACATCAGCAGTAAAAATGAAGTACTGTATTTAGTTCACACACACATATATATATATATATATATATATAATTTTTATAGCCATATCTATCTATCTATCTATCTATCTATCTATCTATCTATCTGTCTGTCTGTCTGTCTGTCTATCTATCTATCTATCTATCTATCTATCTATCTATCTATCTATCTATCTATCTCTCATCTGTCTCTCTATTTAATCTCTATTTATCTGTCTGTCTGTCTATCTATGTGTTTGTCTGTCTATCAAATCAAATCCATTTTTTGACAGCACTAAATACACATTAGTTTTGCCAAAGCAAGTGTACAATAGGGAATAGGGATAGGGCATACCTACTGTAGTTCCTTCACGTTCATTGCCTAAGACCTATTGGGCCTCACGATAACTTCCCATTCCTCACTTCTCTTAAAGAGACATACATGCTGAAATTTATCATCCAATTCTTATAGAATATGGGAGGAATATAAGAATGTTTCCACATGAACAATAGAGTAATTCACTGAGGAATCAGGGGTGTCATTAATTACTGGGGGGTGCAGAGAGCGGCCTCTGAACTCTGGCGCCTAAAACAGTCCAAAGGGTACTTCGGCCTTATAGGAAGATTCCATTGTAAGTCAGGTTTCTTCTTACAATTAAAGGGGTTGTGCCATAAACAATTGTACATTTTAATTTATAGATGTTAGAATAAAAATATGTTCCACTCTTGGATCTGTTAAAAAAAAATGTTCCTGTCCCGAAATATTCTTATAAATGTGCTTCTGTCTAATGGATGTGTCCAACCATGCAGGAACAGATCAGATGTACCACAGCTCCTGGGCAGGGGAGGAAGGAAAAGAGTACACAGACATTACAGCTGAGGATTACAGAATATAAAAGTATATAGACATTACAGCTGAGGATCACAGAATATAAGTGTATACAGACATTACAGCCGGGGATCACAGAATATATGAGTATACAGATATTACAGCTGGGGATCACAGAATATAAGAGTATACAGACATTACAGCCGGGGATCACAAAATATTAGAGTATACAGACATTACAGCCGGGGATCACAGAATGTAAGAGTATATAGACATTACAGCTGGGGATCATAGAATATAACAATATACACACATTACAGCTGGGGATCACAAAATATAAGAGTATGCAGACTGAGTTGTGAAGCTCTGTGGAATATGTTGGCGCTATATAAATAAAGATTAATATTATTATTATTATTATTATTACAGCCATGGATCACAGAATATAGGAGTATACAGACATTACAGCCAGGGATCACAGAATATAAGGGTATATAGACATTACAGCTGAGGATCGCAGTTGATTCTTATTATGATGAAAAATATTTCATTGTTTATAAACTTGTTTTACATCAAAGAAAGAATCAGCTGTGATCCCTGGCTGTAATGTTGGAATACCCTTATATTCTGTGCTCCTCGGTTGTAATGTCTGTATACCCTTACATTCTGTGCTCCCCGGTTGTAATGTCTGTATACTCTTATATTCTGTGATCCCCGTGCTGTAATGTCTGTATACTCTTCTATTGTGTGATTCCCAGCTATAATGTCTGTATGCTTTTACATTCTGTGATCCCCGGCTGTAATTTCTGTATACTCTTATATTCTGTGATCCCTGGCTGTAATGTCTGTATACTCTTATATTCTGTGATCCCCATGCTGTAATGTCTGCATACTCTTCTATTCTGTGATCCCCGGCTATAATGTCTGTATACTCTTATACTTTGTGATCCCCAGCTGTAATGTCTGCATACTCTTCGATTCTGTCATCCCCAGCAGTAATGTCTGTATACTCTTATATTCTGTGATCCCTGGCTAATGTCTGTATACTCTTATATTCTGTGATCCCTAGCTGTAATATCTGTATACTATTATATTCTGTGACCCCAGGCTATAATGTATGTATACTCATATATTCTGTGATCCCTGGCTTTAATTCCTTTATCCTCTTATATTCTGTGATCCCAGGCTATAATGTCTGTATACTCATATATTGTGTGATCCCTGGCTTTAATGTCTTTATCCTCTTATATTCTGTGATCCCCGGCTGTAATGTCTGTATACTATCTTGCTTCCTACTCTTCCCAGGACTTGTGGTATATCCCACCTGTTCCTGCATGGTCAGACACATCCATTACACAGGGACACATTTATAAGAATACCTTAGGACAGGAACATATTCTTTTAACAAATCTCATTGAGGAAATTATTTTTATTCTAACATCTATTAATTAAAATGTACAACTGTTCAAGGAACAACTCCTTTAAGCATTCACTTCTAGGATCATAAAATGACACAACTGACTTGTAGGGGACAATTCCTAAGGTTTGCTACAGCACAGAAGTTCCATGTAGATAGCTAGAATTTTTTTAATATTCTACTGATATATGGCATTAGTAGTTTAAAGACTGTGATACAATGACCGTAGCCTGAGAGGATTTTATCTCAGAAATATGGCTTGAATATATGTGTCCCTATTGTATTAATTACCTATTGATCTCATATCATCATTCAGACATCATTGATTTTTCTCATGTGTTAAAACACGGTGTACATCAATGTTTTTTGCCCAATCTTCAGCGATATTTCCATCTGTAATTTTGTATAAAAAAGATTAAATTGAAAAGTAATGATACTCCAATTCATTACAATGTTAATCACAGACAACATATAGCCTGCAAACTGACCCCATCCAAATGCTCCAAACCACATTGCTTTAAATGCTTTCATACTTCATTGTAGAGCTGTATGGCATTGATGACGTATCAAGAATACAGATCAATAGCAGATCGGTGGGGGGCCTCCACTCAGAGCCCCCAACACTGACTATGTCTTGCTCCAGTCACTGTGTAGTGGCTGATATCACATATTGATGGCTACTGCAGAACAGCTCCAATTCTCTTGCATAAAAGCTGCAGTAGCTGTCAACATCCGGCAGCGCCTGCTACCCTTTGATCGGTGCAGCGTGCCCAGGGTTTTTGGCATTTTTCCCTTTAGACTTTTACACATTTAGTAAATAAACAATATACAAAATTACAACCCCACTGAAATGCTAAGAACATTTTTCACGAAAACAGATATACTGGGAATTAATCAAGACTGACTCTTGTATGTCAGTCTCCATCAAAGGTTTAACACCGCTCTGTAACATCCTAGAAATTTTAGAAAAAATGTACAAACATAAAATCACAGGGAAGGTGGGCACATATATAAACTGGGAAAATAACATGTAACGTGTTTCTGGTCACTTAACCCTTAGTATTGACCTAAGACTCCTCTAAGGGTCCCAGTGACCAGAAATGCGTTACCTGTGTTCACTTGTTTGTTTGTTTTTTTCCTACTTTTTATGTGTGCCTATCCAGCCTGTGATTTTACATTTGTACAACATTTCTTGGATTTTATGGAGCAGTTTTATGCCGATTTTCTGAACTTACCTTATCGTCTTTGCTGCCGGGCACTACATCAGATTAGCTCAAATTTCTTTGTCTTCATGTTTCAATCAAGTGTTTGATAGAATAAGACATTCCAAACTAAATACAAGATTTTTGCCTCTTGAATAATGGGGTCTATCTGTCGGGTGTCTTTTTGCCTGGTTAACGGTGATCTATATTTGTTCTACTTTTGATTCAGTTGAGGTTCTGATTCTTGTGATGTAATAAGGACCAAATAAAAGACATCATTGGGGTCATTGATGGCCTCAGTGACATTCTTAGACCTAATCAGGGATGACTGTTCATACAACAGGCACATCTAAGACAACACCGGTATTGATAAATGGTAAACCGGTAAATCGTCGATGGGTAATTAGGGTCAATTTCCAGATTTTTTGTTTGGGGCTTCAGGTTGGGTTTTTGTGTAATTCTAGCTTCCATATTGTGAATACCCAGGGGATATGCCAATTTATGCCCCGCTGGTAGATTCTGTGAACACTTTTCTTGAGCGGCAGTAGATATTTATTGTGGTGTGTTCATTGTAATGCAAGTGCATAGAGCTGTGATATTTTTATAGCCTTCAATATAAGTGGCTTTATTGTATTATTTACCAAGCAAAGATAAAGTTGTTTTCTTTTTCTTCCTCACACGCCGCGCTTTATTTTATTACATGTTTTTTTGTTTGCCACATAATGTACACAAAGAAAGTCTATTGTGCTGTCTCTGTCTTAAGCTTTAGTAAAATCCTGCAGGCTTTGAGGTGGAGAAAAGAAAAAAAGAAGTGACAATGGCTTTCTGCAACAGAGTATATCACTTTGCATTAAGAGCCGTAATGACATTAGCGAGAGCTGAAGCTGAACCTTTCCATATGAAAAGATCCCTAAAGGTCTGCAGTCTTTTCAAGGCACTGGTGAAATTGATTTATCAGTTTGAAATTGAAGTATTTAATGCATTGGATTCTCTTGAGGAAATTATGCCATTCCTCTGCTAGCATCTCTCATTTACCTCCTGACTAGACCAATGCACAATCATTTTACTTCTTTTGCATTATATTCCCTTTCCTGGCACCGCTGTAAACTTAATTAGACAAAAACTAGACTTATGAGCTGAGAGAAAGGACTATTAATATTATGCAGCATTGAGGTTCAGCGTCAGTGTATTTCTTAATTTGTGCTAGGATAAAAAATTAACTAAATTGGATCATCAGAACTAATCCTCAGGAGGATGTCATTAAAATCTTTCAACTCGGAGGTGTCCGCTTGGAAACATTAGGCATCTGGGGTACTTAGAGGGTATAAATGCAGGTGCTGCTAAAAATCTGTTCATACATTTCTGCAATTAATCAGATTTGGGTAAATACAATTTAAGGGTTTATTCACATGAGGCAGATTTGTTGCAGACATTTCGGCACAAGTAAACAAACTCTATATATCTGAATGTGATTGCTTCTTCAGTACGTACATGGATTTCTGCAAGACCCATTCAGATATAAGATAAAATGTGGACATTTTTGCAACCGATCTGGCATGTGTGAACGCACTTTTAGGCTTCAGTAAAACATGGTTCATTTTTGGACTGTGATGGACGGACTGACCGCCGGTCTCCTGACCCAAATCAACAACTCATACATCATTGTCTCTACATGACCTAGGTTCATCAATGTCTGAATTTGGCCTCAGGATTTACACATTGAGAATTTACTGGAACAACGAAGCTTGAAGAAATGTGTCAATTAATATCTAGTTACTAAATATTAAAAGCCAGCACCCAATGAAATGACCAATTGAGAGATGATGTCTGTGCTGGTCAAAATCATAGGAGTTAAGCTAGGGTCAGGTTACCGTTTTTGGACGTGCCCTGTGGGGTCGCGCTAAATACTTAGACTTTGCCAGCAATACCACTGCTAATGTTAACCTATAGGGAGGCGGGCCTTACTGCGGCTCCAATGCCGGCATCTGAAGGAAATCTTGCTTTATTTCCAAATGCGATCAAGAGCTGCAGAGCGCGTCTTTATTGTGTTAGGAAATAACGTGAGATTTCACCAGCATGTCGACGAGGGAGCCGCGTTAACAGCGGGATCTCCATAGGTAAGTATTGGCAGCGGTAATGCAGTGCTAACATGGCGTTAGCACTGCGCTATTGCTGTCAAAGTCTAAGTTTTTAGCACGAAAATGTTAATATGACCCTAGCCTTACAGCAAAGCTTGCTGAAATAAACTATTTCTGGCAAATAGTCCACAAATGGAGATAATGTCTATGTCCATATCCAATGCATGCAACAGCAGCTACACAAAGGCCCAGTTCACATCTAAGGCTGGGCTGCGTTTGCATTTCTATGCATTTTTACTGCTAAAAAATGCATCCAAACGCAACCAAAACTGCACCCATAGGGTTTAATGCAAAATGCATTGCAAACGCAATGTAAAACGCATGTGTTTTTGCAACCACAGCCCAAAATGCTGCATGCTGCGGTAAAAATGCATATGAATGCAAAACGCAGCCAAATGCAGGTAAAATGCAGATGTGAAAGACCCAAATACTTTGTATAGCCTTCCTCCATGGACTTTCCCTTAAATTGAACCTGTCAACAGATTTTTCACCTATATGCCAAAACTACCACCTTCAGCAACATCTATGCTGCATTCTATGAAGGTTCATATTATGCTCTAACTCCCCCTGTGCACCCCACAAACACAAAACCTTTTTGTGGGTAAATCTGTCCAGTCCGATGGGTGTGCTTGTTGGCCTTCCATCCCTCCTCTCCATGTTAATCGTCGTCTTCTTGTCATGATTGATTTGGATGATACTGCATCATCTACATAACCGGAGGCAAACCTTGGGCCTGCGTAGAGAAGAGACCTCACCAGATTGCCTAGGCTCACTGTGCAGTACTGTGGGTTAAGCCTAAAACACAATTGCACATGCCCAAACTGGTACGGTATCTGCACAGGCATGAATTTCATGCCGCAATGTGTATGATGCAAAAGAACCATCCATGTCAATCATGACGAGAGGACAACAATCAACGTGGAGAGGAGGGACGGAAGGTGTACCAAGCACACCCATTCAACCAGGCTGGACAGATTTAAATACAACATGGGAGATTTTCTAAAGGTATTTGTGGGGTGTATAGGGGAAGTCAGGGTATGGTAGGCACCTAAATGGAAAGCAGCACAGGTGCTGCTGAAGGTGGTAGTTTAGGTTTATAGGTGAAAAATCTGGTGTTATGTTTAGTTCTGAGGGAAGGAGAGAAGATCTGCTGAGTCAGAACTGAGCAGCAAATAAAGATATGAAATTATCTTTAACAAAAGTGAGTGTGAAGAAGGTATCCGTAGCCACCACCACAACGGCATCATTCATTTCCATAGATCTACAGTAGACTATACTATTTTGTCCATTACTTCTGTTCAATCCTGTATTGCACAAGAGGTTGTTTATTAGTATACTGTAAATACCTCCCAAGCCGGATTCCTACTTATATAAACCCTCAGTAGTCAATTTTTCACTGCCAGTTATAGGTTTAACTTAGCCTAGGGTCACACTGGGTTATGGACCCATGTTTCCAGGCCATCGCAAATACCAGACAGCGTTAACGGCATGCGCTGCCTGGAAACGGAGGCCCATAGCAGCCCATTGCTTACCTTAGTAGTAGCCGCACACAGAGCTGCATGATGGCCGCTTTTCTTCAGCGCACAGGAAAACGTTGCAGGTAGCGTTTCCTGTGGACTGAGGAAAAGCGCACCTCCTACCGCTCTGTGTGCGGCTGCTACTAAGGTAAGCAATGGGCTGCTATGGGCCTCTGTTTCCAGGCATCCAGTATTTGCAATGGCCTGGAAACGGGGGTCTATAACCCAGTGTGACTCTAGTCTTACTCTGGTTCCCTCTTACTTCTCTGACACAGTCTGCTTAACTTGTCCTTGACTCCAACTTGTGTTTTTACTACCCAACTACTCCTTGCTTTTTTTCATGATTTTTACCTCCTGTCCTTTATCTAGATCATTTACTGTTCTCTGCCAGTCCACTTCACCGGCCTACTGCCACTTCCTAAACTCAACTCAGGGGGCCCTGCTCAAGTCTAAATTGCTGTATATGGTTTAAGGGTGAAGGACGTGATTCCCTGGGACACACTAGATGGAATAGCTTGAATAAACCCCATCTGTGAACCCCTATTTACAGCTTCGAGTCTGCTACTGACAGTGTCTTGTTACAGATGTCTCTAGAAAAATAAGTGAAAATGAAAATTATGAGAATATAGTAATATAGTCTCTCTTATGTGGTTGCCAAGCCCCCCATAGTCATTGAATGGAATATTATATTGATTTCTATTCTATGAGCAGGTGACCATACAGAAAATGTTCGATTTTTAGTGTGATCTGGGCTTGGTCTCCACACTATGTTTATGCAAAAGTGTAAATAATGATCAAATTATTATGCTAATTCTGACAATCGTATGGAGAGTGGGCAATTTATTTAAATTGGTGCAAGGAAAACAGAAAGCATCTGCCCTTGGCAACAAATCAGAGTCTACAGTAGATCTATGGAAATGAATAATGTCATTGTGGTGTTGGCTATGGATACCTTCTTCACACTCCCTTTCGTTAAAGATGTTTTCTAGGTTTGAGAGCAGAAGTCTACATTCACTGTACGTAATTCACATACATCTGATCTGGTGACAACTAGGTGCGTTTTGCTTCTCTGAAATCACTTCAATGGAGAGAAGCTAGATGAAACTAGCCGGCACATGACTACATGTAGGACATTGTGTGCGTGACCACTAGCAATGCTGAGAAATCAGGACTATTCGCACTGCACTGCATCACGATAGAGGAGTCTGCAGAGACAACCCCTTTATATACAGCTATGATGTTTGAAGGTGGGAGCTTGTTTCTTTACATGGCATACAAGGATGCTGACACTTAGATGTAAGGATTACTTGTCTAATGACAATATTTGCAACATAACTGGTTTGCTTTAATCAAAATGCTAATGGTATCATTAAATTAAAATAATTTCTCTACATCATTTAAATACAGTATACGCAAAATTAAAGGGTAGAAAATGACGTGTTACATCTTAGCTTAGTTTATACCATGAATAAGGTTTAGCTAAGCTGAAAGTGTCGTTTTATTTTACAATGTTGTGTATATGGATGTTTTGACTGTTGGATATATAAATATATTTTAAATGAAGAAACAAATGTGAAGGTTTATACTATCCTTCCAATGTGGTCAGGTTCTTGTGTCGCTGGATCTTCTACTTCCTTGTATCAAAGGGAACCTCTCACCCCTTTTGGGCATTTTAAACTGTGCTCACTGACTTACACATCATGTCAATGGGGTTCTAGTATTCCCCGTATGTGTCCAGACTGATGCCTCATACTTGTGAAAACAACTTTTATTGTGTCCAGCAGTGGCCACCTATTGAGTCACAGAGGCTGCTATATGGTCATGGTGACTAAACCACTCGCCACCCCTCCTGGCTGCAAAACCCACCAAGCATGTTTTAAACTTCCCGCCCTCCTCTGGCCGGCGCTTGAGTGACAAGAGCACTCGAGCAGGCGCAGTGGAGCCGCTGTGCATAGAACATAGTGTAGATGTCTCACGAGACATCACAAATCTTGCAAGACCTCGGCATTGACAACGGCACCCGCGCCTGTGCAGTGGAGAGGGTGCTGCCATCAGTGCCGAGGTCTCGCGAGATTTGTAAAGTCTCATGAGACATCTGCACTATGCTCCATGGAGTGCAAACACCTGCTCCACTGCCCCGGTGCGAGTGCTGTTGTCACTCAAGCGCAGGCCAGAGGAGGGGCGAGAAGTTTAAAACATGCTTAGTGGGTTTTGCAGCCAGAAGGGGCAGTGGGGGTTTTAGTCACCATGACCATATAGCAGTCTCCGTGACTCAATAGGAGGCTACCGCTGGACACAATAAAAGTTGTTTTCACTGGTATGAGGGGTCAGTCTGGGCACATACAAGGGTTACTAGAACCCCATTTATATGATGTGTAAGCTAGTGGGCACAGTTTAAAATGCCTAAAGGGGGTGACAGGTTCCCTTTATGTACAGTACGGTATATCGGATTTCACTGAAAGTTTTATTGAGTATATACCCCTATTGTGATGCATGGATCAATCCATGGTTTCATGTGTTACAGTATCAGCAATTATAGAATGTGATAACGCCATAAAAGAAGATTTATGTATTTAATGAAGTGCAAATGGTATGTTTATTCGCAATATATTTAAAATAAAAAGTGGCATATTCGGGAAGAACATTGGGAAAGCTTCACTAGCAGAAGCTGTAGATCTGGTACAGGGAATAATGAACCTGGGATTTGGTTGAATTGACATATTTTTCGACGTATTTATGCCAGTAAACACTGGTAAATGCATTTGATACATCTACCCTTACGCTTTCCTCCAAATTAGGCTGATGTTGATGTATTTCACCATCGAGGCTGCATTACACAGATCTATACGGATGTATTGTGCAGGTTCCTTTCTATGGAATCAGGTGAAAGTTTTTTGTAATTGTGAGAAGATAATAAGCAGGCAGGCTTTCTTCTCTCTCCGAGTGAGGCACTACTCTGTCTCAGTTGTAACATAACTGCACAGCTCAATTAATGCACCGTGGCAGGAGGAGGAAAAAATGGTCTCTCTCTTGTCAGAAGCCAAGTTATTTACTTTCAAAGGCTGACAGAATAGCACTGCAGGGGCTTCATTTATTTCCATTCAGAATGTCATTATTGGGTAATACAGAGTGACTCCTTCATGCAGTTTGGGCTTATTCTTATAATCTTTATTATTCTCCAACACTTAAGTGTTTATTTACACCCTAGGTGTCAGAATAACCTACAATGCATGGAGGAACGCTCCCATTAATGTTCGCTTGCTTGCTTTATAAATATTTTTGCGTTTAGCAAAAGATGCGTTATTGTAGTGGTTGGTTAAGAGTAAGGAATATGTTAGAATGAGTCAAGAGCTACAAATGGCGATTTATTTACATATTTATGGATGGAGCTGAATATCGGCATCCACCAACAAGCATTTTTCACCTATCTACATGGCTGTATCTGTAATGTCAAATGCTCACCTTACTTCTCGTGTTAACAACATACAGATTTAGCAGCAGCCAGCGTTGTGTTCCCGTATGATTTATGTAGCAAGCCCATATTTAATGTATGAATTTTTTTATTTATCATGTTTTGCTTATATAGCGCCATCATATTCCACAGAGTTGTAGAGAGGTTATCATCATGTCCCCACTGGGGCTCACAATCTAAATTACCTATCAATATGTTTTTGGAATTTGAAAGGAAACTGGAGAATCTGGAGGAAACTCACATAAACCTATGGAGAACATACAAACTCCTTGCAGATGTTGTCCTTGGTGGGATTTGAAGTTCAGGATCTCAGCCACCCACTGAGCCACATTGCTGCCCCTAAGATGAAATAATAACAAATGATGAACAAAGCCTTGTCATGATACTCTACTATTCTAGCATGTCAGCCGCTAATATCTGTATCTAACTCATCAAAATCATTTAATTGTTGTTTATAATAATAGTCAACGCTCATTGAGGCTGGAGCTACATTACAACTATGGCAGCAACACAGGTCATGTGGCCAAAGATCATTCTATATTGCTGCTACCCTGCAGCAGAGTGCAGGCGAATAAGGTCACATTAATACCCAGAAGGTACTGCAAATGCGACAAGAAAGTCACAAAAAGTTCAACTATTTTCAACTTGTTGGTCTTGCTTATTGGTTTCATCATTTCTTGTGAGTCACAATGCAACCTCATCTATTTGCATTACACTTCCACCCAGTAGTAGATCTGAACAATCTTTGGGTGCATGACCTGTGTCATTGTCTAATCTCAATGTTATTGTAATTCACAGTCATGCCTCTTGTCTGAAGAGTGAGTAGACCCCCAGTAACTAACATTATTTTCTATGTTTCTAGATAGAATATTCCTTGAATGACTCACTAGAAAAACACCCTAACATATGGTAATATGTAATATTATATTAGTAATTCCAATTACCAAATAGCTCTGAAATATGCAGGCATAAGGGCTATTTCTAGATGTCCGTGCAACACAGGCCGGAATGCACAAACCAAAATGCACAGAGTGGCCTCGCCACTCCCTAGCAGAGAGTGACAGCTTCATCTATTTCTATGAGGTTTTATTGTTTGCATCAGGAGACCTGCAGCCAGTCTGTTGCATTGTGATTTGTGCACGGACTGTTCGTGGGTTTCTTGTGCTGAGTATGATAGCCTCATAGACATATATGAAGCTGTCACATTCTGGTCAAGAGATATGTGGACAGTTCTTGCATCCCAGGGCTATTTTGCACAGATGTTGAAAGAGCCCTAGGTAGCAGTCCTTACACTCATTATGGCCATTGTGCCCCTCTCTTTGCTGGCTTTACCTTACCTTTCCCCTAACCCATTACCATCACTCTCCGTTTTCTAATACATTGCCATCAAACAATGACTGGTATTCAGCTCATGTTATTCATCTTATGTGTTTTTGCTGATTTTTAGGGTCAGACAGTAACTAAACTTTAGAGTTCTAGCAAAGTTTAATATGTATATTAAAGGCCCCTTCACACACTGAGACTTTTCAGCGATCCCACCAGCGATCCGACCTGGCTAGGATTGCTGGAAAGTCTCTCTGGAGTCGCTGGTGAGCTGTCAAACAAACAGACTCACCAGCGACTCACAGCGACTCAGCACCCATGAGATCACTGGTATCCATAATAAACAGTGGTAACTAAGCAGCTTAGTTACCCGGTGTTTATCATGGATACCAGCGTTCTCCCTGCTTAGTGCGTCCTGTAAGCAGGAGGACGCTGGTAACTATGATAAATTGTGGGTATCAAGGCAGCGCTGCTTAGATACCCGCAGTTTATCATAGTCCCCCTGCTTACAGGCTGCGCTAAGCAGGGAGAATGCTGGTATCCATGATAAACAGCGGGTAACTTAGCAGCGTGCGCTGCTGTGTTACCCGCTGTTTATCATGGATACCAGCCTGTGAGGTTGCTGGATCGCTCGTCTCTCGCGGTCACACACAGCGATGTGTGCTGACCAGTGGGAGACTTGGGACCAAAAAACGGTCCCTGAGTGACGTGCAGCAACCAGCGACCTCACAGCAGGGCCAGGTCACTGGTGGGTGTCACACATTACAACATCGCTGGAGAGGTCGCTGTTACGTCACAAAACCTGTGATGTTGCAGCGACATCGTTAGCGATGTTGTAGTGTGTGAAGTACCTTAACTCTTTGTGAGTAGTGATTGTGTCGTGTATCATGGTACAGTGGTGTAGCATAATGCAGTAGGTTTGTCTGCAGTTTTATGTCTCCTCTCAGATAACACTTTATTATTGACAATGAGTTGAGTTAGAATTTCAGCTTGGTAAGACTTCCAATCGGTGTATAAAACGTATTATGTTCCATTATTCCTGATTAATTCTGAATAATCAGTCCAATAAAATGCTTCAGTGTCTACTTCATCTGAGAAATAATGAGATTAAGAAGGGATCCTAAGGTCTCATGTTTTATCTCTCAATTCTGAATTTCTTTAATACGTGACTGTAATCAATAAACAAGTGTCAAAACCCAACAGACCTCATTTGACAACGTGCATCATTGTATCTGCAGACCTGTCTGTTTTCGGATGATGTGTCTTTTTATTTCTCAGCATGATTCTGGTGTAAACCATATTACCATTTTCCTACATGCTTTGTTGTCAATTACTTTTCTGATTTTTTTTATCGTTATTGTTATTATTTTCCTTATTATCCTGCAGAATAAATTTCCTTGTGTAGTGAGGTAGTGATCATATGCCACTTGTGCTCATTGTAGCAGCGACATCAAAGGGAACATGCAAATATATTTTAATTGCTTACTTACTTAACATGTATGGTCATGTAATGCATCAAACTAGGAAGATACGTACACATGTAGCAGGGCTGTGTTTGATTTTTTAACATTAACTCATGAATGTTATGTGTGGTTTGACATAGGACTGCCGGTAAATCAGCGGCTAAGTATTTTTATTTATTTTTTCCTATTCCTTGTAGGGATTTATACATATTTGTGATGAATTTAAGATTTGACATTTGACAAATTTTACAGTCTTTCATTTTTGGACTTTCATGGTTTCGTAATAATATTTGGTCAATTTAAAAAAATCTGTTTCGGAGACAATTTGTTTATAACTATTTTTCGTATATCTTTAGTGTAAACATATTCGTTATTTAAAGTAAGTTGTTTTCTAATCATGTAAGCAGTATAATGGCATTTCCAGGGTACAGTGCCCAAGTACGTTGCAGTGAAAGTAAACCTTGGCACTTAAAAGGGTTTTCTGAATGGTGTTTTTTTCACATTTAGGAACCCACAGCCTAGATTTTGCACTGATTCCTTCTCAAGCAGCACTGTACCTTACCATTCCACACTCAGGATGGTCCTTCTAATGTTTGTGCGCTTTGGTCACTTCAATAAAACCACACCATTCAGAAAACCCTTTTGGGCGCCAAGTTTGACTTTCACGTTATCTAAATATCAGACTTGACTCTTTGTACAGACAGTTTTTAAAGGGAATCTGTAAACTGGTATTTGCTACCTCATCTGAAATCTAGGCAAAGAAGCCCTGAATCTAACAATATATCACATAGATTACTCACTGCAGCTGTTCTGACACAATCAAATATTTTAGTTTTAGCCAGACAGCAGAGCTGGGAGAGGTGACCACACCCTGTCACGCTGGACAAGGGAATGTCCGACAACCGTGCATGATAGCGGAGCACAGACCAACATTGTCTGGTGCATTGCCCAGAACAGACAGGGAGACACCAGAGGGATAAATACAGTGGAGGGCCCTGCTCATAGGGAAAGGGGAGAGGTGACCTCCTGCACTCATCTGTAGCCGTGCCTTGATCTCCCTAGCATCCCTATACAAGTTCTTTTAACTCGTCGCCGAGCAGGATACGTAGTGCCCTTGCTGGCCCTGATGTTAGCCCTCACTAGTAAGTGGCCGGCGGGATCACTAGTTCACAACCACTGAACTATAGGAGACATGAGGGAAAGTGAAGACAGACAAGGAACAAGGCAGCAACTTCACATCCGCTCTCACTTTACCAGACAGCAGACAACTTCACAGCAGAGGAATCTCCAGAAAGCTTCCTTCACTTCCAGAAGCTTTGGCCAGTATGAATTCAATCTCCAGCAAGGCATGCTGGGACCAATGGATGTATAAAGGGGAAAAAGCAATTGCAGAAAAGCCACGCAAGACCTAATGATCTTGCTTTCAGCAGACTGACATTAACTCTTCCACTGCTTAAGGAAAAAAGGACTTTAACATCAAGTCTCAACACAGACATGAGACTGGGGTCAAAAGCAGTCACAAGTCTCCCTGGTAAGAGAGACAATCGTGACACACCCATACAAGACTGTTAATAGACAGTAAAGGTGTTAATCACAGCAGGGGGCATGTTGGACTGCCATGCTTGTGACAAAGTAGCCCAGTAATTGTAACTACAAGGAGATGAAGCCTTTAGATGATGTAAACAATAGCACAGAGACTGATAAGAGAGACAGAGTTTTTTTGTTTTTTAATCCTTAGGCTGGCTTCACATTGGCGTTTCTCTCCGCAGCGTTCTGCGGAAGGGAACCGCCATGTGATCACAGGCACCGCAAGTCCCTATGTTTATCATGGGGATGCACGGTGCTGCACTTGACTGCCCATGAATGTGTGCTCCCATTCATTTCCCTGTGTGATTTGTACACATGCGCATGCTTGCATACAAATCACACTCTCTCATCCGCACCAGGAACGTGACATGTCGCGTTCCTGGTGCGGACGACAATGTATGATTTGTACGCAAGCATGCGCATGTGTACAAATCACACAGGGAAATGAATGGGAGCACACATTCATGGGCAGTCAAGCGCAGCACCGTGCGTCACCATGATAAACATAGGGACTTGTGGCACCTGCGCTCACATAGCGATTCCCCTCCGCAGAACACTGCAGAGGGGAACGCCAGTGTGATGGCACCCTTAGAGTATGCTGTCCTCAGTTTGGTGTTTTTATGCATCTTGTACATAGACATATAGTATGGAGCTCTGCGAATGTTGCAATTGCCATACTATCATTCTGTATATCAGATTATTGGCCTGAAGTGGCAATCCACGTAGTCAGTACTGCTCGATAACATATGGACTCCATGCTGTCCTTCATATGAGCCCTATCTCCTAGACTGCATTGCAGTGATGACAGGATTGTAATTTATATAGTCTGCTATGGTCCAGATCTGACTGATGAAGAATGTGGAGATATCCTTCAATTCCCCAAAATAGTAAAAGCTCAACCATTTGTAATTACTAGCACTCATACAATTAGATGCATTAAGTACAGTCAATGATCATTTTATGAGTCACTTATAAGCTGGAACCAGGAATCCTGATGTATGCTGGGAAGAGGAGTACTGTAATATCTGCACCGGTCCTACCTATAAATATCTCAGTCTGTGATCGATGGAGGATGAGAGCGGCTGCAGCAGCGCTCTCATATGGCTCCCTGTAGCAATTTCCCCCAACCAATTAGCTAATTCATTAAAACTCATCCCTTCCACTCAGTTACTTTGCAGTTATTCATACCTTAACTTAGTAAAGTATTTTCCCCCCTTGCTAAGATTATCATCCATTTTATTGCTTGTTTCCAAACATTTTTATGTCTCATTATGATTTCTTTAATTATTATTATTAATATTATTATTATTATATTATTTTTTCTTGCCAAAATTACCCAATGAATACAAAGAAAGGACAGGAAATGTATCCCTAATTTGAAGTGATGAACTTTATTATAGGCTACTTTATTAATATTTATTTATTTTCCTATTTGCTTTTATATGGTGCCTTGCGAAAGTAATCAACCCTCCTTGGAATTTTTTTGTGTTTTGCTTCCTCAAAAACAGGAATTTAACATTTTTTTTGGATGGTTTGCATAATTTAATGTAAAGAATGTGCCTACAACTGTGAACATTTGGTTTTCTTTATATTCTGAAACAAACAACCAACAGGATAAAATAACTAAAGCTTCAGTGTGCATAACTATTCACCACCCTAAAGTCAGTACTTTGTAGAGTTTCCTTTTGCGACAATTACAGCTGCACGTCACTTTGTGTAAGTGTCTATGAGCGTTCCACATCTTACCACTGGGATTTTTAGCTATTTCTCAAAGCAAATCTGCTCCACCTCCTTCAAGTTAGAGGGTTTCCTCTGGTAACAGCAATCTTCAAGCCTGACTTCAGATTCTCAATTGGATTAAGGTCTGGGCTTTGACTAGGCCGCTCCTATACATTTACACTTTTCCCCCTAAAACGGCTCAAGTGTTCCTTTAGCAGTACGGCTTTGGGTCATGGTCTGGTTGGAAGGTGAACCTCAGTCCCAGTTTCAAATTACTGACAGACTAAAACAGGTTTTGCTCAAGAATATTCCTGTATTTTGCTCCATCCATCTTCCTCTTGACTTGGACCATTTTTCCTGTTCCTGCTGCTGAAAAACATTTCCCCAGCACTATGCTGCCACCACCATGTCTCACTGTGGGGATGGTGTTCTTGGGGTTATGAGCTGTGTTGGTTTAACACCAGCCATACTTTGGTGGCCAATAAGTTCAGCTTAGGCCTCATCTGACCACAGCACCTTCCTCCATATATCTGGGGAGTCTCCAGATGTCTTCCAGAAAAATCAGAGTCTTCCAATTTTTGGCTGTAAGTAAAGGCATTTTTTATGGCCACTCTTCCATAAAGACTAGTTCTATAGAATGTTTGGCTAAGTGTTGTCGTATGGACACATACTCTAGTCTCTGTTTTTGAACTCTATGGCTCCTTCAGGGTTATCTTTGATCTCTGTGCTGCCTCACTAATTAATGTCCTCCTTGCCCAGGCTCAGATTTTTGGTGGACGGCCCTCTATTGGAAGATTTGTTGTTGTACCATAATCTTTCTATTTGATGATAATGAATTTGATGATGTTTTGGGGATCATCAGAGATTGAAATATTTTTTAGAACCCAGAGACCCAAGTCTCTGACTTGTTTGGAGATCTCCTTGGTCTTACTGATGTTCTTTGGTTAGAGGTACATTTTGCATAATGGTGTTACAGCCTCTGTGGCCTTTCAGAAAAGTTGTGTATGTGCGGACAGACCATGACACAATTAGATTGGACACAGGTCCCCTTCCTTTCATTAAGCATGAAGGTAATTGCTTACACCAGAAATGTTCAGGGCCTTTATAGCAAAGAGGTGAATACATATGCACATCACAATATTTATTTTTTTTGTTGTTTTTCTCACTTCACCTCCCCAATTTAGACTATTTAGAGTCGATACATCACACACAAATCAGATTATAAAAATATTTAAACACAAGTTGTAATGTAACAAAATAGGTAAAAAACCAAGGAGGAGGATGAATGCTTTCACAAGGCACTGTAGCCCCATAATATTCTCCAGCATTTTACAGACATCATCATCAATGTCTCCTTTGGGCTCACAATCTAAATTCCCAATCACTCTGCCTTTTGGAGTGAGCAAGGAAACCCACACAAGCACAAGGAGAATGTTCAAACTTTCTGCTGATGTTGGCACTTGGTGGGATTTGAGCCCAGGAAATCACTGATTAATAAAGCTCTGTGCAGCCCACCATGCTTAGCAGTATCTCCATTGTTAAACTTAATTTTAGATTCCCATTTTGACTTCATTCGAGCTGTTATATATTGGGTGTTACTTTTTTTTCTTTTACAGAATATTGCATCTTATTAGTTTATTCCACTACTAGTAAAATAAAAATTATACTAAGGGGTATATACTTTACTGCAGTGCCAGGCTTTTATATGGGTCAGGTGATCCTCCCGAAATATACCACCAATGGACAGAACAAAGCACAGACTTAAAAGACCCCAACTCTCAAGGTTGTGTTTATGAATGCTAATCCCTATCTTTACCTGCAGTACTAAACCAAGTGGTGTATGACAATGCAGGTTCACCTTTGTAGAACACGTGGAAATTTGGCATATAAACACTATTTTCAGAATGCCACCTTCTAATTGCTCACTAAAGTATTAATAAAAGGTCATATGTTTTCTAGCAATATATTACCTTCACAAAACCAGGGAAATCAGCTGGAAGGAGAGGAGCACAAATGGGGTCTTATCATTAAAGAAAGGATAGCAGCGGAGGTACAAACCTGATATGGTTGTGCAAGTCACAACCAATATACAAGGCGCATCAGCTGCTGCAATGAACATGCAAAGTTGGCACTGAACCAAGGAGATGGAGAAAATGGTTATATCTTCGCACTGTTGAAGGAGCAGTCAGACATTTGCAAATATCTCCATAAGGCGGCCGTCAGACGCTTCAATATCTTAATGATATAATTTAAGCGATCTGCTTTTTGATCGCTTAAGCGATATCGTTTGTGCATCGCCACGTGCGATCAAGCGATTTTACAATGTAAAATCGCTTGATCGTGACATCGCAGATATGAGAGCCGGAGCTCATATCTAGCGATGAACGATTTAACAATCTGCTTCATCGTCGTGTGTGTGACACCACGATGAACGATCTCCCAGCGGGAGATGGTAACTATGGTACACGTCGGGTTACTAAGCGCCGCGTGGCGCCTAGTAACCCGATGTGTACCATAGTTACCAGCGATCTCGCTGGCCAACATCGCTGGTGAGTCTGCCTGTGTGACATCTCACCAGCGATGTGAACGATATTGTAAGAGATCGCGCGTGCATGTGATCGCTTACAATATCGTTCAAGATATTGAAGCATCTGACGGCCGCCTAAAACACATGTCTACGATGTTTGTTGGACACCATGGATTACAAACAAATAGAATAAAATTTTTCTCTCTACTCCTGCATGATAAAATCATGTATCATATTACCAGATAACTGTAGAGGTGGAAAAATGTGGTTGAGACTGTCCTGCCATCACGCAGCCATGTGGTAACGGAAATATGGTTTATTCATCCCTACGTGTTTAGAAGTCTATCTTCTTCATCAGGACTAAACATATATGTATGCAAATATCAGTCTTAGACTTTGAAATGTGTAGGATTGAATAAACAATATTTCCAATACCACATGGTTTCATCTGTGTGACGGCAGCATAGTCTCAACCACATTTTTTCTCTACATTTCCTTTGGTCTTCAGCAGCTCTCTGTTACGCTGGCGTCTTCCACCATGAAATGAGCCCATAGGTATAATGACTCTCCTAGATAAGACCCATTGTGCTGTGCTATTTCCACTCCAGTAAATTGATAACTATCACACTGTTTTACATTAGCTACAGGCATAAATATTACCAATAATAAATTATTGGTACTAAATGTGATTTCTTATTGGACTTTTTATTGTGTGCACCCTATGGAAATGATCAGTATGAATGCTCAGTAATTTCTTGCTTTTGTATATACCGGTATGTCTAGAAGGATACTGTTTGTGATTGTTGTGTTCACTTCTTTGTTAGGAATTCCTTTCACTCTTTTTTTAATTTAAGCTTTGATTGATCCATCTCAAGGTCGAGAAAACTGGTGGCCAATGCTATCCATTGAATTGTGAAGGGGACCTGTCATCTGCAATAAACCTGTAATGGTACATTTACACGTGGCCACAGGGAGGTAGGAACAGGCAGGCATTGGACACAAATTGTACCTGTTGCCTTGAAAAGACCTCAATGTGGCTGCGTGTAATTCAGGACTTTCCTTCCTTCAGGGAAGACACAGAAAGGAAAGTCCTGATTTACACGCAGCCACATCGAGGTCTTTTCAAGGCAACAGGCACAATTGTGTCCGATGCCTGCCTGTTCCTACCTTCCTGTGGCCGCGTGTAAATGTACCATAATATATTTTACTTGTTTTATTAATTACTGTTGTTCACCTGAATCTAAGAATGTTTTTATTTTATTCTACTGCACCTCTCTAGCATTAGTGATGGGCGAACCTGCCGATGTTCGGGTTCGGCGGATCCGGCCAGACTTTTTAATGATCGGACTTGACCTGCACTTGAGCTCAAACCCTGAACCAGGAGTTTAAAGGTATGAAATGGGGGCTGTAAAAAAAAAAACATTGAATAAGCATCAGCTCATACATACGGGCTCCGCGCGCTTGTACTTCCGGGGCCACTCATTAGCTTTCTGATTATTCACTCCCATAACCTGGAAACAACCCATTCATTCTAGTATCTACCGTGGTTAATGAGTGGCCCAGCAAGTGCAAGCACACGGACCCGGTAAGTATGAGTTGATGTTTAATCAATGTTTTGTGTCTTTTAACAGCTACCCAGCCCCTGATCCAGAACAGTAATATGGACTTCTCAGGGAAGGCTGTGTTCAGGGTCTGTGCCCAAACACTAAGTGTTTGGTACTAACACCAAACTTTATAGTTTGGGTTCGTGCATCCCTATCCAGCACCGGGATTTAGCCCTCTCTTCCCTGTAAAGTGCTCAAGAAGACTCCCAATGAGAATATGGCTGCCATTGATGACTACATCCATTTGTCTAAAAGAAATTTTATTTTATGCAGACAGAAAGGGTCTTATTTCAGTAAGAAATATGTATAGAAGAAAAGGCTAGATAAGGGAAACATAAGGTGAAAAAAAAATTACATATTTATGACAAGTGACAGGTCCTCATTAATTAGTTGCACCAGTTGTCGTCAGTGTGGTTCAAATTCTGTTGACACGGCATACTGTCCTTCAAAATCTGTGATGAAGGCACAGATGGGATTGGTGCCTTACACTAAGTATATGAGTAGTTCTAACTGATGGAAATGTGTTCTTTCTATCAAGACACTTCTCTATGCTTCCAAGCTCTTCAATTTTGTAGTTGGGGACACACATTGGGCCCAATTCATGAACATGTTTACGCCGGTTTTCTGGCATGAAACATTGTTAATTGTCCTAAAATGTATGACTTTTGCCAAAATGTGTTGGGTATGAATGGGATGGGACTAAACTCTCTCATCTGATTCAGGAAAATTTGCACCACTTTAGAATCATAAACTTTTCCAGAAATCTACACCAGTCACTGACTGGTGTGACATCTCTGGTGGAGGTGCATGGCACTTGTAATATGGACTCAATTTATTAACTGAATTATGCCTGTAAATTAATTAAAGTGTAAGTCTGGCATTTAAAAAACATGTGCACAAGCACTAACAGGCAGGTAATTCTTATCTACCTACCTGTTGTGATTGGTGTCATTCACCGTCGACACAGAATGAGAACAGATCTCTCCTGCTGGGGACACAATGGCTGTGTCAAATGAGCCATGATTTTTTTTCCGCCCTGCTTTGAAGAAGAGTTGGGAAAACCAACATCATGCTGATTGACAGCTGTCTCCCTGCTACCGAACTGGGGGATTTGTCAATAATCATGACATCGGCTTTGACACCTGTCAACAGAGAAGAGAAGATGCCTCTGTCATTGTAGAGCAGTGTTCTCAACTCCATCCTCAGACCACCAACACGTCGTGTTCAGGATTTCCTTAGTATTGCACAGGGTTGGAATATCCCAGTGCAGGTGATTAAACTATCACCTGTCTAATACTAAGAAATCCGAAAACATGACATGTGGGGGTCTGAGGACTGATTGAAAACACTGTTGTAGAGGCTACAGAATCATGCAGGAGTGTCTTAGACCAGTCCATGTCGTGGTGAAAGATGCCGGCACAACAAACAGGTAGGGAGCAACTACCTGCCTGTTGTGCTTAGGCATATTTCTTTTTAAATCCCAGATATACTCATTAAGTTCTTTAAGTGCATCTTACTCCTGCACGCCCCGGTTTTAAGACTGCAGGTAGGTATTGCAAATGTACAGAAATTCTTATTTTATTGGAAACATATTTTTCATTTTGCCACAAAAAATAAGCACTGGTCGGATTGTCTGTATGTCCTTGCACTGACAGCTACATTTAGTACTCATACCTTATTGTATACCAATAGTCTCAGAAATAAATGTCAGCCCGTCCTACGTGTGAGATGTACAACCTGCGGACATATCAGTGCAGCACCATGGCTAGCAGGCTGGAGCTCGTGGGTGTATACCAGGTATTACTGCACACATAAAACAAGCTCCCGATCTTGGCACATGATGTATATGTCATGACTGTAGGAAGAATATTCCGTATAAGTAGAATAGTAAGGACTCTAAACCTACAGCTTTATATTGGATGTATTTACTAGGATCCTGCTGCAGTGAAGGGTGTGAAAGAAGCTGAAAGCTGCAGCAAAGATGAAGTCAGAGAGAATGATGGAGTGTATTTCATAGCAGCCAATTCTATCCCCCAAATCCCTGTTGTGCAGAAAGGTTTTCCTGCTAACGCAGCAAATTCAGCCATTGCATAGCATAGTATTAATGATTTATACACACCGCATCAGTGCTTTTGTTCACTAGAAAGGCTCGGCTGCATTAATAAACTAATTTCAGGGAACAGACTACTGCATAGAGATTTAGCAAAGCTTTTAGCCCTATCTACGAACTGTTTTGTTTTCTTACTTGTAGGATAAGATGTAGGTTATTTAGAAAAGACAATATTCCCTTTTTCTGACATTTGGTACATTCTGTCTCGCTATAATCTGAGCAGGACATCTACTGTATGCAATGCAGGTGTCTCTATAGATTTTCCTCCCCAAATCGTAAAATGTTAATAGGCTTCCTATGAAATTGGCACAAGTGTGCGGTAGATATGGATAGAGACGGTGGACGGGGGTGACGCTAGTGGATGTAATCTGCAGAATATGCTTCATGTTGTATAAATATCAGAAAATATCCTGCATATATAGTCCACACTCCATCATATAGTCTCTTACAATTCGGTCCCCGGGCGCTGATCTCAGTACTGAGGCTGCATGCTGAGCTGTTCTCTCTTGCTAATATGTTCTGGTCTGTGTTATATGAGTTCCTACAGGCGACAGAATAGAAAGCCGAATGCGGTAAGATAATGGCCATAAAAAGATGCTAAATTTAAAGAAGAAGCATCCTGCGCAAATCTTGCGTGTTTCTCGTACTAAAGGATTTTAATTATGGATCTGTTTATGGGATTCAATCCAGTGGGGCTTCTGCATGTAATAGGGAACTTGCTGTGTTTTACTCATATAATGCCCAGCTGCTTTATGATTTACATTGACTATATGGCTGGATTTAACCAATTAATAGTACCAAAATAGTCTGCGTAAATTGAGGTGGTGTCAGGAACCAAGTCTTGTGTTTAGGAGTAAAAGTGATCTATTGTAGATTCTGATATCCTGCATTGTAATGTGCCCTGTTACATGTAATCATACTAATTTACTATCTTAGTTAGTATTCTTTTACGCTAGACTAGTAGAATTGATCGGGAACTAAAGCCAAGGAAAAGAAAAACAAATATTCGTCTGTTTCCCTGCGGCATGGATAGCCTTATTCAAAAACGAGAGCCCTTTATTCATAGTGGCTCATACATTAGTTTATTAAAATGATTGCCAATATATTAATGCATCCTTGGGTAGTTTATTTTACCAAACACATGGGTGAATGCTGACAACTTGAGAGGTATACAGAATAGCCCCGATTCATGAAGACCACCGATTTTCTTTCCAGCCTTGATGAGGAGTGTGTAAAGGCAGACACTCTCTGAAAGAGAATCTGTCAGCAGGTTTTTGCTATGTAAACTGAGCACAGCATGCTGCATAGGTTAAAAAGGGAAAAAGCAACTGGGCTTCTCTTATTAGGGTTTTTGCTATTGTTCACATAAGCTAATGGCTTTATTACCTTGTGATTACCATTACAGGACTACTTTGTTATGTGCACAACAGTCTGACACGCCCCATGCTTTGATTGACACCTCACAGTGAATATACAATCTCTATTGTGAGTCGGTGTGGGCGGAAGCAGCTATCTCAGCTCTGCTATGTTCTGGACACTAGAGTTTTTGATTGTGTGGGAACGGCTGCAGCCAGTAATCTATGTGATAAATCATTGGATTCAGGGTTTCTTTGTCTACATTATGTTACTGTCAGATGAGGTAGTAAAAACCTGCTGACAGATTCCCTTTAATGTAGAGGTACACACCCCTTATTGAAGCAACTAATCAGTGGCTAATAGCTCAGAGCACCAATCCAGAAGCCTTATGGCCACTTTACACACGCCAACTTATCTGTCCAACTTCTGACCAACTTACTGGTTGCAGTGAAATCATGGACACATTGCTCCATTTTGTGGCTGTGTACAAATGGAACAATGTGTCCATGATTTCACTGCAACCAGTAAGTTGGTCAGAAGCTGGACAGATAAGTTGGTGTGTGTAAAGTGGCCCTTACCTTACTCCAGTCAGGACTGAATCTATCTACTATATCTATCTATCTATCTATCTATCTATCTATCTATCTATCTTCTATCTATGTATCTATCTATCTATCTATCTATCTATCTATCTATCTATCTATCTATCATCAATACTCAATCCTTATTCCTGACATATTATACATTTCTATTGGGTTCAAAATCACAACCTTGTGTAACTAGTGGTTTCCAATATTTTGCATATCTTTACAATCTACTCCTTTTTATACTATGGATATCTCCTCCACAATTCTGTTGTCATCACAACATTTTATACTGAACCCAATAGTTGGAGGAGTCAGGTTGACAGGATCCATTAATTGTGAAGGTAAAGTTTGTTTAGCTCCACTTTTGTCAGCTAATTGAGAAGCTTATTGTGATGTATACAATGTCCTAACGTGGATTAATATCAGGCAGGTGTCCTTTAAATAACGCTCCTGTACAGTTTTTATTTGTTTGTCCTCTATTATTCGGTTGCATGAGTGTCTCATTGTGTTTAATTATGTCTATGAAGCGTAAGACAGCAGTCAACATCTGCTCTATTGTTTCCAGCTTTACAGAACTTTGATGAGTTAGTGACAATCTATTTTTGAACAAAAAGGAACAAACAGCAAAATTCACAATATTATACAAAGGTGAATTATCCAATATACGGCATCACTTGTTAGACGAGACGAACGGCTCCACAGAAAGAAAAACCCACCGAGCATTACATGAGCAAGAGCACATGAAAGACAGAAGCTCTTTATGTAAGACAACAGCATCAATAGACAGGATGGTAATGAAGAAATATTAGACTGTCAGTAGGCACCTCTGATTATTATGAAAATTGGTTATGATTGTACGGTAATTCATGTTTAAAAACATTTATGACAGAGATGATTGGCTGTTATATATGCAAATTGTTTGCTTTGCCTTCTTTGCATTCCCTTTACATACATTACTCGGAAAAAAAATCAGGTGCTGCAATACAGTGTTTTACCAGCAGTAAAATCCTGCCGTGTGAATGATTATTTCTTCATAGATGGCAAGTAGTATTATCACATAGAGTAGCAGTATGTAGCAGTAGCAGTATCACAAAGCAGCGCAGTGTATGAGTTAATGTTGTAGACTTTGAGAAAGAAAAGTATTATATGTCATGGATTTCCATAGCCCCCACTGTGGATCTGCCCCCAGCCATTGTCCTTATAACTCCCAACCAGGATCTGCCCCATCTATTGTTCTTATAGCCCCCACTCTGGATCTGCTCCCATCATTTGGCCTTATTGCCCCCACCCAGGATTGGTCCCATCTATTGAGTTTATAGCTGCCACTTTGGATCTGCCCCGATCCATTGTCCTTATAGCCCCCAGCCTGGATCTGCTTCTACCCATTGTCCTTATAGCCCCATTCTGGATCTGCCCCCTTCCATTGTCCTTATAGTCCCCATCCTGGATCTGTTCCATCCATTAATCTTATAGACTCCACCCTGGATTTTATCCCATCCATTGTCATTATAGCCCCTATCCTGGATCTTCACCATCTGTTGTTCTTATGGCCTCCACCCTGGATCTGCTCCATCCATTGTCCTTAAGGTCTCTACCCTAGATCTGCCCCATCCAATGTTCCTGGAGTCCCAACCCATCATCTCTGTAGTCCTTATCCCTGTCCCTATGGTACATTTGCTTTGGCAAAAATAATGTGTATTAAGTACTGCCAATAAAGATTCTTTGAATTGAATTGACTGGAGTAGAGCCATCAGTGTAACCAGTAACATTTAAGCACAATGCCATAACATGTGGTGTGCCTCCATCCACCATGTCAACCTTCAGCATCATGTTTAAAACATGAAATGCTTCTGGCTGTTCAGATTTAGACTTGATGAGGACTTTTCACTAGATTCACTTGGCATAGCTTCTCTGATTTTGGAGTTTCTTTTTTCTTTTTCTTTTGCACCACTTCATTCCAAAGTTAATCCTGGTGCTAATAAAGATTCCCACACTGTGCAGATTTTCACTTCGAGCAATTTGGCGTTTAACACAAAAATATTCTGTGAGCATTTGCTTTTTCTACTCTATAATTATGGCAAATAAAAACATGTCTAAATGATAGAGGGGAAAAAGCAAGCGCCTACAGAGAAAGTCAAAGCTGCAGTTTGGGTCAGCACGTTCTCACTCTCCACAGTAGCTTCACACTGCATATAAGGCTGCTTTCACATCACGTTTTTTTTCCTGTCCGTGGGATCCTACTTTTTGTAGGATCCCACAGACAGGAACGATCAGCATCGGAGGTGACCTCCGTATGCTATTTCTGTGTCTGGGTCCATGTTTAGTCACGGACGCCAACACAGAAGCCTGAGCCTGCAAAGCGCAGTCAAGCTGCACACTTTTACTCCCACATGTATATACATATACATTGCGGGAGTGAACAAAGAGTTAAAAATAAAAAAAAACATCCTCACCTCTCCGGCGGTATCCCGTGCTGTCACGCTCCTTAAGGACCTGGTGTTGCCTGGCACCCCGATCAGCTAAGCGGTCATGTGCGGTTTAAACCTCCTACGTGCTGATCAATTTTGACGGCGCAGGATTTAAACCGCTTAGCTGATCGTCACATGACTGGCATCAGCTGAGCGGTTGAAATCCTGCGCCCACCAAAATTGATCGGCAGGAGGGAGATTTAAACTGCGCGGTCATGTGACAACCCGATCAGCTGATCCGTCACATGACTGCTCAACTGATCAGGTTGCCAGGCAACACCAGGTCCTTAAGCCCCAGGAGCGAGACAGTGCGGGACTCCGCCGGAGAGGTGAGCATAATATTTTTTATTTTTAACTCTTCATTTACTTAATTTCACTTCCGCAATGTATGTATATACATTGCGGAAGTGAAATTAAAGGGGAACAGAGCACGCTCAGTACACTAAAATTGGGTCCGAGAAATGATCCGATGTTTTCTCGAACCCGTGGTCCATTGGCCCCCATGTTAATTGCCGCAGATCGGGTTGGATCCGATTCGGTCCGATTTGGTCCCCTGTGCCCAAAATTGCAGTCTCCGATTTTGGGCACAGGAAAAAATCAGACAGAATCGGATCCGACACAAATCGGATGGCAATTAGGTCAAATCCGATCCAATCCATCGCCCATAAGGATACATGGGGGCTGAATCGGATCTATGGATCCTCCAAAATCGTAATGTGAAAGCACCCGAAGGGATAATGTCCACAGTTGAGGCAACAATAAGTTCAACTAAAGATTAGGCTATCTTCATTTTTCCACACTTTCTAAAATAGTTAATTGTCACCATTAACCAAACCTTAGGTCTCAGTTTGAAAGACCCTTTAGTTGTTGGGCCATATCACCTTTCATTACTCATATTAATGCTTAAGGCCACCATTACAGATCTAAAAGATTATCTCAACTCAGGTAACACAGCACTGGGTTATCACAACACAAAAAAATCTTATCTAACTAGATATCGGTCACTGCTTTGTGTAATAGTAAATTATCTTAATTCTCGGACATACGTGAATAGCCTCTTCATACAGGAAGAAAGTAGGAAGCCACATATGTAGGCAGCATGTCTAAAAGTCGGTATTAACCATTTACAGAGACTTGCCAAATGACTTAGGATAAAAAGCCAAAGCAGAAACTAATTGCACAGTCTGTTTGCTCCTCATCAGCGTAAAGCAGGAGTAATGGTTTGTCTTCGTTAGAAACTGACAGGTGGTTTAAGGAATAAAGTTTCTCCTTATAGAGACGGCTATGTTTAATTGTCTTAAGTGAGAAAATCATCTGCAACAAGTTATCAAGATGTGCTTTGTGGGTCATGATAACCTTTGGCACATCTGTAGTCTAGATATACTTTAATTGAATCCTTCTATATCCAAGCATTTCTGCATTCTTACTTGTTACAATGTCCTTGTTTTTGTGGAAAAAAATAATTTTTTTTGATGTACATCATAAATTATGCTGCTAAAAGGAAAAGTCAACTTTGGGTGAATGAGCTTTAAATAAAAAAACAAAACAGTGGTTATTCAGCATTGGATATTCACATTCATATATATTAGTACTGCATGTATGTTAACGCCCCAAACAGTATATAGTAAACATTTTGCCACAATTGCTCTGTTAACAAGGGACAGCATGTAGGAAGAAATCAGATGCCTCATGGCTGCTCACCCCCGGTCATAAAGCCACTGTCAGGGGAAAGTCTTGATGTTCTTTTTTTCCCCACTGATCTCGAATAGAATAGATTAATGGTAACGTCACTTATTAATGAAATATTTCCAGTGATGATTTATGAGCTGTAGCTAGCTCTGTAAAGGTCTGTGTCCACAGGTGCTGCTCATTGTAAGAGAATTGTGTCTGTAGATGTCAGCAACGAGAATAGAACAGTTGTGTATCTACTGTGTTACTGCAAGTGTGAATGTGTGTATACATATATATATATCATATATGTACATATAGGTATAGAAGTGTGTATATATATATTATATCTAAGACAGAGAGAGAGAGAGAGAAAGAGATGATATGCATCTAAATAACGTTGCGGGCCTGGGACAAATAGATAAGTCTACTGTCTTGCATCTATGTTGGTGTGTTGCCAACTATTTTTTCTCATGTAAATATATATATATAGCTATCTATATCTATCTATGTATCCTTATCCATATCTATTTATCTTTAGATAGATAGATAGATAGATAGATAGATAGATAGATAGAAGATGTAAAGGATACATAGATGGATAGCTATAGATAGCTAGATTTAGATAGATATAGCTAACAACTAAAATAGATGCAAAAAAGTAGACTTATTTATTCTCCTCAGGACCACAACATTTTGACTCTTCACTAGCCTTTTTCAAAGCTGAAAAGGCTACAGAATAGCCGAAACATTGCAGTGCCCAAAACAGAAAACACTCAATAGTACACATGAATGTGCTTTTCCGGATTGGTATAAGAGGATCCAACACGTGAGTAGATTAGATCAATGATTATCCCAAAACCACTTAACATATGTGTTATGGCTATGGACTATAGAGTTAAAGTTTCAAAACACGCAATAACTCCCTGTCTTGTAGATTCCTTTTTTTTGGAATATTCACTGATGAAAATGCTTTTAACAATTTTGGAATAAACATAGATTTTATCTCTTGACGTGTGCTGGATCCCTTAGGAGTCTCCTGTTTGGAACCGACTCCCCCATATGTTCCGGTTTTCCCGTGATTGCTGGCCGTAGGTGGTTAAGCTGAATAACTTTTTTTCCTCTTTTTTTATGACATGAGAATATGTACAAATTTGCAAGGAGTAATAGACACAAAGTGAGGTTTCTTGGTCAAGTGTATAATATATTAACTTCATAAAGCAAATAACTGGAATAAATACATTCAAAAGTGGAAAACAAAAATGATATTCACAGGGAAATGTCCCAATAAATAAAAAAAATATCCTGACCTCCTGCATTGAAACTAATAAGTACCATACTGCAAAGAAATAAAGAATATGAATTAGTGGTAGAGCAAACTAATCAGTATGTCAGATAGATCATCACAATCATCCTAGCAATAAAGACATAATAAAGATAAATGATGATAAGACACTTACAAAAAAAGTGCAAGAGTATGAGGAATATGGTGTCATTAGCAAATAATAAATACAAAAGGCAAAATTTATGGTATGTAAAGATAATACACTAAAGTGCCAATACAATCCAAGTACAAATAAAGTGACCCAAGGGGACTAGCAAGTAAGAAGAGAAAAAGCTATGTGTATATAACCTGCACTAGGTACAATGAGAACTGCAAGAGGAAGAAGCATTCCACCTGTATCACCACCTCAAGTGGCTTTATCAGGGGTGGCCATTGTTTTGGCACAATGATACCCAAAGATCATTAGTAAATGCCATGAAGGTGTCTTTACAAGGCTATGTCCTGTCCTTTTCTTTGAATTGTTGTGCAGTGTGTAATAATGTATACTAGCTAAACCCCTCTAGACTTCATTCCAAATATACCAACAGCGCATTCCAATTTTTAAGTGGTACGGTCATTTCTCCAAAGTGTCTCAGGAGCCGTTTATAAAAGAAACAATGCCAATCCTTATGTTGCTCATGGAATTGTGAGAACCTGTGGGGTCTAAATGTGTTACCTTGCCCTGCGCGTCTCTAGACTTTTCTTCCATAGAACACATCTAAGGCATCGTTTGGCAGTTGCAAATGCAGCTAGCTGCCAGCAGCAGATATTGATGACTTGAGTGCCCAATTGTATTCGGCTTGGCAGAACATTCTTCAGACTACCATTAATAACCACACTGATAGTATGCCAAGGGATGGTTTTCTGCGCACATAATCAATCCTGAAAAATCGAAATGGTTTTGAACAATTTGTTTCCATTTTTTTGGGCATTTGCATATCATTAACATGCCTATAAGTCTGTGAGTTACGTTATTCCACAACTTTTCCTTCTTTGCACTACAACTTCAATGTTGAATACTCCACTAATAACATAATATGATATGAACACTACCTAACTAGTGCAGGCACTCTGCATTATTGCAGTAGCCCAGAAAAGTCATCTCTAGTATCGACTTTTCTATATCTATCTATCTATCTATCTATCTATCTATCATAATATAATTAAAAAACTCTATCTATTCTTAAAATCCGCCTTTATTAGGCCATCAGGTGTAATGCGAACGTTTCCAGAACAATCTCCCTTCCTCTAGCAACTAGTCACAGCTCTGGCAGGATTTTTTTATGCATTCCATGTGCATAATCATTAATTATCATTAACTATACAATTGTGCATTAATTAAATTATTTCTCATAAATACACTTATATCCAAAGTTTAAACCTATCTTACAGTGCTCTACATATTACATGTACATACATTCTTATACATTATATTGTGATACTAAATAAAATGGAATCTGTGGTTTAAAGGTATAAATGCACTTTTACAGCTATCTGTAACCATGGCAATAATAAATAGAGTGCACATTAAAGTGGAGCATAACAAAGATGGCGCCGTTAATCTCAGAAATGCGCATGCACAGTACAGAGAATGATGGGTATTACATCACTTCCGGTTGTGGACATGCGCAACTTAAGCAGGATAGCGTACAATGTGAGTACATGATTTCCCAATTAGGATATGACAAGCACCTGTGTGTTTTAATGACACTTTTACACAATTAACCATAAGAGTCCAATTTTCAGGTATACTGAGTGTATATGATACGGACCATAATATTAGCACTTTATAATGCACTTTTATAATGCACTGGTATCACTTTGGCAAATAAGAAATATGATATATACTTAAATTTCATACATTATTATATAATTTAGGCCCCTTTCACATCAGCAGTAATCGTTGATTGCGGCAGTTGCGGTGAAAAACCCGCAACTGCCGTGATTACCACATAACGGCCGCACTTGCGGTTCACTTGCGGCAAGCCCCATGCTATGTCTATGGGGCTTGCAGCAGGTGCGGCAAGTGCAGTATAGTTGCGGTTTCGGCACTTGCAGCAGATGTGGCCGCAAAATCACCGCGGTATGCCACGGTTTTTTTTTGTGGCCTCATCTGCCACAAGTGCCGAAACCGCACTTGCCGCACACTTACCGCAAGCCCCATAGACATTGCATGGGGCTTGCCGCAAGTGAACCGCAAGTGCGGCCGTTATGCGGTAATCGCGGCAGTTGCGTTTTTTTCACCGCAACTGCCGCGATCAACGATTACCGCTGATGTGAAAGGGGCCTTATTGATTGATGTAATGTATGTGAGCACCTATATAACTTTGTTAGTTCAACACAATCACTGCTTGAAAAAGGACATGTAGTCCGAAAAGTCGCCACGCCACAGGCATTAAAGGTTCACTTTAAGGAGTAAATGGTGCTGTTTTTTTCCAATTTTTTTATATCTATATATCTATGTATCTCCAACTATCTATCTATCTATCTATCTAGTTCCAAAAGAAGGGTTGGCGCTCTCCAGTCTGATGTAGCCAAGTTGTTTAACCCAGCTTTAGGCACAGGAAAATGTTGACGTTTTGGGCACACACGCCCTTAGTCCAGCTCAGTTGGCTGGACTAAGGGTGTGTGTGCCCGAAACATTTTCATTTTCCTGTGCCTAAACCTGGATTAAACAATTTGGCAACATCAGACTGGAGAGCGCCGACCCTTCTTTTGGAACTGTATGTATTATAGGGGCCTTGAAAGGGATTTTCTGCATCACTTAGCACCCAATTGAAACCAGCATACAGTGCTGCACTGTTTTTGTTTCTTATCTATCTATCTATCTATCTATCTATCTATCTATCTATCTAGATTTAAAGCAGCTTTATTGGTGGGACTAAATACAACTTAGTTTTGCCAAAGCACATGTACAATAGGGAATAGGGATAGGGACTGTTGGGATGATGGGTAGGGACTGTAGGAACAATGGCTGGGCAGATCCAGGGTGTGAACGGTAGGAACAGTCTATATCTACCGTGTTTCCCCGAATATAAGACAGTGTCTTATATTAATTTTACCCCCAAAAGTCCCACCCTGTCTTATATTCGGGGTATGACTTATATTAAAAAAAAAAATGACAATTAACCGCACCTTGCCGCAAGTGTCCCATACAGTACCGTACATTGTATGGGGACCTGCCGCAAGTGTGCCGCAAGTCGGCTGTGCGGCGGAATTGCGGTTTTAATGGGCAAGTCGGCAAGGAAACATCCTTACTTTTTAGGGTAATGGCGGCCTCAGGCTATGGATTCCTCCGCGTGCAGGGCGTTGTCCAGATGCTTCTTCATGCAGGAGCTTCTGGCCAATCAGCATTCGAGCCGCTGAGCCAATCAGCGCTCGAGATGCTGGGGAGCCGCTGGCCAATCAGAAGCTCCTGCCGGCAGCGGTGACGTCAGGCCGGGGCGACAGGCGCACAAGATTAACCCTATGCCCTCGGGGTTACCTGCGGCACCTGAGGGCAGAGGGGAGCCCACGGGGGACAGCGGACCTGCGGCTGCACCTGAGGGCAGAGGGGAGCCCACGGAGGACAGCGGGGCCAGCGGGACAGCGGGGACACAGGTAAAACATGCAATGGGCAAAAATGGCACTTTAGCGGTACCCTGTCTTATATTCCCCGAAAATAAGTCACCCTTATAATCGGGGTATGACTTATATTGGAAAATTCTGCGCCAGCCCTGCCCTGACTTATATTCGTGGGTGACTTATTTTCGGGGAAACAGGGTATGTATCTCTATCTTTCTATTTATTTATTACCTTTATATCTATTATCTATCTATCTCTTATCTATATTTTTCTTTCTTTTTTTCTTTCTTTCTTTCCTTTCTTTCTTTCTTTCTTTCTTTCTTTCTTTCTTTCTTTCTTTCTCTATTTATTTATCTATTGATTTAGGTAAAGCTGTTTGTGTAATTATACTATTACATTGTGAGTATATTTATTCAAGAATGCAGTATATGTATATTTTTATGGGAAAGATCTCATTTGTTTTACAGAAAGTATAGCAGAGGAATAGTTTTGCTTCATGTGCCGGAGTATATGAGAACACTTGCTCACCTCCTACTCAGCCTTCAATCAGGTTGGGGCTTACTGCAATTTGACACCAATTTAGAAAGTTGTCCCTTTAAATGTCACCACACAATCTATACTTTTTTTTAAAGATTTTCAACTACTTCTGACAGGTGGTAATTTAAACCAGAACAATATCTAGCACCTTTCCAAAAGATATGCAATTATAGCTAACCTTTCAAATCCAGAACAGTGCAGCAATTTATACTCGGGATACATTATTGTAAGTTCAGCACCAATGTGTTTTGGTTACGATTATTATGTTCGCAGCCTACTAATATTTTGGGTCAGATTGGTTTTACTTAACTAAAATCAGGTGACAGCGTTAATAAGAAACATTAACAATAAAATGATGAGTAATTTAATTACCAGACGTTACATTAGATGACAATGTGACAAATCAACCTCTGCCTTTTTTCCTCTTTAGAGATGTTCTCAGCTTTTCCTCCCACATTAGTCACAAAGTATTATGCCTTTTTCTATATTTTCCTCCAACCTCAGCCCTAAATCAATCTTTGATTGACAGAAACATCCAATGCTCATAGCACTTCTCTTAAACACAAAACGTGTCAAAAGGCAAAATCCCTTAGCAGGTACATGGGTGTCAAAAATGTGTTTTAGAAGAGATGACAGAGGGTGAATGGGTCTGGCATAACTGAGGCTCAATCCAAAAAGTCCATGTATTTTAGAGATCTCGCAGTACGGTATAATATGATGTAATTCCATTAGTCAATCACTTCAAATACATTGGACAAAAAAAGAGAAAACTATCCTGCACCAGCTGTTAACCATATCACTTGGAATTCAGTATTATGTATTGTGTCTTTTTTGACTTAATGATCGTTCTTTGTGATGATTGTGTTTTAGTTACTTCAATTTAAACTAAGGCTGCTTTCACATCAGCGGTTTTCGCTGATCGCGTCAGTTGCGTTTTTTTCACCGCATAAGGGCCCTTTCACATCAGCGTTTTTTTAAATTTGCGGCAGATGCGGTGAAAAAACCGCATCTGCCGCAACTGCCGCATAACGGTTCCACTTGCGGCACGGTTGCGGTTTTTTCCATAGGAAGTATAGGGGGACTTGCGGCAGATGCGGCAAGTGCGGTATTGCACTTGCGGCAGGTGCGGCAGAGAAAAAAACCGCGGCTTACTGCGGTTTTTTTCTCTGCCGCACCTGCCGCAAGTGCAATACCGCACTTGCCGCATCTGCCGCAAGTCCCCCTATACTTCCTATGGAAAAAACCGCAACCGTGCCGCAAGTGGAACCGTTATGCGGCAGTTGCGGCAGATGCGGTTTTTTCACCGCATCTGCCGCAAATTTAAAAAAACGCTGATGTGAAAGGGCCCTAACGGCCGCACTTGCGGTTCAGTTGCGGCAAGCCCCATGCAATGTCTATGGGGCTTGCGGCAGGTGTGACAAGTGCGGTATAGTTGCGGTTTCGGCACTTGCAGCAGGTGCGGCTGCGAAAAAAAAGCGGTATGCGGCGTTCTTTTCGCGGCCGCACCTGCCGCAAGTGCCGAAACCACACTTGCCGCACTTGCCGCACTTACCGCAAGCCCCATAGACATTGTGTGGGGCTTGCCTCAGGTGAACCACAAGTGCGGCCGTTATGCGGTAATCGCAGCAGTTGCGGTTTTGTCACCGCAACTGCCGCGATCAGCGAAAACCGCTGATGTGAAAGCAGCCTTATCTAGAGTTTTAGGTAACTTTTCAGAATAAGCTGTAGTGTATATACATACACATGAGATATTGTGCTATGTCTAGCCGTGACCTGCCTTCTACACGTTTCATTAGATTTAGTCTCTGAGCTAAAGACTATAGAGACTGGCTGTTTTAAAGACTCCCATAACACATGGAGAAATGAGAGACTCCTGCACTCCTTTCTCTATATAATATATTTAGAAGCAACAGCATCACTGAGGGCATTATACATTAGCATTGAGCAGAGTAAATGTGAATCCAGCTTCGGAGTGAGATAAAAACATGTCCTAGAAAGCATATGCAATGATACATCCTATCTCTCTGCCTCTCCTTACTCTATATAACTCCTATTTGGAAGCAAAACCTGCATTGAGGGCATGCTAAATTAGCGTTGAGCAGAGTAAATGTAAATCCAGCTTTGGAGTGAGATAAAACACCTCCTAGAAAGCAAGGAGGTCTTCTTTCCCTATATAACTCATATTTAGAAGTAACACCAGCAACACCAGTAACATCAGTAACACCACCATACATTAGCATTGAGCAGAGTAGACATGAATCCAGCTTCAAAATGAGATAAAACACTTCCTAGAAAGCAAGAAAACATTCTATCTCTCTGTCTATCCTTTACACTTCTCTCCTGCCTCTTCCTGCCTTTCCACTAGATCTCAATACACAAATATAGGGTGATCTCTCAGGAGGAAAGGCAGGGAAAAGTGGCTGAAATCTGGCAAAGAAATATATATATTAGAACGTTTTGTGTATTGTTCTATTGATTTAAGAAAATTTTTATTTAAACAGCAGTGACCCTTTAAAGGTATTGTTAACTTTTAACAAACTCTTTATGTTCAATGGCTCCACTAATGGTGAACTGATTATAGGGAGTCCCACTACTAAAAATTAGGGCAATTGTCAGTAATCCGAAGTCTACCCTTGCAAAAAATATTACATTTCCCTGCAGAGTCATCACAGGAAAAATGAAACCCTACATATTTCTATTTAAAGGGAATCTATCAGCAGGTTTTTGCTATGTAAGCTGAGAGCAGCATGCTGCACAGGTTAATAAATCAAAAAACAACTTTGTCTCTCTTTTTAGACTCTGTGTAATTATTTTCATAAAATAAAGGGTTTATTACCCTGTGATTACCATTACAGGACTAGAAAGTTATGCACAAGGCAGTCCAACACATCCTGTACTGTGACTGACACCTCACAGTCAATGCATGATCTCTATTTAGAGCCTGGTGTGGGCAGGAGCAGCTATCTTAGCACTGCTGTGTTCCATAAAATACATTATTTGATAGTGTCAAAACAGCTGCAGCCAGTAAGTAATACATCATTGGATTCAGAATTTACTTGCCTACATTATGTTGCTGTAACATGAGGTATCAAAAACATGCTGACAGATTCCCTTTAAAGAAGGTTCTTGATCTGTAGTCTAAGAGGTAACTTTCTCTTTGTGGAGAAAGACATGCCTGGCATACTGTATGAGGAAACTTGTAAGTGATGTGATGCTCCTCTGGGAAATCTAATATGCACATGTGGTGCCCCAGGAGTCTCGTCGCCACTAAGTGTTACTGCACCCACACCCGGGGGCAGTATTCCCATCTGCAGCAACCAAGTTTAGTAAGTTGAGTCACCCGCAAACACACTCAACACACCTGGTCCCAGGGATAGTGGGTGAATCCAGCTAGTGGGACAGCTCAGGCACCCCGTGGGATGACGGGGGGAGATAGGTGGTGGGTGGACAGGGAGCAGGAAGTGGTAAGGGAAAGGAAATGGACAAAGGAAAAATACCACAGGAAGTAGAAGTCAGTCATTGGAGGAGGTCAGCTGAGGACAGGACAGAGAGAAAGGGTCCGGAGTACATGACCTTCGATGAGGCCCATCCTGGGTCCCGAAGTCAGAGATCACGAGAAGACGGAGGGAGCCCTAGGGGCATGGGCAGTGAGCTATCCACCCATGAACCCGAATGTGGAGGGGAGGGGCAGGACAAGAGTCAGGGACCCAGCCCTGAAGGTAGTGAGGAGACTCCATGCTCCAACAACAGAACCGGTGGCCATGAGAACTTGAGGAGCTGTGGCCAACTCCCGGCATATTCGCTGAGAAGGCAGCCATATGAGGGTCAGGGGGACAAAGCAAGTCACCCCACAAAGGCCCGTGGCTGCTGGATTGGGCTCTGTGCGTGGGGGCACGTGTAGGAAGGAGAACAGGCAGCGCTGAGGAAGAGAGGCCCGTGAGAGAAGGAACACTAAAGGGGTGTACTGGACAAGCCATCCTGGTTGCTAAGGACTACCCAGACTGCCATTGTACTTGAGCTGTAACTTGTGTTGCGTGTGGAAGAGAGCTTAGTAAAACGGGTTTTGAACTCAGCACTGTCTCAGACTGTTTATTTACTGACTGAAGAGCGGTAGACTGCCACGCCATGCAGGCAGCAGGAGCCTGCCTGAGAGAAGTCCTGATCCTGCCCAGCAGCCAGTTCAGCCCCTCTGGCTCTCCAGCACCCCAATATTCCCTCCTTACTCCAGATGCCCTGGAGACCCGCTCCACTGTGGGGAGCAATACCATCAATGCTACCGTCACATCATCCCCAGAGGTCCCAGTCTGCAGCAGCAGTCACCAACAACTGCATACCATGGGTGGCATCACAACAACCATCCATCACCAATTCCCTTTACTCCAAAGACTTTTTACTTCCTTTTAAACCCCCGTTTTATTGACCACCCATCCCGGATGGCCACGGACCAGGTCACGCCACTGGCACAGCTGTCAGAAACTCGAGGACGTCGAGAAAGGCCTGGCTCCGAGTACCCCACAGCACCCACTGGGGTGAGACACAAATTCTCGTAGACTTCCAATAAGAGGCACTAGAGTTCAGGTTCTATGCCTTTGTGAAGAGACAATTTGCTGTATAACTCATTAATGTACTAAGTCCTCCAAAGCTACTGTCTACATTGACTAATAGATGAGGTCCCTGAATGAAGGCTTCTTGTATCAATTCCTTTAATGGGCCTTGTACAAGAGATAACCCCTTTAAGATCTATGGACAAGGAGCTTTCTGAAGGGAAAGCAATAATAGATGAGCTTTAGTTAATGCACTTTACTTCCTAATACATATTAAATCTGTGGATCTATGCATATTTTATAGTAAAAATATAGCCAAAACTTACCTAGTAAATAACGTTAATAACTTGCTAGAGCTACCATAGAACTTTGAAAGTTGATTTAATAGCCAAGACTCTGTAATCAAGTTGATCATATTTCAGCCTGGCCTGATAGCTGCCTGGAGTTTATTTACAGCATCATTATCCAGGAGACAGGTCTGAACATTCACAAGTCAGGACCCTGGACTGCACATAGCTGCAAAAAGCAACTTACTTGTCAGAATTTCAGACAGAAGAATGCCCATAAAGGCTACTATAGGTTATCATCTGACCACAATTACATCTTGTGCTCAGTTTACATACAACTGCTGCCTATTGCTTCTGTACAATATACAGACTGATAAAAAAAATATTAGGAAGTAATGAGACGAACTCGGTGATGTCTTCTTGACACTATACATTGTCTTGTAAACTATGAGGAGAGACGTATACTGTTCTCACCAACTGCCCCATATATTATCGCAGATTTGGCATATTTTACTCAAATAACAGCCTTCGAGAATAAATAGCGAGAAATTCTGTATAGAGTTATAAAGTTCGAAAAGGTTAAAAAGTAAAAAAACAAAAAATACTCCCTTATTGTCCTGCAATATAGATTCAGAGTAAGGTAAACAGCCATATAAGGCATGAATCAATAGGAATAAAACATTGGATCTACGACCAATCTAAAGTCGTGATAATAAGTGAACCTGCCGAAAATAGAATTTGAAAATTCACATCATAGAATCATAGAATAGTAGGGATGGAAGGGACCCCCTGGGTCATCTGGTCCAACCCCCTGCTCAAAGCAGGAGTCACTAAATCATCCCAAACAGATATCTGTCCAGCTTCTGTGTAAAGATTTCCATTGAAGGAGAACTCGCCACCTCTTGTGGCCGCCTATTTCATTTATTCAATATAAATACAAAGTATACTATGCTCGGAACACTGTTTAGGCCACACACAAGGGTAATAGATATACTTAAGAAACTATTTTAAAAATATATTTACCCTGCCCTCAGATGTGTCATGCATAGCCCACTCTAGGCTGTTTGTCTTCTGCCCCTTTAATAGTAAATAATAAAAAGGATATGCATAGCGAAATTAGTAGACGGAATAAGATTTTTTTGGTATTATGCAAAATTGCCATTATAGTGAAGCCTATGATATTGACTCCATTAGAGTGTATGTGTAAGTGACTAGTGCATATTTTCTACTATGTCCTACATCTAAAATACATTCAAATCTAGTATAACTATATAATCAATTACTCTATCTCTTATTTGCTAACAGTTTCTGAATTGTCATTTCAAATGTTATTCCCACAATGCCATTATTACTTTATGCCTTACAGTAGCTGTATGACTATTGTTAATATACATGAAAAACCCAAGATAAAGTTAGTTTCTTTTACCTTTGTGTCTTCTTTTAATTTCCTTCTGCCCCTTTGTGCACACAACTTCACAGAGTTCACAAATTGGCGGGACTTCTCTTATATGACAAAACTACATTTTCCCAGCAGCACCCTGCTTTTCCTTAGTGCTGCTGCCCCTCTCTCTAGCCTTCTTTGTGCAAATTCATAGATGTAGATGGATCTCCACATAGACAATCTTTATTTAGTTTACCCTTGATAGTTTTGAATGTAATGACTATGACCGACTGTTTCACCAATATTGATTACTACTTACAAGTTCCACATTACATTTTTGGTTCATGTGTATCTTCAAGGCTTGATCATGCTTTTTTGCATGGCAAAGCTGATCAAAGAATAACTGAGCTGTTTAATAAAAATGGCTGTGTTAAGGAAATGTTGATGCTGAGAGATGGACAGGATCACAGGTGCATCTCTTTTTCATGAATTAGACAATGGTTCGAATGCCACTGGAATAGGTGGAGTCTTCAGAATAGCTTTTCTGAGCAGTGCTTAGAACCCGGCTATCAGATATTTTATTACACAAGGTTAGTAGGTGCTTCTGCTATACTTGACCGAAAACATTATAACAGAGGTCCACAAGCTTTCTGACCTTGATAGTCACATTAAGCTCTAAGAGAGGGTTGCGAGCCACGTCTTGAACTTGCTCCCACACAATAGTGACACTCAGAGCCCACATTACAGGTATAATGACAGCTACAAATCTTACACAGAAATCACACTAAGGCCATGTCCACACACCTCTGCTGTAAGTATTTAGCGGTTCTCCTCTAAATACGTAGGTTTTTTGCAAGAAGCGGAGATGCGTGTGTGCCGCCGCTTTCTGCGGACACAGCCCATGGTTACCCGATGTGTATCGTGTAAACCATTTCACACAGCAGGCTGCCTAGTGTCCGCTTTCCCAGAGCAGACAGGGAAACACTGCTAACTAGGCAGCCTTGTCTGTGAACTGGTTACCACGATCAACATCGGGTAACCAGGGGCTGCATCACCAGGAAGTGGCGGTGCAAACGCATCTGCACTTCAATGGAAAATGCTAAGTATTTAGCGGAGACACGCCAAATACTAACAGAGAAGATGTGTGAACATGGTCTAAGACAGTTTACGAAGATCAAAGGGTTCCTACTTAACTCCCATTTAGATCTACTTTTCTATATGGGGGCTACTCAAAAAAGTCACCATCTCGAGAACTGTTCTTCAAAGCTGTTTTCTAGACCTGGTTCTTATATACCAAGCTGGAGGACAACACATATCATAGACCTGAGAGTGACATGTGGCTCCTTAGGTACAGGTATTAGAACAACTAGACTAAGGATTGACCCAATGGCGATGTAGAGTAAAGAGAGCTCTAGCTTCATCATTTGAGGTGGTAATAGTAGCAGATCAGTGCAGATTAATAAATAGGTTGGTTTGAAACCAATGATTAATTCCGTATGTACAGAAAACAAAGATCACATTATGATTTTGGAACAAATCCTTCAAGTAAATTTACTCTTAAAATATCCATCACCTTCTTCTTACCTTTTTATTAGTTTACATTTCTATTCTTACATGTTGTATTTATAAGAAATGTACACTTTTTAAGAGCTTGATGATAATAAAACATGACTGTAGTAAAGTAAAGATTTCTAGACACCTTTAAGGATCATCTTTTTAATGGGAGCCATGACATAACCTAGATTTAGTGTCTGCCATGAAATGGAAATTATTTAAATAATAAAACTCCTATGTCAGTTATGGAAGAGTCCAAAGTGTTCAGCGATCGATTTATGTGTAACAATCCATAACAGAGAAATGTATGACATAGTCCAGTAACACAATATCAAGAAAAAGCTGAATCATTTATAAACCATAAGTAGTCTGATGTTTTTAGAAAGCCAAGATAGTTAATGGTTTTCCAGTCACTTTTAAAAAAATGTCTAAATGAAAATGCTTTGTAAAGGAAATTAGGTATATTACAAATATGTTCATATAATTTATTACATAACATTGCTGGAGATATGCCAAGATGCTTCATATGAACATAAAGCAGATTTTTTATTAGATGTCATGTATTTAGTTCATAATGGTAAAGGGACATGGCAAAGATGGAATCTCTCACCATATTTATGCTTCTAATTCTAAGGACATCATAAAATTTGGTGATCACAGGGCCACTTTGCTTCTTGATTCAGATTATATGACTGTTTTATCTGCTGAAGACTTGCTAGTACTCTCAGTGAAGAACTTTGTCTAGTCCCATCCACACCATTCATTCACAGCTAAAGCCGGCTTCACACTGCGGCGTGATCCGGTCCGGGGCTGTCCGGGATGACCCTGACAGCTGCGGACCGGATCAGCACACAGGACTGGGGCGCTAATATGCCCTCCGGTCCGGTGTGCAGCGCACGCAGCTGCAGCCGCTGACAGGTCAGGACCGTGGGCGTCCGCGGTCCTGACTTATCAGCAGCGGGAACTGCGTGCGCTGCACACCGGACCGGAGGGCATAATAGCCCCCCAGTCCTGTGGGCTGATCCGTTCTGCGACTGTCAGGGTCATCCCGGACAGCCCCGGACCATATCACGCCGCAGTGTGAAGCGGCCCTAACCGCTTACATCCTAGCCAGGCAGAAAACTGCCAATCAATGGATGAGATGGGGTTATCCAGAGCTAATTAATGAGAACTAGCAATCTTGAAGCATTTAAAATAGTTTTGAGAAAAGCTGCCTGCGTACAACCGAAACACACTGCTTTTGATTCTATGTCTGTATTATGATTTTTTTTCTTTTATTTTTGTTTAAATAAACTTAAAACTTAACATATTTTTTACATTTTACAATTGAAAAATGTGTAGACAGATAATAGTGGAAATCTTGTATAATGTGTCTAGATGTATAGTTAAATATTTTTTAATACATATTATACTCGATAATTACTTTGAGTGGATATGATTACAGATTTGATGGCATTTCATATGTTATTTGTCGCTTTAATGTTAGGGTTGTAATCTTTCTTCTGTTGCCTCATGTAAAACAAAGCACTCACGTGTATGGCATTTCTGCAATGTACGTTGTGAGGATTACCACGTAACATTAAAATTAAAAATGATTGGTAAATATTAGAAAATGCTAACTGAACATAGACTGGTTTATGCATGAAAAGTACCATATTGCTGCTCTGAATTATTTGTGGAGTGGTTTTTCATTTTCATGGCCCGCAGTCCAACACTATATTTTCCTGACTGGTTTATTGCAGGAGCTGCTTACAACACAGTGAATTACATTTTATGGTAAAGGCCAGTGGTTGTTAATAAGAATCAATGGATTGTCAGATGGAAATAAAAGTGATAGATTCAATTATAGCCGTTCTTGCATGTATAAGTATACACAAATTTCTAGGAGTAATGTAAAGATATGAACTAAACAAAGAGTCTTGGATTAGTTTTGCAAGATTTGCTGTAAACCATTATCCTTGGATGAAGAGATATACTTCTGTCCTGGAGAATGTGCTGCATCCATTAATAGATGTTTATCATATTGCGTATCCTATTATTTCTACATTAACCCTGCATTAGCTATATATTGTGTAATCAGATAATTCAAGGTACAAATGAACATTGCTCTATTATACATATACCATCAAGACTGTGCCTTAAAGCAGAGGTCCCCAACCTTTCTGATCTTGAAAGCCACACCCTGCTCTGAGAGATGGTCGCTACTAACATCTTGCTTTGAGAGTTGGTCGCCAGTCACATCCACCTCTGAGAGATGGTTGCCAGCCACAAGATTTTATGCAGAATTCATACTGAGGTAGTACACCGAGGTCTAGGAGTTTCTGCCTTTCCCCTATTCAAATCTGCTCTTCTATGTGAAGCTAATCTCAAAAGTCACCATCTGGGGACATAATCCTTTTGGAGTTTGCTAGACTTGGTTTTAATGCACCAAGCTGGTGCCACACATCATGGTCCTGCAAACCACATGCGGCTCTTGAGCTACAGTTTGGGATCCCATGCCTTAAAGTAAATGTTAAAAATGTGTTAAAACTAGAAAACCAATTAAAATATCTTATTAACAAGTTACAACTCTATTCAGACCCTTTATCTATTAGCCAAATTAAAGATCAAAAGCAAAAAGAGTCTCTCACGCTAAAGAACCTGAACAACTACTGATGTAAATGAGCACCATGTAATTCCTGATTTCACCAGTGACATTGCATGGTAGAAACAACAAACCATAGATGATCTCTGGGAATGTCAGCAGCATGACCTCTTAACAAATATGGCTTGTTTAAAAAGGTAAACCACTTTCACCAAAATAGAGAATTAGGCTTTGTACACACAGTGACTATTTGGTGAGCTTTTTACCACAGTATTTGTAGCCAAAACCATGTTTGGGCGATAAATACAGAAGTGGTGACGTGTTTCTATTATACTTTTCCTCTGATTGTTCAACTCCTGATTTTGGCTACAAATCCTGAGGTAAAAATCTCACCAAAAACTCAATGTATGCACATGACCTTATAGAGAACCAAACATTAAAGCTACACATTTATTAAGGTCCTCGTTGATGACTGACCTGATAGAAGACTGGTTGTAGGAGCTATAGCACTGGCTGACAGCTCACCTTTAAGAGGGGACTGGTGGATTTCTACTCATCTGCTATATATTCAGCTAATTCTGTCTGTAACGTGAATCCCCCGTCGCTGATTGGTTGCCCCAGCTGCCCACAACCAATCAGCAACAGGCGCACTCCAGCCGCAAATTGGCGCAGGATTTGAAGCATGCATGCCACTGCTACCTTTGGGAGAGCAGTGGCACTAGCTGCTGATCTTCTGACAGTAGCCGAGGGTCATCTACTGCCGCACGGAGGTCAGTGGCGATGCAGCTGGGAGATGACCAGCATTAGCCGGTTATCTCCCAACTGCTCGCAGTGGAAGTACCCCACCACCATATTGGAACACCCAAGTTATTGGTATTCCAATATGGCGGCCGGGATTCAAATCTCCCGCCAAGCTGCGTGGGACAGCGACCAACGGCCTCAATACTACGCCCTATAGTGACAGGGTCCCAATGACCGCCATATCATTGTTGCATTACTGGTGACACTCCAGCGCATTGCATTATTCTTAAATCTTCATAAATAAATTACATACATATTCTAGAATACCCGATGCATTAGAATTGGGCCACCATCTAGTAAGTCTTATCCTGGCTCAGAATATTAAGCCTCTAAAGTATAATGAGCTGAGTAGTGCACACGACCATCATTGGGTTACAAATATGTCAATGTACATGATTATGTTTGGTAATACCCTGATTTTTTGAGTTTACAATGGTAAAGAATTAATTTATAGCATAGCAGAAATAGACAATTGGGGGCTTCTGTGCAGGAATAGTATGTGGGTATCTTGCTGTATAACAGTCGATTTATAAAGAGTAATGGGCTCATTACAGAGCTCCTTACTAGAAATAAGCAAAATGGTTCAAAACTAAGTTCAACACAAATCACATTTTTTGGTTTCAGGTAAATCAAAATTTTGGCGATTTGCATCGTATAAATCCAGCAAGATAGCGGCAGGCTGGTCATTATTTTGCTTGATTTTGAGGGAGAAAGCAAAATAATAATAATTAAAAAAAGTATGTATATACATCCTCATTTCTCCATGTCCCTCCCTATACATTTCCTGCCATCACATCTTCCCACCTGGTCCTGTGATTGTCTACATTTTCTTCCTCTTCTGCTCCCTTCGTGTCTTCCACTGACGAGTTTCCCCACTGTTATACTGTAACAAATTGAATCATTACTTGATCAATTCTGTCTTACTCAAATTTCAAGAGATTTTCTCAATTTTACTCATAATAATTTTGAGCCACTAGAAATCTTGGTGTCTTATTGTCATTGTAATATGGTCTCCCCTACCTATGGGACCACTATGTTGCTACCAATGGACCACTTACAGTATATCCATTATTGACTCTGTGCTTATGCTGTATATAGATGTTGGTTTGCTTTAAAGGGACATTGTCACCAGGTTTTTGCCATCTCATCTGACAGCAGCATAATGTAGAGACAGAGACCCTGATTCCAGCGATATGTCGCTTACTGGGCTGCTCAGTGTAGTTTTCATAAAATCACTGTTTAATCAGTTGGATATTAACATTGTAGGACTAATCAAATAGTCCAGTACATTCATTTACTGCTAAATATGAAGCAGGGAAAATAGTAATTATATTAAAATTACACCATGCAGCTCAGTAAGTGACACATCGCTGGAATCAGGGTCTCTATTTCTACATTTTGCTGCTGTCAGATGGGTGGACAAAAACCTGGCGATAGTGTCCCTTTAAGGTTTATGCATTAAATATTATACACATTTCTGAGTTGCATTGAAACATATGGAGCACAGTGAACAGTTGATATTCCTCATCCTTATTTGTTATTTTATACCCTTACATCATCTTACTATCACCGAAAGCTGAGAACAGACACAGCGTCTTACTTCTTGCCTTCATGCCGAGAGTACATATCTGGGCAGCCGGCCAGTCGTCATTCTGTAGTTTTTTTTTTTTAGGAGTCAAGTACGGCTTACACAAAGTGCTGATGCCCCTGAAAGAACGTTGGAACTGACAACTTTCTACTGATCAGCATCACAAAATTATTTATGAAGGTGGTGTTATGTATTAGGTTTGGATGTCTATATTTTATGTATTCTATTAAGAAAACATAATCTAGGGACAGTATGTTAAATATGTATGCTGTGTGCGTGTGTGCGCATGCTTGTGTGCATGTGTGTGTGTGTGCATGTATGCGCATGTGTGTGCATTTGAGTATGTGTGTGTGATTGTGCATTTGTGTATGTGTATTTATTTATGCACGTGTATGTATGTGTGTATGCATGTGTGTATGTGTGCATGTGTCTGTGATTGTGCTTGTGTGTGTATATGCTCATTTACATGCATGTATGCGCATGTGTGTGTGCATGTGTTTGTGTGTGCATGTATGTAAGTACATGTAAGTGTGTGCATGTGCATGCATGTGCTTGTTTGATTAAGTGTGTGCGTACGTGTCTGTGGGTGCGTGTGTGATACAATATAGACAGATATGGTTATTTATTACCACTAACGTGCAAAACGCATGTTATCGCGCATACAGCATTTAACCGCAGATGAAATGGACATGAAAATACACTTTAATATGCAAACCAAATGCAATACAGTAAAAAAGCTCCTTGTGAATAAACAGGTTGAATGATTTTCATACATCAGTATCTGAGCGTATATTCACTGACATATTGGGCACAGATATGAGAAATGTGCACAGAGATAGTCTCAAACATGGAAACATAATATTAAAACATTGCCTCTAGTTGAGGCAAGCAGCGCAGGATGGGTCGCTTCAGGCAAGCCTCTGAATATAAAGCAAAGCGTGGAACAGTTCCAAGCATAATAACAGGCTCCACATGTAGTAAGTATAGGGGTGCTTGGGTTAAAAGGCGCCCCCTACCTCTCCACCATAAGCAGGATAAATAGAGCTCTACAAGTCATAGCGTTTTGATAGAAAACATGTATTATTAGACATTTGAAATGGATTTAAATAGCAGAAAGGCAATTAAATAAATTGTGTTTTTTTTCCCTATATGCTTACATGGGAATAACAAAATTGTATAAAAAAACAAGAACTGTGGGAAGTAAGGCTGGATCCGTATTAAAACCTGTAAATGAGGGAGATATTAATAGAATAATTAGAAGGGGAAGCTTATCATGACTGTTAAGTAGGAAGTCCCATAGGTATTGTGGTTTACAGTGAAACTCTTAATTTCACTGCACGTTTACAAAGCTGGAAAAATAGTTAATATAAAAAAAACCCATAAATAGGTCAATCAATGATCAAACATATCGTCATTGAATAGAGTTAAAATTCACACACAGCAAATGGATGATATTAAAAATATGATTAATTTACTTGGTTATTTTGTTTTGGCACTTGTGTAGGGATTGCTATGGAATATGTATATATACGGCACCCAAATGGAGTTTCCAAGATGGAGAAACACTACACAATAAAATAGCCATCCTGTTAATTAATTTGCCATCCCAAGTCCAACAGCTGAGATGCCCAGCCATCAGTCATTGTGGGAAACGTGCAATATAACACTACTCTTTCACATGAATGAGTGGCCATGCAAACCGTGAACAGTCCAAATTTACCACAGTGGGTGCCAACCTTTTAGTAGCTGTTTGCTGATAAATAACAGAGGGGAGCCCGAGCATGATGCCCATGTGTTCTGATAGAGGATATAGACAGAGTTTGTTCAGTTGAGTTGAGTTAACACCTTACAAGTTGTGGAAGCTTTAACAATAACTACTAGAATTTCTAGCATGAAATGTCACATAGCTGCTATTTTTGTGAACTGCAGTATCCTACAAGGAGTTTTTTTAGGGATGAAAATTAATTTTTAAAAGGGTTATGACTGGCTTAAAACAATATTAGAGAAGTCGTACTTGCCATAGTTGACCCTTCTCCAAATTCCTAAATTCCTACTCCAACACCTTCCTGGTTCCCACCAGTCTACTCTTGATGTTGGTCACATATTGTTATTAAATAAATTCCATATACCAGGCAGAAGTGGGTCTGCTGGAAGAAGTACTATATTTGCAGACTTTTTCCCCTCAAAATTCAGGAGAAAATTAGAGTGTCTTATTTTCTGGATGTAGTTTGTAGGGGGGGCGCAGCGGGGGTAGAGCGGGGTCACAGGAGGCTGGGTTGCAGCTGCAAGAAGTTGACATCAGCCTGAGTGGGATGATTCTGCAGGCCCAAAGGCTGGGAGGAGGGGGTGTTGTGCTAGAGAACCAAGATCTCAGTCTGTGCATGCACCACCTCCAACACAATGGACTTAAAGAAAATGGCCATGGAGGTAGCCCATGTGCAGATTGAGATCTCGGCTCCTCAAGATCCCCAGCTGCACATGTGCTGCTTCTGCAGCTATAGTCCTGAAGTAAATTGCATTCACTGCTGGGAGATCAATAGTTGCCACCTCACGCTGCTGCAACACCCACTCCTCCCAGCTCAGAGCATGCAGTATCACCTCACTGATGCCTCTGTGACACCCATTCCTCTTAGCCAAGGGCCTGAAAAATCACCCCACTGGTGCCTCTGATGACTTTTTGCAATGTCGACCCTGCCTCCTGTGACCCACCTCCACTGCCGCACACCCCCAGTAAGCTGCACTTGGACTATAAGATGGACTCTAGAAATACAAGATGGATCCAAATTTTAACTTTCATTTTTTTCCCTACTTTCTTGAAGTACATTTTAGGATCCGGTGCATTTTCTATCTGCAACTACACTAATTGGTTATTTTGGTATATCGAGACATGACCTACAAAGAGAGAGCAATGGGGACCAGATAAGCATCAAATGGTAGCTGTAGGCAATGGGTGATGGTGAAAAATTATTTTATTTATTTTTAACAATTTTTTTCCAAAGCCTCTTTACAATGTGTCTGGACTTTCAGGTAACATTTCTGAGTAAGTGATCATGTGTGTGAACAATGGTGTAAATTTGGGCACTGTTTCTGGACATAATAAGCATTGCTTCGTGCATATTTAACCGGTTTTCTACCTGCACTTGAAACTTCAGTAGTTTCCCCTTGTGCCATTCTGCTTTATGTTTTTCCAGCTTGCCCCTCCACTTTTGATAAGGTATTATGAAGAGCAGGTGTAATTGGATCCATTACTGTAGGCAGATTTGTAGACAGAGTTGAGCATTTTTTTAACAGTGAATGATCAAATACAAGAGACAAGAGGTGACTGATATGTTTGCTAAAAAGGTTAATACAAAGTTTTTTATCTTCAATTATTCTGTTGACTTACAAAAATAAAATATAAAACTGTATTTACTGTTCAAAATAAATCTGTCTTAGTACTTTGTAATGTTGGTTCATGACACTCTAATTTTCATAGATTGTGAGCTCTTGCGGACAGCGTCCTCTCTCCTACTGTACCTGTGTGCCATATGTTGTCCATGTACCTTGTACTTCTTAGTATCCTTACATTAAGCATCATGGAATTAATGGTGCAATAATAATAATAAATAATTAATAATAATAGGACTTTTCTCAACATCAATAAATGTTACATTTACAAAAAAAGGAAACTTTTGGAATTTTATTCTTAGAAAAAAGCCTCACTGTTCTCAAGAACTGAGGGATTTTGTATTTTATTACTTAATGTTCATTGCCCAGGTTAGAGGCTATGGCCAGTCTAGCAAGGTTGTCGAGCAATAACCCGGCTAGCATTAGTATCCCTTCACAGTGTAGTCCAGCAGTGTAACCATGCCGTTGATCCTGTTGATCTTCAGAAGCACTCTTACTCCAAAAATCAGGAAGCCAAGCCGTAAAGAAGTTGCATTCTGATGAATCATAGAATCATAAAATGGTAGAGTTGAAAGGGACCTCATGAGCCATCAGGTCAAACTCCCTGTGAATGCAGGTTTTCATACATCATCCCAGCTATATGTTTATCCAGTTTCTGCTTGAAGATTTCCATTGATGGAGGCTCACAACCTCTCATGGCAGCCAGTTCCACTCTCTGACTGCCCTCACTGTCAGAAAGTTTTTCCTAATGTCTAATCTTTGTCTCCTTCCTTTTAGTTTCACCCCTTTGCTTCTTATTCTTCCTTGTGGTAATGAGAATAGGATAGCAACTCCTCACTGTGACTACCTTTCAGATACTTGTAGACTCTATAAAGTCTCCTCAGCCTTATCTTCTACAAACATAGAAAGTTTGTAAAGAAGAAACTTTAGAACAACCCTTAACTGAAATGTAGTGCTACTAACCTTGTCTACAAGTACATTTATCCACTGCTATTTTAGCATCTTGCTGACTGTTGCCTATCTTACAAACAACTTTTCTAAGAGCCTTAAGTAGAAACTGAAGGAAATAGAAAAGTAAATGAATAAAAGGCCACCATCATGGAAAACGGATTAACTATGTTATGGCAATTGCATTGCCTTAAGGGGCACCACATGACACAGACTCAAAGAACACCAAAGAGAAGTTCAGTGTCAGACTTTGCCCCCTCAGGCCTTACACTAGGCATAACACAATGTACCAGTTCTGCCGTAAGGGTTTATTTAAATATTTAGTACAGGTTGAAAAGTTGTATTCTCTGATTATTGTTCATTAAAACACCCTAAGCGGCATCACATTACATAACCCATTAGGTTAACTAAAGTTATGAAGTATCATTTTCTAAGTTAGGCAGGAGACCATGTTTTTTATCTATGTTTTAAGAGACTGATAAGGAAAACCAACGTAAGACAGAATAAAATCTCCTTCTAGAACCATGAAAGGGCGTCATTATCCGAGAGATCAATACTGATTAGAAGTGGAAAACTATTATTTTGCAAAACCAAAAAAAACTTCACATCGAATTTTTCCTTATTCAGCATATATTAATGATAAAATCCTAAATATAATACCACAATTAATATAAATAGGATCTTTACTAATCAAATAATGTGGAAATGATTCTACTGGTATTAATAGCAACAATGATAGAAACCACAATTATGACAGAAACCACAAGCAATGGTCACACATCACATACAGGTTTAGTAAACAACTCGTAATATTAGAGATGTTGAGTTATTATCGGTATTTAGGTAATTTGGTTTATCAGAACCATTTGCTCAGGTACTAACACATTTTCCCATTGAAGCAGATAAGGATAGACAATGACATGATGTATCACTGTCCAGTCAGCCTATTCAGGAGCACTGGAGCTGTATGTTTGTTTGCTATAATTGATGCCTTTATGTCACTGATGCCCAAGTGGCAGCCCTCTAGTACTTTACCTGAGGCCTTTGGCCTTGGAGGAATAACAGCAGGATGTAAGTCCCTTCTGTCAGTGCCAGTGATATCAGAAGGAACATTGTCATGTTAGAAAATAGACATCCGAGAAGAATTATGAAACTAATGTAGTTGTTGGTGTTTTTTTTAAGTACCTATAACTCATGTACACAATGGTATTATACGTCTATACGTCTTTAGATTTTTAGGCTACATTCACACACAGCTATTTTGATGCATTTTTTCAAGATCTGTTTTTGCAGTGCCCGTGAAACAGATCAATTTCTCACCTTCCCAGCAAAGTCAATGAGTTAAAGATTTGTTATTCAGACATAACCTTTTGCAGTGGTGCGTTTTTTGGCTCAAAAACGAATCGGCAAAAAGAAAGAAATTGTCAATTTGTGTGGCCTTTTCTGATCCGCTTTTACCATTGAAACCATTGTCTATAAGCTTAAAAAACGCAGCAGTCTAAAACACATCAAAAACTGGTCAAAAATGGATCACCTCTTTTTAGATGCATTTTTTTGAAAAGTTGATCCAGCTTTGCAAATGAAAAACAGATCCTCAAAAAACGCATCAAACACGCCTTGTGTGAATGTAGCCTCAGTGTCCAAGTACTGCATGCATAATTATATGGTGGTTTAATCCAAAAAATGTAGGGACACTTTGTAAAATGTAAAGAATAACAAAAGAAAGCCATGATTTGTGAATCTCTTCCAGCCGTATTTTATTCAAAACGTAGAACACATATCAAAATTGAAAGACTTTCTTAATTTCATTTGAAAAAGTTAACTAATTGCAACAACACATCTTAAAAAGTTGGGACAAGAATAACAAAAAGGCAGAATGGTAAGTGTGTAAAAAGAGCACATTAGGGAGGCAGAGCTTCTAGCGAACGTCTGACCATATTTGCTTCTAATGAAGGGGTGGTGATCAATTTTGGATATTTGAGATCTATGGGGCCTCAGGTGGCACAATATTAAAACTAGGCTTGAATTGGTAATGCAAATTGCTATTCAGGAATTCTTCCAGAAATCATTGCCTGTGAGCACAAGCCATTAACGATTGTTAAAGGGAATTTTCTAATCTTTCTCTAAGCTCTGTCTATTCATGTATTTCTATTATTTATGCTTCCCTCTTACCCTTATTCTTTCAAAATAAAAGATTAATTCCAACTGTCAATCACAGTGAGTTCTCTGCTTCCCACTCCCCTAGGAATGAACATTCATGCATCATTACATTGTTCAGCCTTTCTCTGATCTGTTGTTTCTTTTTGTCTGTTGTGTGACCCACTCATTGCAGAGCAGAAAGAGGGAGGAGGAGGTGTATGTGCTCTTAGAGATCTTCAATGTGTGTATCCGAGGTATGTGTGCAGTGTGTGCACTCTGAGATATTTCTATGTGATTATAAGAACATTTGGTCATTTGCTCAGCAGATACACACATTACATGTCTGCAGGAAAACCAACCTTCATATAATAGAAATCTTACAGATAGCACATAGTGCAGGACAAAACACCTCCACAAAACAGAGCACAGAGGGGAGGGCAGAACACCAGCTTGGATAGGCGTGGATATTTAAATAACACTTACACAGCCAGACTATTCGGCTCAGAATAGAATGGAGAGGACTAATGCAGGAGTTGCCTGCAGGGTGTGAAAATTCTTATATCATGGAAACTAGAAAGTGTACATTAATAATTTTGCATGTTTCTAAAAGGTCTTCCCCAATACTATTCAAGGGTAATATTAGTATCATACTGAAAAATGACCTGACAGTGTCCCTTTACAATTCTATAATGCAAAAAAGAACCATATAGCCACACAGTTCAAAAATTCTGCCATCTTTTTCTGTGACAAAGGTCAATTTAAATGGCCTGAGGCAAAATGGAAAACTGCTCTGAACTGTTCTGTGGACTCAAGAGGAGAGGGACCATCCAGCTTGTTATCAGTGCACAGTTCCCACATCTTTGAAGGTATGGGATTGCATTAGTGTCTATATCATGAGCATAGGCGCACCCAAGGGGGGACCTACGTGTCTGGACCCCCCCTTTGGACGGCCCTTGGGGGTGACACCCCCCTTTCAGGGCTGGTGTGTGTTTCTTGGACCCCTACCTTGGGAAATTTCTGGGTGCGCCACTGATCATGAGCAGCTTTATGCAAAATGCCGGAAAAAAAACAGAAAGGTGCACAATAGGGTTTATCTGTGGCAATCTATATAAGAAAGAGAGAGGGTCACGCTAGAGTCACAACCACTATACTCACATGTGATATCTCATTGATGTAAAACAAAACATGGCCTGAAGCAGTCCCCACCAGTTAGGAATAGATAGAGTAGAATGGGGTTTAAATTACTGCACTACCGCTGACATTAAAGATATTCAGTGTTTAAAAAAAATGAGACCTTTATTTTCTACGACTTTCTGCGTCTGCATTCCCATTCTTCAGGAAATGCTCACAAGATGTACAAGGTTGTACATCTTGTGATCAATTCCTGAAGAAGAGGCATGCAGAAGCCAAAAATTGTAAACAATAAATATCTCAATTGTTTTAAGCTCTGAATATCTTTAATGCCAATGGTAGTGTTGTAATGTAAACCCCATTCTAGTTTTTCTACCCTGGATGAGCAGCTTTCACACATTGAAAGGCGCCAACATTGCTGAATAGTACAATATAAAGAGATTTTAGAACAACATAGAATATGTATCAGAGAAGACCTTGCTTATTTTAGCAAGACAAAGCTAAACCACATACTACATCCTTTAAAGGGATCCTGTCACCTCCAAAACGCCACCTAAGCTTCAAAATCATGTCCCTGCAGCATCCTATCACTAATCTCACACTTCTTTTGTCTCAGATAAGCATCCTGTGAAAGTGGAGAAAAACGTTTTAGAACTTACTCATTAGTGATGGTAATTAGCAGGGCTATATTCTTAACCCTTAGGGCGGACCCTCTTCATCTTAAGATCACGCCCTAATAGGCATGATCTTCTATTTATGTTGTATTCAGCGCCTCCCTGTTCTCCACGGCGCTGCCTGGACTGAAATGAGGCGAATTACATCATTTCCAGTTGGGCGTGATCTTATGATGAAGAGGGCACGCCCTAAGGGCTAAATAATATAACCCCTGCTAATTACCATCACTAATGAGTAAGTTATAAAACGTTTTTCTCCACTTTCACAGGATGCTTTTAGGAGACAAAAGGAGTGTGAGATTAGTGATGGGATGCTGCAGGACATGCTTTTGAAGCTTAGGTGGCGTTTTGGAGGTGACAGGATCCCTTTAAAACAGCATGAAGCGTTCAGGTGATGAATCGAAAACATTATGAAACTAAAAACCTAGCAAAGATGATCCAAGACTCTTGAGGAGCAAGAATGCTACAACGGACAAGAATGGGACAACAATCCTCTCCCAAAACTACAACAATTTGTCTCCTCGATTCTAATATTCCAGTCTGTTAGAAAAAGAAAACAGGATCCTACCCAGTGGCAGACATGGTCTTGTACCAACTTTTTTAAGACATTTTGCATCCATTAAAAAGTATATGAGTTATTTTTTTTTTCAAAACAAATGGAAAAATATCTAATTTTCATCTTCTGGTTTGTGTTCCATGATCTCTTGTGAATAAAATTTGTCTAGAAGAGATTTCCAAATCATTGCATTCTTGTTTTTCATATATTTTACAAAGTGTCCCAACTTTATTGAAATTGGAGTTGGACATCCATATGTACCAATTTTATATTCTATCGCCTTTTGGAAGGGCGGACTATTCATAGCTGCTACAATCAACAGAATGATTTGTCATTGATCTTTATGCATTGGTAACGATCATTCGTATAAACACTTTGTAAGGACTCAATACCAAATTAAAATGATTTTATTATATTTAACTTATTTTTTGTTAAATAATTGATCAATTATAATACACACCAATGTCTCCTGAAAATGATCATGTAATTTGATTCCCTTGAAGCCTGGTATTGAGACATAACATGTTAGCATTCATGAAGAATTACCTTGCAACAATCACTCGTGCAAGCTCTTGTAGGCGAAGAATCTCTGAATACATCGATGTATCACATAGATTATTGGCTGAAGCTGTGCTGACAAAACCAAAGCATTTAGTTTTAAGATCTGCCCCCCTCCCACCAGGCTCTCTATGGAGATTGTACATTGATAGTGAGATGTCACTCGGAGGAGGGTCATGTTGGACTGCTGTGCATGTGAAAGAGCTGTCCTGTAATGATAATCACCAGGTTATAAAGTCTTTAGTTTATGTAAACAATAGCACAGAACCTGATAAGAGAGGCATAGTTACTTTTTGCTGTTTAGCCCTTACAGCATGCTGTCCTCAGCTTAAATAGCAAACACCTGCTGACAGATTCTTTTTAATAAGATATGTGACTGTTCAGAATTTACAAATATTGCTCAAAACTACATCATAATTAATAGAATGGCTAAGATTTGGTGTCTGGATCAGAATTAAAACTAACTTCTGAAAAATCCCTTTAATAGATTCATTTCTATAGAGAACAGTGGATTTGATTATTTAATACTCCAAGCAGGCAGCCATGAGAGGCTTCCCTTTGTGCTCCCATGTAATCTATTACTTTCTCTTGCCCCTAGCTTCCTCATCTGTAAAGAAAGGTTTGATAAGGAGACAACGTATTTTGCTTCTGCCATCATCTGAGTGTTAATGGAAAAGCAGTGATACTTTATGTTGTAGTTTATTTTTATCAGATATTTATTTAGAGGCGAGGAAGATAATAGGGAGAAGCTTGCGAATAGCATGTGTTGTTGGCTGCTGTGTATAGACAGGCGCAAACTCTTTCATTAAAAAATATATATTTCACTTTGGGATAAATGAAAAGATGTTATTAAAAGAGAACCTCTTAGATTGCAGGCAAAGATGTACTATTAAATGGAGCAGTGTGAATATCACTGCTCATCCTGATTCTTCATTTTTGTATGGGACCAATAGGAACAATAAAGACACAAAGGAACATAAGCAGATCAGTAACTGAGCTCTAGAATAATAATCCATTCAAGATTGGGCAATGTGGCACTGAAATGCCATTAGTGCTTGTTTTCCAGTATTTGTTATCTCTAGTAGGAGACTTATTTATTAAAGGACAACTCAAAGTTTCTCTATCTCCATGTTCTGTAACCTAGGAATTCATGGTTGATCATCTATACCTTGTTTCTATTGTGTATAACAGGGTATAGATGGAAACAAAGTACCGGTATATTCTATTGTTGCCCAATTCTCTATGTAACACTGTCTCGCTTTCTGTTCTCTAGTCTTTGAAGTAAAACTTTGATCATTCACTGTATCTTTTTGATTTACTCTTACCATGGACATGGTGGCCCTCTATGATTTTGGTTTAATAATCTATAGGGTTTCAGATGCCTCTCTTGGTTTATTCCAATGGACATTCTTAGGGTGCATTTACTGTAGCCAATGAGTTTAACGACAACGGATCAGCAACATGTTTATTGGTTGGCGGTTGTTTAATAGCCTATGGACATATCATTGAACACAGAACTTTGTTACATCTAAGGGGAAGTGAAAAAAATGTGAAACTTAGCCTAAAAATATTGTCATATTGATAACCTCCTAGTGGCCACAATAAGGCATGCCTCTTATGGTGCCGTCACACAGCACGACCTGGCCAGCGATGTCGGAAGCTATGCGCGGGTGCCCGCTCGGTTCCGACATCGCTGGCCAGCTGTCACACAGCATCGCTGCGGCCGGCGACACCGCAGCGATGTGGGCGGTGACATCGCTCGCTGGGCTGGGCTTAGCTCAGCGAGCGATCCGCAGCAACGCTGCGGTATAGGCTGGATCGCCGCCGACATCGCTCTGGCAATGTCACACGCGCGATCCAGCCTTATCGCAGGTCGCCGGTTGACAGGTTTACGGTTCTTCCCGTAAACCTGTCAACCTGCGACCGGCGATAAAACGCGGTCTGCGCCGCTCGTTTACACAGCGCGACGTCGCTAGCGACATTGCTGATATGTCACTTTTTCGGCGATGTCGCTAGCGACGTCGCCAGGTGTGAAGCCACCTTTATACTGGGTCTCTACGCTTCAGTTACTGTCTCTATCTGGATTACAAACCTATTTTATGGACAAGTAAGGAACCTGCTAACAGAGAACAATAGCTTTTGTAAAGGGCCAAAGGGTGTGATCCCTTTAATCTAAATGAGGAAAAATCTGAGTGTCGCAGATTTTTTAAAATTTATTCTGATGTGCCACATACGATCATGAATTTATCTCTCTGTCTGCATAGGCTGATATTATTCTCAGCAACACATCATTCTGTGCATAATAGAAACTATGACCATTTCTGCAGCACAGAAGATCATTTCCCCCAATGAACCAATAAACAAGCAATTTGTCCATTGACAGAGAATTGGAACACTGTTTACACTACCTAATGTCAAGAAATGTACCTTCAGTCCTTTGGTTGTTTATGACACCATGAATATTCTCTTAATATATTCAGTCTTCATGTGAGTTAATGTTTTGATTGTTGAAGAACCAGCTACAGGGACCTCCAACAATCGTTAGAATGAATGGGTGAAAGCTCCCAGCCCTCCACCAAAAGTGAAGATGGACTTTCATTTTATGGAGCCAGTCTTCAAGTCTCCAAGGGAGTAGTAGTCGGCTGAGTAGTTTTGTATAAGTCATCTTGGGAGTCTTAGCATCTTAATACCCAGTGTTCAAAGCCTTTGAATGTTTCTAAGATGTATCAAAAGTTTTTCAAAAGTATAATTACACTTTAACATACTTTTTGTCTTCAAGCCATAGTTATTATCCATAGTGTCGAATTAACAAAAAAGTATTTATTATTTTCATGGGTACCTAATAGATAACATTTCTTCTTTTGGGCAGTGACATGTCAGGTCTGGTATGCCAATATGAGAAGACAAACATCTTGTGTGCTCCTGTGGGAAATTAAACATGCAAATTGCCTCTTTAAAGAGGACTTGAACTCTTTTGCCAAATATTGGAAGTTGAAATCCTAAAATAATTATCAAACTTTAACAAGCCTTTTCATATGTCTAAGGATATAGCGACACTCCATCGATCCGACAACGATACGACATGTCTCTCAGACCTGTAGTATTGAGGTCGTTGGTCATTGTTCCTGTCAAACACACCAATGCATGCTGTCCAGAGGGAGACTGACCATCAAAAAATGGTCCAGGACATTGCAGCTCGACAAGCGATCTCACAGCCGAGGCCTGGTCGCTGCTACGTGTCAATCTCTGTAGCGATCTCGCTTAGTGTGACGGGGACTTTAGCCTCTCACCTAATCAAATCAGATCTCATACTTTGCACTGATATGGGGTAACCCATTCCCCACCGAAACACTGTGTCTTCAAATTAAGTCTCTGGTTTGGCTTATACCCTTGGTCATATGAAAAAGCTCATTAAAGGGTAAATATTGACTTTTAGGATTGTTACTTCGAATAGGTGGCACTAGAGTTCAAGTCCTCTTTGAAGAGGCAATTTGCGCATATTTTTTATGCAATTCTTAATAGCCACATATGTGACTATATTATTAAATTACAAGATTTATGTGGCATTTTTAATACTATACCGAGAATGAAGTAATACCTTTATTGGCTTTCATCTCTTTATTGTAGCTGGTTCCACATTTCTCTACACACCATTAAACTGTTGTAAACAAACTATTTAGATAACAGCATTATAGCGTAGTCATTTGAGAAATTAGGGCAACCATTTTCTTTCAGCTTCCTGTTAAGGTTGGACAAGTAAATGGAAAAAAAAACTAAGCTCCACAGAGTTTTACCTTACTTACAAAGTCATTAAACCATGTCTGGTAAATTAGCATTAAAGTCGACAACCTCATCTTTTTGTTACTAATGGCTAATCAGTTTCAGGCTCTCAGAAGCTTTTTTCTTAACGTTAAACTGTTTTGCTGCTGGAAACTTTAATGCAATGCTCATTAGTGGCACGTGGATATGCCTACCTGCTAGGGCTACGAAGATGACAATCACATGACACATCTATAATATGACTCCTCCATGGCTTCATATAGGAAACATTTAAAGGTTAGGTTATTGACACTGAGAATAAAAATAGTATTGGGCCATTCGTGGCAGGGGCTACTGCGCCGCTTGTGAAGAAGCTTTTATTCATTTGGCACCATAACTGTCATACACCGGAGTCAATTACTGGCAATTTGTCATATGTGACATTAAACACTTACAGCAGTAAGAAACCCATTACTGTACGTATGTGACAGATTCACTATGATACTGTATAATGTTGTACATCCCAACTTGCTAAAACACGGATACATATTAATTTGTAACATTTTATACTCATAAGAATAAATTCAGTGTCAGTCTATGCTTTCTTGGATTCACCTAAGGAAAACATTTTTTACCATCCATTATGCACATATGCAGAACTTGATTAATGTACATAGTTTTCTGATCACCAATTGCTACAATATCTGATTTATACATAAAGGGGTTGCCCATTTTGGGGACTGTATAACTTAAGTGGATTTAATTGGAGCTTAAAATCTTTTTTCTTAAATTTCTAAAAATTTGGCACAATTTGCCTTCCATAACCCCTGTACTACATTGACGATTGCTGCAGAAAGAGGTAACAGCCCAATATGAGGCAGATTTGCAGAGTTTTTAATAGTTTTTTCTGTTATTTTCTGACCTCCTCTAAGTTGATTTATGACCTCAGACCACATCAAATTTGGCTATACAGGAGCAAAAAGACAAAGGTGCACATTTTTAACAAAACCCAATTGCCATAAATATTATTTAGCCAAAATACATGTAATTTCGAAAAGAAAAACAATAATCCCGTAAGGTAGCAACCCCTTTAATAGACAGATTGTTGACAGCAATGAATATGGACATATGCTCCTACCATAATGGATCATGTTTTTATTAAGTATTTCCCAATCACTATTTCTAGGACTGCAAAAATATTCATTGAAAAGCGCACCATCTCTCCAACGACCAAGAACCAAATTAATAATTAAATGAAAGGTCAATTACCTTCAATTAACATTTTAACTAATTTAACTCAGAAAACTTTAACAAAACATTATGAGACATTTTCACATATAAAGTAATTTGACTTCCCATATTATGTTGGTTCTCTGAGAAGGAGCTGGAGTATTGCTCTGAAACGCATCGGGAAAAAGCCATCAATACCTGTCATTTGTGATCATCTCATTGTATTAGCAGCTCGGATCAGATAGACATTGCCCCCTTTGGATTCGTCCATAGTCTACTGCATGATTTTTCTGTTGCCCCCCACCACAGGGGGAACAAGAGTAATTCACTTATAGTTATTTCTGCCAAGACAGAATCTCCAGCTGTGCGTCAACCGTAAAGATAGTAATGGCCATGTCATGAGTGTGAGAAGCCTAGTAGTCTCTACCATGGGTAGGTTCAGATCATGTAGTATTGAAGTATCCAATACGTGAAAAGAGGTCTACAAGGTCTGGTAATCTTTTGATGTTCATGGAAGAATGTTCCACCATATGTAATGTATACGGAAACCTTTTTGGTCAGAAAAACAATCACCACCGACGGAATTTTGGGAAGTTGTCTAAATAAAAAAAAAAGTTTTCACATTATTATTATTATTATTATTAACAACATTATTACTAATTATTATTATTATTATTATTTTTATTGCATTTCTGACAGTGTTATCCATTCTTCTTATATGGCCATATCTAAAATGTATTTATCTACCATTTTACCATGGTCTTCAAAAGAACTACTATTATGAAGAAAGAATACATAAAAACAAATATTGAATTGGACATGACTGGCATTGCCAATAGTAAAAGATGTGAAGCTCCTTTATCTTGAAATTGTCGTCTTTTAGGAAAATACTCAGCTCTAATTCCTTTTACCGATGACTCTGACCCGCCGGAGATAATCTTGCCTGCAGCTCACAAGTTCAGATGGGCTGTTTTGATGTTCCTTTGACTTTTCGCTGATGTGTTTAGCTATAGAGGGACTTATGCAATCAGTCAAATCATGCTGTCATCTCAAGGAGTTTTGTCGCATCCCCCATGGGCTGGCCATGATTCTGTCTGTAGATCCATACTTCACAGGAGTTCAGGTAATGCAAGGCCACTTGCAACAAGCAGCTTAACTCTAGTGCACTTAGTGTAATAATTGGAATTTTTATGGTTGAGAAAGCAAACACTTTTAATACAGGCAAAAGCTCTCATGTAGTCACTGAGAAGACAGTAGGAAATCAAAAAGATGGATCACCCTAATCTGTATATTGACATCTCTCATGGCTGAATAAATGGTGTAGTTGAGCTATATTTGCTTGTATTGATCTCACTCCTGTTTAAAATTCATACCATCACTTTGCAAGGTTGACCACAGGGCAAAGAAGAGGATTTTCTATCTATTCCAGCTTTCTAAGGGACTCAGCATTCCCATGACTGATCATAAAGCATAGCAGAAGATTATGGTGTGGCCATAATGTTCAGCATAAGTACTATAGCAAGGCTGGGCCATCTATTAAGCTCAAAATGCCATTTCTACCATATAGGTATTCACGGATAATTTTCAGGAAGGGGGTTATTGTTGGTTCAATGGCATGAAAATACTTAAATAAATTAAGGAATAATTATTATCATTGCCATAATAAATTTACATGCAAATTACCTTTCAATGTAGAGATGAATAAATCAGCATTCACTATATAATAGTAATGGCTTAAAGAATAGGAGAACATTCTACACTGCATCATACCATAAACAGACATCTAGATAATATCCTACATAATCATCAGATATCTTCATCATCACCTCTGGGTAAACTAAATACGAAACCCTGAAATTTCATCCGCTGCCTTTCGCTGGATCTGTAGCATGACTAAATGAATCAGTACGGGGGCAGAACCATGGAAATGACCTTTTTCCAATTACACTGTGTAGGAAGTAAATGATCCTGAAATCTGTTATTCTGCTAAGAATGATAGGTATGCACAGATTTGCCATCTCTACTGCATGAAGTTAGATGTGGGTCAAAATGTCAAATAATTAATGTTTCTATTATTCATGTTCCTACATATGCGAAACCCAAGGAATTATTTTACCATTTGAAGATCACAATACAATGTGTGTGAACTCATAGCAGATTGTTAGTGACCACACTCTTATTAAGGTATCAGCGAGTATTAGTAATACACTATGATGTACTTATCCTTTCCATGTCATTTTTTGTGCATTAGTATATAAGTTTTCACTAATTGGTTGCTATCTGGATACTGTCAAAAGCTATATTCACATGCGTTACTAGTTTTTTTTTGGCCTGTAACTATATACCAGAACATAAGATACAACCCAAATTTAGAAGAGGAAAATAAGAAAAAAAATAACTTTTAATATTAAAATGGGAGTCCGTCTTGTACTCTCATAGAGCGTCTAATAGTCAAAATTTAGATTACCAGGGGTTGGGAAGGTGGTGGAGCTGAGTAACAGGAAGCAGGGTCGATGGAAGAGGTGTCCCAGTGGTTCAAGTAGGCACCATTGATCTCCCAGTGATGTCCTCGATGGACTTTAGGAAAGTGGCCAGAGGTGGCACATGTGCAGATCGAGATTTTGAGAGAACCGAGATCTCATGCTGCGTATGCGCCATCCCAGATGCCATAGACATCAGAAAAATGGCTGCCAGAGGGGTGCATGTTCAGATCTGCTATCCAAGATCTTAATCTGCACATGCGCCACCTCCTGCATAATTTTCCTGATGTCCATCTTGACCATCGTTGGAGATCAATTGCCTTCACTGCCGGGACACCCGATCTCTTCCATCTTGGGGCCCACATCCTACCATGCTGCTTCCGGGTTACTGCAGTGGCGGTCCTGCCTCCTGTGATCCTGGTCCACTGCTGCCATCCTTCCCTGTAAGCTACATTTGACTAAAAAGTGCATCTCCATTTTCCTCCCAATACTTTCCCAATTTTTTGGGGGGTAGAGAGTCTTATAGTTCTAAAACTACAGTAGAATGATCACTTAAGTACTCTTGGTTTTTGGTTTTCATTATCATCATCATCGTACTACATACTGCAGATAGATATATTGACAGATAAATATCTCCTGCAGAAATTAAACTCTTAGAACTTGCTCATGGAGATTTACAGGATAAATATGTCTAATATTCACCAAAAATATGTTTTTTTTCTTTAAGCAGCTAACCTACTTGTGGGTAGCCTCAATGTTGCATTCATTTTTTTAATACTTAACATGCATGACTCATTAATCATTCTTTCTGTGACTTTTTTAGTATACATTTAATTTTCAGGCTTTTTATATTTGCACAGAATTCATTATAACATTTGCACCAGTTTTCTAGTTTTTTCAATATTCATAATCTTTAGGTTTGCTTCACTTTGTTACTTTGGTTTTCATTGTCTAGATTTATTTTTGTCTTTTTAACATGTCATATTTTATCTAATAAATTACAAAACATATATTTTGTGACACTGAGACTATTTTAACACTTCTAAAATTCCATTTTTTGGCTAATCTTGCTTTAGCACTAAATTTTATAATTAGTCAATTTTGTGTTTGTTGTAAATGATGTTTCAACGAAATCATTCATTATTTTTAATGAATTTCTTCACCAGGATTTCAAACCTATTTCGAAGAAATTGCTAATTGCAGATGTTAAACATTTTAAGGGGAGTTATACACTACCATATTTGTGGTGCTGTCCATGAAAAGACCAACAGATTTGTGACCAATGTTGGTCAATGGGGAAATGCAGATGACTGATTTTTTTGCACTGACAAAATATTTGTGAAAACAAATTGCAGCATGCTTGATTATCCTCCTGAAATTGGATGACACTCACCCATTCAAAGGCTATAAGTGCGAGAAAAACAATGGATACCACATTCGATTTTTACAGATGTTTTGCTATTGTGTAACATAGGAAATTGTAAATAATCTTGTAGATTATTAAAAGCTGCTGCTGTAAAATAACATACTGCATATGGACAGCCCACAGATGACAAGTGAGAAAATAATCGTCCCATTTTCTGGCTCAAAATTGGAACCAATTTTTTATACTGTTTTGTGACTCTAGTCTAAAAGGAATCTGTCAGCAGAATTGTTCACCTCAAACTACCTATATGTGCATGTAGTTCTTTCAAAGACAAGTCCAGCAATATCTTTGCATGACTGGTTTGTTCCACCATTTCTGAGATCAGATTACATCTACATTGAGCTATGATCACCCAGGGGTCTATGGGAACTCGGAACCCGGGCGTGGAGTTGGAGGGATGTCACTGGTGCCCCACCTGGACCCGTAGCCCTGGTGGTCAACTGAAAATTGGGGGAAAGTAAAAGGAAATAAAGTCTCTTGAGCCACCTGTCGTGAATGCACCAGCGCTGCTGTGGGCCTCTGGGGATGATGGACGGGAAGCTGGGTGGTATAGCTCCCCACAGGCGGGCAGGATCCCCAGGGCTGTGGTGAGGTGACAGGATGGATGCAGGGAGTTGGCTATGCTGCCAAGCAGCCCGTGGCAGTCTCTGTAGTGGACAGGTCAGGGACTGAGGAATCGAATACACACCGTAAGTTGTTTCTTACCTTTACTGGTGGAATTGCAGGTAATGTCCAGGATACTCCCAGTGGAACGGGAAACACTTCTGGATCTCCACATGGAGTGATGGAATAATGCCTTCTCTTGTCTCTTTTCCTTTTATGAAGCCCCTGACCTATGTGTAACTTGGCCTGGCCTCCTCTGCTCTTCTGTCACCTGTGTGTTGTAGTGGGAAACCTTGTGTGGACTACCGCTATATCCTCTCCTGCGAGGCCTGGCTCTCTTCTTGGTTGCTGTACAGGTTTCTGGGAGACTGGAGTCTCCTCAGTGAACTGGTGTTTCTGCTGGGCTAACTGCTCTCCTGCAGACTCAGACTCCTGTGTCCGGGTGGCTTTCTGGCGTGAACTGATAGGCTCCTCTGCCCCCAGTCTGCTGTTTCTATGTTACTTTACGCCTTGCCTTCGACCTCACACTTAGGCCCCTGCACTGGTTAGGCTGGTAACTGCTCAGTTGTCAACTGGCTTGGGCCTAGCTGGCTCTGACACACCAGGACGTCTTCACAATTCTCCTAGCGACGCACACTCTGACTAGCTCCCCCCAGCACTGGTATTTATAGGAGATCTTGCTTAAAGGCAGCAAGAGGGCTGGTCCCCTAAGGTCTGGGTGTAAGGTGTTGTATGTGTATGGGGTACCCACTGTGAAGATCCATCCATGTTTTAGGTATGTCTGTGGTTCCTGTACTGGCAGGGTGCCACACTATTACTAGATCTGAAGCTCTGTCACTCCAGCTGTATTCCCTGCCCAGCACTGTCACTTCCTTCTGCTTTACTGACAGCCTCTATGCTGTATATCTTTAGGCAGAGGGGCCATCAGTCAAGCAGGAGGAAGCTGCACTGGGTGGGGAATAGAGCTGAAGTGACAGAGGCTTCAGAGCTTACGTAGTCCTTCAGCCTCATTTGAACTTCAAATCAAATGTTGGTTTCACAGTATCAGAGGAATGGACTGTCCAGATAAAAATATTGCTGGACTAATCTTGGAAAGAGCTACGTGAGCAAATAAGTAGTTTGTGTGGTGAAGGCCTGCTGACAGATTCCCTTTGAATTTTTTTGAACACTTTACTATCAAGTAAAGGAACAAAAACAATATTTTACAAGGGTATCAGTGTATGTATTTCTACTAGACAGTGGCCAGATATACGTATCCCTCTCTAGTCATTTTATATGCATTATTTTGCTATTTGGTAACTCTCAAAAAACAGCTGTTCACAGATCTGATAGAAACATGTAATTTGGTTTTTGTATCTTCAATACATAATGAGTAATTTACAATGTGGTGGCCTTTATTCTCTCACCATAATACTTGCTGCAGATATGTATGTTTATATTGACACATAAATATCTTATGAAAATATTAAACACATCATTTCTTCATATTTTATTGACAATTAAGTTTTCCAGTCTTAATGAGTCTGACATTCACCAAAAAGAAAATAGATTTTTAGCAACTGCTAACCTGATTGTTGATAGCTTCCACGTTGCATTTATTTTTCTACAATACCAATGTCTTGAATCATCATTCCTTTTGTATCTTTTCATTCTGTTTTTTAGCATTTTTATTTTTGCATACATTTATTATGTCTTGTGCACCATTCACATTAAATATGTTTTGTGTAAATCGACATGAAGGGGATCAAAGTCAGAACTCTTATGGTCCCTTTACACGCGACCACAGGAAGGTAGAAACTGGCAGGCATCGGACACATTGTGTCTGTTGCCTTGAAAAGACCACGATGTGGCGGCGTGTAATTCAGGAATTTCCTTCCTGTGTCTTCCCTGAAGGAAGGAAAGTCCTGAATTAAACTCCGCCACATCGTGGTCTTTTCAAGGCAACAGACACAGTTGTGTCCGATGCCTGCCGGTTTCTACCTTTCTGTGGCCGCGTGTAAAAGGACCATTATCCTCACCTCTCTTTGGTCCATACTAGTCCCTCCACCAACTCTCTTCCACCTTCTAATAGGCTCTTCATTATTCTCTTTGGGGCAGGGATTTCTTCCATTTTGGGCTTTCGGCAGGTGGCCTCGCTGATTGTGCGCTACATATTGACATGGAGCAATGCATCCCTGCCGGTGACCTGAACAAAAGGAAAACTTAACTGAAGAATAAGAGTGGAAATCTATAAAAAACAAAAAGAACAGTCCCTACTTGATATACTGGCAATTAATAGGACACACAAATATGAAAGTAGTCACAAAGATTTAGTTACTCTTTAAAGGGGTGGTCAACTACTAGGACAAGTTATTCTGAGTCCACTTGTTTCTCACTCTTTAAATACAAGACCCTATACTTACCTCCTGTGTTGGTGGCATTTCAGTGATGTCAGTAATCACAGTTCGGGGCTCATGTGACATTCTGATGTCACGCGAGCCCCACATTCAATCACCACCGGCTTCTCTCTTTCTGCCTTCGAACCAAACGAGCCATCAACAGGAAGTGAGTGGCAGCCGATGCCTCACTTCCTTTTGATTACCTATTTCGTCCGAAAGTGGAAAGAGAAGAGCCGGAGATTGTTTGGTCAAGAGGCTCATGTGATGCCACAATGTCACATGAACCCTGAACTTGGATAGCAGACAGTGCTAAAATGGTGGCAGCACAGGAGGTGAGTATAACGTTTTTTTATTTTATTTTGGGAAACAAATGGAATCAGAAGGGGTTGCTCTAGTAGTGAATAACCCCTTTAAGCTTTTTCCATAAGCATTGACAGACACCAGACACATTTTAAAGATGCCTAAGCATTTATCTAATCTGGAATTGACGTGTGGAAACTGCTAACTTTAGTCGAGTTTTAATTTGTTTAGCTCAGGTGCTATAATAACAAAATGTGAATGTATTCATCATTTTCATTTAAATAGATGCTTTTAATTTGCATAATTAGAATGCATATGAATAAATGATCAATTTAATGAGCTAATCCTCATCATTAAACATGTTCTGTGTCTAAATAAACTTTTCTGCAGCGGTAACATTTTTTGATTGAAGGTATTAAAAGAAAGAGAAACATTATTCAAGTTAATTCAAGACCACAATAAAAATAGAAAGCTCTGGCATCATTTACTTTCATTAATGCGCATTAATTCATTTTCAGAAGATTTTCTTTGGGTGAATATATAATAATAATAATAATAGTGCACCTTTATATCTTGTATAAATATTTCCAATTTTTTTTATAATGACATGGTTGGATAATATGCATTAATGAGCAGCAATTATGTAAAAATATAACTAATACCCAGTCAATTATTCAATTGAGATATGTCTATCAGTATCTACAGTTGTTATTGTCCTGTCTTGCCCCCGCCCCATCAATTTAGTGTGAAAATGCCAAAAGTCAAAACATTTTTGCAATAATGCAGCTGAAAACTGACTTGGTCTGACTCAACAAGTAAAGAATTCCCTTTAAGGCTACATTGACACAGTGCATAATTTTCGCGATTTTGCACCAAAATGTATCTGCATCTGCGTTTGCCTTCAAAGTGAATGGAAATTCACTTTTGCCATGCAGGCGCTGCATAAATGTGTGCCGCACTTTTATGGGAGAAAGAATCAACATGTAAATTCTTTTTGCTTTTTTGCGCGTGCTTTCTCCTATAGGCCCCATTTTAAGCACTGGAATTACGCATCGGCATTCAGACAATGCGCAATTCCAGTCCGAATAATGGCGGGTGCTGCATACTGTGATGTCACATGGGGGAGGAAGAATCCTGTGTTCCTCCCTCGTGTGACATGTGTGACAGGCCTTTTAGCTTTCACAGTGTACTAATATACACTGCAAAAGGTAAATAAAAGTAATCAAAAGGTATTGAAAATAAAAAAATAGAATACTTACCTCTCCACTGGCTGTTCCGGTTGCTGAGACATCCACGTCTGATCTGCTGCCAAGACCTTGAAGATGTGATTGGCCGGTAGCGATCATGTGATATGTGATGTGCATATCACATGATCGCTACCGGTCAATTATGGCACCCCACTGGTCAGAAAACAGAGTGTGCGGCATCCCCGTCATTGGAGGGGATAATGTCGAACTAATGCTCTCTTCCCAGCATCCCTACACCTAGACTAGGGGACCAATCAGCTAATCCATCAACAGGGTAACCGACCGTTTCCAGTGTGAGGAGTGCTAGGGTAGAAGGAGGGGAAACACACAGATGGATCTAGTCTAGTCTGAGGAAAGGAGCGAGGAACAAGTCCTAGAGGAACAGCACAGGGAGGGTGTCTGAAAAGGAGTGGTATCACCTGATGAAGATAGCCTGCATGCTATTGAAACGCGTTGTGGCCCATACAAGGAGGTAATAATAAGAGGTTTGAAAATCTGCTAATACGTTCCCTTTGCTTTGTGCCGTAGCGCTCATAAACTCCAGTTTCCATTTCTGCTTTGTTTTATGTTATAATCCCTTTGTGGGATCACTGGTGGAGCTGCTTTGGGCCAGGGCATTGTTTAATTCCTCCTCCTGGAGGACCTGTGAAGCACCTTAACAAGAATAACAGCTGAAGGACCTGTGGTGATGTCACATCTGACTTGGATCATGTAACCTCCTGGATTCACATGGACTGAGGCAGGACTACAGGACAGGCATCTCGGGCAGCTTCTGAGCGGGGGGCTCCTCTGCTTCCAGGCATACACTGGTGTTGTCCGGGTGAGTGGCCAAATGGCATGCAATCCATTAACCCCTTAGACCACCAGGTTTCACACATTGCGCTCCTGTACCCTTGTTTTACACGAAAAGGTGTGGCAACCCAGACAGAAAGGGGAGACCCAATGCCAGACTGCCGAGTAAATGTATAAAAGGTAATTGGTCACAGCACCTGGGGTTGCATGCTACGCCTTCCGTATCTCCAGCCAGCACCTGGACACACGTCCAAACCGGAGAGTCCAATCCGGATCCCAGCGATATATCCAAAGAAGAAAAGGACAGCGCCACAGATCTTTGATGGTGCAAAAACATTTTTTTGTGTTTATTTCATGGTCATAAGCGACATTTTGACCACTTCTGTGGTCTTTATCAAGCTTGTCCAAGTAAATGGTCTGGGGGAATCCCGGTCCACAACGGGGTTCTGGCTCTGAGTCACGGTGCAGTTGAATCCAGCATTGTGCCACCAATACTGGTGAGTTGCAGGTCTGCCAAGCAGCCCCCGACCTCTTCCACAGCGTGCAGCCCCACCAGGTATCCTCAAACTGGGTTGAGCCACCTTAGAGAATTAGGGGTTACCTAATCACACCCAATGGGCCTGGTAAGAAGTGGGTTGTACAGGGTAGCGCACAGATAGAAAAGAGGCGCAAGAAAGACACAGTGAGCGTAGCTGAATGAACACTTGGGGAGCCTCAGAGAGACTTTGTACCCTCTGGTGACTACCCAGCCACCTACCCACAAAGACTCTGTAACTGTGTACCTGAACTGCCATGAACTGTGACCAGTAAAGTACCCGTACAGAGTCATCAAGCCTTCAGTGTTTTATTCTGTTAGGTTTAGAATTAGCTACTGCCACATTGACCAGCTCAGCAGCTACACTGCCCCGGGGACCCCGTTCTGCCTGCAGGGAGTGTTGTCAACTGGCTGCAATACCACCATCCCCGGCGGTCTGACAGTGGCGCTGGTGAGTTCACCAGAAACTGCAGTCACGAGACTTCTTTGTTCTTTATTTTTATTTTTCCTATTTACCCAATGACCCCCAGGGTTACGGTTCCGGGCATCAGCCACCGTGACATCACCCCAGCACTAACGCCCGGGTACTAAGTTCCCAAGACCCCTGGGCGGGTCACAATCAGAGCTAAAAAGTCCTGGCAGCAGATCAGATGTGGATGTCTCAGGTCCCAGTAACCGGGAACAGCTGACAGAGAGGTAAGTATTCTATTTTTTTATTCTTAATACCTTTTGATAACTTTTATTTAGCTTTCGCAGTGTATATTAATACACTGCGAAAGCCAAAAGGCCTGTCACAAGGGGGAGGAACACAGGATTCTTCCTCCCCCATGTGACATCACTTCCTTCTTGTGCTTTTAGGGGAGAAATGCGGCCCTGTAAATGCACAACATTTTTTTACCTGCGCTAAATAGTAAAAAAAAGTGTGCCCCCCAAAAGCACAGGAAATGCGCAACATGTGAACGTAGAAAGGGTATTTCTTTCTTAGACCTGTAAGCAATTTTCCTAAATGTTTACCTACTTGTGAAACTTACACCTGTTTACACAACAGGGGGTCTCTTGATCCCTACAAAACGCACTACAGGAATGGAGATGTTTTTTAACCCACTTGGCGCTCTGTCACTGTTATAGGAGTTCAAAAAACAGCTGAGGAAACATACTTACTAGTGATGGGCGAACCTAAACTGTAAATTTTGGGATCTGTACCGTACACTTCCTGATTACTCACGAATGGTAGATGCTCGAATGTATGGGCTGCTTCGAGGTTTCTGCCCCTACTCCAACAGCCAATCACAGACACTCACTCTCTATGACAGCGTTTGTGATTGGCTTTTGCGCACCACACCCATTGCGCCGGCATTTGTGAATGTATACATGGACCCAAGTAAGTATAATGTTGATATTCAATCACTGATTTGCTTCTTTTTACAGACCTCCCAACCTCCCTAGCCATTATTTTGGGGTTTGGACTCATGTTCAAGTCATTTTCAGTCCCGAACCTGGACTGTAAAAAAAAGCCAGTCCAGATTCGTCGGACCCAAACATTGGCGGGTTCACCCATCACTAGTACTTACCTGTTTTTGGAACTCCTTTAGAGGTGAATGTAATGAGAGGGTAAGACTATGCCAGCTCTCTATTCATAGTGGTTATTTTAGTAGTAAATAAAAATAATAATTATAATAATAATAAATAGAAATTTTACAAGGAGCTCCAAGTGCAGGCTCATTTCCTTGATGGATATTTGGATATAGTCATTTTAGTAGTGGTACAGGGTTGGGTACAACAGATTTGGAGATAAGAATGGATCTAACGTATTAGAAATCCGGTGTGCTTGAGGTCAGTGATAGGGAATTGCTGCGTAACTATACAGTCAGACGTAAACTGCACAGCATGACATGTCTACTCTGCATGTAAGTGATTTACTACTGAAATATTATCATTATTGACAGAGTTAGGACAGATGTCTGGCAATATTATCTAATATTAACTATGAATTCCATTTATTCACATGATAATGATAGAATGGAGCAGGATAAATAGTGGAAACACTAAACTGTCCGTCACATCTTTTTTTTTTTTTTTTGGATGAGTGAAGGTCGGATTCTGGAGCTCAGTCAAACCCATTGCCATCCAGTCCAATAAATAATTACAAGAAAATTGTGCCTTTCACTATATGCTGATTGATGCTGAAATTGCTTTTGAAAGTTCTCATAAGTCCCTGTTATAGATTAAGTGCCGGTGTAGGAAAAATAACTGCACCCAACTGAAATGGGTGAATGTAATCAGGTTTAATGGACTTGAGAGCTTGTTGGGAATTAAATAACTATTGATTCTTTGGGATGTTGCTGTCATTACAAAATGCCAAATCTGCAAGCATTACGAGGGTAGATAGATTAGAGCCAGGGACAACTCTTAAATAAAATAAAGAGATAAACATACTTAAAACATTTACAGGAAGAATATTATATAAAATGAAAGTACAATGAAACCGGTATGACAGATTAATGAAAGGCTGAATAGTAAACGCCCAGCTGGAAAAATGGGTTTGGTTTCTGGATGCTAAACTGAAAAATGTGAGCCATCTTATAATGCTACATTGAGTAGACACCTCTAGATTCAGGGTATGATTAAAAGGGTTTGTCATTCTTTAATATTTATGGCATATTTACAGAATATATAATAAATGTCTAACAAAACCGGCATTATTCCTAAGTATCCCTCTTAGGGGAGGAAAAGTGGCAGCACATGGCTCTTTCAAGACAATTGGAGACAAAGAAGCACAAATAAGGTCTTATCCAGAGCTCAATACAGGGGTGAAGACACTCTAGGAGGCTCACCTCGAGGGGTTGTGACAAGTCACAACCACTGTATTCACATGAATCACATGGGACTCTCCAAAACGTGTAAAAAATAAAATCACCATCAAACAATTTTAGATAGTCTTATATCATGTCTGCACGGCGTTTAACCCCTTCTACTACCGCCTTCTGTTTATTTTCTTTGTATGAGAATTTCAAGACTTACATGCATGTCTCAGAGTTATACATCTCTTAAGCTTCAAAATTGCAGAATATGGATATATAAAACTAATTTTATCAAATCCTATGAGACCAAGAGTAGCAATAAATTGACAGATTTTGCTTCAAGTGGGATTGTCTTCTGCTTCACCTCTAGGGCTTTGTCATATTAATGACCCCTCATTATTAATCTTTTTGATCCACTGGTGCATTTTCTGGGTCAATCCAACACAATGCCCCACATTACATTAATCAATTAACCAACCATGTATGATTGGTCCTTGTTATAACTTTCGAGTTGTATAGCCAACAACAGTTGCCTGTCCAGGTAATAGGCAACTCACAAAAGTAGAGTCTGATACTACTTTGATCATTTGAGAAATAAGTCAACAGCAACTACAATATTGCATTCATATTATACCAGGGACAGCAAAGACCAAACAGCTGGTATATGATATAAACAACTGATTATTTTGGTAAAACTTTCCTTTCAGTAATTTTTCTTTAAAGGGAATCTGTGAGCAGGTTTTTGCTACATCATCTGAGAGCAGCATGATGTAGGCAAAGAGCTTATAGAAGAAAGACGGCACTCACCGGTGTAGTTTTCGTGCGTTTATTTCCGATCGCACATTACTTGCAACTGGTGTAAGTATTTGGAGAGCGGCCCCACGGTGAAAATCGGAGGATTGGTTAATAAAACAAGAGCATTCATTAATTGCCGCACCAGTTGGGTTGTGTACATTATATGGTGTCCTTGTCAAAGATACTACATAGGGAAGACCATACGTTCAATGAACGTCAGAGTAAGAGAGCATTTTAACTCAATGCTCACTGGTAAAGGGTCCCCTAGATTAGTTCAACATATTCGAGATAACCATGGTGGCGATCCCACAGTGCTGAAGTTTGCGGGCATAGAGAGAATTTTTCCTTCAAAAAAGGGTGGAGATCTACATAAAAAGCTGCTACAAACTGAAGCCAACTGGATCCTGAATGCACATGCTCAGGGTCCAGCGGGCTTGAATGAGAAGATAGATATGGCCGTCTTCCTTTAGGTTGGTCCTTGGTAAGTCGAGGTTTTGCTTAAAGATTGTATATTTGAATAATACCTCCATTGCCTGTTTGTACATAGGGTGCCTTTTCTGTAGAGTTCCTTAAGACTGCTTTCCTTTGTTTCTTTGTCACTTTACAAATGTTCAACTTTGCAGCGTCTCTAGTGCTTGGTCGTTTGCTAACAGCTGCTCCAGAAGAAAAAAGCGGCAGTTTTGTACTCCGGGCGGTTTTGGTCGAGACACCAGAGCGGCTAGTGAAACAATGACAATAACGATATAACGTTTAAAAGATAAAAATACAAATTGAAACGGGTGCCAGTGTGACGACCGATCGTGGGTTTCGAGTTAGAGGGTGGGTTGTTCAAGGCCCTAGGACTTGATTTGCCCGCAGTCAATGACTGACTGTTATATATTATAAGTGAATGCGTTTTGCAATTAATAGTAAAATACACTAAGCAGGCATATTGGTCCTGTTGGTCATGTTGATATAGCTTCCTACCTGCACTATCTGTGGATCTACGATTGGTTCGTCTGACTTTTTTGTCAGCACTAGGTAGCTAAATGGCTGTTTATTAACAGCGGTGTGCTGCATTTGATTCGCGCTCTGGTCTCCTTGGTTACTCTGCCCGGAGTGGCTTTTTTCAGCTAGATTATTGTTGTGTCTTATTTGATATTTAATGACAGAATAATCGTTTTTGTATGATTGGTAATGTTCACTTTCTTCTTTCATCATAGCCAGTGATAAGTGTTATCTTGTTTTAAAGATGTATATGTATTCACATGTTAAGGGTTAATGGTGATGTCAATTTATGTTGCAGACTCCTCCTATATAGGAAGTGAGTTGCACGCCATTAACCTATGACCCGTGGAAGCGCATTGTAGCGCGAAACGGTGCCGTCGTCCCCTCAGCACTGTCCCCCTCCCTGCACCAAGTAATGTGCGATCGGAAATAAACGCACGAAAACTACACCGGTGAGTGCCGTCTTTCTTCTATAAGCTGGATTACGTGTTGTGCTACTAGGCTGGCACCGCCGGGCTTCTGGACTGTTGCCTCCCTTGTTTGCTGCTGCTCCCGGGAGCTATTGCGCTCCGGTGCCCTGTTCCTGCTGTTGATGACTGATGTAGGCAAAGAGATTCTGAATCCTTTGATGTTTAACTTAGATTGTCAACTGCAGCTGTTCTGTGGCAATCAAAGCATTGAGTTTTATACATGTAACAGAGCTGAGAGAGCTGCCCTCACCCACACCTGCCTCTCTATAGAGATTGCATATTCACAGAGAAATGTCAATCACAGCAGGGGGTGAGTCACACTGCTACACATGTGACAAAATAGAGCTGTAATGGTAATCACCAGGTGATTAAGCCTTTAGTTTTACATAGACAATAGCCTGATAAGAAAGGCACAGTTGACTTTTGATTTTTAACCCCTGCTACATGCTGTCCCTTTAAAGTATATCTGTCATTTTTGAGGACTTTGCAGTATAAGCTGCAGTATGTGCGTATGAGAAAAAATATTATTTCAGGCAACATGTTACGCTATGGATTGAACTAGATGGACTTAAAGTTTTCCTTCAACCTTAAAACTATGTTAGGTTAATCATGATTTAAACAATTTTGCAGAGTAAGGGCCGCTTTACACACACCAACTTCTGTGTCCAACTTCTGAACAGATCTCTGGTTGCAGTGAAATCATGGATACATTGTTACATTTGTACACAGCCACAAAATGGAACAATGTGTCCATGATTTCACTGCAACCAGAGATCTGTTCAGAAGTTGGACACAGAAGTTGGTGTGTGTAAAGTGGCCCTATATCTTTAATCTGTAGTGAGCAGTAGGAGCAGTAGCTGCTATGATGTCTCTTATACACAGTGCACATAGCGAGATGGAGCCTTGCTCTTCCTTCTCTGTAGTACACAGAGGATATTATACAGCAGTACTAAGCTGTGTGGATGTGAACTCAGCACTTAAGTGAGCTCAAACAGTTACTTGAACCTGTGGCTCCATCTCCCAATATCTGCCTGGTCTTTCACTGAGCAGAGTGCTCCTCATTTCTCCTTAACCCTTCCTCTCCATAGAGTATCATATGACCTGTATTATGAAATAATACAATATTTTAGACAGACTTTACTCTTGATTTGTGCACTTTCTGTAATGACAGTGGCCATTTAAATTGTATTTGCATTACAATGTAAAAAGATGTGCTGAAACAACACAGATGTGTGAATCTAGTGCAGCTAGAAATGTAGCTCAGCTCAGTTGGTCATTTGTTTCTTTTAGACACAGCGATCACTAACAGCGATTTACCTGTAATTCTGCACAAAACCTCATATCATGATATTATAGCACTGTGTGCCAAATGACAAACTCAGCTTTGATGTATTGAGCAACTCAGCTCTGTTTTATGTGTTTGCTGATTGATCGTACTGGCAGTTGAATGGCATGTTAATATATATCAACTGCATTTTCTCATATTGTTTATTGACTTGGAGAATATGCTGCGGCAAGCAAGTTGCCAAAATCTGAATAATATACACAAAAGGATGAGAATTGTACAATATACAGTATATTGATTTGTGAGTGAAAAAGGCCACAAAAAATGCCTTCATTTTTGTTTTTGACTTACAGCCAAATTCTATCCAGGAAGCCTTAAAGAGATTGTGTCTTCAGAAAACGACTTATTGGATGAATCAGGATTTTGTGTTTTCATTTTTCGCTTCTTTTTTTTAAGCATGATCTTTGCTAAGAAACATAATTAGAAAATGTGAAGTTATTCCACTGGCCGATAGGGCTCTACAGTCTCAAACTTCTTTTCATTTCGTGAATACTTTACAGCAGTTCCCTTATCATCAGAGTCAGAATTAGTATGACTGCCATCAACTCTATGCATAGCTGATAACAAGGGACCTACCAATCACAATAGCAATGTCAAAACTGCCCTGCGCCCTTTCTTTATACACCCATTACACGCTTCAGTGTAAATGATAAAATCAAGTTTGTTCTTTGCTGGTAATGTAAGAGTGGAGTTTTTGGAACCACATAAACTTAGATGCAAAAAAAAGCCTCAGTGACCAGTGTAAAAATGACAAGACTTCGAGTTACTTAGTTATATAGGTTGAGAAAAGATGCAGCTGCTTTCTCCAACAGGTATACATTTATATCACTAAACTTTTTATAACCCAAAATACCATGTGTCATAAGAAAAGTATCCAGCGAACCCGGCGTCACTTGACCGCGTCGCAGCGATGACGTGGCAGGCGCGATATAGAATCGTGCCCGCGCTCTGCTTTTGTACAATGACACCCATTAGGGCGTATTACAGCAATGAGGCAGGGGTAGCGCGGCACAAGGGGACCCGCCTACCGGTCAAAATGCCTTTCAGGAACGCCCCTCTGACAACATTTTTGTAAGTTTGCAAGCTACATTATAGTACTTGTAGATTACTACAAAAGTGGGGCAGGGATGTGTTACAATGTATTCTAAGGCTGCAGGGGCAGGTATTAATAGTTTAGAAAGCTTATTTGGGGTGACAGGTTCCCTTTAAGCTGTTTCAGTGTCTCCATTACTACCTCTTGGAGTAGGGCATTCCACAGCTGACTGCTCTAACTGTAAAGAACCCTTTCCTGTTTAGCTGCTAGAGTCGCCTTTCCTCCACATTTAATGAGTGCCCCCTGGTCATTTGTATGTTGTTTGCAAGGAATAAATCATGTTTCTCCAACATATACATATACATTTTATTTTGTTTGATTTTTATAAACCACAATACTTTTTAAGAAAAGTTTTCCAGTCCTTTTTTTAAAAGCTGTTAGAGTGTCTACATTACTACTCTTATGGCAGGTCATTCCACAGTCTGACTGCTCTAACTGTAAAAAACACCTTCCTATTTAGCTGCCAGATTTGCCTTTCCTCCACATGTAATGATTTCCCCCTTGTTATTTGTATGGTTTTTGGATGGAAGAAATCCTTTTTCTCCATAGCTATACATTTTATTCACTAGACCTTTTAGAACCCAACTACCATGTGTCATAAGAAAAGTATCCAGCCCTTGTATAAAGCTGTTCTAGTGTCTCCATTACTACATCTTATAGTAAGCATTCCACAGTCATTACTGCTCTAACTGTAAAGAACCCATTATTATTTAGCTGCCAGATTCGCCTTTCCCCCACATGTAATGAGTGCCCACTGCTTCTTTGTATGGTCTTTGGAAGGAATGAATCATTTTTCTCCAACGGTTGACATTTTAATTTTTTAGACTTTTAATAAACCACAAATATTATGTATCATGAGAAAAGTATCCAGTCCTTTTTTAAATGCTGTTGTAGTTTCCATTACTACCTCTTGTGGTCAGCATTCTGTGGTCTATGGCAGAGACCCGGGCACACCAATTAGATTCATGATTAGATTTTACAATTCTAATTGGTGTGCCCGGGTCTCTGCCATATATTGATACTTTTACTCTGAGCACCCCTCGACACGGTGTGCGGACCTTCTTTATATTATTAAGCATTCTATAGTCGTGACTGCTCTGACTACAAAGAACCCTTTCCTATTTAGCTGCAGAATCCTTTCTTCACCTGCAGTGATTGGTCCTTAGTACTGTCTTTGGATAGAATAAATCACGTTCTAGCCCTTCGTATTGAGCACACTTGTATTTATAATTGAGATCTCCTCTTAACATCTTTATTTCCATACTAAATAAGCAAACTTTCTCAGTCTCTCATTTTAGCTAAGGCTCATTTAGACCATATAATAATCTTTTTTTTTTTTATTCATTTTTAATAAAAAATTGAATGTTAAAAAAACACTGCAATTTTTTTTCTACAAATAATACATTTATCAGGAATAAAACCTGATTTAAATAATAGGTCATTTTCTGATGACACTTTCTCTGTAAGGTGCAGGTTGGTCAGATATCAGTCACACACGATGTCAACCATCTTGAATGCTGTCACTGAATATGACACATCTCAAGACACAATTATTTGAGAATGTTATAAGATGACTTCATATTGGATGAGATTTGTCTGAGACGTATGGCTTCAGGCCAGTAAATTTGACATCTTCTGTAGAAAAATATTTGTCAGGCTCTTTGGGAACAGCGTGAATGATTACCTGTTTGACAATAATAGAATCCGCTGATGTCAGCATAGTCATTTAGGTCATACCATGTTGAGGTAGCTCAGATGGAGCAACCTGCAGTGAGATGTGCCCTCTATATTTAGGGGCTGACCAACTGTGCTTTACCGCCTAAAGGATCCAATGCTGATTCAGTTCAGATCAGATACTGCTAAGGAGCTGTGTACTTAAATATTACTATAAACAAGCAGATCTGGAGGTTTAATAACTGAAATTAGGGAACTAACTTCTGGATATAAAAAAATAACGTTTAGAGTCTGCCGTCTATAGTCCTAATAGATGGATCATTTTTTAGCCAGATTTCTTAATCCTCCACACAGCAACATCAAAATAGTTTGGTTGAAGCATTAGATGCTTGTAGATGCAATTATGCATGCATTGTAACTGTTAAAGATAGCATAAAAATAATTATTTTTGTTGTTTATATCATTTTAATATATTTAGATTTATATAATTATACTGTATAGAGATGAGCTGATCAATCTGCGATGAATCAAGTTTGAGTCAAATTTTGGTTTCACGAGAACTTGAACATTTTGAGGTTCGATTTGCAGTTTGCAAACAAAAAAAGGGAAAATGTCATTTTGCATTTATGTGCAGGCCTTTCCATAATGCTCGGCAGCTTAGACATTTAACGAATTATTATACCCAATAAAGTGGTGGTCAGTACCTGCGCCATCACAGATCACAATCCCACTGGTCACAGTTTGTACAGAGAAGTCATTTTCTATCTTCAGAATCACTAGGTAAGTCTCTCTATTCTATAGATTGTAAGGTCTTATGGGTCCTTTTTCTCCTGTAGAGTATAAGCTTTTATGAGCAGTAGTATCCTCTTACTCCAGTAGAGTATAAGCTCTTATGCTCAGAAGCGTACTCTCTCTCCTGTAGAGTGTAAGCTGTTATGGTCAGTGGGGTTCTATCTCTCTCTCCTGCAGTGTGTAAGCTCTTATGATCAACAGGGTCTTCTCTCTACTGTAGGGTGTATGTTCCTATGGTCAGAAGGGTACTCTCTCTCCTGTAGAGTGTGAGTTCTCATGGTCAGCAAAGTCCTCTCGCTTCTGTAGACTGTTAGTTCTTATAGTCAGCAGGAACCTCTCTCTTCTAGAGTGTAAGCTCCTATGGTCAGAAGTGTACACTCTCCTCTTGATTGGGAGCTCTTATGGTCAGCAAGGTCCTCTCTCTCCTGTAGAGTGTATCCTCTTATGGTCAGCAGGGTCCTCTCTCTCATGTAGAGTGTAAGTTATTATAATCAGAAGGGTACTCTGTCCTGTAGAGTGTAAGCTCTTATGGTCAGCAGGGTCATCTCTCTCATATAGAGTGTAAGTTATTATAATCAGAAGGGTACTCTGTCCTGTAGAGTGTAAGCTCTTATGGTCAGCAGGGTCATCTCTCTCCTGTAGAGTGTAAGTTATTATAGTCAGAAGGGTACTCTCTCCTGCAGAGTGTAAGCTCTTATGGTCAGCAGGGTCCTCTATCTCCTGTAGAATGTAAGTTATTATAGTCAGAAGGGTACTCTCTCCTGTAGAGTGTAAGCTCTTATGTTCAGCAGGGTCCTCTCTATCCTGTAGAGTGTAAGTTATTATAGTCAGAAGGGTACTCTCTCCTGTAGAGTGTAAGCTCTTATGGTCAGAAGGGTCCTCTCTCTCCTGTAGAGTGTACGTTATTATAGTCAGAAGGGTACTCTCTCCTGTAAAGTGTAAGCTCTTATGGTCAGCAGGGTCCTCTCTCTCCTGTAGAGTGTAAGTTATTATAGTCAGAAGGGTACTCTCTCCTGTAAAGTGTAAGCTCTTATGATCGACAGGGTCCTCTGTTTCCTGTAGAGTATAAGCTCTTATGGTCAGAAGAGTACTCTCTCTTCTGTAGAGTGTAAGCTGTTATGGTCAGTGGGGTTCTTTCTCTCTCTCCTGCAGTGTGTAAGCTCTTATGATCAACAGGGTCTTCTCTCTACTGTAGGGTGTATGTTCCTATGGTCAGAAGGGTACTCTCTCTCCTGTAGAGTGTGAGCTCTCATGATCAGCAAAGTCCTCTCGCTTCTGTAGACTGTTAGTTCTTATAGTCAGCAGGAACCTCTCTCTTCTAGAGTGTAAGCTCCTATGGTCAGAAATGTACACTCTCCTGTTGATTGGGAGCTCTTATGGTCAGCAAGGTCCTCTCTCTCCTGTAGAGTGTATCTCTTATGGTCAGCAGGGTCCTCTCTCATGTAGAGTGTAAGTTATTATAATCAGAAGGGTACTCTCTCCTGTAGAGTGTAAGCTCTTATGGTCAGCAGGGTCCTCTCTCTCCTGTAGAGTCTAAGTTATTATAGTCAGAAGGGTACTCTCTCCTGCGAGTGTAAGCTCTATGTCGAGGGTCCTCTCTCCTGTAGAGGTAGTATTATAGTCAGAAGGTACTCTTCCTGTAAGTGTAAGCTCTTATGGTCAGCAGGGTCCTCTCTCTCCTGTAGAGTGTAAGTTATTATAGTCAGAAGGATACTCTCTCCTGTAAAGTGTGAGCTCTTATGGTCAGCAGGGTCCTCTCTCTCCTGTAGAGTGTAAGTTATTATAGTCAGAAGGGTACTCTCTTCTGTAAAGTGTAAGCTCTTATGATCGACAGGGTCCTCGGTTTCCTGAAGAGTGTAAGTTATTATAGTCAGAAGGGTACTCTCTCCTGCAGAGTGTAAGCTCTTATGGTCAGCAGGGTCCTCTCTCTCCTGTAGAGTGTAAGATATTATAGTCAGAAGGGTACTCTCTCCTGTAGAGTGTAAGCTCTTATGGTCAGCAGGGTCCTCTCTCTCCTGTAGAGTGTAAGTTATTATAGTCAGAAGGGTACTCTCTCCTGTAGAGTGTAAGCTCTTATGGTCAGCAGGGTCCTCTCTCTCCTGTAGAGTGTAAGTTATTAGAGTCAGAAGGGTACTCTCTTCTGTAAAGTGTAAGCTCTTATGATCGACAGGGTCCTCTGTTTCCTGAAGAGTATAAGCTCTTATGGTCAGAAGAGTACTCTCTCTTCTGTAGAGTGTAAGCTCTTATGGTCAGTGGGTTCATCCCTCTCCTTTCACCCCATTTATCTTCTGAGGAATTACAAGCTTTCCAGTATTGAGATTTGTTTACATTTTTTCCCTGTATATCAAATTTTTGAAGACCATTCTGTGAAGTTGGCAAATTTGAAATTCAGAAGATGTGTTCATCACTAAGAGATTATTGGTGACGTTATAAGTTCACATTATCTAATAAGTGAGCCCTGGAAACCTGCAGAATTGGGGTCATGAATAAGTTTTACTCCATCCGGGTGTTATCATTAGACAATGGCTTTTGAACGACTTATTGTTCACAGACAGTCTGTGAAAATTTTCATTCTGGATAGCAATGCACTAAGTTGCACTATGACCTGGGCAGTACTCGCATTGATGGGAAGCTCATAGATGGACCTGAATATAGTCTGATACTAGAAAGCTTTAGTTCAAAAAGGATCTATCACTTATCATAAATACTTTATTCTTTTTACCTGATATTCTGGAGAACAGTTATGTTTATCTGTTGTTGTATTTCTATTGTTTCGACGCCTCTGTACTTCTGATATTTAACCCCTCTTCACTGTATGTAAATGTGCAGTCCTCAACCTTCTTCAAGATCACTTACATTTGTCTAAAAATACTAGATTTATATGTAGTAGGATGAAAAAAGGTTAAAAACGCACTTCCATGACAGTAACAAACTCCAGTATTAAAAATAGTGATCCTTAATGTCAACACGTTTTGAAGCAAAAACTCCTTCATCAGGACAAATATCACTCAATCATAAATGAAGGAGTTGACATTAAGGATCACTATTCATTAATCTTGGTCTTTGATACTGTCAGGAGAGCGCAATTTTTTAACCCTTATCATCCAAATACATCTATCATTTTATACCACAGGATTAGCTGCAGCCATGTTTTAATGCAATACTAGTGGTTGGACTTTCACAACCGCTACAGGTGATCCTTTCGGATCATTTTCTACTTTTAATTAACTCTCGGATAAGACCCTATTTGTGCTTTATGTATACATACATTTTATTTCAGATTTATATCAAGGGAATAGGTGATCATATATAAAGAACACAGAGGTGAAGGAGCAAAAAAATTAATGGGGTCAAATTCAGGATGAAAAGTGGCATTTACACAAGGTAAAACAATGAAAATGAAAAAAGCAAATAAATCCAGCGGGAGAAACCCTTATCTAAGTATTAAAAGTCCATTTATTATCAATCCATTAAAATCCATTCAGTGACAGGATCTCCATGTGATATTTCAGTGGGTACGATGACAGTAGAGTACACGGCTTGTCTTGTAGCAGACTACGCGTTTCAACCTTTTTGCGGATAAAAGGAGGTAGTTAGCGGTGACAGGGGCGCTCAAGAAGGAGGCACAGGGGGTTATGAATTAAGATACTTTCCTTTACTCCAGATTACCTTGGTAATAGGATAGTCACAATGCTCATATTACAAGGTGCTCAAGGTCCTAACTTTCTGGAGTAAAGAAAGTATCTTAATTCATAACCCCCTGTGCCTCCTTCTTGAGCACCCCTGTCACCGCTAACTACCTCCTTTTATCCACAAGATTGCACCCCTGGGCGAGTGGTGGGTGCTGCATGAGTTAGGAAGCAATCTCTAATCATCAACATTGTGGAGTCCAGGACCTGTGGTGACGTCAGAGCACGTGTCTCCCCATGTGACCTGGCTCTCTCAGCAACCAGGAAGTCAGCGCCACTGCGCTGCTTAAAGCTACTAACACTTATCCACCGGGTTATGCTGGCTGCATAACCCGACCAGGTGAGCACCTCACTCACCCTTTTCCCTCCCTCCCATCACCACGTTCACACTAGGAGCGCCCCTCCTTCTCTTTTTTGTCTCTTTCAACCTTTTCCGTCTTCTACTTGGTCTGACTGGATTTTAATGAAATGATAATACATGGACTTTCAATATTGCTGAAAAGGGTTTCTCCCACTGGATTTATTTGCTTCTTCCATTGTGGCTATTGCTTGAGGGTGTGCCTCCCTTGCTCTGTGAGGATTCCCAGCAGATCCCAGTATCCAATGAAGACATCTACCTGGGTGAGCTGGCTAGTTTTTATTTTTATTTTTATGGAAAGTAACAGGTCCTCTTTAAGTCTTCTATACTAGTAATTCCTAGGAATCCTATTGGTGTGATCCATAGTGAACCAGCATTTTCTACCTAATTCTGAATATATGAAAAAAACTGGTATAGGTAAATCTCTTTAAACTTAATTAGTGAAAAATAAATGGAAGAAGAAAGGCCCAGCTTCTGCTACAGACCTGGATGGACCATGGAAGTTACATTCCTAATAAAGTTGAAGGTTGATATTCTCCAATGCTTTAGATCAGATTTGCTACTGTCATGTCCAGAATATAGAATTGATTTTTGCACATCTTTTATTTCCACTCATCAATTTGAAATAGTACATCTTTAAATTATTTCTACTTAATTCCCCTTTACTACAATTCTCTTTAATGGCAGTCCTCCAAATACACTAAAATGCAGCCAAATGAAACAAATTGAATATTTCTGTGCAGCTTCTCTCTTGTTGAGGTTTGTGACCTTTAACTTTCTCAATGGGACATCACATGTCAGTAAATGCCTTGTGTACAGAGATTTGTACTCAATTACTATGCAAATTTAGGGAGCAGCTGTGGTTGAATCTGCTTTCTTTACTTCAAAACATTGGATTTCCCTGCAACAGAAATAGTAATCGAGAATCCTCGTGATGTCATTCACTTCATGTTTCCACCATGGCTCACAATGTTTTTGTAATACCAAAATGTGTGAATATCATATTAAATTCCATTCAACCAGACAGATATTTAACAAGAGTTACACTGCAGAATTTGGGACATTTCAGTCCTGTCCACCCTCAAAATAGTGAGAAATGCTCCAAAATGCACATATATAGGTGTGGTTTTTCTAATTTTTAACTCTTTGTGACCCATTTTCCAGGATTGTCAAAGGCAAATTTGGACTCTTATCCAGTATACGATGGATAGAGTAACTATTAGAAAGACAGATCTGTTTTTCACTCCTTAGACACCATGTTTAGTCTGATCTTCTCTTGACCCAAATGCATCATTTGAAGCTGGTGACTTTTTAAATTAAAGTGGAGACTTTTGTTCTCTTTAGACACCAGAACTAGAAATGGGCAAATCTATTATTAATGAGTCTAATCCATTACAAATTCCCCAAAATGTTGGATTAACAAAATAGTGGCCAACTGCCATGACCGTGAGAGTAGATTGATGCATGCCAAAATCGGCTGCAGCATCGAAGACAGCAGCAGAGAATGAAGAGCTCCAGCTACACAAAATCAGGTGTGAGGCATGTTTAGATCAGGTAGGTATGTAATGTTTGTTAATTTTTAACCCCATCCTTCCCTCTGTTGATTATAAATTATTATCTAGAGATACCTCAAAGCTCAAGAAATATCTTTTCGGGCACTTTTGATTCAGATCAACTTTATTTGGACTGGATCATATACATAAGACTAATATCCACAATTAATGATGGATTTGACTACAAAAATAATTATGGGAGTCCCTGACAGATGATTTTCATGGAAGTTATAGATCTGACTTGCCAATTTTGGACTGACGATCCTATTGTTCTCTAGAGTTTAAGCCACTGCCAGCAATGTCTTGCAGCAGCTATCTCATAGAAAATACAGGAGGACTTGGCTGAGCAAGTGCTACTGAGTAAATACTCATCCAAAAGCTATCCAAAGTGTATGTGGGGTCTTAGTGTGTCAAATATTCATTTTATTGATTGCGATGTTTACACGTGTGACTGCTACCTTTCATTCCTTATATGTATGGCACTATGGCAATGTTAGGAATGAATGGATGACAGATGAACTGAACTATAACTACAAGACCGAGAGACAAGAGGGTCAATGGTGTTGTCATCGATCATCTGCTGAGTTGGCTATCTTTAGAAAAAACACCTGTATCTAGAGCTCATCTCACTGAAATTTATACTTCTTTCTCGCAGACAAACACTACTCAGACAGCACAGGGTGAGGGTACCACACTCTGATAAGACTTTATTGAGTCACCAACAGTCAACAGCATATAGTACATTCCCAGCAAGGACACAAGATGATATATGTAATAGAGTCTCACCCTTCCATTGGCTCGCCAGGAATTAGAACCTCCAGGACTTCGAGGCATCCAGGGCCAACTGCTCCAGTCAGCACCACCCTGCTATTGGCAGGCCCCAATGAGAGGAAGTAGCAGTAAGCTTAGGAAGCTGACCAAGCACACAAATCATGTGGCAAGGTGAGAGGATTGTCCCAACCTGGGTTCTTTAAACATATTTGTAGTCTTGGTGTTGGGCAGTGGAGCAGTTCTCTAATCCACCAGCTGGAGCAATGACCCCTAGACTGAAGTCCTGTAGAATGGCTGGTGATAGGAGCAGGCCCCTTTTTATATTCCTCAGCTCCCATTTCAGGGCATTGTGTCCCACAGGAATTGGGGTGGATAATCATGACTGTTTTCTCATTGTTTACTAGTTCTATTGTCCTCCAGATAATGCAGACTAATACACCACAGGGGGCTAACGCAATCCGCAATAGACAGTCCTTCCACCAATTAACAGACAAAGGGGTTTCGGACAGTGTCATATGAAACAATTGTCCAATGTCCCTTGACTCACTGAACAAAGGAACAATACATCTGGCATAATTAAGAATAGTTCACCCCCACACAAGTGGCCAGATATTCTTTCTTGATGGTGAGTCGTCACAAAGACTACATAGGGTTTGCAGTCTGCAAATATGGAAAAAAGTGTAGCCACAAAAACATAGAACATTTATAGGCAAGACTGTATGCAAATTTCTTCAGCAATAAAGAAAAACTACAATGGGTACATAGCCAAGGGATTGCCTACCGTCTGATATCACTTGTAATATAATATAATAATCTGTCTGGCTAGCATTCAAAACTGACCAAAATAGCAATCCGTCTTATACATAAGAACTTCTGAAATCAATTGCCATGTGTGTTTTTTTCTTCATCAGAGATCTTCAATGCTTAATATAGAAGAGCACAGCTCCTGTACATTTGCTTTAATATTCAGTGCAGGAGATTTATGAATCTGCATTAGCTTTCTCTGAAGTCATTTTTACTCCCAACAGACCAGTAGTGAAATGTTTATTTCATTTCCCCGTTCATATCTTTTGTTCAGAACCAAGAAGTCCTTTAAATTTACATGTTCAGGACTTTTGCGAGCAAATATTCTTGTTTTTACATAAAACTTACTATACTATAATTAAAAGATTAAAACAACTTTGTCAATCTCTTCTGATTAAGATCAGCAAGCCAACAAAAATATTTGCTTCTGCAGTTACCATCTGTCATTCTGACAATTTTAAAGACCTGCAGCCTCAGCAAATATGCCATTTGTATATTACATTGGCATTGTGGTATGTATGGACTGAAAAGTATGGAATATTACATACAGCCTTAAAGGATTTTTACACATTAAACTCAATATGAGCTCTGTTTCATTATATGACCTGCGTATGTTTGTATCAGCATTGAATAATAAAAACTGGAAATATAGTAGATTAATCAATAAAAGGGTGATATTGTATTAAAAAAACTATGGGAGAAATTCATCAAAGTGATATAACCCTTTAAAAGATGCCAAATATTTGTGTATTGCGGAGTTGCGCAACACATTTTGCAACTTTTGGAGTTTCCACTCATGTTTGAAGCAAAATGGACTGATCTGTAGAGGATGTGAGAAGGGTACAGGCATGGCTATACCATTCTGACAAAACCAAGTAAGGTTCTTATGCCAGAAGAGGTTCTCCTGTCAGGTACTAGAGTAGTATTTCAAGAGGAACCCACTACTGAGAAGATGCACCAAATTATCTAACTGGCTCGCATCTCTTAATGAATTGGTGCTCATACCCTCAAGTGTGCTCAAGTCTCTATCGGTACTTATCTGCACAAGGGGAAACACAAGGCGCAATAGGGTCTTATCTATTATAAAATATAAGTAAGCGGTGGTATTACTGACTGCTTACCTGGTCTGGTTGTGGTACCCACAACCAGTTTAATGCTTCAAACAGCTGCTGCTGGACCTCCACTACCACGCATGCGGGTGGTGAAGAGAATATAATAACAGGAGGACAGTGTGCAAATGGTCCGTGTGTGAATAAAAACCACAGAGGATCTACCGGTAACGGTGCTTTGATTCAACACGTTTCAGAACAAACTTCCCTCCTTCATCAGGATTGCTATTCCTGATGAAAGAGCGAAGTTTGCTCCGAAACACGTTGAATTGAAGCACCGTTGCCTGTGGATCTTCTGTGACCTTTATTCACACACAGCAGCGCAGACCATTTCACACTGTCCTCCTTTATTATATATCTTCACAAGTCTCTATCGGGGCAGTTTTACCCAGATGTTTACTATATAGCCCAGAATTTTATCTTTTAATTTCCTTGGTCTATCTGACCTTACGTATATCATTATTACAGTCCAGCTGTCAACAAAAGGGAGTGTGAAGGAAAAATTGCACAAAAAAAGTCTAATTCAATTTACTAGTGTGACACATTTTGGGCTCATTGAACATTTTCAAGTAAAATTGAATATTCACTGCTTTTCTAGTAAGATCTATGAATTCTTATTATACTTCATGTTAGATATTCCAAATTACAGAAATATCTGAGAAACAGTACCATAGTGTTCTCTGCCTTTGGGGACTAAAGGTGACTATCCTCACCACAGCTAATTCCCCTATGTAGGCTCGGATGAGCATACCTGATAACAGCTTTCATACAGCTCATCTTCCCAAGAACGGGGAAAGGTTTGGGCATTTAAAGTCATTATGTTTGTCAGTCCCACTGAAATCATAAAATAATATAATAAACGTTATTACCATCCTCAGGGGGTGCAAGGGAAAAGAAAACGATCCAGCAAAGAGATTTCCTATTTGTTGTGCACTTTAAAGTGTTTTTGTTTATCTCCATTATTACCATTAAATGGCATTTGTGTCAATCCTGTTAAAAGTAAATAGGTACAATGTCTCACTTTATAGAAATTCTCCTTATATGGTGTCTTGGGTAGGACGGAGAATAAAAATCTCTCTATAATATAATGGAATTGGTATTGTGACTGCTATAAACAAAAAATGATTTAATATATACTGTAAGCAGAAACTTGTTTAGGAATCTCTTCCCAGTATTTGATGCCGTCTGTTGCTTCTCTATTTATAAATCTATTTCTATTCCCGTCTATACGATCTTATACTTCAACGTCATTGACACCAATCTTGTTGGGTCAATTCAATTACTGCACCTTTACACCATCCCCCATCACGAATACTCGGCTGCTTTATACCTAGTTTTTCCTCTTGTCTCTGCTCTTTCTAAACTGCAAGATTTTCTGGAATAGTTTGTCTGCTTCAAGTATCATTTATGTACAGTTTATCAATACCGATGCAGTGACGCAATTTATGTAGGGTTTCGTTTTTAATTGCTAACTCTCGTTGTTAATATTTAGTCTTCACACAGCACATAAAACAGATAGTACAGGTTTATATTTGTTGTATGATATATATATATACATAAATTTATAATAAGCTATATATAAATTATATATATATATCTATTATATAATTGCGAATAGCTTTTGCCCCGCGTGGTCATGTGGATACGCGCGAAGCATTGGCGCGAAGCGGCCATTGCGAGCACTTCTAGTCGACTCGCAAAGCGAGCGCCGTGGTCATGTGATAGCGCGAGCATTGGCGCTTTGCGGCCATTGCGAGCACTTCTAAGTCGACTCGCAATGCCGCGCACGGGCATTGCGAGTCAGAGACTCGATGTACTAGATCCGATGCATGTGCATCGGCTCCAGCTAGTATATATTATGTGTGTGTATACTTATATATCTAATTATATATTTATGTGTATATTTATATATCTAATTTATATATATATACTTGACAAAGGTAGATTCTCTACTGGAACGTTGTGCCACTAAGGGCTCACTAAAAGTCCTTTTCACAACATTTTTTGAGTGCTGCCTGATTTTTCCTCTTTTTTTAATTATACATATATATCCTACTATATAATTGCCTTATCATGTTTGTCTCTCTATAAAGGAAATCCCAATCAGCGACAGGCGCCGTCCGGCCGCAAATTGGTGCAGAATTTGAACCGCACCTACGGCGCTATCCGCTGATCTCCCAATGGTAGTGGAGGATCATTTCCTGCCGCATGGAGGTCAGCGGCGACGCAGCTGGGAGATGACCAGCATTAGCTGGTCATCTCCCGGCTGCTAGCAGCGGAAGTACCCCGACCAGCACTAGCGATCTCGGCCAGTGTGACATGCAGCAGTGACCAGGCTCCCCTGTGAGATGCTGATCCTGTCATGGAGGTCAGCGCCGATGCAGCCGGGGATGACGGCGCTAGCCGGTCATCTCCCGGCTGCTCGCAGCAGGAGTACCCCGACCGGCACTAGCTTCTCCCACAGTGTGACAATCTTACCAGCGACCACGTACTGACGCTCCAGCTATCCCTACAGGTCATATCGTTGTCGGGATCGCTGGAGCATCACCAATTGTGACGGTACCTTACTGATAGCTGGTAAGGTGTCACACGTGCCGATATATTGAACGAAGCCCCGTCGCTGATTGGGGAAAATCCTATGTATTCATTGCATTCTTTTTAAATGTTTATAAATAAACTACATATATATTCTAGAATACCAGATGCGTTAGAGTCACACATATATCTATTTTTTTTAATTTCTTAAATATATTTATCAATTATTTCCTATGTTTACTCAAATTTTATAGTTTTAATTTATTCACATAAAAAAATTCCCCCAACAGATGAATGTTCCAATAATTCCTGATTAAGGCGTACATCAAAACTGACCACTTACAGTTATGTTGCCTCTATGGGACGAGGAATAATTGGTCCCATTGTAACAAAATAAATATCTGCTATTCCCCAAGATAATCAGTGATTACATTATCACTAATGATCATCATTATCATGCAGTGCTATAAATATTTACATAAATACACGTTATAATTCTTAGTAGTTCTGATTGATCTACTATCAAGACAAAAATGCCAATTAGATTTGGATTTTTCAGGCGTCCAATATTATGATTCTACCAGGAGAACAATAGTGACAAATTCTACATATAAAATAAGTCTTGTTCTATAAAATACACCAAGACGTCTTAGACCACTACCTTGTGTAGTATTGGATTTTATATTGATATTTTGTATTGCCAATTAAATAAACTTCAGCATAATAGGACAAACATGTAAACGTGCCAATATACTGCATGTAATAGGAATGTGGGCTATATGGAAAGGACAGGAATGTCAATGAACCAATAGAAGCAAGATACTACAAGGTGTTAGGTTTAAAAGAAACCTGTCATTTTACAGATGGTGTCTTATCTAGCCGAATATTATAGAGAAAAAGAAACTTGATATATAGGTTTATGGGAAAATATTTAGTACATCCAGTTAACCCTCCATCAGGTGCAGCTGACCTGACAGGCACAGCTCAATTAGTTTTGTTTTTCTCTCTCTCCAAATTATCAGAAAATATCCCCTCTTCCAGTTATTTTCTATCCACATACTTTATGAAACATGATATCACAGTATTACGTCAGATCTTCTGGAGAGCAGATATGACCTTTGTGGCTTATTAGGCTTACTGCAGCTGGACTCGTTTCACAGTTGGTTAGGTTTAATCTCTATTTATCCATCACAACCTCTGAATCTGGGAGGGTAGTAATCAAGTAGCATCTAAGTTCATTACCATTACGTTTTTTTTCCTAATTTTAGTGTTTAATAATAACTACATAAGGAAAACTGGAAGCTATTTGGTAGTAGTTGAGAATAGGGATGAGCGAGTAGTGAAATATTTGGACTTGCTATACTCATGATGAGTAGGTCCTAATACTCGGGTACTCATTACGAGTAGCGAGTCTTATTTAAGTCAATGGGAAATGCGAGTACTTTCACAGTGTATCTATATACACTGCAAAAGTAAAATAAAAGTTAACAAAAGGTGTTAAAAATAAAAAAATAGCATACTCACCTATCCGACAGCTGTTCTGGAACCCGAAAAAAACACATTTGCTGGCCTGCCAGGACCTTACGTCTGATGGCCAATTAGATGGCCGGTAGCGATCACGTGGTGTGTGACGTCACATACCACCTGATCACCACCGGCCATCTGATTGGCATCAGACGTAAGGTCCTGACATGCTAGCAGATGTGTTAGAACATCTGATGGTGAATCAGATGGCCGATAGCGATCAGGTGGTGTGTGACGTCACACACCACCTGATTGCTACCGGACCATCTGATTGGCCATCAGACGTAAGGTCCTTGCAGGCCAGCGGATGTGTTCGTTTCAGGTCCCGGGACAGCCATCGATCAGTGAGTATAGTTTTTTTTTTTATTTTTAACACCTTTTATTAACTTTTATTTCACTTTCCCATGTATATATATACATTGTGAAAGTTAATTACTACTCACTACTTCTAACGAGTAATCACAAGGAAACTCATAGAGTAGCGAGTAGCCCGAATACCGTACTATTCAGCGAGTACCGAATAGTTATGAGTATACTTGCTCATCCCTAGTTGAGAACTTTGGTACTTTTTGGTTATTAAATGTTTTTTTGTCATCTGATTTTGTGTACTCTCTTTAATACATATTATGAAGGTCACAGATTACTGTTAGAGTCCTGAAATTGAGATAATTAGATATATAGGTGGTTTTGTAACCTGTGCCTGTCAGGCACACTGCGCCTGACCTTGGGACTGCCAGAGGTGCACCTGACTGAGGAATAAATATCTGCTCTTTTTATGATTGAACTCCAGAGGGTGGTCCTATATCTATAATTAAGTAGGACTGCCCACTGGACTCTAAAGCACAAAAAAAATAGTAAATATAATGTATAAAATATAAGTTATATTCAATATATTTCTATAAACTTCTAAAAATCGGCTCACCTTCTTCTTCTCTATAACAACAGATCAGACTTCCTGTAAATATGACAAGTTTTCTTTAAAAATGAAATGGCCACTTTCTTCCAGAAGTTCCGGAAGTGGAAGGAAGTCAAGCACTCCAAGCTTGTGTCTGAGCTAGCGGAGCACTTTGTGAAAAAAAGAAACCATGCTCTTTTAGTTTTATACAAGACATTTTTCTTCGGAACAACATGATAGTGAATGACATTGATGAAAGCAAAAATAGCAGGCTCAGTTCTACCTTGAACATTGCCAATGTCTTTAGCTGGAGTAATGCTTGTGATTCTTCTGTTCAGCATCTTTTATCATTCTTTTCATTTGCCATTTTTGCAGACTAGTAATTTTCCTGGAGAAGTTTATATGCACAAAAATAGCATTCAATTATACATTGTCATTATTAGGCGGTAGTCCCGCGCTACTCATCCTATTTTCTCCTCAGCTCTACGTTGATGTGATTTGCGGTATGTTCACATCAAGTCCTCACATAATTATGGTGCAGTTCATTCAGCCCTACAGTGTCACCGACCGTCGTCGTTGTCATTGATAGAGAACTCAGATTCCTACTTCTTAAGAAGATGTAGTGCTAGATCATGACAAAAGAAGCAAAGAACCATGATAAGGTGGATGACATGACCTGTATTTATTTGTTTACAATGACTCCTTTGCAGTTATCAGTGTCTCAAGCTCCTGGAAAGATGGCTTCAATTTCAGATTTAAAACATGGATCAAGCAATGTTACCAACACATATTCTCTGTCAAACTTGTCAGTTGCTCTTGAGGCTGTAAGCAGCTCAGGAGCTATGTAGTCTATCAATGTGACTGCCAGACTAGATCTATTTTTCCTATACTATATTTTTGATGTTTTCCTGTAGAAATGTGTAGATGTCAGATGCTTAAAAAGTCCTGCAACGAAAAAAAGTACTGACACTTCCATCATGTGACCTTCACTCTATGGAGTTTATCAATGAGTTTATTCATATATGTTGCATGTTTTCAATTTAGTAATATATGGTAAATATAGAATATTTCTATAGTACATGTAGAAAATGTAGTTGTGTTTGTGAGAAGAGATTAGCAAAAAAGATAGATAGATAGATAGATAAAAAACTGCAGCACTCCTCTTCAAAGATGTAAATCCCACCTTTACTAAGGCCCAGTCACACGTAACGATGCACCAGCGATCCCGATAACGATGTGCAGAGATTGCTTGTGCGTCGTTTTTCACATCACTGGTAAGATGTCAAACAGGTATCTCACCAGCGACGCACTAGCGATCCAGAATTATACTGAGGTCGTTGGGAACTGTCACTCCATAGTGTAGCATTGAGATCGTTGGTCATTGTCCCTGTCAAACACAACAATGTTGTGCTCCCAGCGGGAGCGCAACGATGTAGAAATGATCCAGAGCAGTATGTAAAGGCGGCTTCACACGCATCAATATCATGAGCGACATCGCCGAAAAGTGACACATCAGCAATGTCGCTCACGATATCGCAAGTGCGTCATGCTGTGTAACAGCGCGACGCAACTGCGATCTATCGCTGGTCGCAGGTTGACAGGTTTACCAGCATGAACGTAAACCTGTCAATCTGCAACCAGCGATTGGGCTGAATTGTGCCATCTGACACCGCAATAGCGATGTTGGCGGCGATCCAGCCTATATAGCAGTATTGCTGTGGATCGCTCGCTGGGCTGATCCTAGCCCAACAAGCGATGGCTCCACCCACATCGCTGCGGCGTCACTGGCAACATCCTGCCGTGTGACACCAAGGCTGCAATGTCGGAAGCGAGCGCGCACCGTGCATCGTTTCCGGATCACAGCTTTGGTTGCGCGTGTGATGCCGGCTTAACGATCAATGATCTCACAGTAGGGGCCAGATCGTTGGTGCGTGTCACAAGTAATGAGATCGCTAACGGGATCGCTGTTGCGTCACAAAATTTGTGACGCAACAGCGATCTCGTTAGCGATCTCGTTATGTGTGACAGGGCCTTTAGCCTTGCAGGTACAGTTTGGACATTTCAGTCACAGAGGACCTTTTTCTAGCCTAGACTAGAAAAAGGTTAGAAACATCGCAAACTGTGCCTGCACAGCTAATAAATGTGGGATTTACATCTTTGAAGAGGAGTGCTGCAGTTTTTTTTTTGTCACATGGTCTGTATATAGAAACAGTTGAACCTGTTCTGGACTGATTTTTTGCACCCTAAAAATCTATAGTGCTGCTCTTTTTTTGTCGATAGATAGATAGATAGATAGATAGATAGATAGATAGATAGATAGATAATAGATAGCAAAAAATGAAAAAAAAAACAGGCAGCACTCCAAAATCAAGTGATGAAAAAGTGGATATTTACTGATCCATGGCAATGTTTCAGTAGATTGCTTTGCCTTTGTCAAGCTTGAGAAAGGCAGAGCAATCTGCTGAAACGTTGCCATGGATCAGTAAATATCCACTTTTTCATCACTTGATTTTGGAGTGCTGCCTGTTATTTTTATTTTATGATATTGTTTAGGGTTTGGACATTGCCCTTTAGGTTTGAACCCATATCTTATTTTGGTAGTGCTGCCAGTTTTGCTTATCTTAGATAGTTAAATAGATAATAAATCGATGCATAATGTAAAATATTAGATAGATAGATAGGCGGTTAGATTATTATTATTATTATTTATTTATTATAGCACCATTAGGTTCCATGGTGCTTTACATGAGGATAGGGGGAACAAGCACAATTACAAATAGAACTCTAGACAATAGGAAATATAGAGTAAGGAGAGGAGGTGACCTGTCCAGAAGGGTCTAAGTCTACGAGATAGATGCTAGATAGATAGATAGATAGATAGAAATATAGATAGATACCTGTATAGATAGATTGATTGATAGATAAGATATATAGGATACATTGATGATAGATACATAGGTAAATAGATAGATTACCTATTTTAAAAGCTGGAATGAAATATTGCCCTATGGCTCCTACTTGCTGTCTTAAGTACACATGTATCTCCGATGCTGCTTTCTTCCATTAGGTTGATTATTTTCAGTTAAGATGAATCAATATTTTACCCATTTCATTCAGAATATCTGTCTCCGCTCCATGTTATGTGCCGGTCATAAAGGAGATTGCAGTTACTGTAGATGAATGAGGATGATGGAAACATGATGCACAATGATCCTGTATTTTTTCTCTTGTGTGACATGATACTTGTCAATACAGATTGTTTCCGCTCCCATGAATGTGAAATGTTCCCATGTCAGCCCGGATACTATGGCTGACACACCGTGACATACAAGGCTGTTCCTTTGTAAAAAGCTCCTCATCATATTGACCTAAACTACAAGAGAAGTTTTGGTTGCTTCCTCCTTTCTAGTCTGTCACAACCTTTTGATCTCGCCTAGTTGAAGACCAGCTACAATTAGTTTTTATTGGCATTCTGAAATCATTATAAGTAAGAAATATTGATCCAATTAAGTAGTATTTGGAGCTGTAATAGCTGCATCTCATTTGTGTTTTAATGTGCTGCACAGAAGAGCAGAAAGACGTTTCTCTTTGTTTCTAGATTCACAAGCTATTTTCTTTACCGTTGTTTGTGGTCGGCTTAATGAAATATCATGGCAGGAGATATGTTTTCTGCATATTTAATGTCTTTGCTACATCTTTTTTGTTATATTTTACCATCATATTACACTATGTATCCAACTGAGATGAATTGTTTTATTTCAAAGAGAATCCTTGGCACACAGGGCCTGGTATGGTATTTTTCTCGCTTTGGATTAGTCATGTGATACATAAATGATTTTAGCCATTTTTGAAAACCTAATGTTTGGACATGGATCATATTCCTAACTCTTAAAGGAAAACTGTCATGTAGAAAAACACTTTTAACCTGCAGATATTGGGTTAATCTGCAGGGTAATAGATCCGTCATTGGCACATTGAACCCCATTGTCAGGAGGTAATTAAGTTGAATTCCCACAGTGATGCTCAAGTTTCAGTCATCAGGATGGCTCCGGTGCAGGATCAGTCATCACTGTGTGTATGGAGAGCAGCAGTTGTAACCAATCCCCATCATTGACTGACAGCCCCCTCTAATGCTGAGCAGCTTTCAGTCAGAGTGAGGGATGAAGTTACAGCAATTGCTCTCAATACATAGAGCGGTGACTGAGCCCGCACTGGTGCCGGCCCGATGACAGGCACTCGAAAGCTGCCTGAAAGATTAAAACTTATTTCCTTCCAGCAGTGGGATTGTATTCACCGGGCAGGTTCAGTACTGATTAACCCCTCAATTGCAGGTTAATTCCATTTTGTCACATGACACGTTCAATTTTAGCTGGACAAACATTTTAGGCAGCAGTTCAGCAGACTGTTATCCTTCTTGATCCTCACATAAGGCAGTGGAAGAAAGGGCGGTTGTAGATGTGCTGCCGTTTACTCAATAGATCCAAAGATTCCAAGGAGTCGCAGGAACATTAATGGCAACACCTTTATTGTTCTTACGCGTTTCGTGGTGCTACAGACCACGTCATCAGAGATCCTCAAAAGGTTTAGGTTGGGTAAGCCTTTTGTGGATCTCTGATGAAGTTGTCTGTTGCACCATGAAACGCGTAAGAACAATAAAGGTGTTTCCATTAATGTTCCTGCGACTCCTTGGAATCTTTAGATCTATTGAATAAACGGCAGCGCATCTACAACCTCCCTTTCTTCCACTGCCTTAATCGTTACCATTGGGCGGAGTGCTGCAAGCCGGTTTTCTGCATAATAGTTGTTGTGACTCTCACAACAACATAAGGTTAGTGCAATTACAAGCACACATCCCGATCACACTCGGATAAGGTCCTATGTGCGCTTTATCTGCTTTCTTTCAGTTTCTGATCCTCACATATACAGGCACATTCAGCTTGACAAAGCGTGCATGTGTTCTAAATGAGAACAGCTGAGAAAGTTGGTGCCAGCTCTAAGAATAAAATATTGGGTATGTTAGCATCAAATACACTAATCATTTTTTTTTCAAAGCAAAGTGACAGCATAGAGACAGAATATTGCCATAGATAGTAGATGTTGGCTGTCTCCGTCAAAATCATGAGATTTTCTGGAATCGTTTCCCTATACCTTACTAATTGGAAACATAAATAGTATGCAATCGTAGACTCTTTGGTGCTCTTATGTAACTACCATTGTGTCCAATTAGAATATAATTATACATAATATACATATTAGTACAGTAAATCTACATGCTAATTATTCTGTTTCCTGGATCCTGTCATCAGGCAAGCAATAGCCCTTTTGTGTCTATATGTCCAGCCCTAGATTTATGTAAGGACAAGAGCAGATTTAGCTTGATAGAAAGCTATTGAAAACATACTGGTTCTAATTGCTATTGATGAATGTATGAAACATGGTGTGGAGTGGAAAGTATTTCTTGAAATTAGCTTGTTTTTTTAATTGTCTCACATTCATGTGATATATTTCAAAAGAGTAATAGGTATTTGTGTGAGCGCTGGGGAATCAACCGGCACCAAGGCTATTATGAATAGTTACCTCTCGGCTTTATTTGTACAATAAAAAGGCAGGGTCCTTTAGGTCACAACGCGTTTCTACGCTCTCCAAGTGTCTTCCTCAACCTCACATGTGAGGTGCTGGGATTAAGGACGCAGCAAAATCTTCACCATCCACAGCCGCTCATTAGCCGAGGACACAGGGAGATAAACATCAATGCACTAATTCTTGTTGTGCAGACAGCACAACAAGCACAGGTGAGGTTCCCATTCAAATAACCTGCCCCGATGACAATTACAGAGTGGCGCAACAATATTATCTTCTTTGACATTCATAGTGATGGATAAAGTATTCTGTTGAATATATTATTAATGATAAGTGTTCCATAATGTAAATTATTTTTTTTTTGGGAGTTTCAAGGCAACGTTCCAGCTGATGGCACCTGCAGATGTTAGTACATTAGTAACAGGTCATATCATTAAAAGGGTGTTCTCACGTTAGTTATCTTCTGCTGAAAAGATAGGGTATAACTTTCCAATGACAGTCTAACCTACCTGGCCCCAAAAATCCCAAAATTTGGGGTTCTGAAAATCCAAGACTGAGTAACAAGAAGGTCAATGATGCACAGTATGGCTCCATTAAACCTTAATGGTAACACCAGAGATTTCCAAGCACTGCACTCAGCTCATCTTTGTAGATTCTGGAAAAATGAATGAAGTATTATCAATAGTGATGAGCAAGCATGCTCGCAGCTACTCGGTACTCGCACGAGTATCCCGATACTCGGGATACTCGGCGAGCACCGAGCACCTCCAAGGTGCTCAAACTCATCACTAAACATTATCGATGTGACACAAATATACAGCGCCCTACAGTGCACAAAGTGAGCTCGCACCTCACAGAGAGCAGATTGATTGTTAGGGTCCCTTTGGGGGGCACAGCGAGGTGTTGTATGCTGCGTCGATTTGAAAAAGCCCACCCTCCCGCCCTTTCCCAGAAACACTCGTTTTATAGCTGGATGTCTGTGGGTGGGGCCTATCACTCATTGACTTGCATTGGGCTTGGTGCTCAAGTCGAGCACCCGAGCATCTCGAGACGCTCGACGCGAGCATCGAGCACCCGAGCATTTTAGTCCTCGCTCATCACTAATTATCAACCCGCACTCGGGATCATGGGGGATACATTGGTTGGAACTCCAGTGATCAGAAGTTGCCTCCTATGCAGAAGGTAGGGGTTAACTTTAAAATTTGAGAACACCACTTTAGAAGTACCAGTGTCAACACTATTTTAAACATTTAGGGCTCACTCACGTGTGCATATACATACATCGAGTACAATCTGATAAAGAATGTTCTTTCAGAAAATGGCTCTGAGCCTTTAAAAATTGTGGATCTCTGTAGTAAGAAAAATGAATAAAAAGCAAATAAAGTATGAATTGATGTTGCTTGTCACAAATTAGTCTTCTCATCACTAACTTCCAGGATATGCTATAGGACAGAGTCATACATCTCTTTTGGATACATAAATATCTATAGCATCCAAAGATGAGAATTAGCAAATAAACAATCCCACCATCCCCCTTCTGCATCTACAAGCCATAGTCCTATATTTCAATGTTCAGGAGCCAAATTGTCAAGAATACTATTAAAGGAAAGTAGGACATCTTGTGCTCAAGTATATGTTCCTTAAGAACCACATTAAATAACCATTTTTTTGTATTACGTACAATGGATTGTCATCATATTAATCAATTTTTTATGTCTAAATATTTTTCAAATAAAGTGTGTATTATTAATCGCCATTTTGGTGCTGCCATACAGTATTTATTTATAGGATTCATAAGATTAATCAAGGCACATCTATTAATTTTACATATTTTAGTACTTGGTCATAAACATACAGTAAGATCACAATATTTTTTCTTGATTAGAAACCTTGATAGTTGTTAGCGAGGTCCTCTGAGAGATGTTATGCGTTTTTACACTTTGTAATAAATCTTCGCACATAAACACAGAAAAAATGCAAATAACATAATTGGCTATATCAATAGAGAGTCTTGCAGTTTATGGTGATGATCTCATAAAGAGTGGAGGGAAGAAGAGCAAAAGAATATTGAATGCTATCAAGTGTGAAACACCTAATAAAATAACCTGTAATGACAGTTTTTATTAATATAATATAAGCTACAACCACCGTGAAACAAAGCTAGGTTAATAACTTTGCTAAATGAGAAAATATGTGGGGAAAGAAGAAAATTTCATATATGCCAAATAATGTAATAAAAAATATGTAAGACTTGTTTTATATACTGAGCTATATTATTGGAGAGCAAAAGGGGTAAATTGCCCCATGGACTCCACGTTCTATGGACAATCTATAGGCTTTGACTAGACCCATACAACAAATCCCGCCTGACGATCCAAAAGTCTACTCCAGAAAAACGTTCCTATTGAATTATCCACATAGAAAGAATCTAGCACTTCTTAAAAATAGTTTTACAACGGTATAGATGTTTCGAGGGAAAAATGCCCCTGTAGGATATAATTAAAGGGCATTTTGCATCGAAATGTGTAAACCGATACCCATTACCTGGTCTCAATAAACCATTAACTGGTTTCTATAAACCATTAACTGGTCTCCATAAGCCATTACCTTTTCTACATAAATCATCACCTGGTCTAAATAAACCATTACCTGGTCTCCATAAACCATTACCTGGTCTCTATAAACCATTGCCTGGTCTCTATAAACTCTTACCTGGTCTCTATAAACCATTAACTGGTCTCCATAAGCCATTACTTGGTCTCCATAAACCATCTCCTGGTCTAAAAAAAAATTACCTGGTCTCCATAAACCTTTACCTAGTTTAAATAAACCATTAACTGGTCTCCATAAATCATTACTTGGTCTCCATAAATCATTACTTGGTTTCCATAAACCATTACCTGGTCTCTATAAATCATCACCTTGTGTAAATAAACCATTACCTGGTCTCCATAATCCACTACCTGATCTCCATAAACCATTACCTGGTCTCCATAAACCATTACCTGGTCTCCATAAACCATTACCTGATCTCCATAAACCATTACCTGATCTCCATAAACCATTACCTGGTCTCCATAAACCATTACCTGATCTCCATAAACCATTACCTGGTCTGCATAAACCATTCCCTGGTCTCTATAAATCATTACTTGGTCACTATAAACCATTACCTGGTCTCCATAAGCCATTACCTGGTCTCCATAAACCATCACCTAGTCAAAATAAACCATTACCTGGTCTCCATAAACCATCACCTAGTCAAAATAAACCATTACCTGGTCTCCATAAACCATCACCTAGTCAAAATAAACCATTACCTGGTCTCCATAAATAATTACCTGGTCTCCATTAACCATTATGTGGTCTCTATAAACCATTACCCATTACCCAGTCAAATAAACCATACCTGGTCACCATAAATCATTACTTGGTCTAAATAAACCATTACCTGTTTCCATAAACCATTACCTGTCTCCATAAACCATTGCCTGGTCTCCATAGACCATGACCTGTCCCTGTCTCTGTGGCCTCTATATGCTACATGTAATGTAGGCTTTCTTCAGAGTTGCTTGTTACTTGAATGACCAGTAGTGCTCATATTCTACATAGACATGACCATCCGTCACAAGATTGTTATTTACCTACATTAACTTGAGTAGATTTGCATACGGCATAAGTGTGAGAGAAGAGCTGAATATTTCTTGCTGTTGTGTCTGAAAATATGTATTGGTAAAATGGATAACAGAATTTCTGAGCAGTAGATAGTTTATGCATTATGAAAACCTAAAAAAGCCACCAAAGCCTTGTGCCTAAGGATTAAACTCAAGTTCATTCTAAGAAGTATGCAATGCTTTGTATGGCTTCAAGACCTCTGTTTATCCTGATCCTCATGGTGCATGAATAAAATGAGAAACTACATCAAAACCAACAATTTAACATGCATTATATTAGTAAAGAAAGATTTTGGAAGATGTACTCACCGAAGATAACTAGGAAATTGGAATAAGAAATGTTTAGAGCTGTGACTGAAACTTCATTCTTCTAATGAACAGGTAATTTTCTTTAAAGGAGTCTCGTGAACATTTTTTTTTAGTTACCGTATATACTCGTGTATAAGCCGACCCCCCTACTTTTGCCCCCAAAACCTGGGAAAACCTATTGACTCGTGTATAAGCCGAGGGTGGACTCCAGCACAGGTATACAGCCCCCAGCAGTGTGGTATACAGGCCCCCCAATGGTAGTATACAGCAGCCTCCCCAGTGGTAGTATACAGCAGCAGCCCAGTGGTATATACAGCAGCAGCTCCAGTAGTTAGTATACAGCATCCCCAGAGGTATATACAGCCCCAGTGGTAGTATACAGCATCCCCAGAGGTATATACAGCCCCAGTGGTAGTATACAGCATCCCCAGAGGTAGTATACAGCAGCCCCAAAGGTATATACAGCAGCCCAAGTGGTAGTATACAGCAGCCCCAGTGGTAGTATACAGCAGCCCCAGTGGTAGTATACAGCAGCCCCAGAGGTAGTATACAGCAGCCTCAGAGGTATATACAGCCCCATTGGTAGTATACAGCAGCCCCAGAGGTATATATAGCCCCAGTGGTAGCATCCAGCAGCCCCAGAGGTATATACAGCCCCAGTGGTAGTATCCAGCAGCCCCAGAGGTATATACAGCCCCAGTGGTAGTATACAGCAGCCCCAGAAGTATATACAGCCCCAGTGGTAGTATACAGCAGCCCCAGAGGTATATACAGCCCCAGTGGTAGTATACAGCAGCCCCACAGGTATATACAGCCCCAGTGGTAGCATCCAGCAGCCCCAGAGGTATATACAGCCCCAGTGGTAGTATACAGCAGCCCCACAGGTATATACAGCCCCAGTGGTAGTATACAGCAGCCCCAGAGGTATATACAGCCCCAGTGTAGTATACAGCAGCCCCAGAGGTATATACAGCCCCAGTGTAGTATACAGCAGCCCCACAGGTATATACAGCCCCAGTGGTAGTATACAGCAGCCCCACAGGTATATACAGCCCCAGTGGTAGTATACAGCAGCCCCACAGGTATATACAGCCCCAGTGGTAGTATACAGCAGCCCCACAGGTATATACAGCCCCAGTGTAGTATACAGCAGCCCCACAGGTATATTCAGCCCCAGTGGTAGTATATACAGCCCCAGTGGTAGTATATACAGCCCCAGTGGTAGTAGATTGCAGCCCCAGCGATAGTATACAGGGCCCCAGCAGTATATACAGCCCCAGTGGTATATACAGCCCCAGTGGTAGTATATACAGCCCCAGTGGTAGTAGATTGCAGCCCCAGCGGTAGTATACAGGGCCCCAGTAATCCAGGGCCCCCCCAGCGTCTCTCCGGTCACCTGAAAAGCAAACTATACTTATCAGTGTCCGCTGTCCGCGCCCGCTCGCCTCTGCCCAGTCTGCCGTCTGCGATCCTCCTTCTTCATGCGGCGTCTTCCGGTTTCCTGTGCTCGTCGCAGGGAATGACGTCATTCCCTGCGACGAGCACAGGAACCCGGAAGACGCCGCATGAAGATGGAGGATCGCAGACGGCAGACCGGGCAGAGGCGAGCGGGCGCGGACAGCGGACGCCGGACACTGATAAGTATAGTTTGCTTTTCAGGTGACCGGAGAGACGCTGGGGGGGCCCTGGATTACTGGGGATGCGGGGGCTGCTGTATACCGATGTATACATCGGTATGTACCGATGTATACATCGGTATACAGCACTGACTCGCGTATAAGCCGAGGGGGGTACTTTTCAGCCCAATTTTTGGGCTGAAAAACTCGGCTTATACGCGAGTATATACGGTAACCTGTATAAATGTATATGTAGTTTTGAGGTGTATTAACTGTGCAAAGTCTTCCGTGATTTCCGCTTCTTCTTGGTCATGTAGCAGATCACACTAGGGTCTATGTGGAATCTGCAAGTGGCTTTTACAATGTAAGAATGAACCTCCATAGGCTTTGATTGTAAAAGCGACGTCTGACTCACACATAAATCTCAGTGTGAGCTGGCAAGTCTGAATCGAAGGCAGCTGAACCAGAAGAAGATCTGGATTGGCACTGTAAACCAGAGAAGATGGTAATTGGTGAGTATTTTACCTAGCGCACTTGCACTACACTACATATACAATTATATAAAGCTGGCTAAAAAAAAGTTTCCCTATAAGTGCTTATCTACATTTTCAAGTGTGTAATTTAATGAGTGTTTTGGTGTGTGGTACGGCAGTGACATAGACGCAAACAGTCCATATTTACTATATAAAGGCATTCACTTTCAGCCCCAGATCCCACACAATACATCATATGGTAAAATTCCTTACACAACATGGTTACATCATATGAAAGAATACAGACTTGCCCACCTGGGCACTATCTAATACAACATACCTCTCTTACCAGGGGTGCATATGGACCTGACCCTCCAGGTCGCAGACCTCAAGCTTGCACCAATGTGCTATTTGCACCCATCACAGGGTACACCACTGTGACCCGAAGACAGATCTCCTTCTTCTTAAGGATTCCAAATATGCAAGCCCAGGATTTGGAGAAGTGGGTGTCACAGAGGTAGGACAATGGCATTTGACGTAATGGTCTTCAAGGAATTTGCTTTGGTGGCGGGGCATGTGTGGCACCCCTGCGGGGGATTGCCACAGGTTCCACAGGTGCAAGGAGGGAATTACACCTTGGTTAACACAGCACACATCACCTTCCACCACAGACCTGGAGGGGAGCCCTACTGGCTGCCTTAAGTCAGTTCCCTTTTAAGAACATCCAGGCCTGAGGGGAGGAGTTAGTCAGTCCCTGTAGTCTCAGTCTAGAGTCTGCAGTGAGAGGGAAGAGAGAGGAGACGGAGGAGCTGGTCGCCTGGAGAGATCCAGGAACAGGGACCACTGACCGCTGTGTGCACCTTAGGGAAAGGGTCGGAGGCAAGTGGAGAAAGCAGGAAACTAAGAAAGGGAACCTGTTACTACAGCATTTTAGTACACTCGGACACCGGAGTCCGACGCTGTAATCATTTATTGCTACAGCAAAAGCCCAGAGGACTCAGGAGAGGTTTACCCCCTGAGGAAAACAAGCAGGAGACGCTGAAACTGACCAATCATAGGACCAGGGGCCTTAGGATAAACAGGGATTCCGCAGAAGGAGCTCATTGTCAGTTTGCAGCAAAGCCCAGAGAGGGAAAAGAAGAAGCGGTGGGTTGAGGCTTAGGCAGGACTCATCCCAACCACAGAGCACAGAGACAGAGGAGGGATCATAACTTTCTAAGGTGGAAGTCCCAAGTTGCACCGGGGACCTGGTTAATACTCTGGACTGTACCTGTTACCTTGTCACCAGTAAAAGGTACCGAAACAACAATCCCTGTGAGTCTGTGTGCCTGTCTAACCGCCGCAATTCACCGCTGTATCAGCAAAGACTTAACTACTACTCCCCTCATCCATCCCTGCTGCCCTGAGGTAAAGCTCAACCTGTGTGGAGCTGTTCCACACTCTGCTGCACCCACCATCACCTCAGTGGCCGGCTTGCAGTGCCGGTACCATATTACCGGGAACTACAGGTGGCATCACGTTCCTTTGTAAATATTCCCTTATCCCCCACTATTCCCCGCCATTGAGGGTCCAGGGTATGGGACCGGGGATCAACCAGCCATGATCCCCCCATCAAAGCCGCCATCCGCCCCGGTACCCAAGTACCCCATACCCTGTCGACCGCCTCACATACACAGATTGAAATCTCTGCTCTCCAAGATCTAAATCTGTGGACCCGCTGTCTCCAAAGCCATTTTCTTGAGGACCATCACCATCAGATGAATGGCGCCCACATCCCACTGGCACAACACCTCCTCTTCCGAGCCCTAGACCTGCAGCATCGCCATCCATGCCTCCTGTGACCCTGCTCCCCCACCGCCATGGTAAGCTAAATCTTGATTGTAAGAGACACACCAAGTTTTGTGCATCTTGTAATCTAGAAAATTTGGTATATATGCATATATATTCTACAGTAGGCAGCTGTAGGTGTCTGTGTCTACTGTTGCATTTTTTCTCTAAATTTTTCATTTTTATCATTTTGGTTTTAATAGTAAAAAACACAGTTACATTCTATTCTCCAAGCCAACCTTTCTTCCTTTGAACAGAGCTAGAATGGATGCAGAAATCATGAAGAGAAAGTATTTATTCAATATCAAAGTCTCCTTTTTACAGACTCACTTAATTTCCCAGGTGGACGCTTTTAAAATTGGCAAAACAGGCTTTACCAACAAAGAACAATACATGACAAGAATAAGCTGAGGAGTGCAATCTCACAGTTAGGCAAGCATGCTATCAGAACAAGGCACTGCATCAGCTTGCAAGCTGTCAGAAGTACATCCACAAAAAAATAGAACATTACACAAGTCAGAGACATACTCCAGGTTTGGCATTAGAAAACTCAATGCGGTTTTATTTCACTACAGTAACTCGATGTAGTCTTGAAAATAGCTGATAGAGCCTGAGCAAAAGGAAAGGCAGAGAGAGAAGAAAAGGAAAAAAGAAAGGAAAAGAGATTGCAGGAAAGAACAAAATAGAGGGAAGGGACTATGTAGTGGAGAGGAGGAAGGAACAATGAACCAGAGGAATTAGGGGAGTCAAGAGTGAAGAACAATGAGGGCTAGAAAGTGAAGGCGTACGAAGTGAAGTTTGAGGCATAGAAAGAAAATAAGAAATAGAATGAATGGAGGAAAGAAAAAGGACGGTAGGAAAGGTATATAGTAAAGTGACATTTTAGGGAATTAAGCAAGAGGTGGGAAAAATGTAAGATTAGAAGATATCTGCAAATATAAACCACACATTTGAGAAAAACATAAAAAGTAACAACAGAACACTACACTCTTTAGTGGACTTCATCCAATATTATTGCAAGAGTCGAGCCATCGCTCTCAGTCCATTAACAAATAAAAGTCACTAAACTTCAGGGGGCTCTGTAACCATACTATTGGAATATACTGCTTGCTTATATCATTTGTTTTCATTTTTCCTAATGTATACATACATATCTTTAGCAGATCTAGGTACAACAGGGCTTGGTACAATTTTAATGTATGTGACATGCGATACATTGATAGTCTATTATAAATCTGTTATACAGGTGATAAAGTCTATATGGTGGTTGGTTCTAGCATTAGACCATTTTGTTGTATTCAACACCAGATTATAAATACCTTAGTTGTAATTTTACTATTATAATACTTTTTCAGTGGTTTAGGGTCCTTTCACATCAGCGGTTTTCGCTGATCACGGCAGTTGCGGTAAAAAAAATGCAACTGCCGCGATTACCGTATAACGGCCGTGATCGCGGCACACTTGCAGCAAGCCCCATACAATGTCTATAGGGCTTGCGGTAAATGTGCGGCAAGTGCAGCAAGTGCAGTTTCAGCACCTGCCGCACTTGCCGCACCTGCCGCAAGCCCCATAGACATTGTATGGGGCTTGCCGCAAGTGTGCCGCGATCGCGGCTGTTATGCGGTAATCGCGGCAGTTGTGGTTTTTTCACCGCAACTGCCGCGATCAGCGAAAAACGCTGATGTGAAAGCAGCCTAAAACCTAGAGTCAACACCAGTGAAGAAATGTCATCCTCACGGAGACGTTTTATGGAGTTGGAACGACTGGATGCACTAAAATGCATAAACAACAAATTTATTTTTTTAATGTGATAAATGTATGAAAAATCAGCTTACAGTGGTAAAAATAGTGTAAATAATATTTTCAACAAAAGTCATAATACTTGAAGGCTGGCATACAAGAGGAGTCTTAGACATCTAGTTATCCAGGAGGCAGCTGCAGGGGTCAGGGTATAATACGGAGGCTAATATTTAAGGGTGGGATTACCCACATATACCCAGAAATAATCATAACAATAATAATAACAATCAATCATAATGTATATATATATATATATATATATATTTTTTTTTTTTTTTCAATGATATTTCACACTTTTATAAATTAATAGAATTCATTAAGCAGGCATTATAAAAAGTCATGTGGACATCCACAGGTAAACAACAACAGTCATCTCATTTGGCAAATTATAGCTACGCAGATTAATTATCAGAATTTTAGTAAAAAAATGCCTATTCAGCAGTTAATTAGCATGCACAACCCTACTGGCTCATGTTCTGCACATATGTCAGAAAACAACAAATCTGGCCATATTACAATGTTTTCTTTCAAAATATATTGGAAAACATTTTCCTCTTTTTGTTTACTGCTTATTCATTCCATATGCAATAGAAGCAGATGAGAACACTCTTGCATGCACAATATTTGCCCATAAGTACGAGAGGGCATTATTTATTATTAGTTTAGTGTTCTGTAAATTTTATGAATATACAGAGTTTACACATGAGCGTCTAGTCCAGAGACCCCACTAAATTTTCCTTCTGTATTATAAATAACTGATTCTTTGTATTTAGTAAGAATTCTATAGGGGGACCAATCTAAAACAAACCTTCACCTATGTTCTTTGGAGTAGTACATGCTTGATTTAGTCACTGAGCACATTATTGGCCATTCATACTCTATTAAGTATAGAAAATCTAATGTTCCCTTTACAATAGAAAACTGACCACCAGGTGGTAATATGACTGGTAAGGTTCCCACCCCTGGGGAACCCCGCCAATTACAAAATGACAGTTTGTCAAAGTGTCTCCCAAGTTTAGTCTCTGCCCCTCCATTCATTGTCTATGACTGACTGAGATAGCCGAGTGGTATGTCTGGCTCTGTCAGTCCCATATAGTCCATATATCTAAAATGCCCTTAGCACTCTATCCAAAATGGTGATTGGGGATCACTATTCTTGTGTTCATTGGCTCTGGATGATCTTAGTACAACCCCTTTTAGAAAAGATTATTCTATTAAAGACAACTTCTTTAACCAAGTAGGCTGAAAGAAGATATTTTACCAGATTTATTTCCTTACAGTGATACTTTTGTACCTACTTTGAAAAGCTATAGCAGATCGCCTATATAATTAGTTTGGTAGTCTTCCGGTCTTAAAATAAAATTAATATTTTGTGAGTTCCAGCTCCAGATGGATTTAAAAAAAGCTCATTCTAATATCAGGATGATATAGCCATTCTGAGGTGGATTTTCAAAGTAGATCAAACATCTCCATCTGATCTTATAGACTCATATAATAAGGTATACAGAGTGTACTGTGAAATCTGAGGACAGATCAGCTTTAAAAAAACACTCCAACATTTTTTTCAACATTGGAGTGACACTTTAAATGCAAGCCCCTTGCCCCGAGTCATATACTTACCTTCCAGCATCTTCACCTCTTACTAGCGCGGCTCCGGTCCAGTGGTGCCATATTGTGCCTGTAACTTCTTTACTTGCCAGAAGTCAGAAATTGCACCACTGGAGTTCAATGCAAGTCTATAAGGGACAGAACGAGGTAAGAACAAGGCTCTCATAGAGATGTACTGATTAGTGGAGAGCGAACTTGTTGAAGTTCAGGTTCTGAGAGGTCTGACTAAATATAAAGTTGTTTTCTGGGCCCAAACCTCATTTGAAGTCACTGATTGGGCAGTTCGGCTCTCCACCCACATACAGCCAGCCATACACCAAACACTTCTGAACAAGGAAAGGGCGTTTTTCTTTTTAATTTTTTTGTGCACACTACATCCGATAGTGCTGATTTTACCCCCCAGTGTGAGCCATTCAAACGCTGAAAGCGGTTCACAATCGTACAGGAACCAAGTGTACGTGAGCACAGCAATGCTTGTACCAGTGTTTTGCGTAGCACCCGAAATTAAACCAGAACACTGAAAATTTTGGTAAAGTCTGTGTTCAGTACGAACAGCAAACTTAAAAGTCCAGTTCACTCATATCTAGTATTGATTTGTGAATTCTGACAAGTTCCATGAAACACTGGAGCTTCCGAATTGTCACAAATACCGGCAGACCGACCAGTGTGCCACTGGAAAAAGGTTAAACTGCCAGAAGGTGAATATGAGACACAGTGGCGGACCTTGTGCCAAGAGGGCCCTGGTGCAGCATTTGATGGTGAGGAGCAAGGGGGGGATGGATGCTGGTGGATGTCAGCGAGGAGCGGGGGGGGGTTGGTACTAACAGATGCTGCAGTGCTAACAGGTGCTGTGGCTCCTACCTGCGCCAGACCGCGCAATACTGGGAACCGGGGCGGCAGAGGAGAGGAGGGGCGGGATCAGCTGAGGTGAAGCAGGAAGCTTCCCTCAATTAACACCTTCTCCTCTGACACAGGGTCATGGGGGTTGGCTGGGGGCCCCCCTGCAGGCTTGAGGAGCCCCTAGCCGGTCGGGGCCCTGGTGCAGTGGAACCAGCTGCACCACAGTAGGTCCGCCCCTGATCAGACAGCAATCAAGAGACTTAGATTTAAAGCCCCATCTAATGGGGCAGTAAAAAAACAAATGCTGGAGTGGGGCTTTGATAGTTTTCTTATCCAATAAACTAATACATTAATGAGTTCTAGTAAACAAGGTCAATTTTTCATCTAACAAAGTATTTTTTCACATTTTTCTGGACAGTGATTAATATTTTAGATGTATTTTTGTAGCGTCTATTGGGAAATCTCTAGATGACATCTTAAAGTATAGCTAAATACAGAAATGAAAATACTCAAAGTCTTCTGTAGTTTAGAGCTAAGGGCATCTTCCGTCACTTTAGAAGTTGACATGTAGGTTTCCTATCATACATAGGAATAAAATACCACATGGAACATTCATTAGTGAGAAGGATAAATATGTTTCAAGCTAAAAACAGATTGGATTACATAATACAGATGCCAAGCATATTTATCACGAAAATAATGCCTTCTGTGGCCTAATTAAAAGTGCAGTCAATGTAACTCTGTTTAGAAACATCTTTATACTTGACATGATAAAAAATAAACTTGCACTTTTAATTACACATTAAGTAAGCAGTGGGTTATGTATCTATGTTTTATGAATAATATGGAATTAGAATTTTATTGAAAAGGACTATGTTTGACTTTAAGTGTATTAAAATAAAGTGAAAAATAAAAATTTTGTTTTGGAAATGTATAGTCAGCCTAAGTAAATGAATGCTGATTATCACAGTATAACACCCATCTTCTCTGCAATACATATTCATCTGTCCTCCCACCTCTCTTCCTGTACTCTCTTTGATCGCCTACAATCTGGCTTCCGACCTCACCACTCCACTGAAACAGCCTAACCAAAGTCACTAACGACATTCTGATCGCCAAGAGCAAACAACACTATTCCGTCCTCATCCTTCTCGACCTCTCTGCTGCCTTCGACACTGTTGACCACTCCCTCTTACTCCAAATTCTTGAGTCTCTTGGCATTACTGACCTTGCCCTCTCCTGGATCTCCTCCTACCTAACGGACAGGACATTCAGCGTCACCTACTCCCACACCTTCTCCTCACCCCACCCCCTCTCTGTAGGTGTCCCCCAAGGCTCGGTCCTGGGACCACTACTCTTCTCCATTTACACCCTCGGCCTAGGCAACCTCATCGAGTCATATGGACTCCACTATCACCTCTACGCCGACGACACCCAACTCTATCTGTCTGGCCCTGATATTTCCTCCCTTTTATCCAAAATTCCTCCCTGCCTATCCGCCATCGCATCCTTCTTTTCTACCTGCTTCCTAAAACTCAACATGGACAAGGCCGAATTCATCGTCTTTCCCCGGAACAACCCCGCCCCGCTTCCTGACCTATCAATCACCGTCAATGACTGCACACTCTCACCCTCCCCCACACCAAGTGCCTCGGGGTAATCCTCGACTCCTCCCTCTCCTTCAAGCCCCACATCCAAGCCCTTGCCACTGTCTGTCGACTCCAACTAAAAAACATTGCCCGTATCCGTTCCTTCCTTGACCACAACACGGCTAAGACACTTGTCCATGCCCTCATCATCTCCGCCTGGACTACTGCAACTCCTGTTAACCGGCCTCCCTGCCTCCTCCCTCGCACCTCTCTGCGCCATCCTCAACTCTGCTGCCCGACTCATCTACCTATCTCCCCGTTACTCCCCTGCATCCCTTCTCCGCCGAGCCCTCCACTGGCTCCCCATCCCCCTGCGATCTCGCTTCAAAACCCTAACCCTGACATACAAGGCCATACACAACCTGTCCCCTCCCTACATCTCTGACCTAGTCTCCCGTTACCTCCCCTCATGCAACTTGCGCTCCTCTCAGGAACTCCTTCTCTCAACCCCCGCATCTCCACCTCCCACAACCGCACACAATTCTTCTCTCATGCTTCTGCCAGACTCTGGAACTCCCTCCCCACCACATCAGACACTCCCCTACCATGGGAACCTTCAAGAAAAACTTGAAGACCCACATCTTCCTACAAGCCTACAACACACACTGAGACCCTATCCACTGCACCATCTCACCTCCCCCCTCCTACTGTCTCCCTCCTCACCCCCTCTAGACTGTGAGCCCTTGTGGACAGGATCCCTGCCCCTATTGTACCCATAAGATTAATTGTGGATTTGTCGTCGTTTGTCGTCGTGTCTGTGGTCGTCTTTGACCACTTGTCTTTGTCTACCCTCTAAATTGTAAAGTGCCATGTATCCTAATAGCGCTATATAAATACCTAATAAAAATAATAATAATAATCTTGGCTGAGCATGCATGTGTTCTCAATAGAAAGGGAGGAGTATTCCACTCCCAGAAATGACTGGCAGCTGCTAATATTGAGAACGAAAGATTTGCCTACCCTCCCCCACACACATTGCATGTTTGACTGGTGCCACCAAACCGCCACATTTAAGGAATAGCAATCTAACTTAATTCTTAGCGCATTAAAACATGTTACTTTACTATCAGATACTGAAAAACAGATGTTAAATACTTATATAAGAGTATGTGCCACCCATTTGGATACTGAGGAAAGCTTTGTTTTCGATTTGAAAAACAATAGTCAACTCTTTGAACCCCATCAATTTACATGAAGTCACCTAAGGAGTTTGTATGTTCTTTCGTTCGTATTTGTGAGGATTTGCTAATGCTTCTCCAGTTTCCTCCCATACTCTAAAGACATATTGTTTAGGGAACTTAAATTTAAAGGAACACTGGAAATATAAAAGATTGCAATAGGGTCTTATCTGTGGAAATATGTTAAAATGTAAAACAGCAAAATGTGCTCACCATGAAGGGTTGTGTAGGCATAACTCATGATAACTCCTGTAAGACCATGAAACCAGCTGCTTTGGGTCATGCAATATAAATGAATGAATTTAAGGAGGAAAAGGACATGTTCCGCACTGCTGATGATCCAAACAATATCACACTAGACAGGACAAGGATGGATGACATGCTTTTTGATTTTGGGTCTACACATTTTGAAACCCTCTGGTTTCATCATTGGGACAAGTCAGGTCCTGATGTAGAAACCAAAAGGTTTCAAAACGCATACACTGAAAAAAAACTACATGTCATTCATCCCTTGCCTGGTCTGATATTCCTTGAGTACGGAACACGTCCTTTTTGTTCCTGACATTCAGGCAATTTAGATTGTGAGACCCACTGGGACACTGATGATGTTGTCTGTAAAGTGCTTCTGAATATGATAGTGCTTTGTACACAATGCTTAATAACTAATAATAAATAGAGTAGCTACCTTACTTGGACCACCCTGTTTTGTCGTTTTATCTTACACTTGTAAGTGATCCCAATCCCAATGTGATAAACAACCAATCAGATGAACATTCATTTCTATTAGTTATACATTCAATGAAATTATGAATAAAAATACATTTTCAACTCTCCATCCATAAGCTTCAGTATAATACGATTTGTGAGAAAAGTGGAAAAAAATTCACATACACAACAAATATTGGCGAACAAAAAACGATTGGCTCCCATAAAATTATTTTATTGTTAATTTGTACAGTATATGTAAATAAATAGCTAGAAATACAACCATCACAGATATAGGAAACTTGCATTTTATGCCATCGGTGAAAAATGAACATCTTAAGTCCACACAAAAGGCAATATATGTAGCAACACCATTGATTTGTTGTTTTTGTCTTTTTTTATATTAAAATAAATGTTAATTAAAGAAAGGAAGATTAGCTGCAAAAAGGAAAAAAAAATAATTCAAGAATAAATAGTTTATGTTACATTATCTGAGACACCAGGCACATTAGAAATAATGCCTAGTGCAAAACTGTAAAAATCTCCTGCCTCCCTGCGCAGTGGTGATAAGCGTTACATTTCTAATGTATACTTTACAACATTGATGACAGCTAATTAAATATTCTTTTCTGTGCAAATGATCCATTTTCATTTATTTCAAAATGCCCCTCCCCCATTAAAATTGGTTCCCTTATTAATAAAACCTCTTTATATGGGTGTCATAAAGGGGTGTCTCCATTTAGGACTTCCTTTATCGGCTAAATAGGTGACAAACTAGCAAAATGTTGATTCCAAGTCACAGTTCTGAACTGTCTTTTTAATGTATAGTCAGTCCTTCATTTTACAGGCTAATATGTAGTAATATATGTCTCCTTCAGTTGGCATTAGAGGGAAATTACATATTTCTTCCCCCTCCCTGGCAATAACAGATGATAACCAGTTTCCAGGAGCTGGGATCGTGGCTAGAGATTAGCAAATAACTTTGAGTAGAATTAAAATCTTCTCAAAATTAAAAAAAAATCTGCATTCAACGCCGGAGCTCACGTCAAACCCCCCTTACCGACCCATGACGTTGTACAACATCATAGGTCGGGAAGGGGTTAAAAATTCGCACAAAGTGCTTGGGGGTGGGTTTTCATTGTGAAAATAAAACATTTATAAAAAGAAAAAGTTAATCCTGAAGTTAATATAAGGGACCTCTTGAGCCATCAAGTCCAACTCCCTGTGAGTGCAGATTTTCCTTAATCATCTACAGCTTCCACTTAAAGATTTCCATTGATGAAGAACTTACAACCAGCCATGGAGCCGGTTCCACTCTCTGACTGCCCTCACTGTCAAAGTTTTTCTGTATTTTCTTCCTTTTGGTTTCATCTCAATACATCTTGTACTTCCATATGCTGATGAGAATAGGGTAGATCCCCCTGCAGTGTGACTACATTTTAGAAATCTTTAGACTACTATTAAATCTCCTCTCTCCCTTCACTTTTGTGAACTAAACATTCCTAGTTCTTTTAGCCGCTCTTCATAGGACATAGTTTGTAGACCTTTTACCATCTTGGTTGCTCTTCTCTGGACTTGCTCTAATATATTGATGCCTTTCTTGAATTGGGACACCCAGGACTGTACACAGGATTCCAGGTGGTGTCTAACCAGGGCAGAGTATAATGGACTAATTATCTCTTTTGATCCAGATTCAATCTTAGTCTCGACACATACCAGAATTTTATTAGCCTTTTTAACTGCAGCCCTGCACTGGTGGCTCATGTTGATTCTGTGATCTACTATTATGTCCATCTTTTTCCCCTGTGCTATGGCTTAGCTCTATTCCTCCCATACAATATGTACTTTTATATAGATATTTAATCCACCATGACAGCTTTTCTTTAAAGATCCTACATGCTAATGTTAAGTCACTGAGCAGTTTCTTTCATCATTGTGACACTGCACTCATGGAAAGTAGAAAGCACAGTGCTGATTGGATGCCTATATTAACTATGTTTTCTCATTGGTTAATGGGAGGGTCAAATGTTTTTATTTTTAATATTTATTTATTCTAAATTAGTGTTATGGTATATTAAATTGTACAACACATTAAGTACAGAATGCAGGGAATTGTTTCTAATGCGACTATATATTAAACTGGGCAATTTCCATAATAATGACACAGGTTATAAATTTCTTTTTATATTTCACTTCAAGCGCAGTTTTATTACATTCATGACCAATGATTTGTTGAAATTAAGGAATGGAGTTGAGATACTGTATCACACAAGAAATGCCTAATAACTCCTAAAATGAAATGTACGGGGTGTAATTAAATAGATGCTTATGCTTTCTTTGTTTTCATTAATGTTCTTAATGTATTCTGTTTGAACATCAGAAACATGGAGCTTCTAATTGTATGGAATTCAGTGGTTCACTGCTTTGGGCTGTTAAAACGCCTTCCTTCTATTTCATGCCTAAGTAATGTGGAGCCATATCTCTGTAAAATGCACACTGGATTAAAAAAACATTAAGTCACATGTTTATCAAAGCAGAGTCCTGTAAAAAAGCTTTACACTTCAGAGGCATGAGTTATGGCTATATGTTCTATTAAAATGGCTTGCTATATTACCTTCACAGAAGCATTTCTATGTCTTTTCCGCCCTGAATCTGTATGCTATTAGAGATATCAGGATTCTATTAATATAAAATAGCAATAGTTTAACCCATGCAATAAATTACCCAACAGACAATTCTTCACATACAATGGGTCTAAGGTCTGTTCACTGTGGATAAAAAGCTTAGATTCTGCATCCTTTCTTTAACAAAATGCTCAATTTGTTGCTGGAATTCAGCAACTATTTCAATACTTGAAATGAAAAATATATAAGTAAATACATATACAGGTAAAAACACTATCTGGTATAAATTACAAGTCAAAGGAGTCATCGATTTTTGGAAAACCTTGTCTGCAGATGCTATTGTCACTTGGTGTTTGGACAATAAAGAAGGATAAACTTTTGTTTTGTTTCTGTCTTTTATTCAAGTTAAATTAAAAATCCTGGTTGGGTTAGTGATATTGTGTAAATAGTGTTCACATAGACAACCCAGCCCCAATGACAAACACTAAACATATAATTGCCCGCAGAGGCGGTGCCTCAGAGGAGTCCGTCTGGGTAGGATGACAATATATTCAAGGTTTAGGCTGGTTTCACATAACGATTTTGTGCCTGTCCGTGGGATCCGACTTTGAAGGGGGATCCCACGGACAGGCACGGATCCATACGGATCCCTGCAATCGGATGGCAGATAGCCATCCGATCTGCAGGATCCGTGTGGATCCTGCGGTCCCCTGTCTCTCCCTACTCCTGCCTCCTCCATCTTCTTCCCTCTCCTATTCTATATGATGTGCCCCCGCTATTCTTTGCTGTGTCCCCCGCTTCTCTATCCTCATCTATCCCTATCCTGTCCCCTGTCCTCTCCCTGGGTGTAAAAAAATAAAAAAACTCTTCCGGGAGTATACATTACCTGTCACCGGCTCCAACGCTGCACACGATCAGGGCTAAAGGACCTGTGATGATGTCAGAGTCACATGACCCGGTCAGCTGACGAGTCATGTGACCGGGTCTCTTACATCATCACAGGCTCTTCTGCCCTGATCGTGTGCAGCGTTGGAGCCGGTGACAGGTAATGTATACTCCCGGAGGAGTTTTTTTATTTTTTTACACACAGGGAAGTGGACAGGGGACAGGATAGGGATTAGATGAGGATAGAGAAGCGGGGGACACAGCAAAGAATAGTGGGGGCACAGCATATAGAATAAGAGAGGGCAGAAGATGGAGGAGCAGAGCAGGGAAATACGGGATACAGAGCCGACATCGGATCCGAGGTGAGCTCGGATCCGATGTCCATAGGCTCCTATGCTGTGGGCACATCGGACAGCCTCGGATCAGCAGTGATCCGAGGCTGTCCGATGTGAGTCACGGACACAAAATCGTAGCAGGCTACGATTTTGTGCCCGTGATTACATCGGATGGGATCGGATGGTGCCAAAATCGGATGCCAATAGTGGCACATCCGATCCCATCCGATTCCCATAGGGGAACATGAGGTCCGATTTCGGATCCGATTGTATCCCTTTTGAAACGGATACAATCGGATGACCGAAAATCGTTATGTGAAAGCAGCCTTAGTTGTGTTCACACGGTTTTAGGGAGGAACCACCCTGGACACAATCCATCTCCAGGGGTGGTCAAACCCAAATGCCGTTTCTGTGTGATGTCGTATGTGCCCAGGTTCTGGGTCTTTTCGTGTCTTAATATTGTCTCTATGTCAAAGGGCCAACCCGACCTCTTTTCTTATCAGAGGTCCTATAGCCATACAAGCAAGATAAGTTCATCAATATGTAATGATTGATATGGTATAACAATACGCCCAACACGTTTTGCCTCCCACAATTAGTTTAGGAGGCTCATCAGGGGCTTTAGAAACATGCTACATAAGATATATGTGTCACATAGGTTAAACGTGACTCTTTATGTTGAGGGTTTGGTAGTCCGACCCGCAAGGATCCGGATCATAGGAAGTTTAAGGAGGCTGTCGAAGAATTTTTCGGAGATCAGGTGTGATTTCCTGAAATTACCTGGAAAAAGTATGAGAACAGGGTATTCTTAGAATGGTTATAGTTACTCCTCTAAAGGTCCTTCACCCATCTATGTAGTACCACTAAGGGTGTGGGTTACTAGATTTAATGCACCAAGAGAAGTGTCTGATGGTTTGATACATAGTGGCATACCAAAGAAATCAGTGTAGGGATCACGATGATAGTTGTGCTTCCGTCAGTTTTTTGGTCAGGTTTTGTGTCTTTAGATCAAAAAACAAAAAGACACATCAATATCTTGCTAAATGAATATTTACATCAAAGGGCAGGTAAACTGATGAAGGTACCTACCCTCCTCCCTTTGTTTTTGCCCTCTCCTGTTTCCTGTTCTCAAGTGGCAAGGGGTATCAACATCTATGGCCTCCTTATAACATTCCTTATGGGGGAGAGAGATTAATGGGTTTAGTTAAAATATGTATATATTCTTCGGGTTCAGGAGGGCATGTGGATATAGTGTACACTAACCTTAGTCCTACGGTTTCAAAGAATCAGGTTATACTTCATTTTATTAGAAAAGGATCCTTGTTGTCTTACTATTTGTTGGGTAATCCTGTCTGCCAGGCTTGTTGGTCAGACATGGGTTTATAGTGCCTTGCAGGCCTGTAAAAATCAAACTGCTCCTGAAAAAAAGGGTTTTCTGGAAACAGAATCATACTTTAATTTTATTCAGCAGGTAAAAATAATTATACATACTAAATTTACATTTTTTTTTACTACTTTACTACTTTAGAACAATCTTTAAAAATTAAAATTTATTGTGTTATTATAGTCTGACAGCCATAACTTTATTTTTATTCTTCTGCCAAGGGAGCAGAGGCAGTGCTTGTCTTTTTTTTTTGGATGAGTTAATATCTTGATTGGCACCATACCACTGTAGTATACTATAAATAATAAATGCCAAAATCCGGCTCACCTGTTGTTAAAGTGCTAAGGATTACATTCTAACAAATAGCAAAATCCAAAAATGATCCAGTACTTATAAAAGGTTCAACTTTAATTCATAATAGTAAAACCTTGACTTAAGTAAAAAGAAGACAGATGTGATGGTGTTAGCCATGCCAGCGGTTTAGGCATTTCAAGGCACCCAGTCACCATTAAGGTTAAGGTCATGATTAAGAAGCGGGTGCCTCAAAACCACTAGTACTGACAAGTCTTTTTAGTTATATCAAGGTTTTAATATTATGAATAAAAGTTGAACCTTTTAATAGTGCTGGATCATTTTTGGATTTTCCTTTAGTACATTATGTTGCTACTAGGGATGGGCGAGTACCGTACTATTCGGAATCGCTATACCCGCAACGAGTAGGTCTCGAGTAGGTCAATAGATACACTGCAAAAGTCCTGTAAAAGAGAGGAAAAGTGGTTAAAAAATAAAAAAATCGGATACTCACCTTAACCAACGGCTGTACTGGGACCAGCCAATGCACATCTATTCATGTTAAAGGACCTTTCACTCTCTCAGCCAATCAGATGCCGCCATGTCACAATGACGTGATCGCTAGCGGCCACCTGATTGGCCAAATGGAAAGGTCCTCGGTGTACCTGAGAGGACCTTTCCATCTGGCCAATCAGGTGGCCGCTAGCGATCACGTTATTGTGACATGGCGGCATCTGATTGGCCAGATCTCTCCCAGCCATCTGATTGGCTGAGAGAGTGAAAGGTCCTTTAACATGAATAGATGTGCATCGGCCGGTCCCGGTACAGCTGTCGGTTAAGGTGAGTATCCGATTTTTTTATTTTTTAACCACTTTTCCTCTCTTTTACAGGACTTTTGCAGTGTATCTATTGATACACTGCAAAAGTACTCGGTACTTGCAACTCCCGAGTAATACTAATTTACTCGGCGAGTAGCGAGTACACGAATACCGCTACTGTTCGGAGAGTTCCGAATAGTAGCAAGTATACTCGCCCATTACTAGTTGCTACTAGTATTTGATAACAGTTTTTAATTCAATTGGGGTTTTTTGGAGGCACAACATGTTGATTATGATTACGTGTATGTTTTTTTCTTTAGATTTTCTTTATATAGTAAAGCATTTTTATTGAAAGGGTTGTTTTTATTTTTAAATGTTTACCTTTAGAAATCTTTTTGAAACTTTCTTTTAGACTTTTTAATTCTACTAAGCCACTGTACTTTTTGATTGCTTGATTGCTAGCCCAATAGAATACTAAAATGGTAAAACTGGGGTCACTGTATCTCTTCCTGTGTCCAACCATTTAGGCTGCATTTACACAGGCCGAAAATCTGTTATATTCTAGTGTTATTGACCTATTGTTCACCATAATTGTGTAATGTGAATGAGTTGAGTGACTGAACAATGTGTGAAAAACTCAATTATCTTGAATAGTTTAGGCTAGAGAAAAAATTCTCATTCAACTTATAAAAATTGTGTATTGTGAAAGGAGATTATTCGAATGTTCAAGGATTTGGGTGAAAAAAGGAGTTGAGGAAATTCCTTTCCTAACTAGGATTGATTATCTTCCATTCAGTTTAGTAGATCTAGAAAAAGAGGAGACTGTGGTTTGACCTGTTGCAACCATAATGAAAATGTCACTTCCCATCAGAGTATTTTTGACCAAAAGAATGCCAGAGTCAATTAATAGATATCAAAAACCTGACAAATAATGGAAAACAAACTTGTAATTACAAGTAAATTGATTTATGAAGAGTTTTTTAATATCCATTTGAAGGTGGATCCAGAATTGCTGGTTAGAATCCAATATGATTGAAAGCTAAGATGGTACTATGAGAAGAACCTTACGGCGGTGCAGACCACCATACCTTGCTGACTCCATTCTTTTTTTCTACTATTGTTGGTATTGTATTTATTGATTGCCGACGGTTCCTGTATTTTTATACATTGATGAGAAGGTACAGCTTTTACACATTTTACTGAATTATAGTAACGTGACCCTTGTAATTGTGACATTGAGAAGACGATTGCTGTAATTGCAAATCTCCCTTTGTGTTATTAACATACAGTTCACTTTGAAGCTCCTGTTCTAAGGCTGATTTTATGTGAGGATTATTACTTTGCCAGATGGCAAAAATGTATTACAGACAACAGTGATTATGCTGAGAATGGCATTTATTGATACAATACATATTTGTATGTGTTCAATCATCACTCTCTAATCTTCGTGTAGACACAACAGATTATATTGGTTTGTCTATTGGATTTCACCATTCTGGATTATAAGAATAGTTCTATTTTGATGTGTGCTGAGTGGTAGTAATGGAGGACTTTTAAGCCTAATAGTCTCAATATCCCAGATTAACATGTATTTTCTTGGTTCATTGATTTAACATCAGATGGAAAATTCAAAGCCACAACATATACCACTGAAGTAACGCCAGAGGGTTTGTCATAGGCAGGATGGAGAGTTCAAATACAAAATATCCCAATGAAATAGTGCATTTACCGTATATACTCGTGTATAAGCCGACCCGTGTATAAGCCGACCCCCCTACTTTTGCCCCCAAAAACTGGGAAAACTTATTGACTCGCGTATAAGCCGAGGGTGGACTCCAGCACAGGTATACAACCCCCAGCAGTGAGGTATACAGCAGCCTCCCCAGTGGTAGTATACAGCAGCAGCCCCAGTGGTAGTATACAGCAGCCCCAGAGGTATATACAGCACCAGAGGTATATGCAACCCCAGAGGTATATGCAGCCCCATATGCAGCCCCAGAGGTATATGCAGCCCCATATGCAGCCCCAGAGGTATATGCAGCCCCATATGCAGCCCCAGAGGTATATGCAGCCCCATATGCAGCCCCAGAGGTATATGCAGCCCCATATGTAGCCCCATATGTATATGCAGCCCCATATGTATATGCAGCCCCATATGCAGCCCCAGGGGTATATGCAGCCCCAGAGGTATATGCAGCCCCATATGCAGCCCCAGAGGTATATGCAGCCCCATATGCAGCCCCAGAGGTATATGCAGCCCCATATGCAGCCCCAGAGGTATATGCAGCCCCATATGCAGCCCCAGAGGTATATGCAGCCCCATATGTAGCCCCATATGTATATGCAGCCCCATATGTATATGCAGCCCCATATGCAGCCCCAGGGGTATATGCAGCCCCAGAGGTATATGCAGCCCCATATGCAGCCCCAGAGGTATATGCAGCCCCAGAGGTATATACAGCAGCCCTAGTGGTGTATACAGCAGCCCCAGTGGTAGTATACAGCAGCCCTTAGGTAGTATACAGCAGCCCCAGTGCTGTATACAGCAGCAGCCCCAGGGCTGTATACAGCAGAAGCCCCAGGGCTGTATACAGCAGAAGCCCCAGGGCTGTATACAGCCGCAGCCCCAGGGCTGTATACAGCCGCAGCCCCAGGGCTGTATACAGCCGCAGCCCCAGGGCTGTATACAGCCGCAGCCCCGGAGGTATACAGGCCCCCCCCATCAAGCTCCAGGGCCCCCCCTTGAGGTCTGAAAAATAAAAAAGAATGAATACTTCACCTGTCCGACGCCTTCTGCCGCTGTGCGATCCCCAGTTCCAAGTGAGGTCTCTTCTGACAGGACCTGTGGTGATGTCAGAGGGGCGTTCCCGGGCACTCGCGGTCATGTGATACATATCACATGACCGCGAACACCCAATCAGCGCTGGGAACGCCCCGGGAACGCCCCCCCTCTGACGTCACCACAGGTCTTCTCAGTACACCTCACTGAATGAAGCCCGGGATCGCGTGTCGGCAGCTGCGGACGGCGCGACAGGAGACTGGTAAGTATGATATTCCTTTACAGGACGCCGCTCAAGGGGGGGGCCCTGGAGCTTGATGGGGGGGGGTCTGTATACCTCCGGGGCTGCGGCTGTATATAAATACATATACTCGCGTATAAGCCGAGGGGGGACTTTTCAGCCCAAATTTTGGGCTGAAAAAGTCGGCTTATACGCGAGTATATACGGTAAATAGATATTCATTAAAAACACCTATAAAAATCAGAATACCCAAATAGTGAGCCTAGATACAAAAATTGGTACAAACGGATACAGATGGATTGTAAATACTAACCAGAGGGTGAACAAGGAAATAAGAACTAAAACAATTATTAACCTGGATGACTCTATAACATCTCTGTAATCAACCCTACCTGGCAGTAGAGAGTATCACACCCTGAAGTAAAATGGTGCCCTCAACGTTGTCTATCCCTAATGCGTACCCTAAGTAAAATCCCTATATATGCAATTACTCTATAATACCACTGCACAATTTATTCACTATTATAAGTAACTGTTCATGCACCGTAAAGTATAAATATATTTTGTAGTTAGTATAATATATGCAATCCAAATCAACAAATAACATGGAGCAATGTAGATACAGCCAATAAATAGCAATGTGTTGTATGCATAACAAAAAGGTAACATAAATATGTATGGACAGGATGGGCCTAATCTCAGGCCAACCAAGCTCCACCACTCTGCAAAGACACATAATGAAAAGTTAAAACATGTCCTGCACTTATTAAGATGAGGATGGGGTCCCATCATAACTGTATTGCTATCATTCTGGATTGCAAAAATAACTCTACTTTGGAATACATCATAATTTGTAGTAAACTTAAAGGGATCCTAACCCCATAAAATGCGCCCTCCCCCAGCCTCTTTATACCTGTCCCTGCACCATGCTAATACATTTCCATGCATCCCTTTGTGTTTATAAAGCGTTCTTGTAAAGGTTATAAAAGTGTATTTTATACCTATCTAATATGTGGGCTTCTTAAATGTTGAAGCTGCAAAAGGCGTGCATTTCTTCTTTTCCCCTCTGGCTGCTTGCTAATTATGCACGCCCCGATGGGCATGCTACAGAGAGAGCGGGTCAGAAAATGGGCGGTAATGCCGCTATGACGTAAATCGGGTCATATCCGTCATTACCCACTGACGACCTCGCGATGCGTAGTGCGCATGCACGAGGAGTGTTCACGGCAGTTTATCACAGATAAGCTGCCGTGAACACACCTCACACATGCGAACTACGCATCACGAGGTCATCAGTGGGTAATGCAGGATATGACGCGATTTACGTCATAGCGGCATTATCGCCCATTTTCGGACTCGCTCTCTCTGTAGCACGCCCATCGGGTCATGCATAATTAGCAAGCAGATGGCGGGGAAAAGAAGAAAGGCACGCCTTTTGCGGCTTCAACATTTAAGAAGCCCACATATCAGATAGGTATAAAATACACTTTTATAAACTTTACAAGAACACTTTATAAACACAAAGGGATTCATGGAAATGTATTAGCATGGTGCAGGGACAGGTATAAAGAGGCTGGGGGCGCATTTTATGAGGTCAGGATCCGTTTAATAACTTTGATGCCCCAGATTGAAATATGCAATTTGGGTTCTTTGAAGCAGGGTCCATTATTTTAGAAAGAGTCATGATGACATGAGCAGGTTCTACACTTATAAAGATGCAGGAGGGGTTCTCACTTTAACCATAGCACCGCTCCTCTATGCCATGTGCTGTATGTCCTGGTGATTCCCTAGGATCAACATCCAACATTGGCATAATGCGAGCTCTACAGATTTGTTCACATTTGGTTGGAACAGAATAAACGCTATTTCTTCCAATTGTTAGAAATGTGAGTTTCTCTAACTATGAGTTTCTTCACTATTTGCATTATTTTGTAAATGATCTTAAAGTAGTCCTTTAGAAATCTCGTACAGAACAAATGGGTTGATCTCCTAATCCATCACTACTAAACCTGGTGCTTGTTTTAAGTGATGCCGCTTTATAGGGGCCTAGTGCTGCTTTGGCCTATTGAGGACAGGGCAGATTTGGGCGGTGTCTGCTGCCATCAGTGGTATTAATGACAGACTCAAGACAGTGAAGAGGAATGGGGCATGGCGGAGGTTTTGGAAGACATAAGATTTCCAAAAAATAGATTATACCTAGCAGATCTGATGGCTTCTGGCATCTCAACTGAGTAGCAGTTTGCCGTCACGAGAAATTTAGGCATATGGTTGCACCATTATTGGAAAGTAATGTTTGGACATACCGTGTACCAGGAGTTGAGAGCCACTTGGTTGTCTGGGGATGAGTAGCTGTTTGCAGCATCGGCATTGGCCGGACATAAACAGCTACAAAAAAGCAGGTGTTCATGTACTGTGTAGTTTATGTACTTAGGTGCTACATCTCAGTTGATCTGAGTTGCAGAACCTAAAAAAAACCTCTCCATAGTGTATGGATCTGAAGGCTCCTTAAATGACCCCTGACCCAGCAGCATGAGCTCACACCATTTGCTAACAGAAAAATATGTAGAGTTCGTCTAAGTTTTGTCCCTGTAAGGTACATCTCAGGTTACCTCATTTCACAATCTCTTGGCTTGAACTGTCATTTGCCGCATCTTGCAAAGTGCTATAATGCAGCGACTACATCTGTATCACACCGTCTTCATGTAATGCACTTTGTCATTTTGTTTAGACTCATTTTATATTTTAGTAGCTGTCATTTAATATTACAGAACATAGCACTTCACGTTTCAAAGAAGGCAAACAATTTAAGCACAAATCATTCACAAATCACTTTTATTTAGGTTAAATTTAGAATCAAGGCCGACACGTATTACCAGATGACAATGTTACTTTATGTTCGTTGCTGATTTTTCAGGTCAGCGTTCACCCTTTAAGGCAACCAGCTGATTTGCCTGACTACTGTTTTTTCTTCAAGACACCTGCATTTATTGTTCAGGGATGTTATACTGGCTGTTTGTCTTCCATGCTTATTATTGTGTCCCGGAGAGATTCTGATACAAGATTGCGGAGCTATTAGAGATACTAAGTAAAAAGAAGAAGCCCTTCAGGGCACAAAATAAGCCCCTCTGTACCGGGATTTGCTAGGTGGGTGCTGGGGAAAAGGCTGAAGTGTCATCACAAGAACAAGATGTAGGAGAATTACTATTAATGAGAAAACAATGGACACAGAGCTGAACTTCATTTACTCTAACGTGGCTGCCTTAGGCCACTGTGAGCATATCATGAAGTGCCGTCAGTATATGTAATCTAATTCTATAAAGTATACCTCTCCATCTTAGTCGTCAGAGAAAAATTGAAGCAGCAATCCCATAATGCAATAAATGATGTAGACCTGAGCGATGAAAGGTCTCAGTTACTTTGCCTTTAACCTTCCTCCCAAACTACATCTCCGCTAGATCGTAGTGATAAGGTAAATGAGCAGCATAAATCCTGGATGTTGGCAATGTCCAGGGAAATGGCCATCTTTCATCATTTCAATTAAATGTAAATGCTTCGGCTACAGAACTTAAGGGACACCTTTTACCTGGTAGATAGAAGTAATAGGATTTAACTATTTCAATCCAGAGCACTTTTCCATTTTTCTATGGTTTATATCATAAAATGCATATATTGAAGTCCCTTTCTTTTTGATAAAATGTTTTTATTGTGTGGTCCCCATTTTTTCAGTTTATTTCTTCAGTTATCTGTCTGTCTATCTATCTATCTATCTATCTATCTATCTATCTATCTATCTATCTATCTATCTACCTATCATCTATTTACAAAAATAGACAGACAGATAGAGATAGATAGATAGATAGATAAAAAGATAGATAGATAGATAGATAGATAGATAGATAGATATGTGATAAATAGACGGATTGATAAATAGATGGATGGATGCATAGATTAGATAGGCACATGCCCCTGTGCTGGCACAGATGTCCCCTGTGATCGCACTCAGCCCCCTGTGATGGCACACATCCTCTGTGATGGAACACATGCTCCTGTGCTGGCACACATGTCCTGTGATGGAACACATGCTCCTGTGCTGGCACACATGCCCTTGTGCTAACACAAAGTTCCCTGTGCTGGCACACATGCCCCTGTACTGGCACACTTGCCACTGTGATGGCATACATCCTCCTGTGATGGCACATATGCCCCTGTGCTGGCACACCGCCCCCTGTGCTGGCACACATTTTCCTATGCTGGCATACATGCCCCTGTGCTGGCACACATTTCCCTGTGCTGGCACACATTTCCCTGTGCTGTAACACATGCCCCTGTACTGGCACACTTGCCACTGTGATGGCATACATCCTCCTGTGATGGCACATATGCCCCTGTGCTGGCACACCGCCCCCTGTGCTGGCACACATTTTCCTATGCTGGCATACATGCCCCTGTGCTGGCCCACATGCCCCCAAGGATGGATATGCCAACCCTCATCATGGATATGGTCCCCCATCACTGTTGTATGGCCCCCATGCTGCTGCCCACACTAAAATAACAAACCGCTTTGAACGTACCTCCCCAGTGCTGTCCTCTTTGGCTCCCTGCTTGCCACACTTGCCACACAGTCCTTCTGCATCCCAAAAGCTGCTCATGTGATTGGGGCGCGCAGTGATGATTTCACTCTGCTGTGCCAATCACATGACGAGCTCCCTTGGACACAGAAGGACTCAGGAAGTGCAGCAAGCAGGAAGCCAAAGAGGACAGCGCCAGAGAGGTAAGTTCAAAGCGGTTTGTTATTTTAGTGTGGGCAGCAGCATGGGGGACCATACAACAGTGATGGGGGACCATATCCAGGATCGGAGGTGACTGCAGGCAATGTAATACGCCCGCCCCCATTTCAACATCTTGGTGTGCTTTCAGCAGCGAATTGATGGACAGTGGGTTCAGTGCATGTTACATCCGGACACTTCTCCAGAGCCGCCCCCTACACTAAAGAAAGTTAAGTTTTGGATTATAAAATGCACCCCCCACTTTTCCCTCCAAAATTTTGGGGAACAAAAGTGTGTCTTATAATCCGAAAAATATAGTAATTCATAATATACATCATCTGACATTGAAGTGCCACAACCATTTTATAGATTTCTATGCAATTGGTTTTGGTTACAACCTTTTAGAGCTTATCAGCCATTTTTTATATGGTGTTGAACTACTTTTATCTTCTCCTCCTCTCTTCTTCTTTCTTTCTTTCTTCTTTCTTTCTTTCTTTCTTTCTTTCTTCTTTCTTTCTTTCTTTCTTTCTTTCTTTTTCTTTGTCAAGGACTATGCAAATACTGCCGGGCAGGCGTATCTGCCATTGGAAACAATATGACATTTATTAATAAACTGCTGGACATTGTGTTGTTTTAAGAGCACGACTGGTTGCATCGATTCTGCTGCCAAGCATGTCTCCCGTGTGCCCCAGCTTGTGCTACCGCACACTATATGCAACCACTTGTTTTTTGTATGGAAAGGGAAGTAATTAGCTATAAGATTCCTACGAAGGCATCTTTACTCCGCTGAGATCAATGGAGCTGGGCATTGTAATTCATTATGTCCAATTTGCTTTTTTCGACCAGAGGTGTTGTTGAGGGGCTAACATACATGTTAGAATGTTGACCAGTCCTTCATAAATTGTGTAGATGACTTCCTACTGTACTGTGAAAAAAGTCTGAAATCAACAGCGCACAGCTTCCATTGCCCAGACATATAAAATAGGTTACTGTCATATTGTTACATGCAGACACCAAAATTTTGGGAAGCAAGGTGTGTAACAGTCCGCGCTGCTGAGTCCACAGGAAACACAAGGAATGCAAGATATATCTTGTAGCAGTATTCTTCTTTATTTCCTACGCGTTTTGGTGCAGTTCCATGCACCTTCCTCAGGGATATTACATACAGTATCATAGCACGGTTTTTATAGCCCTAGCCAGCAGTAATTAGGGGTGTGTTTTGTTTACAAAATGACATCATCACTGGGGGAGGGGCTATGTTTTGGCTCCATTTCTATAAAAAATCTTAAATATACACATATTTAACAACCAACTATATTCAAAACATTCATAAAAATCATAACAACAAAGTGATGAAAGAAACTTCTTAAAATTCAAAGCAATACTGCTTATCTAATGATCTGACATTTGGCAGTGTAAAAAAAAAAAATTAAGAAAGAAAAAAAAAAAAAAAAAAAAGATCATTAGATAAGCGGTTTCGCTTTGAATTTTAAGAAGTTTCTTTCATCACTTTGTTGTTATGATTTTTATAAATGTTTTGAATATAGTTGGTTGTTAAATATGTGTATATTTAAGATTTTTTATAGAAATGGAGCCAAAACATAGCCCCTCCCCCAGTGATGATGTCCAACACACCCCTAATTACTGCTGGCTAGGGCTATAAAAACCCTGCTATGATACTGTATGTAATAATCCTGAGGAAGGTGCATGGAACTGCCCCGAAACACGTAGGAAATAAGAAGAATACTGCTACAAGATATATCTTGCATTCCTTGTGTTTCCTGTGGACTCAGCAGCGTGGACTGTTACACACCTTGCTTCCCAAAATTTTGTGACAGTTTTTCCACGTGCGAGTGGTCGGTGGAGGTCCTGCAGCAGCTGACATTACTTTCATGCCTTCAAACCAGTTGTGGGTCACACAACTGGAATAGGTGAGTGGAATCTATATACACTACCCATACTGTCAGTGTCACTTTTGATAGGGCACTATTGCGCCTCTTGTTCCCCCATTTTTATTGATGCAGACACCAAGTATGAGGTGCAACACAAGGGTAACAATGGGGATTGTAAATAAGGAAGGACCTCTTAGGGAGAGTAGTGAGGGGTCACCTCCTGACACTCACCTGAATTTGTTTGATTTTCTACATAATGTACCTATACGGGTCTTCCCCTGTTGCTGTCACATGCATAGGCCCTTGCTGACCCTTAACTCACCCTGACTTGTGTGAAGGCTGGTGAGCACACTAGTCTCCCAACTGCAATAATAAAACACAAGGTGATGGAGAACGACAGAGGGAAATAGACACAAAAACAGAAAACAATCAAACCCCAATGGAGCAAAACACTACAGCTGCAATTGTCACAACTCCCCAGCTTCTGTCAGAGATAGGCTCTTTCTGAAGTGGTTGGCATATAAAAAGAATCTACGTGAAAGACATAAAATTAATAAAAATTGATAATTTAATGATTTTTTCCCTTAGGTATTTTGGTTGCCCATATCAGAAAATCCCATTTTATATTACCTAGCAGCCCCATACCTGTCATGAGTCTTTTTTCTAAGCCTAAACTAAATTTACACAGTCATATTTCCTAGAAATTAATGAATTCTTGTTTCAACACTGATGCAAAGGTATTAAAATAAAAGTATTAGTGACCTACAACATCCATTTATTCAAGTGTATCTATCATGGGTCTATGAGGTTAATTAAAGTATTATTTTGACCAAAGAAAATGTTTGACTATTTGAATAGTAGATCATTTACTTAAGCAATAAATCTCTCAAAGCTCGTATTAAGAATCAGTTAATTTTCTCACTGGCAGAAACACAGAGTAAAATAGGAGTCCTGTGTTGCATTTGCAGAAAATGTTGGATAGATGGAATATCCTTTAGAGCATTTATATAATTTATGGGCAATGCATTTGTTACACCGACTTCATACACAAAGCAATTGACCCTGGGTCTGTGCATTCTTAGTAAAGCAAAGGCAAATGTTGCATAATTCACCATATATATATATTGACATATATACAGTACAATGTGTGTCAATGAGCAAGAACTTTTAAAAGCTTATGTCTTGCCTCCTGGTGGAGAGTGTGGATAATGCAGTTCAGTCTGTAGCTTCAGTAACAATTCTTTGATAACTGACCAAGAGAGTGTCCTCAGTTAAACACAATCTTATTTTTAGATAAATAGATCTTCATCAAAGAATCATAGAATGGTAGAGTTTGAAGGGACCTCAAGAGCCATCAGGTCCACCTCACTGTGAGTGCAGGCTTTCCTAAATCATCCCAGCTATATGTTTATCCGGCTTCTGCTTGAACGTTTCCATTGAGGGAGCTCACAACCTCCCGTGGCAGCAGGTTCCACTCTCTGCTCTCTGTTTGCCCTCACTGTCAGAAATTTTTTCCTAAAGTCTAATGTGTACATCGTGGGCCATTTATATGGATGAATCTAAATAAAATGGCAATGGTTGGTGATATCAACTTCCTGTTTGTATACAGGAAAAAAATAGGGTTTTTTTTAATCGGCTTGTGGAGCACTAAATGAATCACAAGCAGTGCATCAATTAAAATCAGACCTTTATTGGCCCCTTGTGCTGCCACAACATGTTTCAACAGTACTCTACTGTCTACTGGTCCACCACCTGAGGAAGACAGTAGAGTACTGGTGAAACATGTTGTGGCAGCACAAGGGGCCAATAAAGGTCTGATTTTAGTTGATGCTCTGCTTGTGATTCATTTAGCGCTCCACAAGCCGATAAAAAAAAACCTATTTTTTTCCTGTATGCTACCACTCCCTCTGGGAGTTCGGCAGGAGCTGCTCTAGTGGATCACAGCACCTAATAAGCTGAAGGACCTCTGGACATCACGCTGAGGAGCCACAGGATCGGCATAGAAGGACGCCGCCACCTGGGCACCACGACCAGAGGACATAAATTCCATAGGAGGCTTTATCTGGGGTTGTGCAGGGGTGCACAACCCACCAAGGTGAGTGGCCTAACAACCCCCCTTAATTCTTATTCCCGGAAGGTCCTTTCACAGGGAGCGCTCTCTTTTCTGTCTAGCTTCCTGTTTGTGGCACATTAGTATATGGGAGGGGGAAAACTTTTCCAGATGGGTGGTGACCATGGTGGACATTTTGAAGTCAGCCATTTTGTATCCAACTTTATTTTTTCAATGGGAAGATGGTCATGTGACACATAAAACATATTGAGAATTTCATAAGAAAACCAATGGTATGCTTGGTTTTAACGAAGCTTTATTCTTTCATGAGTTATTTACAAGTTTATAATCACTTAGAAAATGTGTTCAAAGTGATGCCCATTGTGTTGGATTGTCAGTGCAACCCTCTTCTCCCATTCTTGACACACTGATAGCAACACCGCAGAAGAAATGCTAGCACAGGCTTACATCATCCGTTGTTTCAGATGCTGACATCTTGTATCTTTACAACATAGACAATTGCCTTCAGATGAGTGATGAGGCAAACTTTTTTGTGAATGGTGAAGTTAACAAACAAAACCACCGCTATTGGTCTGACACTAACCCACAGTGGATAGATCCCTCCAAGACTGTTTGGAACACAAAAATTAAGGGTATGGTGTGGTATATGGGGTGCAAATGTAGTGAGGCTATTCTTCATCAATGGAAACCTCAATGCCACTGGATATCTGAAATTGCTACATGATTCAGATATCCAGTGGAATTGAAATTTCCATTGCTGAAGAATGGCCCCTCTATCTTTGAGCCCCATATACCACGAGATACCATCCATTTTTGTGTTCCAACAGTCTTGGAGGGATCTATACACTGTGGGTTAGTGTCAGACCAATAGCGCTGGTTTTGTTTGTTAACCTCATTAGCCACAAAAAGGTTTGCCTCATCACTCATCTGAAGGCAATTGTCTAAGCTGTGAAGATACAAGATGTGCAACATCTGAAACAATGGATACTGGAAGCCTGTGCTAGCATTTCTTCTGTGGTATTGCTATCAGTGTGTCAAGAGTGGAAGAAGAGGGTTGCATTGACAATCCAACACAATGGGCAGCATTTTGAACACATTTTATAAGTGGTCATAAACTCGTACATAACTCATGAAAGAATAAAGTTACATTAAAACCAAGCACACCATTGTTTTTCTTATGAAATACTCAATAAGTTTGATGTGCCACATGACCCTCTCTACATTGAAAAAAATAAAGTTTGATCCAAAATGGCTGACTTCAAAATGACCCCCATGGTCAACACCCATCTGGAAAAGTATTCCCCCTCCCATATACTAATGTGCCACAAACAGGAAGTTGATATTACCAACCATTCCCATTTCATTTAGGTGCATCCATATAAATGGCCCACCCTGTATATCCTTCCTTTTAGTTTCACCCCATTGCTTCTTGTACTTACTTGTGATAATAAGAATAAGGTAGCTCCCTTCTACCCTGTGACTAAATTTCATATGTTTGTAGACCACTATTAAGTCTCCTCCTCTCTGCCTTTCTCTTGTGCATTATAAATATTCATAGTTCTTTTAGCTGGTCTTCATACTATGCTGACCCTTGGTTGGTCGTCTCTGGACTTGCTCCAATATATTGATGTCTTGCTTGAATTCAAGGTCCCAGAACTGTACACAGTATTACTGGTAGGGTTTAACTAGGGTATAGCATCATGGTCTTCATTTTCCCTGTATTGGATCTCCAAATTCTCCAAATCAGTAAATAACATAGTGTACATAAAATATATCATTCACTTGACTTTTACAGCCAACCACTGGCTTTATTGATTTATTTTATTCATGTAACATACATAAAAGCAACACTCCATTGGCTTGTGATTGGCTGCAAAGGCACATGAATGAAAAATTATGTCAATGCTGCAGGACTAATGTAGACAACTGAGGCACTGTGGGATATAAGAAATAAGTAATGGCTACATTCCCTGCTCTTAATCAACTTTTGAAAATTCACAGAATAGCACTTTAATAGAATAAATGTCAAATAATTTAATTTTTGTTTCCTGCATCCCCATTAGAGGGTGATTTTGAAATGATGGCATGCTGATTATACATTGAATTCAATTATATTTGGGAGGATACACAAATTAGATATTAGAAAAAACTTTTTGACAGTGAGGGTGATCAACGAGTGGAACAAGCATCCATGATAGGTGGTGAGTTTCCCTTCAATGGAAGTCTTCGTACAGAGGCTGGACAGACATCTTTCTGGGATAATTTAGTGAATCCTGCTTTGAGCAGGGAGTTGGACCAGATGACCCAGGATGTCTCTTCTAACCCTACCATATTATATTAAATTATATATAACAGTTTACTCATGAGCTCCCCCTAGTTGTGACTTCCGGCAACTAGAATTTTAGCATATTTATGACTATACTACAGCTTTTAAGCCCTGAGTTACAAAAAGTGAGCTTACATTGCTGTAAAGTTATATTAAGAAATTAATCAGCACAGAATGTTGGAAGTGAATGTGACACAGTGTTAAAAGGTAGACATTTACTTTAATATTTATAACCCATAAGGATGCACTTAAGACTTTTAAACCTTGCAGGCACTTATGGGAAAACTCCAGCAGCTAATGGGAGCATTTCTGATAATTACCTACAGGACTGCATGGAAATTCAAACAGTATCTACAGTGCACCTCCTTTAGGTTTTAAAGAAATGACCCCACAGTTAAATAAAAACATATTTATACAATTTTGTAATATATTAAAGAAAGGAATGGAAAATGTAAAAATAAATGTTTAAATTATACTAGAAATATATTCTCACCATTTGCAGCATGTTCTGCATTTTCATGACAGTCTTTTAGATTTTTTAATATTGAGAGTCCTCAGTGGTTGATATCTTTTAATGGCTCACTGAAAAGATGGTAATAAATAGCGAGTTTTTTGGCTACGCGGGTCTCTTCTTCGGGTGTAGTATAACTCAAACTCTCTAATAAAATGCAGCAATATTTAATGCCACAAGTGTTTGGCTGTGTGCTCATGATCAGGGAATGTAGCGTTTTGGACGCAGCGGCAAAACGCTACATCCAAAATGCTGCATTGAACAGTAGCAGCATAGTGGATGGGATGTGAACAAATCCCATCCTCACTATGCCTCTCCTGACCGCAGCGTGTTTTAAACTGCAGTGCGGGTTTTCATACTTACGCCTCTCTGCAGCATGTTAATTTCATACTGCGGAGTCGGAAGTGGTCCCCATTGGCTGCATGCAGGGAGAAGCCACCCTGCATCCACCACATATCGTGAGTACAGGGCATCTGCAGTCTCCCTGTGTTCACTCACGGGTTTACTTTGAATCGTGAGCACATACCCTTTCTCCCCTTCCCTTACTGAGGGTTCTGCATTCTGCTTTACATCACTTGTCTTATTTACTGCACTATTCTAGGTCTTGTGTAAAAATATGTGATTTTTCAGATTTTTTTTATAATACCATGCCTTATGAACAAACCTGAGTAGCCAGGAAAGCTTCTTATTTATTAATATTTTTTCAGTTAGCCATTAAATGATATCAACCATTGAGGACTCTCAATTTTGTTTTTTAATCCTATCATCTTCTGGCTAACACGATACAAATATATATTTTACCAGTAAAAAAGAAATGGATTAATATCCTACTGATTAGTTTATTGTAGCTGTGGCAAGCTGAAGCCATGCCCCCCTAGTCAAGGGGCAAGCATTGCCTAAAGGGAATCTTTAGAAATGTTTTGATATTTCATATTAGTGCATCATAATATAGGAACAGACAGGATAATCCTAGGGTTCTATCACTTGCTAGGCAGCTTGCTAAATGTTCAATACTTTCAATAATTATTAATCAGGAGATTATCACTGCAGGACTAGGTGTTGCATGCCAGTCCGTCCAAATCATTTTTGTAACCCCACCAGTGTTTAATTACAATGTACAGTGTACTCAAGAATTAGGGGTGTGGAACAGGTTATACAGAGTTCAGTATTCTGAGTTTTGCAGAGAGAAATTAGTGGAGAAGGACATCACAGTAGGAAGAATAGAAGGTAAAGAGGAAATTTAGCAATCCAATGGCTTGATACTGTCCAGATAATGGCAAAATCCTGATGAACCTATCTAAGTAAAAAATTGGGGGGAACAAGAGGCGCAATAGTGCCCTATCACTAGTGACACTAATGTATGTGGTGGGTATGAATTCACTCACCTAGCACAGTTGTGAGACCCACAACTGGTGTAAAAGCATTTAGCATTAAATGCAGCTGCTGCAGGACTTTCACCTTCCACATGCACGTGGGAACCATCCAGAAGTTACTTCAGGGGAAATGGTGTATCAGTGTCCGCGCTGCTGAAATCCCAAGAAAACGATCCGGAAACCATATGTAGGTTGCATCAATCATCCATTTATTCCTTTCCTACGTGTTTCGGCACTGTCCTAGTGCCTTCCTCAGGGATATCCTGACACTGATACACCATTTCCCCTGAAGTAACTTCTTGATGGACCTATCTAGGCTCGCACACGATCAATCTTCCTACAGAGCTTTTATTCATCAAGTCACCATCTCTCAAGATCCAGCTGAAGGATGATAAAATAAATATTACCTATACCTGCTCAAAGGTTTAGAAGCAAAACTCTGTTAACAAATTTACTTTAGGAAGAGAAAGGAGGAATTAATGGGAATTTTTGTGTTTTACAATTTTCTGTGTTTAGTAGTTTTTTGTAAAGTGACTGCATAGCTCAGAATCCTTGCAGCCATTATCATCTAATAGACTGTTACATTGAATGCTAGATTGGAAGAGTGGCTTCCGTTTATATTTATCAATATGTATAATGACCATTAGAATATTCATTACTGTATTATTTCCTTAATTGAAACTAAATCGAGACACAGGTCAGGTTGCGATGCTGCACTATAAATGACATTGCCTATTTTATAAGGAATGACAACCTATCACAATGTGTATTTGAGTCAGCAAACATTTGCTTTCTTATCTCAACCAAAGATATGAATGTCATACAGTGTGTATATTCATTTTCATCTTGTTTACTTGATGATGCACCAGGACTGTTTATTTAGTCACTGGTCAAATAATTGTGGAGATTAATTAGAAAACAAGTCTTCCCATTGGCATTATTTGATTGTTTGACTTTGTAGAAATACGAATAAAATAAAAGATATCCCATATTACATTCTCATTTTCTAAGTCGTTCTCATTTGGTTTTGAAGGTAGCCAGTAATCTTAGAAGCAAGGTTGACTTTTTCATTTTAGGCCAGGGTGTAAGATTCATAGACATGAGCACAACTTTAAAACTTTGCTTTGCTGTCATTTTGCCGGTAGGCACATTTCCTAGTACGGAACTGTTTTTGCTTTCTTAAGAGAATGGAGGCAGGAAGACAGATCTCTATCTCAGCATTTTAACCTTCATCCTCTTATAACAGGAAATCTTCCCGTTGCTAAACTGACAACAAGACAAATTTAAATGTTCTGTATAATTAGGCATAGGAGTAGTTGATAGATAAATGATTGCCAATTTTGCTTTTTTTTGCAAGAAGCAAACAGAGGCATACATTAATAAAAGGTTGTTTCTGAATGTGCTCATACATCTTCAGTAGATGATGGCCAAAACTGATGGACACTCGGTGCATCTAGACTAAGCATCTATGTGATTTTAATGGGAAAATGCTCCCTTCTCCACATTAAAAAAGATCATTTTCAACTCTGGGTTAAATAATTTTCAAAATTCAACAAGCTCTAACTTTTTTTCTCCTAGATATATTAGGGAATGTTTAATGGTGGAGAAAGGTTGAACTTGATGGAGCTAAGTCTTGTTTCCAATCTATATAACTATGTAATTATCTGTAGGGAATGTGTTGCTTAGAGATAAGCAAACCTTTTGAAGTTCAGGTTTGGGCGGTGCAGCTGAACATTTTGGTGCACTCTTTGTAACCCCCGAATGTGAGTCGAAGCTCATTGGAAATCACTCATCTCATCTCTTCGCCCACACCAGCCTGCCAAACTAAGACACATTTGGAAGTAAGAGGGCTGTTTTTCTTTCCAAGATTAATTTTGGACAGACACTACACTAAAAACTGTGCATTTAAGTCCAGTGTCAGCCAACACTGCACATGGCTCTTACTTGACCAAGCACCAATTTGTACCTGACCACAGCATTACTTGCTCCAATGCTTTGCAAACATAACTCCAAACCCAAAGGGGTTAGCTCATCACTGGAAGTTCAGCGACCCAAACTAAACCTTAAAAGGTTCACTCAATGATAGTATTGGTAAACCCCATACAGTTTGCTTCTGCATCAGAAATATTAGGTTTAAGTCAACTTTACATTAAAGTATAAGCACAACTTTAGTGTGGCTCTTTGGTTGACCTTGGGGACCAGCCATTATGATGAAATATAGGGATATCCTGTACCTTGACAATTTTTCAACACAATTTTGCTTCAAAGGAAACTGTTACAACATTTGCCAACTAGAGTCTTATAGTCATATACTACAAAACATTTCCAATGCATTCATTCTGGATTAAGCCTAGAGTATGAATGCCTAGTGTTTTCAGCAACAAGACAGTCTTAAATAGCCTTATTCTTCTATGTATTGTTATAATTACATGTAGGTCTCGTGTCAAGGCTCTTCTATAGAACTGTGTGGTTATAGACATGTATTACTGAAACACGTTTGAAATAGGTGCTAACTTCCTTTTATAGGTGCTAAAAGTGTAACAAGGCTGGTAAACTGCTATAAATGGAAAATGGAAAAAAAATAAAGAAGAAGCCGGGGATTACACAAGCTCATCTCTTAGATGCTCCAGGAATCCAAATGCCAGAATAAATAAAGCAGAGCCATTAGACCTAAAATGACAGGGTGCTTTTATTAGCAAAAAAATGTGAGCCATAAAAGCCTGATAGTAAGAAGTGCTGAAACAGCTCTCACAAAAACTTTGACTACAGGTTATGATTTTCATATTGACGTTGGTCCGTTGTCTCTGGTCTAGCGATATTTACATGTAATCTTTGCAGAATTGCAAAGGCCTTGAAGGGCTACAAAGAAAGACAGATGGTTTCCCACAGACTTCCCCTCCAGCTCTTTCATCTTTCATCTAACTATTAATTTATCTGTTTGGATGGATAGATTCAAGCATGGAACTAAGAGGAATAATAATGAGATTTTTAATAACTCGATACATTTGCATTCCTGGTAACTCTTTACATGGGTCTGCCTGATTAAAATGAATCATTTACATAATTAACATATGGTTACACTGTTGGCTTTAATATGCTGATTATCTCAATACTTTTGTCTGGAGTCAATTGGATCCAAACTGTAACAATTGTTTGAAGCAAGAATAGTTTATTCCTGCGAGGTTTGGAGAATAAGTGCCATAGGGACTGATTAAATATAGCCGAAATGCCCAATGAATATGTTTAAAGCAATTGAGCAAGTGCAATATTAAAAGTAAAGCTGTATACTGTTCTATATAATGTTAGTTGGCTTTTATCCACACCATTCACTGTGATTATATATCATGTGAGCACAGTGCTATGCAGTATACTGTACATATCAGCCAGCTAAACCGGCATATGAATACATGCGAGCTGCTCCAGATCCTATCCAATCCCACGTCACAGTCCTTGTCCTAGAATGACCTAGTCTTTAAAGCTTCTATTGTGTCTCCTCAGCAGACATTTGGAAGACACAGCATTTTCTTATCTTTGCTTTCTGTGCATAAACCCACCTTCATGTAGTCAATGATTTATTATATTAGGATTCTGTTAAGACCTGTGTACATTGAGAGATTAATGCTACAATGTTACAATGCTAATGATATCAGAGCCATAATGACAATAAGAGCAGAGAAATGTGAGGAAAATGTCATTTTAATTTTGCAAAATCATTTTCTGGAATTAACTTTCAAAACATCCAGCATCATTCTATTACATTGCTTGCCATATGAGAAAATTACGACGATGGCAATGCTACAAGTCTTATGGGGGAAAAAATTGATGACCACTATGTGAACTGAAACCAAATAGGTTAAGGCGTAAATGATAAATGTATTGTTCACAAAAGTGAATAGTGAATATACTATCAATGATGTAGGGGATCCAAATGGTTATTGCAATATTGGCTTTATGTTCTATTGCTCTTTCGAACTTCATTACCAGATACAACAGATGCACTTGGCAATTAAGTCCCTATTTAATAGTCCTTTGGTTCTTGACTACTTCTCCTTCACATTTCAGCTGATGTTTTAGAATGTAATAACTGGTGCACAATAAAAAGTAAGTGAAGGGGTTTTCCAGTCAATCAAAATTATTACAGATAAGCAAATTAAATTTCCCTAAATTCATGGGTTCAGATGAACATTTGTTTGGCTGCTTCAGTTTATTTGGATTAAGAAAATTGTTGTACGTCGCCAGAGATTAAGTTGGCTCCTCATGTGATTCATGTCGTGACGCCATGTCCTCATGTCGTACATTGTGACATCAGAGATGCACTTAGTGCCAGAAATCCAGAGTAAAGATAGCGCACCTCATGTGCAAAAGGAAAGAAGAGGTCAGACAGAGCTTTGCAGAGGTTTGGATGAGGAGCAGCAATGGCAGGACAGGAGATCAGTAAGGTATTATTTATTTAATTTTTGTACCATATGTTTATTATGATCTGAGGTCTGAAGAAGCACAAGAGCATATGAAGGAACATTTGAGTGTCATTGAATAAATTCAATGCAAATTGATTTTCCTGGCAAAATTTTAATACATTTCATTCATTACTAAATGTTATCGTAAATGTGCCTATAATTGTCACAGTTAAAGGGGTTGTCCACTATTTTGGCAACCTCTCCTCATTCATGTTTTCCTTCATTAAAATATGAACACCTATATTCACCTTCCATGCTGGTGCTGCTCCAACGGCGCTGAAACTTGCTCTCTCGAGGCTCATATGACATTGTTGCATTTCACAAGCACTGTGCCCAATCAGTGCTGGCTTTATGGTCCCTGCCTCTGGACATCTCAAACATCAATAGTGAGTGGCAAGATACAGCTCTGAATTACTCTTGAAGTACAATCATCCAAAGGCAGAGGTGGTGAAGCTGGTGCTAATTGGGTGCAGGGCTTCACATGATTTTTCAACCTGATGTGAGCTCAAGGAGAAGGAATGGCAACACCACTGGAAAGGCGCTGACACAGGAGGTGAGAATAAGTGTTTTTATTTTAATGGAGGAAAACATGATGACTGAGAAGGGGTTGTCCAAGAGGTTGACAACCATTTTAATAAAAACAAACAATATTAAATTTTACTAATCTATTGCTGTTTCCTTACCGTGTCCCTACTGGTCTGTGCTCCTGGTCATATCCTCAACTCAATGGAAATGCCTAGAAATGTCTGCTCAGCCAATCACTGATCACAGCAGTGACATGCCTTATCTGATGATTAGGTTGGAGAGTGTATCTGTTCAAAAATGAGAACAAAAAGAACGAATTATCGGGAACTAGGTATTGCATGGGATCGAGACCACAAAATGGATTATTAAGGGGAAATATAATATTTTTTATTGTTTTAATTGGTCTATGCTCTTTGAATAATAATTTGCATTGTCTGTAAAACCCCTTCAATCATGTGGTACACACGTCTCCTGATGAGAGAAGAAAAATGTAAAATAGAGAAAACAGCTTTTGGTTATTAAATATACTTGTACTCAGTGTGGTAATGGCCTGGCTGAGCACTGGACAATCCTTTGGTGGGCCCTCCACTTTGCTTCTGGATGTTTGGAGATTATTTGGCTGAAGTCTTGTTCATCTTTAAAGGGAACCAACCACCCCAAATGACCCCCCCGGACTATTAATATGGGTCCCTAGACCCAGCAGACACATTTGCTGCAAGGTTTTTTGTTAAAAAAACTGTTTTTTATAAGTTAAGATATAGCTTTAGAAAGTTTATAACGAAAGGACGGATGGGCGTTACTTAGCTGGTTCGAAAGCCGTGATTCTGCTGCCAGTCATCATCCTGTCCTGGTCACAGCAGTAACAGCCAGCCCTTTTTTCCACCTCCCAGGCTAATGCACGGGATGTCATGCCCGTGCACACGTCATCAGGTACAGCCGGGTCGCGAGCGCGCGCTCTGACTTCCTGCGCTCAGCTGTGGAAGTCAGAGCGTGTGCTCGTGACCTGGCTGTACCTGATGACGTGTGCACGGGCATGACATCCCGTGCACTAGCCTGGGAGGTGGAAAAAAGGGCTGGCCGTTACTGCTGTGACCAGGACAGGATGATGACTGGCAGCAGAATCTCGGCTTTCGAACCAGCTAAGTAACGCCCATCCGTCCTTTCGTTATAAACTTTCTAAAGCTATATCTTAACTTATAAAAAACAGTTTTTTTAACAAAAAACCTTGCAGCAAATGTGTCTGCTGGGTCTAGGGACCCATATTAATAGTCCGGGGGGGTCATTTGGGGTGGTTGGTTCCCTTTAAAGAGAACCTATCAGCATTAAAATGTTAACTAAGTTGGGGAAATCCGATTTGTATATTTTCTGTAATCTGTGTTTGAATTTTCGTCTATTCATATCTTCGTGGATCAGTGCAGGCCTGTGGGGTGGGACTGGTGGAAGGGTCTTAAGCTCTGTCTGGCCCCTCTGCTGCCTTTAGGTGTCTTTTCTTCTTTTTTATTTACATTTTGGGCTGGCACCATGCTAGCCACTGGCGGCACTTGCACAGATTCATCTGATATTAAACTTCATGAAAATGGCGCTGGTGGCTGCCCCTTCACAGATTACTTATCACCACTTGCACCATTTTTTTGAAGTCATTGTTGAGATCAATCTGTTGAAGCATCGGTAGAAACGCGTCAGAGGAATAAAATGTTTTTATTGTGAGCATAGCATTTTATAATGGATTTTTCACAGATAAAGATTTTCAAAAACTTTTAAGGAAGTTTAATCCCTTTCCATTTTTTCTTTCCATAAAGAGGGGAGAGTTAGAAAAAAGTTATTCTTCTATATTAATAAAGCCATAACTGGTTAAAGGTCCCCTCTTCCCATCCCTCATCTCCATCAATAAGGGCTTTTTCACACCACAAATGTTTTGGTATGTGTGCTATCCATCATTTTTACAGATAGATCTCATTACAACGATTATTGTTCTTCACCTGTCTTATTTTTTGCGGAAAAAAACCCTGAGTCATATTCTACTTTGATTTGTGTTCCAATAACCGCACATATTATGTGCAGGTATTCCTGCACATTTTACCCTATGCAATGCAGAGGATTAAATCCAAAGTGAAAATCATCAAGGAATTGACACAAAGTGTAATTTCCAAATTAAGCTGTATTTATTTGAGATGCAGTATGCAATGGAAATCTAGCACTTACTCTGTATCTGCTTGTAAATGCTGATTCCATGTGCAGTTCACCATGCGATCAACCTATACTAGGTAAGATGTACACTGAGTTATTATTTACCTGATATAATTGTGTAAATTATTACCATGTCCATATCCATTATTTAAAATTTAAACTTCAGTAGACATTCTACCCCTGAGGAAACAAATGATACATGTGGGGTTTCTGTGGTCCACTGCCTAAGGCTGCCTTCACATTTGTGTTTGGAGTGCAGTGCACCAAACGCAGCCAAACGCTTGCGCACATGCGTTCCTATGTTTAACATTGGAACGCATGTGCCTGCGTATGGCTGCGTTTGGCCACATTTGCTGTCGGATACGCATAATTTATGTACCCTGTGACCGCACTCCGAACGCAGCATGCAGCATTTTTTTGTGCGTTCGCGGCGCTTGTTCTATCCGCAAGCGCCCGCAAGCGCACAAAAAATGCATTGATCTCAGTGGATCCGCAGTGTCCTCTGCATGACACCGCAGGAGAACGCTGCGGATTTCATTGAAATCTCTCCCGGTGGCCGCCGGTGATCACCGGCGGCCACCGGAAGATCATGCAGAGCCACAGCTGATCTCCCGCCGGTGTCAGCGGGGAGATACAGCTGATCTGACAGCTGTTTAAATCTCCCGCGCTGACACCAAATAGGTGATGTCGGCGTGGGAGATTTGAAGCAGCGATCAGCTGTTTCTTATCTCCCACGCTGATATCACCTATCCGGAGTCAGAGTGGGAGATTTAAACAGCTATCAGATCAGCTGTATCTCCCCGCTGACACCAGCAAGAGATCAGCTGTGCTGGGAGGAGGAGACCTCTGCCGCTGATCTCCTCCTCCCGGCTGCCCCCAGAGACAGCTGATTGGCTGCCGGGGCACCATAGTAATGTGAACGCATGCGGAGATTCTCCGCTGCGTTCACATTATTATGAGCTGCTTTTGCCTGCGTTTGCGTCTGCATGCCCTCTGCATGCAGACACAAACGCAAGTGTGAAGGCAGCCTAAGGCCTCATTAAGACGTCCATGGTCACATATGTACTCTAGCCATGTTTTTCACAAATAGAACACATCCCATCTTCATAGTATCAGTGCTGGTGTTATTTTTTTACCTTGGTAACTTAAGAAAAAGGAGAGGAGACTGTGTTATTTTTGTTTTTTAATTAATAATTTATGCAGAATTAAACAGAATGTATATGTCAGGAACTGGAAGTGCTTCTTACAGCTCCTTAAAGAAAATGTGATGTTTTGCAAAGTAATGCACTGTTTTAAATGTGTATGCTGTTTGACATGTATTTTAATCTTGCACCTTTAGAGTTTATTGTTGAGACTGAATCAAACTGGAAAGTTATATGGGAAGACAATTGAGTTATTTCCTGGGAGTTGTAGTTAGTTAATAATGAGAGTCTGGTGCAGCAAGTTCTAAAGCAAGTTAATTAGCAGACTGCTGTGATATAAGTATGTGTTGTAAAGAAGAGACTACATAACATAGTAAGATCTGTGGACCAAGAATCTAGGTGAATTTGGAGACCCATGTAGAGGAAAACAAATTGAGTAGACTTGTATCAGGAGCAAGTTAGTGTAAAATTGACTACAGTTAAGGTAGCCCACTTGTGAATGCTAGAAGTCTATTATGGTCGCCAAATTGAGACTCAAGCTCCTCTATGAGGGATTGAGGGTGCAGTGCAGCCCCAAGGCTTTGCCCTACCTAGTATAGACTTTGAAGCGATGATGAGTCTTAGGGTCCCGTCACACTTGGCAACATTCCAGTGATTCTGACATTGATATGACCTGGTAAGGATCGCTGGAACGTTGCTACGTGGTCGCTGGTGAGATGTCACACAGTCAGATCTACTCAATGACACAGCAACAATACGGCGACCCATATAACAACCTTGGCGGTCGTTGGGTCCCTGTCAAACAGCAGCTAGTCTGATGACTCAGACCTACGTGGCTGAGTTCTGAGTGGCCAATGAGGTCGTTGTTAATTGTTGATTGGCCATGTCACAGCTGGGGCCCAGTCGCTGCTACGTGTCAAACATAGCGAGATCGCTGGTGAGGTCGCTATTACATCACAAAACCTGTGACACAACAGCGATCTCGCTAGCAATCTCACTATGTGTAACGGGGGCTTTACCAACAAAACCTCACTACAGGAGGCCTCACAAGATCATTGGGGACTACAAGTAGCTGTCAGTGTCCAGACAGGTATATCTTTAGGTTTGCAGCCCTCACAGGAAAAGATGAGGTCTCCCAGGATTGCTGACTTGATTGTAATGGGATAGAAGTGCGTGAAAGGCAAAGTGAAGGAACTATCATTTGATTTCATTGAGACATGCCTGCTTATAGCAATTAATTCATACAAGGGGAATAACTGTGCCGACTATCTGATGTTTTTACTAACTATATTTTACAGCTTTAGTCTATTAATTCTCTATTAATCATCTGGTCCATGTCTGCCATATCCATTGGCAATGCAGTCTGCAGGGACATATCATCCTGGTAAAGAGCACCAGAAAGGCACACACTTAGCCAGCACCCAAATTTCATGTAGCTTGGCGGGGCATAGGAGACCAGTGCCTAGCCAACAGCTACCATCTAAGGCTATGTTATATATCCAAAATACTGGTGCTTTTTATTTCTAGGTCTTTTGAATAGAAGCAGTTAATTTTTGCATTCTTGAGCCACTCGATCCATTTTCAAGCTAACACGGGAAAACGTGTTGACATGTTGAAACAACCTAATTTATTTTTTATAGAAGTGCGCATGTTTTCAGAACCAACCAAAGCAAAACCAACACCAGGCAACTGATTGTCTTAGGATTGGAAAGTCTTTATTTGCTGGTTACTTCCTAGTTTACACATGTAGGTTTTTCAATCATAACAGGAGCAATCTGTTACAGTGATAGCCTGTTTCTGGGGTATGCAGCTCCTTATCAATTAGCCCAGTGCATTAAGCAGTGAATTAATACTAGTAGTGAGGGGTTTGTTTTGAGTCAACAATAGAACACTGGCTGATACTAAGCCCCAGGATAATAATTTAACAGTGTTTGTTAGATCCCTCCATTGCTAATGCTATAATAAAGAGTGTTACAAAAAATAAAAACACTATTTAAAAAGAAAAAATCAACACCCTACATTCTCCTCCTTTGAACTTTTAATCAACCAGATCCCATATTAGCCCAATGTAGCCCATCAAATCCAATGTAGTCCAAATAGTTATAAGAAAAAAGATATCAATTAGTTTCACATGCTTTATCTTAGCGTAGGCAGCGATGTCCTACTTTTTTTGCAGACATTTTCCTGTATTATTTCTATTTTGCTGGATGGTGGGCCCCAAGAATGATTTTCTTTCATGGGCCCTGTGTTCACCAGTCCGACACTGCTTTCACTAACTAAAAGTGAGTATGCATAACATCAAAACCTTTCAACTTAAACTAGAAAAGTCAGGGGCTTAGTTAAATTGTTTCCTTTACAATTAACAATTTGAAAGAAATGTATGACTTGTAAGCATAGTTCATTAGGCTTACTTTCAGAAGATATGCTTACCATTGCCACTGTGCAGCCTACACAAATCAATGAACATAAAGAATGAGCAGACTATATTGTATATTTGGCATTAAAGAAATGGGACAAGGTTGTCAATAAATCAATTGTAATAAATTGTTTATGTGTGTTACATTGTTATTTATTGCAGTGTTTGGGTATAGTCACTTATAATGTCGAGCTACAAATTGTGATTATTGACATATCTCATCCTACGGACTCGGCCAACAATAGATAGCATACTATTTCATGCACTGGTGTAGTTAATTAAAAAAATGTCTTTTGGTTTAAAACAATTAATGTAAATTTTATTTTTATTTAATTGGCGAAAACCATGTATATAATAATATCTATATGCCATCTTGCAGTAGTGTATTAGGCTTATACCTTTTTCCCAATACCCAATGTTTTATCAGGGGACATTGGTGATTGTTAAACAATATTTTATTCTTAGGCATTACATAATTCAAGATCATCTCTCCTCTGGAGGACTTGTTTTCCCGTATTGCAAAGACAAACCATTGATTTGAAGAGGATTTGTGTAATACTTGATGTGCCCTTTAGTAGTGCTGCAGGGAAATTGAGCTTTTACTGCATGGTTTTCTTGTAGAGTACAGCAAACTGTTGTGGACTCCTATGATTCTATTATTTTCAAGAGAGAGAGCTGGGGAGCGAGAAAAGTGCAATAGGGTCTTATCTGGTGGTGAGCGGCACTTTAGGGTAAAAACTTGCTTACCTGGTAGAGTTGTGTGATACACAACAATATAAAGAGGTTAGAAGTACTCAGCTGCTGCAGGCCTACAGTTTAGAAAGCCATGAATCAATGCCAAAGGGAGAGATTAAGTGGTTTCTCTGCGCTGCTGAAAGAGATCCCCAGGAAATATCCAGGAAGCTCAATAAAAGATGCAGTTTTTATTTTCTACAAGTCTCAAAGTCATCTGACTTCTTGATTAGGATATGGTTCACAGAAAAGGGCAGGAATTAAAAAAAAAACACTTACCATAAACAGTCGATAGTTAACCCAAGGTCAGAATTCAAATGCACTAAGCAGAATGCAGCAGGTCCCCCATCATAAAGGTGGGGCAAAACTGGTACAAAATACCAATGTGACAACCACTCATAAATTTACATTTCATGGAGGGGGGGTTGCTGATATTAGACATGCACACAGATGAGGTTTTCATAGGGCGCCAGTCACACATGTACGTGTGATAGCAGGATTGGGAAGGCCCCCCATGATAAAGGCTGGGGTAACACAGGTGTAAAATATCATGAAGGGACAGCCAATAACAACCTTCCTTTAAACCCTCTACAGTAAGCTTTAAATTATTTTTAAGGTGCCCTTTAAAAAAGTTCGGAATGTCCAAAACAGTGACTTTTCTAATGACGGGTTGTATCATATGTTTTGAGAATTTTTATGTCTTCCTCTGCTCTTCCCCTTCCCCTAACACATACTCTTTCCATGATTTAGCTTAAATGGTATTTGTAATTTTTTTAACCGTACTTATCTTGTAACTATATTACTCCAGGATAAGGCTTGAAGCTATGTCTCATCACTATTATGGAAGTCAGTTAACACACTAAAGAAAAATGTCTGATCTGTGATGCCAGACACAGCCCAAGAAATTCTTCTATAAAAAGCAAAAATTCTTCTTTTTTATTACACCCCTTTAGGGCCATCATTAATTGTGGTTTATACTGATGTAGTTTAGTAACAGATAACATTTCGCCCTAAGCAATGACTTTAAGGTGGCTTGTTTGATGCAGCTTATACCTATAGACATGGCACCTTCTTCAATTTCTGTGAACCGAGCTTTATAATGACTTCTCTGAAAAGTACAACTTTTGTGTCTATTTGGCACTGGTGTGTAACAGGCATGAAACTGCCATACTTGATATAAGTCAATAGAAATTGACATAGAAGAGAACAGTAGGAGAACATTTCTACTGATTTGTTTGGCAAGAAAAAAGGTTTAAATCACATGAAAGTCATGTCAAGATTGTGCTGGACACCACATATCAGAGGCTGTTGTTTATCTCCAGTCTAAAAAGAGAACGTCAACATAATGAATGGGGAACGTTGTGTTCTTTCTATCTCTGAAGACTGGTGTACAGTAGAAAATCTGTATTTCGGCATTATAGAGGATATAAGTCATGGAATTGTTAATACAGAATTACTTAAAATTCTCACTGAATAACATTATTATTTTAGAATGGGAACATGTTATAGATAGTACCTTATGCATAATCTATTTGAGTATAGTGATATATAATTATTTAATTCAGCATTCAACATTTACTGAAAATGAATATGACCCAACCTAATATAAGAACTAACAATCTTCATTGTGTGTACTTATTGGCTTAATTTCATTTATAGTAAATGTTGAATACTTACTAAATATTTATATATCACTATTCTTGGATAGACCATGTATTGGCTTTATTGTGTTTTGACTCTGTGGTGGATCAGGATTACTATTCAGCAGCAGGTGATTTCGATAACTTTTTATTAGTAGTACCAATGGTATTTTTAGAATTTTGGTAGAAAATATCTAGTTTTTCCATAAATGAACAAACACACATTGGTTTTATCATTTTGTTTTAGTAAATGCTATGCCAATACATTTAATAATATGGCCATTTTTGTGTTGTTTTCTGAGCTTTACTTCACACAGTTAAAATTCTGGCTGTTCACATCGACCACTATAGGGAGCTTACTGAAGACATATATATGATTGATTCCAGCATGTCTGTCTAGCCCCTGGTGGTGATCCCTAGCAGCCAGAATGTTATACTTAAAAAGGTTTGGTAAGTTCTCCTAACTTGTTTGTTTTAGTAAATATTGCATTCCCAATATCATCCCAATTTTGGAGCTTTTTTTTTATATAGCTTTGTATTGTGATGTTCTTCCTTTATCGCCACAAGGAATTTAATGAAAAATAAATTGGCAATTTGATGTTACTAGTTAGGTGTTTGTCCTACAAATGCTGAGGCTTGAGTCATAGGACTGTATTTCTGTCATCCAAGAAAATTGGTCTATTATGCCATTGGTCACCCTGATCAGACTCAGATTAGAATTCGATCAGATCTGATCAAAGCGTGTTCCATTTTCTTGGTGGTTAGAAAAGAAAGTCTCCATCTTCTCTATAATGTAAGTCATTAACATTGGACCACATCTGGATGTCGTCCGATTGCGGTCCAATTTTTTCCATGGATCAATAAAGTTAAATTGGCAAGTGCCATTGGATTCTTAGAGGTATTTGTGCATGCTACAATTTTTTCTCTGCGTTACTTAGTCTGAGAAAAAAATGGAATATGTGCACGACCTGATAGGATGAAATGGGGAGCGTTGTGAATTCATTGGAGCTCCCTCCGGTGGTTGTTACTGGCGATGCAGCTGACTGTGTGGGCTTCACAGGTGATGGTGATGATTGGCAATCTGGTTCTTGGAGCATATAATGGTTTGAAGTGGATAAATCCTTGCCAGTTGTCTTGGTTCCTGGAGGAGTCCACATCTCTCTGGTTTCTTCTGCTCTGTGGAATTCTTTGCAAGCTAAGTGGATGGTTTTTTGATATTTTGTGGCACACTTTTGTGTGCTTAAGGTTCTGCTTATGTTTTGTCTTATTCTGAGTTGTGTTTTACAATTTAGTCTGTATATTTTTTTATCTGCTTTCAGATAAGTTTTCTTCCTAGGAATTTTACCATTCACTATTATCAGTTATTTCAAGTTCTGCTAGCATTTGATTTATAGAAGTCTGCAGATATAGAGGGCGCTGAGTCTTAGTAACTGAGGGTAATTTTTGTACTATCTGCTGTTGGTGTTTTTTTGATAGGGTTTTATACTGACCGCAATAGTATTCTATCATGTCTTTCCTATATAGCTAGTTTAGCCTCTTTTTGCTAAACCTTTTATTCTGCCTGTGTTTGTTTTTCTTTCTCTTGTTTACCACTTAATATCTGTGGGGGCTTGCTATTCTTTTGGGGTTCTGCTCTGAGGCAAGGTAGTTTTTCCTACATCCATCTTTAGGAGCAGTTAGTTCTCCGGCTGTGCAGAGGTGTCTAGGTCTGGTTAGTTACATCCCACGGCCAATTCTAGTTGCGGTGTGTAGTCAGGAATTGCGGTCAGTACAGTCACCAACGACTTCTGTGGAATATGAATGTTACGCCTGAGTCATCGGTTTATAACAGGGGATATCCTTTAAAATATAGCCGTGTTGGGAAGACAGGAAAAAGCAAATAGGGTCTTTCCCAAATAAAAAAAAAAACAGAAGAACAGCTGGAAGAGGCTCACTTTTTTTGGTTGTGACAGTCACAACCACTGCAGAAAGCATAACATGGCTGCAGCAGACCCTCGTGTGTACAGCATAACAGTAGGATGAAGAACGGGTTAACAATCGATGCTACCATGAAGGGAACAGAACTTCTAGATGATGTGTAGAACTGATTTATTTGTTTCATGTTTCAAAGCCACCAGGCTCCTTCCTGAGGACAAAATCATATTCAATAGGATATTATCCTGAAGAAGGAGCCTGTTGGCTTTGAAACTTGTTGACAAATAAATCAGTTCTACACATCATCTGGAAGTTCTGTTCCCTTCACGGTAGTATGGATTATTAACCCTTTCTTCATCCTACTGTTATCCTTCAAAATGACAGCACTTGTCTGATTTTACGGTTGTGTGCAGATAGCCTGTCATTGTTCAATCAGTGGTGAAAGCATCAGTATGTTTATGGACACACCCCTTCGACAAACTAAATGGTTACACCCAGTTGTTATTAATACATTTCTAGGGGGAATAAAAGATTAACAGCACTATGTAGAGTTCTAAAAAAGAGCTCAATAATTTCTATTTCAGGCAAAATATTTAGACCTTTGTAATAGATAAAGGTTCTCCAATTCATACATGGTATATATTAAAGTCGGCTAATAATAATAATAATAATAGCTACACACTGAATATTGTGAAACAGAACTTCTAGAACATGCCTTTCCTAACAATATCCGCTACAATTTTCTAATATTTTGACTAATAAGTGTACATGTCTTCCAGTAATCCAACAAGTCTCATACTAAGAGGAAATTGTGATTGATTTGGTTTGGACATGAAACGTTTCTTGAAGCCAGTTGACCAATAATGAAGCAAACGTAATTTTTTCACCACTAACTGAACATTACCCGAGCATCCCAGACTCAAAATGGTGCAATTAACATATTAGATGTCACACATTTCAGTGCTTTCTACCCATACACTTGGGAGTTTTCTTTCTAAACACAAACACAGGGTTGTTTTCTTGTTAGTCCATGTTAATGGCATTGACTTCGTTTGCATTGCAAATGTTTTCTGACAGCTTCTCCTCTGTTAGAATATAAATTTACCGATGATTAAGAACATGTTGTTTCACAGTCTGAGGACTTGCTGGTCAGAAAAGGTAATGTTAATATCTGAATTAAAGATATTAATCTCTTGCAGTCTGGTAATAAATGTTGGAATGTTGAAAAGCGATGACTGGGAAACAGAGTGCCTGTGCAAACCTTAATCTCTTGTAAGGTGCAGTGCTAGTCTATAACTGTCAGGGGATGACAGAGGAACGGCGCCTTCTCCAAACCTGCTTAGAATTGAAATATGGCACGTGTCTAAGAAAGCTTTTTTAATTTGGAATGCAAACCAGAGAGTATCTATTTCTTCACTATAACTTGGCTTAAATATGCAGAAGAAGCAGAGTTGAATATCATTTTTCATGCACAATGATAAGAGGCTAAATTAATTTATGTGCAGGTCTGTGGAAATACATTGATAAAACATTGTGATATGCTGCTGCAATATCATTAAAATTGGCCATATACATGATAGCAGTCTTATTTAGGTGTGAGCTCTCAACAATAATTTGTCTTTAGCAAAAGTTTTACAAAGTCTTACTTTGGATTTCAACATAATGTCTTCAGACTTATTGTAAGAGGTTTATGGCAGCTATTAATTTCCTTAATGTAAATAAAAATCCCATCTCTTATGGCTTGTGTACACATTTGATAACTGTCTTCAACACTACTGCTCAGACAACGGTTTCCCTTTGCATAGAAATACTCAGTTTGACCAATAATTTCTTTGCTATCTATGAGGCATCTAATTATGTCTAGGGAAAGCAGAGCCTCTAAAATTCAGTAGCCCATATCATAGAATCATGAAAAGGTAAAATTAGAAGTGACCAACTTGGTCATCTGGTCCAACCCCCTGCTCCAAGCAGGATTTACTAACTCATCCCAGACAGATGTCTGTCCAGTCTTTGTTTAAAGACTTCCATTGACTGGAAGTTCAAGACTTCTTGTGGCAGTCTGTTCCACTTGTTGATCACCCTAAGGGTATATGCGCACTGGTCGGGTTAGGGCCGGATTAGGTGTGTAAACCGCCGGTCGGTTTACATAAATTTCATGTAAATTTATGTTAATCCAAACCGGCGTTTGGATTAACATAGAAACCTATGTAAACCGACACCCGCTGTGCACACAGCGGCGGTTTACACATGCTCATCCGTTGCTAACCCGCTGGGTTCCCAGCGGGTTAGCAAAGAATGAGCTTGTTCTATAATCCGGCCGGTTCTGCAGCGGCTGCAAGCAGAATCATGTACTGCTTCCAGCCGCTGCAGAACGGCCGGCACTAACCCGCCCGTCTCCCGCCGCACATACCCGACAGGAAGCCGGTGGACGGCTCCGGAGCTTCCTGTCGGGTCCCGCCCAGCCGCCGCCGCCACAAACCCGCCCACCGTGCGCACATACCCTTAGGGTACCTTTACACACGGCTACATTTGTAGCTTGTCACAAGGTAACTTACTGGTTGCAGTGAAATCATGGATACATGATTCCATTTGTACACAGCAACAAGATAGAACCATGTATCCATGATTTCACTACAACCAGTAAGTTACCTGGTGACAAGCTACAAATGTAGCCGTGTGTAAAGGTACCCTAACTGTCAAAAATTCTTTTACTATCTAATCTATGTCTCCTCCCATTCAGTGTCCTATCATTGCTTCTAGTCTTCTCTTGTGCAAGTGAGAATAAAGCCAATCCTTCTACAGTGTGACAACCCTTGAGATAGCTATCAAGTCTTCTCTCAGTCTTCCTTTTGTAAGCTAAACAGTCCCAAATCCTGTAACCATTCTTCACTGGACATGGTTTGCAGACCGGTCTCAATTCCAATGTCCCCAAATATCAAATGTCAATAAGGAAAAGGTGAGTGGCCTTATACACATTAGATTGTAGACAATCCTGCAAATATTGGCAAGTTCAACTAACTTTAGTCTAGTTTGTATCCAGACCTTTAGATGAGACAATGGAATTTAAATAGAGGGAATCTAGATAAAGTATGAGCCGGAAAAAGGGCACAAACTCTAATGTGGAAACTCAAAACCTACTGATTGGACAACCTGCTGGTATCCCATCTTCACCACATACTATCAAGCCCATAAGCACCAGTAGCATTTCCCTATTTGTACCTATGATCCTTAACTTAGGATGATCTGTATTCAGAAATATTTGAAAATATGAGTCATTAATAAGAAGAATATTCATATATATTTTGAAAAAAGACATCTGAGCATTGTAAATGTCCAAAAGGCTGTAAATGTTCTATCCCTCTTGCTTCTCACTGCTGTAGCCTATAATTGGCTGCCGTAGTAACTTTTGGAGCAGCCTGGAGCAAAGGAGACTGGCGAGGACAAGGCCAGTGGAGGAGCAATGGAGGATTCATGGGTAAGGTTATGCTATGTATTTGTAATGGCACACTCTGGCCGTACAAGTAAAAAACACCTTTAAAGAACGTTAATCCCAGATGCTGTTTTATTTTGTTGAATGCCATGAACATTTTTGTACAGGGAGGCAATACACATATTTATCTACAATTGCTGTGATATCTGGAAATTGAAATATATATCTGGTTTTGCACTTTGCTGCTAACGTTTGACTTTCATTTTTGTAGTTCGTACTCAGGGAAAAAAACAATTTTCTTTTTATGTTTTGTTTTTATGAAACTGCTTTACAAGGGTATAACATAAAATGGACATGTCATCCCCATATAAACTTGCTTTGGTATCTTTAATGCATCAAAGATTTATTTATTAGTTTAAACAAAAGTGAAGCTGCAATAGACCTAGGCTCAAGTATGTGATTCAATATTTTATTTATATATTTTGCCAAAATCCAGCTAAATGTTTTGTCATCATCTAATTTCTTACTGGGGGTTGTTTCAACCTGAAATAGAAATATAGATATCATTATTTGTAACAACAAAAACATACTCAAAGTGGTAACAATCTTAAAATGTAAAGGGTTGTAATGAATATTATGTTGATCCTCATTTTATTCATTTGTTTAATACAAATAATCCTCTTTTATGATGTTACACTATTTAAAATCATATAAGGGCTCAAATTCTAAACTCATGACTCTTTAAAACCCCTACAGTAGTATGCAGTTGACATCATCCGGTTGGCACTTGCCTTGGTGCGGCGCACAGTAATGAATAGCACACCCTACTTAATCTTCAGTAGACATGTATGACTATTTGGAAATAAATCTTGGACATAATCACGAATTCTATTGCCTTGTTTCAGTATTTCTGTTGACGCACACAGTAGTATGGTGATATGATGTCTGGGGAAATCCAATCAGTTGTCTAATGCAGCGTTAAAGTGCAGTTTTTTTTTCTTATGACAATGATTAAAATCAATAGGGTTGTCTTCTACTGAACACTATGTAGAAACACTGGGGTAGACAAAGAAGCGCAATATGGCCTTTCCCGAGTAATTGGTTCATAAAATAATGTAGAACAGCTCAACGTTTTAGGTTGTGAAAAGTCACAAACCCCATAGAACGCATATAATGGTGGCACGAGCCCCAAAAAAGCATGTCACAGATTTACGTAGAAGTGTTTAAACTGCGCTGTTGTAATAAAGTTCAAATAAATAGTTTTCCAGAACATGTCCTCCATCGGGAACACATTACAATATTTAATGTGATTTTTATCCTGAAGAAGATATGCATTCTCTGAAACATGTTGACTTATTAAAATCACAATTCAAGAATACGGGCTTGGACTTTATTTTGACAGCGTGGTTTAACCCATTCTTCTCCATGAATCCATCTTCTTCTGGACACGGTCATGTAGTATCATAGTATAAGATTTTAAACTCCCCGATGGATCTTCTGGTATTTTGCTTAACCAGTACGCCTTTATTCTTATATGGTAGAGTTCAATCAGTAGAAAAATGAGCAGCACTCACCTGTATACGTTTTCACTTTTATTCAAGCCAAGTTACAGGCAGCATGGTAAGGGGAGGGAGTGTGGAGTACAGGTGACCAGTACGCCTTTATTCTTATATGGTAGAGACTCATTATGACACCTCAACAAATGTTTAGGTGTTTGTCTGTCAAACCAGAGGACATATCAGTCTCAGCGCATTATTTGGTATTCCAATTTTTGCATTTCTAGAGCAGTAAAGTAGATTTTAGTAAAGCTACCAATTATTAGGCTTATATTTCAAGAATGTATTGGAATAGAGTTCAAACCCTAACATGAATAAAGAAAAAAATATAAGTTTAATTGACTGTATATACTCATTACAGCTTTTTTATTTCTATTGATATTCATGTATTATTGACATGTATTCTGACATATTTTGAATACAGACTGGCATAAATCTTATTAAATGCACATATTCAAAGGATTGGAGACAGTTGCTGTGGTCCACGCTGCTGGCAATTCAACGAAGTTCAGATCAAGGAGTGGAGAACATGCGATTCATTTGTTCTATGGTCAATGCATCAGGTTTTGTCCTAATGAAGAAACCATTGGGTTTTGAAATGTGTTGGCCATAGACCATAAAAAGCCTTGGTCTGAACTCCGTTGAATCGCCGACAGTGCAAACCACATCCTCTGTCTCCTATCCTTTGATCATTGCATACTATAAGTTAACAGCACCTGCTTATTTGACGCTGCCATAGAAGTTGTGCATTTCATACCTCCATCAGGTGAGCACATCTCCTTCTCTTGTGTTTGCTATTAAACACAATTAATACCCTAATGCACTTTTTCATCTTTTCAACTCACTTTGTACACATGCACATATTAGTACAGATCATATAAGGAATTATGTATGTTGGAGTCCCAATTATTTTCTATGCAAAGAATTAACACAATAAAACATGAAGAATATTTGTATTCTTAAAATAACAACTATGCCCCTGTGAATGACAGCATTGGCTAACATGAGGTCTGTATTGAGATCCTGATACAATGGAAATAATTGGAACATGATATATGGCTATGTAAATAACTATATTATATTAACTTAAAAATGTTCAGTTGTGAACTTTCTATTGGATTTTAATATTAATATTGAAAATACTGACAATCAATTGTAATCCAATGAGATTATTGTTATTTAAATGTCTTTTTCACATTCCCTACTCAAAAAAAAGAAGAAAAAAAGACACTTAAACTGTCAGTGTCGCTCAATTTATCTGCTTTCCCTGGAATATAAAAACCATTGAAATTAAATTTCAATGCTAATATAAGCGAGTGTTCCTATTGTATTCCAGGCATTGCTGCAGTCCTTCCATAATTAATTAAAATAATCATGCTATTGGTTTTCTTGATATTTACAAAATATTCATTACATTTTTACTAATGCAACAATTTTCCTGCTGTGAAAACATTGCTGATTTTCTGGAGTCATGATTGGAAAAACCATTGTGAGCCACATAGCTAATCAAGTGTAAATTCATTATTAATGAATGTACTGCATTTGAAATGATATTGCCTTTACCTGGAGATAATGTTATAATGTAAATGACCTACATAAAGAACGAAGTAGCATTTGGTTGATTCTGTTGTGGCACTCGCTGCCTTTTCTATTACATTTGCAGTTCATAAATATCTGTATTTCCTTTTATGCATTTACAAAGGGCATTGCTATCACAACTATTATTTTATTATTCCGCAGTGTAAAGTTTACAAGAGCCTATAATTCAATGAAATCCCTTTATATACAAATACTTTTGTAAGAATTAGTCATCGTAGATAAGGAGTTATTTATGCTGAATAAGAAGCTCTTGGTTTTGAGTCATTCGGATTGTTATTTTAGAAAATTGCTTTATGCAAGTCTCTTGTTTCGTAATGTTTTTATCAGACTCCTGCTTCTGCCTTTCAGATTACAGTTACTATTTAGAGCAGCCTGCATTCTGTTAATGGACCTCTCTCAAGGCTGACAGGCAATTTCAAGATTCCTGTAAGGAAGCAATTGAAATTTGATTCCCTTACATTCATTCGAGTTAATAGGAACCCCTTGTGTCATGTAGAGGAAACAAAAAAAAATGTCCTTCATTCATCTGCTTAGAGTTTATTATTTATATCTATATTTTCTCCTTTTTTGTTGTCTTTCCCTTCTCCCCCTTTGGAGGCTCTACATGTAATATTCTTTCATTCATAGGCCCATTCTGGGCTCTAATCCCATTTCTTCCGTACTCCTATCATTTCACTTCTTTCTCTTCAATACTTTACCCTTCATTCATTTATTTATAGTTAGGTATATTATTTATATCTATATTTTTCTCCTGTTTTTTTGCCTTTCCCTTCTCCCCTATAGGAGGCTCTTCATTTAATGTTGTCTTTCTTTCATTCATAGGCCCATTCTGGGTTCTGACCCATTTTCTTCCGTACTCCTATCATTTCACTTCTTTCTCTTCAATACTTTACCCTTCATTCATCTATTTATAGTTAAAGTATATTATTTATAACATTATTTTTCCCTGTCACCTTTCCCTTCTCTCCATAGGAGGCTCTTCATTTAATGTTGTCTTTCTTTCATTCACAGGCCATTCTGGGTTCTGACCCATTTCTTCTGTACTCCTATCATTTCACTTCTTTCTCTTCAATACTTTACCCTTCATTCATCTATTTATAGTTAAAGTACCGTATATTATATATAACATTATTTTTTCCCTGTCACCTTTCCCTTCTCTCCATAGGAGGCTCTTCATGTAATGTTGTCTTTCATTCATTCACAGGCCCATTCTGGGTTCTAATCCCATTTCTTCCGTACTCCTATCATTTCACTTCTTTCTCTTCAATACTTTGCCCTTCATTCATCTATTTATAGTTAAGGTATATTATTTATAACATTATTTTTCTCTTTTTCCCTGTCACCTTTCCCTTCTCTCCTAGGTGGCTCTTCCATTTAATATCCTCTTTCTGACTCTCATTCATGGGCCAATTCTGGGTTCTTTTCTCATTTCTTGCACACTCCTATCATTTTACTCCATTTCCTTCAACACATTGTCCTACATTCATCTATTTATAGTTTATTTACATGACTTATTATTTATATCTATAATTTTTTCCTTTTCTTTGTTGCCTTTCCCTTCTCTCCTGAGGTAGCTCTTTCATTTAATGTTCTCTTTCTAATGCTCATTCTGGGGTCATTTCTCATTTCTTCCACACTCCTAATATTTCACTCCTCTCTCTTCAACACTTTGCCCTTCATTCATCTATTTATAGTTTATCATTTATATTTATATTTTCTTTTTTTTTGTTTTTTTTCATTATAGCTATCTTTTACGTTACCCAGGCCTAGCATTGCATTTCCAGCGAATGTCAAGTTTTTGTTAAAAAAAAAAATAGGCATTCTTCAAGAGCCTTCATTGTTGTTGATAGTTAGGGGGGTTCTAGAGGTGGAACCCCTCAATTTCAGCAGTTTTTAGGGAGACTTACTGAAATAATATTCCTAAAATTTATTTTTAGAGCAACAATATAAAATGGCTTACTATGAGTTGTATATTTTGGTATCTGATTAAACAAGGTTAAGTGGAAGTAGATGGTATGAAGTAACCACTTTATATCATGTATGTACTATGGATTTTAAATCTGTTACAGACTAAAACATTTTATATTGAACCTTGAGTGTGAGCACATTTTTGACATTTTTTTGCTTCCCTGCATTTTTCTGCAAAGACTGCTCTGAGCACACATTGTGAAGGGGAGATGGAAGATTTAGTTAGATGGTACAAGTGGTATAAAAAAAGCAAGGAACCATTAATTAGACTGGTTTCACATCACTGTTTTTTGGAATCCGTGTGATTCCAGCTTACACTGGATGCACCCACATCCGGTTTCGGCCCTAAAACATATAATTTACAACCAGATCCTGCGGAAATAGAGAATCAACTGGATGCAACTGTCTGCACCCACACAAGTATTATCACTGATCCTTGAGATGGATCAGTGATAATACCAGTGTGGTGCATCCAGTTGCATCATTGCGGGAGATACTGAAGGAATCTGGATGGATGCAGGTTTTTCCTGAATTCCCCTGGATTCAAAAAAGGGCTGTGTGAAACCTGGAGAATTCACTGCCACTACAATGCTGCTGCTCCAATGCTCCCAGCCGATCTGTGTCTAATTCTGGCAGTAGTTAGAAGTCATCATGGCAGCATGATTGCTCAGTGGTTAGCATTGCAGCCTTGCAAGGATCATGTATCCAAATCCCACCAAGGAAACATCTGCAAGGAGTTTGTATGTTCTTTCCATGTTTGCGTGGGTTTCCTCCAGGTTCTCCAGTTTCCTCTCACACTCTCAAAATATACCGTTACAGCCAAACACTTGCCTCCGTGGTCTTGTTCCATGGACCAATGAGAGAAAGTCCTTCACATACCCAAAACATTGCTTGAATATATATTCCTGACAGTAATGATAATAACTGTTTATACCTTTAACCCATTATTTGCCAAGTTAGCAACTTTCCTTTTCGAAAATTGGTGTATGAAAGTTCTCTAGGTGGAGGAATATTCAATTAAAAATGACAATGACATGATTTCCTGTTTTGAAAACATTCATTTTACAAACACAACACAAAAAATTGGACCTGATTATAAAATATTAGTTGCTAGAAGCAAAAGATTAGGCGTCCCAAAAAAAGGACATTGATAGATAATGGGTTAATCCAAATAGTCATAAGACACAAAATAGTCAATAAATAAAATTTCTCACATGTCTGCCTTAAATCAGGAACTTTTCTAAAATGTCCTTTTTTTGTTAGGATGTCTGGTTTAAAAATTTAGCAGTGATTCTTCATTTTTTCAAGTAAATTTACTAAATGTTTTTATAGGGACCTATTCAGTTTTGAATTGACATTTGGGACCTATGTAAAGAAGAAAAAAACAGGACGATGCAATTTTTTTTTTTTTAAAACAGACCTTTAAACACTGCTGTCAGGTAGTTTAAGTCACAAGTTGACATTGGCATATAGGTGCTAAGGCTAGGGTCACATTACGTTTGTGCCGCGCTCTGGGGGGTAGCGTTTAAAACATAGGTTTTGGCAGCATAAACTCGGTGCTACCGCATGGTAGCGCTGCGTTAATGCTGCCAATGCTTACCTATGGAGACTCGGTCCGTAGCACGGCTCAGACGCTGGCATCTGACTGAAAGCTTTCAACAATGTTTCTTTTCGTGTTAGGAAATAACGCGAGGTTTCAGTCAGATGCCGGCTTTTGAGCCACGCTATGGGCCGAGTCTCCATAGGTAAGCATTGTCACTACCATGGCGGTAGCACCAAGGTTATGCTGCCAAAACTTATGTTTTAAATGCTACCCCCCTGAGCGCGGCACAAACGTTAATGTGACCCTAGCCACAGCCACCTAGATGCCAATGTCTCTAATGAAAGCAGTATCAAAGGGGTTAAATGGCCATGGTTGGTACCAAAACCCATTGTGACTCATGCAGAAGGTTCTCAGCTATAGGATATATTGTACAGCTGATAGCTGCAGCATTTTCACCCGTCCTAATATGCTATTTTTGTTTGTCTCAACTCATTGACAAGATGTATTGGTGGTCATTGAAGGGTTAAGAAAGTGATTAAATAACATTATCACATTTACCTTACTATAAAGTAGTTATCTTTTAATTACATAGCCTAAATAGAATATTTTGGGAGTATAAATATGTATAAAGCTGTAAAAAATATAAGCAGCAGTATTTTTTTCTCTGAGCATTATAATTGGATAATATGGGAGGACAAAGACATTTCATTTGTGCACTGTTATTTTCTATTACGATAGATTTTGAAAAATTGTTTTATTTATTTTTTTCTGGACCTCATCCAGATAAATGCCTGTCAAAGAATAAAGGTTCAATAACAAAACCAAAGTGACAATGCCTAACATTATGGTGTCATCCAGCAGAATGACAGCATAATCATGAAAAATTCTACCACTGACCAAAATGAGAGGCTCTGACAAGCTCAGTCTGGATGTTTCTCTTAAGCTGTGCTCCCTGTCACAGCTTGCTAAAGGCTATATTTTTTTTTATTTTCCTAATGACTGAAGGGATTGGAATAATTTTATACCTTTACCTCATGCGCCTGAATTAAAATTATTGCAACACTTATTCTTAGTCATCATATTTGCAGAATACAGACATAAGTAGAAAAAGATTAGATTGTTTTCTTTTTTTAGGTAAAAAATTATATTTCAGTATTCTTTTATACTTCTAACAAGAATAGAAGGAAGCTGCACTCACCCATGGTAAATCTTCAAGTGTTTATTGTGTTCAATATGGGATCAGGCGAGTATGCAGGAGGATGCAGGTTACATACAGGACAACTGCCGTTTCGCACTCAGGTATGCTGCAACTGGTCCACTCATTTCATCAGTATTCCTTTATGTTTCATAAAATAATTCTGTGACAACTTCTTAAATAAAGGTTTGGGTTTGGAGCGGTTAAAAACTTTTTTGATACCATGTGAATAAGCATAGGGACCCCCAGAGTACAATGGGCTTTAACATTTACAATTACTGGGTATAAAATCAGTTTCTAAGGGTGCTTTCACACTGCGGTTTTTTTCTGTCCGTGGGATCCTACTTTTTGCAGGACCCCACATACAGGAAAGTAAAGCATCGGAGTTGACCTCCAGATGCTATTTCTGTGTCCGGATCTGTGATTTTCAAGGGTCCGGACACAGAAAATGACCGCCTGCAAAGTGCAGGCAAGTCGAGCACTTTCACTCCCGCAATGTATATATGCATATATACATTGCGGGAGTGAACTGTGGAGCCCACTGGGACGGGGTACTCGGTACCGGACCGGGGTATCACGGGGGTTATCACAGTGGTCTTAGCCCGGACCGTGTCCCGACCCCACAAGTAATGGGGGATATTTACAGGGGATAAAGTCGTGACGTCACCCGTGGTATGTGGTCAGGGTGACCACCGCTGCTGCAGAACCACCGGGGATGATGGATGGCAGCCTGTGATGTGACAGCCCTCCACAGGCAGAGTCTGGTTCCCGGGCCAGTAATGATGATGAAAGTTTGTGAGGGAGAACAGGGTTTGCAAGGATTACACAGACTCACGGCTTTGTAGTTTTCCAAGTCTTTACTGAAGCAAATGGTATACAGCTGAGTACTGTCTACGGAGTCTATACAGGGGCCAGGTTGCTCCCATCCTGGCCCGGGCCTTTAACTCCCTGTTTCTGCGCTGTGTGCGTGTGGCCCTGCTGCCGCTTTAGCTAGGCTGCCGGCCCTGTCTCCCCTCACGGGTACCAACTTGCTAGGCAACTTGAGTCTTATCTTTATGTTCCTGACCCCGCTGTGTTGCTTCACTGTGGTTCAGTGAAGATGTGTTATCTCCACTCATCCGATGTTCACTGTGCTGTTTGTGTCAGGCACAGCATCGGATCCGATATCCATTCTGTACACTCCTCCGGGATGAGTTTAGGGTAATTCCGTGTCCCGGTGTGTTCCTCTGCTTCTCCTTTTCCTCAGACCCTGGCTCAGCCTGGAACTGGACAGTGGACCATGGGGTGAGCCTAACACAGCTATTTTACACATGCCCTGAGGAAGGTGCTGGGACAGCACTGAAACGCGTTGGTGTGATGAAATAAAGAACTTTTGATGGTAATAACTTCTTGTGGATTCCTTGGATAAAGAGCAGCAGTGCGGACCGTGGATACCATTCCAGTTTTATCTTCTGATTTCCTGCGGTTTTGTGGCATTGGTGGAGGTTCTGCAGCAGCTTCCTTATGCTTTTAAACTGGTTGTGAGTCTCACAACCATAAAAGGTGAGTGGATACACTTGTATCTCCCTTCTTTTCTAGTTTCCTCAGACCCTGGCTCGGCCTGGAACTGGACAGTGGACCATGGGGTGAGCCTAACACAGCTCTTTTACACCATGGTCCTTTCTTCCCTCAGTGCTGCTCCGCACTGAACTAACTGCCACTTCGTCTCCACACCAGAATATATAGGGAAGCAGCATTAGCTCCCCCTTCTGGCCTGGAGGCGCTAGTGTAGTGTTGTGGGTTATGTGGGGAGTTAACCCTTTGTGGTGTTATTGTGGCTCATGAACCCTGGGGTGCCACCGAACAAAGGGCTAAAAATAAAAAAAAAACATTCTCACCTTTCCGGCGTGTGTTCCGCGCTGTCTCTCTCCTGGGGCTTAAGGACCGGGCGTTGCCTGGCAACTCGATCAGCTAAGTGGTTTGTCACATAACCGCTCAGCTGATCGGTCACATAACTGGCATCAGCTGAGCGGTTTACATTCCACGCCCGCCAAAATTAATCGGTGGGCGGGAGATTTAGACCGCGCGGTCATGTGATAACCTGATCAGCTGATCAGGTTGCCAGGTAATGTCAGGTCCTTAAGCCCCAGCAGTGAGACAGTGCGGGACACACTCTGGAGAGGTGAGCATAGTATGTTTTTATTTTTAACCCTTTATTTCCTTAATTTCACTTCCGGAATGTATGTACATACATTGCAGAAGTGAAATTAAAGGGGAACAGAGCAGTTTTAGTGTACTGAGCATGCTCAGTACACTAAAATCAGGTCCGTGAAATGATCTTGTGTTTTCTCGGACCCGTGCTCAATAGGCCTCCATGTTAAAGGCTGTGTTTCGGGTCGGAACTGATTCGGTCTCAATTGGTCCGCTGTGCCCAAAATCAGAGCAATCTCTAATTTTGGGCACAGGAAAAAATCTGACTGAATCAGATCCGACACAAATCAGATGGCAATAAGGTCAAATCTGATCCGATCCGTGCCCATAAAAATACATAGGTGCTAAATCGGATCCGTGGCTGTCCGTTTTACAATGGATAGCCATGGATTGCTAACAATCGCAGTGTGAAAGCACCCTAAGAAACTGAGAAGTAAACCCTAATCTGAAAATTTTAAACTGGATACGAAGGATCTGCTTAAAGAGACACTTGAAGAAATAAATTACTTATGTAAATGATATGTAAATTGATCAAATGAGTCAATCCATCAAATCTGACCTTTACTTAGCCTACATTTTTTATTTATTAAGAAACCATAAATATTAAGATGGAATAATTCCAATCCTTTATTTTTGTTTTAGTAAAGGCATGTATAGCCTGAATAAAGTAATTGCATCACTAATCATGAGCCATTTTCTCCAGCAGCCAGGGGCGTATCTAGGGGGGGGCAGCCGGATACTTTGCCCCGGGCGCAAGTCAGAGGAGGGCGCCGGCGGCACCCCCGCTCCTCAAACAAGGCCCGCCCCGCGCCGGTATTATTTACTATCTCTTACCGGCGCGGTATGGTATGGTGCACACTTATTGTAGGCCGCCGGCTGCCAGCCCCCGCTCCGCCCCCGCTTCCAGGCTGTCACTTCCACTGCCTGTGGGCGTTCCACACTGTGGACCGCATAGAAGAGGGTCCCCGTTCCGCCCCCTCACTTCCTCTTCCTGCGGGCGGTGTGTGTGTGTGGAACGCACAGAAGAGACTCGTAAACCATCCTCATCTCCTCTCCTGTGTTCCACAGCCAGACCAGCGCACACACTGGAGCCCAGCACCGCTTCAGAGGTCAGTGTGTGGAGATGGTGCAGGCTGCAGGCACCAGAGCCTGGGGCATAAAATAGCACCATGTGTCAGTATGATGGCACTCTGTGGGCACAATATAATAGTAATGTTACGGTTCACAGCCTGTTATACATATACATATATATACTGTATTATATATATAGCCAGCATGTGTTAAGTGGGCCCACTGAGACTGACAGCACAATTCCCCCCCTGCTCCTCAACCAAGGCTGCAGGGTCTGCGGGGCTGAAAGCTGATGGCTGACCTACTCTGGTGGGGAGGGGGGGTGGGGAGAGGGGGGGGGGGGGCGCCGGAATAGATCTTTGCCCGGGCGCCATGAAATCTAGTTACACCGCTGCCAGCAGCACCTGGTGTTTTCTGTCTTTTCTTCCACACCCAGAACACTTATTGCAGTAATCATTGCGCATAACCTAAAAATGGATTGACAAGGGTGCAATGGGTCTTATCTGCTTATTGTTATCGACATGTGCAGTGCATTAACTGCTCATCTTGAAAGGTTGTGCAACCCACAACCAGTATTCGCGTATTAACAGCTGCTGCAGGATCCACCATCCGAAGGACGGTCATGCAAAATCTAAATGACAATTGTGTACGATCCGCGCTGCTGTATATAAGATGACAGACATTCGTGGTAATATAAAACAGTCCTCTTTATTCCGACAAGTTTCAAGGTCGTCCTGACCTCTTCATCAGGATACACAATCATAATCAATGGAGAAGTAGACGCTGGTCCACTCTTTACACATTTTAAAATAGAACTACACCTGTTGTAAGCGTATCCCGCTAACGGGAACATTTTCGTTTCCTCTCACAGTCACCACATATACCAGAAATGACTACAACAGGAAACCCTTATCTGTAGCTCAGAAGCTACATGTGGCTCATGGTACTGTGATGTTTGGCTCGCAGCTGTCTGCCAACTTGGGGCATTATTACCAGATGTAGAAAACAGCTATAAAGAGCAATTCTCTAGGTGGTGACTTTTGTAAGTAAGTTCACACAGAAGATCAGATCTGGATGTTTATATACTGTCCTTGGGGTTGGAGAGATAAATTAAGGAAATGGTAAACTGAACATAGGATGATACTGCCAGATAGAGAGGCTGCTTGAAGCTGGATCCGATAGTGTAATGGAAGTGTTTGATGCAGAAAACCCAATATGGGGACCCCTAGATGTAACTTTGGCTGTCATTGTACCGTTAATGCAGGAAATGGATCAAGTTAGTGGAAATGACCAAAGTCTGTACAAAGACAGAAAACGTCCATCTCTGTACAGCAATGCAGGTGATTTGTACTGACTTGATCCGGTTCATGCTGACTCATCAGCCTTAGTGCATGTGGATTCTGAGGCAGCTGTCTGGGTTTTTGTAAATGATTGTGGGTCACACAACCTAACAAGGTGAGCGAACAGCTCTGAGCACACACTGTTTGTTGGGGTAAGACCCTATTGCGCTTTTTTATTCACACATTCTTATTATACCCATAATGGCAGCTTTGTGTAAAACTACTATGGGGAGGCAAGAACTGAATGGTACTATTTGGGGAGCTCAGGATATGGCTTGCAACCCTTTCATGAATGTGGCTCTTGATGTAAGAAAGGTTGGAGATCCCTTCTATACACTTTAGATCAATAATTACTAACTTCAGTCCTCAAGGCCAACCGACAGTGTATGTTTTAGGATTTCCTTAGGGTCCCATCACACTTGGCGATGTTCCAGCGATCCCAACAATGATACGACCTGGTAAGGATCGCTGGAACGTTGCTACGTGGTCGCTGGTGAGATGTCAAACAGTCAGATCTACTGAATGACGCATCAACGATACGGTGACCTGTATAACGACCTCAGCGGTTGTTGATACCCTGTCACACAGCACCCTAGTCTGACAACACCGGCCTTCGTGGTTGAGTTCTTAGTCACCAACGAGGTCGTTGTTAAGGCGTCAAACATACCGATGCATGCTGGCCCAGTGAGAACTCGACAATCAAAAAATGGTCCAGGCCATTCCAACCTGATCGGCGATGTCACAACGGGGGCCCGGTCACTGCTACATGTCAAACATAGTGAGCTCCCTGGCGAGGTCGCTGTTGCACCACCAAACCTGTGACACAACAGTGATCTAGCTAGCGATCTTACTATTTGTGGTGGGGCTCTAGTATTGCACTTGTGATACTTTAATCATCTGCACAGGTAATGATTCCAACACCTTTGCAGTACTAAGGAAATCGTGAGAACAGACAGGTGGGTCTTGAGGACTGGAGTTGGGAGCCCTGCTGTTGAGCACTACTTTTTTGCCCTTGCCATTTAGATCCAGTTTAGCCTAAGGACATTTTAGCAGCCCACATCAGAGGCCATGTACTGCAACAAGGCTTCTTTTGGAAATGGGTTGTCAAATTAGGACAGTTCCTTAAATTGCAAGCCTAGGTTAAAATGTAAAACAATTTTAAAGTATATTAAAGCCTTTAGAGTAGGATTGATTTCCTCAGATAATACTGTAAAAAGAAAAAAAATAACCAGTTGTTCATTCCCATCTGTCTTCACTGCTAATTGTTACTATTTCATTATGAAAGTACATTTTAGAAGCTTCCAGTGACAGAGATTTATCATACAAAAATGATCAATTAATGCTTCAAGTGCTACACAGAATTTTTAACAGCACAATCTAAAATATTTTAGTTTAGTTGTTTCAAAGAAAACAATGCATTCAAGTAAGGACTAATTGCTTCTTTTTTATTCAAAGTGACAAAAGCCAATACATCACACTTAGGCACAAAGAGAACTCCTTTTCAAGAAACTAATTAAACTTCATCCTATCTATATTCATTACTCCCTGTTCAACTAAATATTTGAAAACCTTCCGTTAGATTAGATTACGTAAATTATATTACTCATAGGAAGCACATGATGATGTTTGGATAACTAGCGATTGTTACATCCCAGAAATATAATAATCATCTTTGAAAGGATAATTTGGCTTCATTGTTTCTTCATAGTTTTAAATGAAACATTAATTAAATGAATTTGTTTTATAGTCAATTCATCTTTTTGCCGCGTTTTGGTAACTAATATTTATTAATAATTAGCCATACTTCTGACTTTCTCAACATTGTGACTACAATAATATATAACAATTATTTATGGTGTATTATTTGTGCAAAGCTAACAGTATACATCAAGAAAACTTACAATCATAATGATTTAAACTTTAAATTAATTCTAAAAAATATACAAAATAGTTGGAAAATGATCTAAAGCTCAGGCATATAATTATCATCCAGTGCACATTGCTGTGTAATAAAACACTGCTAATGTGCCTGTTCCACTGTATATTGCTTAATAAATACATAACCTTCTCGTCAGTTTAATTAGATTTGGAACATTTCATAATTCTGTTTTTAAGGTATTACCTTGCAATTTTTTACATGTTTCTTCTTTATATTCTTTGTAGGTAACTGCACCCAACATCTACTGCCAAAAAGAAAGAATGATTAATATTAGCCATAATGTAGCTCATGTGATAAATTAGTGTCAATTATAAGATCTAGATTACATTAAATAATATCTCTTTTTGTCACAAATAGGTATGAAAATTATTATTGAACCCTACCTGTAACCTGTACAGAGAATGTATTCTGGAGATGTTAATCATAGAACAAATTTTATTATGAGAAAATATCTTATAATTCTTATATTATAAATTATAGTAGGGTCTCAAAACCTTTATGGTGCATGTTAGAGCTAAAGGATTCATTATTTTCAATGGGAGAAACAAACTACTAATCTTGTAATCGTGATACCTTTTTATCGCTAAACAAAAAATAATTATGTTACAGCGCAAGCTTTCGAGACTGCTTACATCAGAGACAAAAGCAGTCTCGAAAGCTGGCTTTGTAACATCATTATTTTATTTATGTTAGCCATCAAAAGGTATTACGACTAATAAGATTATTATTTTCTTTCTCCCACTGAGAACAATCAATCTTTTTTCCACTGGCTAACATGGTACCAAACTTTTTTACCTTTTATTTTATAGCTATGCACATCTACAACCGTGTAAAGGACGCCTGTTTACTACTAACAAGTGATGTAGTGTAAATCAGTCATTCCTTAAGAACTTGGAGATCCACTAATTGTTTCTGGTCAAATTTTAAAGAGAATATTTTTGTTGGAAGTCCTTTTAAGGAAAACATTTCCCAAGATTTCTTATATCTAATCAAGCTGGAAACAAGGCTGTGTGCAAATTCATACACATTATATTAATGGAGTTAAATCTGAACAATTTTGGTCTGGCCAGACAAGTGACATACATGGGGTGGTGGGAGTTATCTAGACCAGAGGTCCCCAACTCCAGTCCACAGGGCTCACCAACAGTCTGGGTTTTTATGATTTTTTTACCATTTGACAGTTGGTACTTCAATCTCCTGCACAGGTGATGATTACACCTGTCAAATGCTAAGGAAATCCTGAAAACATGCCTGTTGGAGGGCCTTGAGGACTGGAGTTGGGGACCTCAGATCTAGACCATCTAAAACTGCAGATGTCAAGGAAAGGGGTTGGACAGTTAGATTTCAATTTGCCCTGTTTCTTTGTTCTGAAGGGTGACAAGCCACCATGATAGGTTTGCTGAAACAGTTTACCATCTCCCCATTCACAAAGCCTGTAGGAGTAAGTTATCTTACAGTGAATCTTTTTTTGGTAACTCACCTGAAAGTAGCATGATGAGCAAAAACATTCTGAAATTAGCAATGTTTAAAGGTTTATCTGTGATTTTTCCAAAAAAAAAAATGTGCCTAAGTGCTATCAAGCAGGTAGCTGCCACCTACCTGCCTGTTGTGCCCGACACCGTTCGCCACTGACATATAGCTGTCTGGGACCTATCTTTTTGAAGATTTTGCTGCTAACACTGATGTCACATCTACAGAGAGGGTGGCTTCTCCCCTCTGTAGATGGGTGCATAGCTGACATCACTCTAATTGACAGCTGGCTCCCCACAATCAGCTAGTGGGGAGCCAGCTGACAATCAGCATGACATTGGTTATCAGCTCACTTCCACAGAGCAGAGTGGAAATCCCACCTCTGCTCGGTTTACCCCACCATGATGTCTATGACAGGAGTGGGCTGTGAATGCTCTTTGCCGGGTGAAGGGTGACTGGCACGGGGCACAAAATGGAGGTAGGTGGCAGCTACCTGCTTGTTAATGCTTGAGCACTTTTTTAAAATCTCAGGTAACATCTTTATCTTAGTTTACTGGATGGAGTCTTTCTGTCACAATCAAAGCATACCATTTGAGGCTGAAGCAGCAGCCTTCACCCGCAACAGGCTCTCAACAGAGATTCTCCATGGACAGTGAGGTGACAAAAACAGAAGGGGTATGTCGGACTGCCATACCCGTGAAAATGTAGTCTTATGATGGTAATCCAGCAGGTGACAAAGCCTTTAGTTCACATACATAATAGCAAACAGCTTGATAAGAGAGGCACAGTTAACTTTTAGTTTTTTAACCCATGCAGCATACCTTTGCCAGCTTAAATCGCAAATACCTACTGACAGATTTACTTTAAGTATATGGTTAGCTTTAGCCTGCAAAGCGTTTGAATAGTAGATTTGCATATTTTGAGCTAAAATGGTATTCAGATGTTGCTTATTCTCCACATTATTCTATCCACTAGTTGTGGTTAAAGGGGTTGTTTGGGCTTTTGCTATAATTGATATGTGTATCTAGGCTGCAAAATGTTGACAGTTTGTAATATATGTCCTGTCAACATTTTGCATAGTTACCTAGATATCACATATTTGCATCTGTCAGGAACATACAGGGTGTGTGTTTGTATTGGAGCCTGCATGTAAATGGGAAACTAGTTGTTTCCTGTCAGTCTCCTCCAAACAAGCCCCTTCCCCCAATCTACATTGTGGCCAGCCACCCCCACGATCCTACAGGTCCTCCCAAGCCCCTAATGTCACCACCCCTAGCCCTAGTGTACACAGCGATCCCCTGCTCCCCTGAAATACTGTGCAGAATCTTCTGCTGTGAAGGCAATTAGGCACACTATGTCAGTGCAGTGGGGATGGCTGCATGTGTGTGTTCTCACCCTGTGGCCTCTGTGCAAGGGAGCCGAGATCCGCAGCCGGGACTCTGTGCTGTGGAGCCGATGCTTCTCTCCATACCTCTCGTACCATAGAGCGGGACACAGAGCTGATGGAGCTGTCCTCTGTATACCGCAGCCACCGACTCTATGGTACGGAAGGGATGTAGAGAAGTATCGGGCTCCACAGCACAGAGTCCCGGCTGCAGACCTCGGCTCCCCTGCACAGAGACCACAGGGTGAGCTCAGACACATGCAGCTGGCCCCTCTTGCACGATACAGTGTGCCGAATTACCTTCACAGCAGCAGATTCAGCACAGTGTGTAAGTGGAGCAGGGGACTGCTGTGTACAATGTGGGTGGTGGTGACATAAGGGGTTGGGAAGGACTTGTAGGATTCAGGGGGTGGCTGGGCATAGTGTAGACTGGAGGAGGGGGCGTGACATGCAGGCTCCAATAAAAACACGCCCCTGGACGTTCCCTGGCTTCCGCAAATATGTGATATCTAGGAAACTATACAAAATGTTGACAGAATGCACTGTATATTACAAAATGTCAACATTTTGCAGCCTAGATACACTATGAAATTATAGCAAAAGCCCGGACAACCCCTTTAATAGGATTGTTTAGAATTGAGAGCAATGTCTGCAGTCACTTTATGCAACAGCAGACCTCAGAATTGTTACAGCATGCGATTCACAAGCTTTCTTCATTCCCCGGTATTTCTTTTATGGACAAGTAGTTATATGACCACTCACATGCGATTTGCATACATGTTGTAACATATTGACTAATCTGACTTCTCAATGGAAGTGAATTGAGGAAAGCCAAACACGTCTAGCTGGCACTTCATGATCATATGTGTTCAAATTGCATACATGCTGTCATATAACCTCTAGCTTGTACCAGGTATACGTGAGAATCAAGACAGCGTACACTCCACATGATGTTACAATTCAGAAATGACCAGTCAAGTGAAGTGACTTCAGCCTAGGCTCACAAACCGGGACAACCCTTTAAAGTTGCACTTTCTCCATTGCAATCTGAATGTCTAACTGTCAAGCAGATAAAGTTTATTAACATTGCATTATGAGGGATACACATTTATTTAGACAAGCAGAATCAATATAAACAAAGGCAAAGATAATACATGTAATTATAGCAAAGGTGAGAAGTCAGAGAGGTAATGCTTTCATATAATTTTTCTTATTAAAAATAAGTATCTGAATAAATCATTGGGATTATGTTTGGTAAACAAGATATACATATTAGGAAGCACTTAGTAAACACAAATTTACACGTCAAGAGTACTCAGGGGTTAAGTCAATAGAATGCATTATCTGTTAACAAGAGTGCTCCAGAAAAGCTGAAAAGGGAAAATACATAAGTGCACGCCACTTGAAACTAAATTGCTGACTACTTACACAAGTGTAATGCAATTAAGCAACTAGCTATAAGCTTTAGAAAATGGTCAAATTTACTTTAGATGTACATACTTTTGGAATTTTAGAGAGCTCTTAGTTAAAGTGCTCTCATAAAATATATTTAAGAAGTAAAATGTGTGTTTCCCGGAACAATAACAGTAAAGAAAAAATCCCAATTAGGAAGCAAATTTGTCTCCCCAGCCAAAACACGGGAGCTTATTTATGAAGTGGGAAATATTGCACAAAGTGTCCTTTCCTTTTGTTAAGCGTTAAATGTGCTTTCAAATTCTTGTTGTGGGCTGAGAACCAACCTTCGCAGTGAAAGAAAACATAACATTGACAATATTTCATTGCACCACTCCAGCATTTTTCGTTTCTTTACTTCTGGAGTGACGCGTTAAAGGTAAGCCTCCAACCAATGTCTTATACTCACCTTCCAGCGGCTTCACCTTTTTTTGACGCTGCTCCGATCCCGTGGCGCCATCTTGTGCCCATAATTTCTGACTGGCCGGAAGTCAGAAGTTATGTTATAAGAGCCCAGTGTATCTCAGAATGAGGCTATTGAAAAGTGACCTTTGGCATTGTCATGGAAACACTGAAAAACACTGAAAGTTCACTTTTCACTGGAGACCGACAAAGCGACGCCGATAGTGGCTGAAGCCAACAGAACTTGAGAATCAGACAGAGCAGCAGGAGCCTTGCACTACTCCACCACTAAAATTATGTAGGGTTCTTTGACATATTAAAAGTTAATGTTAATGAGAGGGAAACATCAGCTGAATTGTTTTCCAAGTCATACATGGATATCTTATGTCCTAAAGGGCATCAGCTGGTTTTACATAGCGGCTCTTCATTCTTTCATAGAGTAGAGTCAGAAGCAAAATCCCTATCACTTTGATGTAGTCTGATATGACTAATCAAAAAGATTTGTGTATGTGAGCCAACTCTTTTAAGCATCTATAACCAAGTAAAGTATGAGTCTTATTATTCATGATGAATAACCTACCTATGTATCAATGGTACTGCTGGCACAGCATTTTCAATGGATAAATGGGAGAATTGAGGATTCAGAAGAGCACAGGGGAACATTTATTCGTGTACAATTTGGTAGCTTCAGTCACTAAGGCATATAATTGGCTTTAATTGTACTTGAAATTTGCAATTTATATTTTTAGGATAGCGTTTGAGATATCGTTTTGGCTCATGATGTAGTATTGACTAGTTGGTATATTTATGATGGTGACATTAAGACACAGTGCTTCGATCTTGTGGCAGAACAGTCCATAAATTTCAAAGGGCCATCAGTTTCTTCTCTTTACTTTCTCAATATGCATTTGCATTCTTTCTATTATTTAGACCCCTATATATCCATCTCCAAGTGAATATGCCTGCCGGACATGGAACCGCCGTGTAGTTTTACATCACTGGTTTATCTTTACACATTTTGGAAAGAGAAACCTTCAGTAAGATTGTGCTTGGAACCTGTGATCAATACAGCAATTATCTTTTCATTATCTGTTGACATCTAGAAGCAAGGGAAAAGCTACCAGTCCCTTCAATCCATGGATTAAGGCAACAGACATATCTAAATGAAATACAGCTCTTTGAGATTTATTTTTGTTTTAGGGTTACCCGGGGGCAAAGGAAAAGGCACAGGGACATATCAAAGAAAGAGACATTGCTACATCCAGGTTGAAATGTGAAGACGGGAGCGGAATTCAATACCTTTATTACCTATTGATAGAATGTTATAAAAGAAAATACATTTTGTTATGCACCGTACATTTTGGCATTGACTTTTTGCATTAATGGGACATTTGACTTTGACAATATTGCGGTTGGAGTCAGTGATAAACAAAACAAAATGCATTTCCTCAGAGACTGTACAAGAGATCAGATTTGAGGATAACTTAATACCGCATGTGTTGTTTACAGTTTGCAGCTATGAAAGGAACACGGGCGTTAAATAGGATTTATAAGTCATTTTTATGAATAGACTGATTTGATTGGCAGCTTTCCAATTCTTATTCTCTGTATTTTAAGCTACTCATGATCTACCAGCATGTACAGCAAGGTGTGTGTAAGGTTTAACGATGTCACATAAAGTGTATAATTGCACACACATGGCTCCTGCCTCCAGGAAAAAATAACGTTCTGTGCAAAAGAAGAAAGCCCAACTGTCCATGAGTAAAAAGTGATGATTGATGAACATGTGCTTCTAAGTACTAAACAATAGGATAAAGGGACATAATGCTGAGATATTGCTACGTGACTGTGAACTCTTTTTTCTATAGTAGTTTGTTATTTATTAATTATTATACATTATTAAGATATTCTCGTCTGGGGTTTGATATTGCTTGCACCTCAAAAAATATCTAAAATTGTACATGAGCTTCTCCTTTCATCACTATAGATCCCATAGGATGAGCTACTATTCTGTACAATTTCTTTGTAGTATTAAAAAATGGAATAGAAGAGATCCATTTGCACAAATAAAAATCTTTTATTGAATAAGATTACCACGGATTCTGTTTGATTTGAAGAGTGTGAACCTTGCAGGACCTTGATATTATCCAAAAAAAGATTTTTATTCATTAAGCTTGATCTCTTCTATTCCCTGGACTCTTCACGTCTCTGCAAAGACACGTCCAAGCTCTGAAACTTCAGGAACTAATTGTGGTGAGCTAGTTACTCTTTTCCTATTTTAGTTTTAAAAAAAGCCATGTTTTTTAAGTGTTTGATGAAAATTTGCCGCAAAACATTTTAAGTCGCAACATTTTTCCACTCATGTGTAAGGGCAATGTCTACTTGAAACACGTAGACCATTGTCAACTATTTTGTACATTATCCCATTTTTTATGGAGATTAATTAAAGTCATGTTTAATCACATGATCTACCTTGCGGATGTTGGATTTATTGCCATCTATTTTTGGTTGAGCTTGAACCTGGAAACCAGCCCAGAGTCTCTGTCACCGTATCCTAATTGTTCTTGTGGATAGTGAGATGCCTTGTTGTGTATTTTAATTTTCATGCTTTGCACACAAAATAGGAGGAGCTGAACTAGAATAGAGGCTAAACAGGTTATAGAGAGTAGGTCTGCTCACTAGCTCTTAGGCTGGTTTCACATCATGTTTTTATTCCTGTCCGTGGGATCGTACGTTTCGTAGGACCCCACGGACAGGAATGGACACCACAGGAGGTGACCTTTTCTGTTCCGGGTCCGTGATTTCACGGGTCCGGACACAGAAAGTGCTGTGCTGGGCACTTTCCCTTCTGCAATGTATATACATACATTGCAGAAGTGAAATTTAGTAAAAGAAAGGGTTAAAAATTAAAAAATCTCTATGCTCACCTGTCCGGTGATCCAGCGATGCCTTCAGTAGCTCTCGATGCTTGCAGGACCTACCGTGATATTACAACCTGCAGTTAATGCGGTAACTGGTCATGTGACCCGATCAGCTGATCGGGATGTGACATCTCAACAGGTCCTGTAGTCACACCGGAGATTGCTGGAGCCATCGGGGGATCGCTGGAAAGGTGAGAATACATATTTTTTTATTTTTAACACTTGCGTTTACTTAATTTCGCTTCCGCAATGTATTATAGTGAAATTAGATGGTAAGGGGCATTTTAGTGTACTGAGTATGTTCAGCACACTAAAATCGTGTCCGAGAAACACCCTGTCTTTTCTTGGACTCGTGCTCCATTGGCCCCCATGTTAAAGGCTGTGGATCAGATCGGATTTGGCCTAATTGCCATCCGATTTTGTCAGATCCGATTTGTGTTCGATTTTTTTCCGTGCCCAAAATCAGAGCAGTCTCATTTTGGGTACAGCAAAAAATTCGGACACATATCGGATTTTACAGACTGTCTGCCCTTTAAATCCAGCTCTCCAGTGATCTCTATGCCCCAGTCTCAGTCCCCTCAGTGAGGTATATGCTCCCAGCATCTCCTGTGATGTCTATAGCTGTAGCAAACCTGGAAGAGCAGTTGAAAAGCAATGTGACCAAAATCACCACGCCAAAGAGAAGCAGCTCCAGCCACCACACTAAGGGTGAATAGAAATTTCCAAATGGCCCTCAGCAGAAAAATGGTTCCCCACACCTGTCACATATTGTATCTAATTAGAATTAGGCTTTCTGAAACATCGCGTATGTCTCTGTGTGCCTTGCCACAAATCTTACTCCCACTTACTTAAAGGGAACCTGACAGCTGATACATTCTGGTGATCCATGGACAGAATGTATTAGACTGGGGGTGCATGATTTAAGCTGCATGTTTAACTCTGAAACACTGTGACCCAGTCTCTGAAAGACGTATTAAACTATGTTTTTCTGAAATGATACAGCCCTTGATAGGAAAACATATATGGCTAAAATCTTGCAGGCAGTGTCTAATATATTCTGTCCATGGATAGGCAGCATGCACTAACTGTCAGGATCCCTTTAATGAAGTAGGAATATCTAACTCCGACGTGTATCCTCATTTTTCATTCCAGCATTGACAAATCAGGGCTATTGTGTCTAATAACAAAAAGGGAGTCAACCTTAATCAAGTACATTGCTAAGGATAGTTAATAAGCATATTATATGACATCAAACAATATGTCTTCCATAATTGAAATCTGTAGAGATAATTGGTCAGGATTTCAGTATTGTTGATTCAATAAACTAATGATTTCTATATAATTGAAGTCTTACTTTAGCCTGACTACAACACATAAAAGAAAATGTTCATATACTGTCGTATCGAAAATGCATAGTTTCTTATTTCAGCTGATAACGATATCATTATTTACATATCACTACATTTTGACAGCACTACAAAGTGGGACTCACTCAATAATTCAACCTAAAAGTGTAGTTTGTCAGGGCTTTAGACTATCAATGTTCTTGCTTATTAGAATATATGGGAACTTTTCAGTGGTGAGATTTAATATGGATTGTTTGGGAAGTGGAGCAACAGTCAAGTGCCGGTGGCTACTAAAATTGTCAATCATTTAAATTCCACATCAATTTTTTTAGCAATTATCTTTTAAGGTGCTTTCACATTGGCTTTTTGCCCGCATCTGGAAAGCCGCATGCATTGTGTATGGGGCTTGCCGTAAGTGTGCCGCAGGCGCGCAAGTGTGGTTTCGGCAGTTGCGGCAGATGCGGCCGCGAAAAGAAATGCCTCTGACCACGTTTTTTTTCACGGCCGCATCTTTAGCAACTGCTGAAACTGCACTTGCTGCGTCTGCCGCACACTTACCGCAAGCCACATACACAATGCATGGGGCTTGCCACAAGTGTGCCACAAGTGCTGCCATTAGGTGGCATTTGCGGCAGATGTGTTTTTTTTTTCCGGATCCAGGCAAAAACGCCAATGTGAAAGCACCCTTACACATATTAACCGATAAACATAATTTTCTTTAGTATTCTAGAATGTTCTGTTATATGGAGTAAGGGCCACACAAACATTCATTTCACGCCATGGTGTGCTTTCATATTTGAAGGACAGTTTTACACAAACAGAAGGAGTCTGATGCTATTATTTATTAGTTTGTGACCCGCCATCTGCTCCAGTGTTTCTGCAGGTCACACCTCTCTGCAAGTCTATGAAGCCTCGTTCTGGCTTTCATACACATACATTGACAGCTTGTGATGAAACTTCTGAGTTCAAAAGCTACAGTCACAACAGGGTACTGTGGGACCAAAGTGATGCCGAAAAAAGGTAAAGACACTGGAGGGTGTACAATATGAGGGGCAGGGATGTAGATTTAAAGCACCACTCCAGCACTGAAAAAAAGCACCCCACCGGAGAGGTGTTTTATAGAGCAGAAAAATATATTTGTAGTTAATAAGCCAGATTCATGGGAATTAATTTGCAGAACTCAGTTAATTGACCAGTAATCTACATGTGCTAGATGGGATGCCTGAAAACTATTTACTATTTGATTGCAAAAGTGGCTCTATTTTTGATTATATAGTTTGGAGCAATGTCATCATTGCTCCGCAATGTATATATGTGGTCGCAGCCCAGCCTAGTAATCACAAGGAAAATGGCACATGCCATTAGGTAGGAACTATTTCTCAGGATTCTAGTCCAGTAGCCACAGACTGTTGATGTCACCTATGGACAATGTCCTGTGAATCAATTTACACCAACTCTAGTATCAACCTCAAAGTACTCTTAGGACTCTGACACACATTAGTAAAACTCATCCGAGTTTACTGTGCGGAAAAATCGCATTGCTCTCGGACCAATATTAACTAATGTCTGAGAGCACATTTCCGAGTCTCATACGCTTTTCCCACATCCGATTCTCGGATTGCGAGTCAATCGCAAAATGTTGCAATTCTATGCGAGTCACGGACGAGACTCGCCAATGCAAGTCTATGGGTCTGACAAAAAACACGGATTGCACTCAGACCACACTCGCACCACCCGAGTCTGATGTAGTTTTAATTGATACATTACCATTCTGTAGCTCAGACAACTGTAGGAAATGCACCTGTAAATGATTACACAGTAAATAGCTGCTGAGGAAAGAAACTGATTGCACTCGGACAGCACTCACAAGCCACACTGACCAAAAGTCAGATGACACTCGTCCGACTCTCGGATCCGAGAATCGGACCATTTTTAAACTCGGATGTGTGTCCATGCCCTTACATATTTTTTTGCCTTAGGGACCACAATTGCATAAGTGCCAATGGTGATTATTTACATTTTTGTTGACTAAATTGGCTTATCTTACGGATAAAATATATCCAATTCCTCCTAAGAAAATGTTCCTTAAACTCTCCCACAAAATTCAGAATCTGTCCCAACTGCTATAGAGACAAATAGGGATTAAAAGAGGCAGTAAACGACTTGAATATAGTAAAAAAAAAATTCCCATATCCTTAACTTAGATATCTACATAATGAGTCCAGCAATTTTCTCATAAAAAGACTGACAGGAGATTTGTAAGCTACTTCTATCTAAGTGCTCCAGGTCAGAGTCCCTTAACACTGCAATCCTCACTAGAGTTATCTCAGTATTATTCTTGCCTAGCTGAATCTGCCAACATGAATTAATAGGGCTGTAATTTATCTTCTGGGTGTCAGAAGAACATCAATAAATACCTTTCCCTGACAAGCTACTGTGTTTGATACATCAGTTAGTTCTTTTTGTAAACTCCATTGGGGGTTGTTCATATATTGACCTAGCGGTATGGAATTTGGGTGATTTTGCATAGAAATCAGCATTGACATCACATGGGTTGATTAAAATTCACAGACTGTTTTATAACAGAGAGGAAACAAACAATTGCAAAATATCAATTTAACATATCAAAGCAAATACAGAATGCACTTTCCAATTGAGGTGGTCACCAGTGACTGACTTATTTCATTTGTAGGTTACTTTTATCTCAGGCTCAGCGGACATATTACTTTCTACATTGTAAATATTGTTTTTTTACAGACGGGATAAATATATTCTATCCTATCTCTTCTGTTTAGAATCTATTGTAAATGTGACAAATCAAAAACACAGGGAAATACACTTCATGTCACTGAACACAAAAAAATAAAGACATGTCCAAATACTCATTCCCCAGCACACAAAGTGATATTCAGAACTCAAGGCATATGTAGTCAAGGCTAGGAAAGTAGAGCTCACTCCCTCAGGGTTCTAGAAAACCACTGCAGTACTATCCATGATTGATGACATAAACACCACATGCCGCATTCCTACCAGAGCAGAAGCACACAATAACAATACCACCACTATGTGTTACAAAATCCAATGTTCTACATATCTATTCATGAGCTATTCCTGTTTTAATATATAGAAATGATATGCTGTAATATCAGTCAGTGGGACGTTCATTCTCAGGAGTAGACTTGATTTCATTAAACAGTTCTCATTGACCTTGTGAAAAGGATTGTGTTGCATTTCCCTGTAAGTTGGGTGGACAGAAGTTTTGCTTTGTAGGGAAAAACAGTGAAGGTCTCCAATCTGAGGATCATCTTGGCAGTTTGACCTCCATAGATCAGCATGTATTATTCTATTCTAGTGAAATGCACTTACTTCCAGTGAATAAAACAATATTGATGAGTTATGTCTTAGTTTTAAACTAATGGAGATATTTCGCTCGATATTTTTGCCTAAGACCATGTACACGTGTTAAGCATTTGGTGAGCTTCATTCCTCAGTTTATGTAAGCCAAAACCATGAGTGGAACAATCAGGGGAAAAGTATTATAGAAACACGTCACCACTTCTGGATTTTTTACCCACTCCCGGTTTTGGCTACAAATACTGAGGTAAAAAACTCACCAAATACTCAGTGTGTGCACATGGCTTAATAGAGCTGGAATATACCATTAAGGCAAACTGCACACGTTGAGTATTTGGTGAGTTTTTACCTCAGTATTTGCAAGGCGGCCGTCACACGCAACGATATATGGTTAGATATCGCTTGCACGTGCCCGATTATACATCGCTCGAACGATGTCTGTGCGTGTGACGGCACGACACGACCAACGAGAAATGATCAGATCGTTAGATCCAGATATCAGATCCGGACTTCATATCAGACGATGTCGGCTCACTGGATAAGCACAATTGATGTGTGTAAACGAACGATATCGTTCGAAAACTGTGAAGTGAGCGATGTTGAAATCCAGCACGTAGGCGTGCCGGGTATTCATCTGTGGTCCCGCCTCCTCAGTTGTGATTTGTTAACCCTCATGCTTTCCTATTGGCTGGTGCCATATCAGCTATTATTAGTGGAAGCTCCTGCATTACGATTGATTCTTTCTTCACAGGGCGCCATTTTGTATGAGCTGTCACTTCAGCACTACTACACATAGGCGCCGTTTGTCTGATCATGCGTTGTTGCTTTGAATTTACGGGCCCACACAAGGGCGCCAAGCTCAAATTAGTCAAGTATTGGTATGGGCCCAATATAGTCTGCACACTCTCATACCCCAAAACGATCTTGCGTTACGCAGCACACAACATGGCGTTACGCCACGCCCCCAGGTTCTTGTCCCGTAGGTGCCGCAGAAGTGTTCCGATTGTGCATGGCGCACAAGGGGGATGGCGCTTTCTAACTTTCAGTAGTGGCATGTAAAGTTTTTTGGATAGCACACCGTGGTTACACATATGGATTGAGATGCACATCACAGGACATCCGGAAAATGAGTCCGCCATGTTTGCAAGGACGTCTGACCAATGAGGACGCAGTACTGGCCACCAATGATGGAGTGAGGGGCGCGGATTGTAAAACATGTAGCACGCCTATGTGCTCCCATTGACCTACAAATACGCCCACATTTACCCCTAAATCGTTTACGAGGCTTCTGTGTGACTGTTTGCTGACGATGTGCACAGATGATAAGTTGATCGCTCATACGACTGCTAGATCGCTGCATCGGGGAGTCGACTGGGCGATGTCTATGCGTGTAACGTAACGATGATCGATTACACACATCGTACGGACGATGTGCAAATCCAACATCGTTTCTAACATCGTTGTCTATATCGTAGCGTGTGACGGCCGCCTAAGTCAAAACCAGGAGTAAAACAATCAGTGAAAAATGTAAAGGAACAAGTCACCACTTTACCCACTCTCTTTTTTTGTCTTACAAATACTCCAGTAAAAAACTCATAAAATACCCATCGTGTACACATAGCCTAAAGAGAATCGCTCACATTAAACATCATGTCGTATATTTGGAGAGCATGTTATAGAGCAGCCTGAGAAGATTGATATCCATTGGCTTTGAGAAAAGATTTAGCGCATTGCACTTGTAATTAATTCATTTCCATTCCTACTTTTTTGGGAATTAGGAATCCTAAAGGAATAGTGATTGAATGTGTTTTTGTATACTTACACTCAATGAGATAACTGGTAGTGATGAGCAAACATGTTCGGCACTATTTCTTACTCACACGAATATTAACATATTCAGGATGTCCGTTACTCAACGGGTATTGTGTCTGCTCTAGAGTAATGTGTGAATGATCGTAATTGATCTGACACAAATTCCGGCTCCATTCAGTGTACAATGGGAGCTGGCACCCCAGTGAGAGCCGATGGAATGAACGGCTCTCACTGAGGGGTACAGAATGGTGTTGTATGCTTTGAATACACGAAAAAGTCTACCCTCCCTCCCCCAGAAAATGCTTGTTATATGGTTGCCTGTGTTTGGGGGTCGAGCCAATGACTAATTGACTTGCTGTTGGTTTGATATTGGAGTTGAATACCCTGATAGCAAAAAGTAATCGCCTAGAAAATTCTGAATCTAAATATTTCACTATTGGCTCATCACTAATAACTGGCAATCATTGAATAGAACCACCTACTGGACTCATTAGCCTAAACTGAGCAGGAATGAAAATGAAAAATTTACGAATATACTTATTTCACTCTGCTCAATTTTATAGCTCCAGAATCAACTGCCTAATGATTGGAGTGAATGTTCAAGTTCACTTTAAGCCAGACATACTGTATATGAGTATAATTGAAGGCAAAAGACCCGAATGTGAAAGCTTACAAATCCAGGATGGTTTTCTGTCCCAAGTCACAAGAATTGATTGTCAACTTTAAATCTCATGCAAAAATCATTTTTTTCCACGTGCAAGAAAAACAGACTGATTATTTTTTTTTTTTTATCAGAGATTGATCAGAGTGTAGTCGGAGAAACTTATGTTTTTTTTTACATAGAGAATTACAAAAAATGTCCTCACCTTCTCCTTTCAGATTGTCTGACAGACCCATTGACTTGCATTGCTGAATTTGAGTCAACCCTTGGATCAAAATCAGACATGTCTCCATGATTTTTCACAGACTGGTCAGTATACAACAATTGCAGGCATGTGATTGACTGAATAGACCATCACATGTAAGAGTGCAATCCATGAAGACCATAGATAGCACTCTTAGGCGGCCGTCACACGCTACAATATCGTGAGCGATATTGTAAGCGATCATGTGCACGCGCGATCGCTAACGATATCGCTCACATCGCTGGTGAGATGTCACACAGACAGACTCACCAGCGATGTGGGCAGCGAGATCGCTGGTAACTATGGTACACATCGGGTTACTAGGCGCCGCGCGGCGCTTACTAACCCGACGTTTACCATAGATACCATCTCCCAGCATAGGCTCTGCCGCTGGGAGATCGTTCATCGTGGTGTCACACACCACGATGAAGCAGATTGAACTAGCGATGATCGCTTGATATGAGCTCCGGCTCCCATATCTGCGATGTAACGATCAAGCGATTTTACATTGTAAAATCGCTTGATCGCACGCAGCGATGCACAAATGATATCGCTTAAGCGATCAAAAAGCAGATCGCTTAAGCGATATCGTTCGCAATTTTGAATCGTGTGACGGCCGCCTTATAACCATATCGGACATCTGAATGAGCTCTTAATACAACTGGACAAATATTGTATGGATAAAAACATGTGTTAGTAATAGTAATAACTGTTTACTTTTAGTAATATCGTATTGACCACTGAATAAACATCAGTAGATTTCACATATACTGCCAACCACTAGTGACTTCTCAGTATGACCTTAGATAAATCATTTCCAGAATATCTGTGCTCTTCAAGTGTTACAAATTACATTGTAAGCAGTCTGAGTACTCATTATTCTAGTGAGTACTGTTCTATTATCTGAAGTACCATGTTCAATGAGATTGCATTGTTTCAATAATTCCTTGCCAAGTCAGCAGCTTCTCTGCTCGCTGGAAATTTCTGTCAAAAGGTTAAACAGCTCTAATCGATTAATAATAAAATCATGGCTTTCTCTAATTTGGAAAGATGTCTTTATGAGGACGGGTTTACATTCCTTACCTGATACATGTCTGGAGAACCAAGAAATGTGAGCAAAATAAAATTCTTCAAATAGCCAGGAGATAGTGCCAGATTAACCATTGCAGCAGATGCTGAATCAGATTCTTCACCACCAAATATCTCCATGCATACATATCCATGGGGATCTTAAAATCTTTTAATTTCTAAAACATTTATACAACGAAGCAATCTGCAGCATATACAATATATGTATATTTTTATATACATATGAAAATGATAATTATCATCTGTGTGATATAATTTGTTACTCAAACACTTAGCCATAATCCTATAGAATCTCTGACTTTGTGTACCTAAGAGTATACCTAAAAGAATTGATGCTTTGATGCTGGTTTGAAGGCAAATAGTGGTCACACTAAATATTGATTTGAATTTCTCTTTTGCTCGTGGGAATATATATTCCATACATATCACTAAATAAATAATAAAACATAACACCAGATTGCATAAACACATCACAAAAAAAATTAAAAAATTTTAGTTGCTTTTCAGGTGCTTTTATTTTTCAGTGCAAAGGTGTATAGTTTCCAAAACCAACGTTTTGGCTCAGGCACGGCCCTTCATCAGGAAACAATTGGAAACTAGGATGAAGAAGGTGGTTTTGAATTCACTGGTGGTATAGGATAAATCACAATGTTTTGGTGCTGCAGTAGTAACAGCCCATAAAATATATGGTTACTGATTCTTGGATACACTATATACGATATTTGTGAAGTAGCCAGTATGAATTTTTAGAGGACAAACCCTATTGTGGTTGTACAAGTATAGCTGTTATATTCAGGTTACCAGGTATGGGGAAGGAGAGAGAGAAGACTCCTGCTCAGAGTGGAGGGTAATAGTTTCCTAGTAGCCTTAATCACAGGCAGGTACTGTTAAGAGTATATTATTGACAGTATAGAGGATTAGGTCTCAAGAGTCCTTCAGGTAATTGAATATCACTGGCCTGTGGTTCCCTCCTGTGTCCATCTATGTGTGGCATCTGTATGGAGGCTGGGAGCCTTTATCAGTTGAGATGTGTAGCTAACACCACCGATCGGACCAGCGATCTGATCGGTGGTGTTAACTCTGTGGATTGCGCTGTCAGTGACTGACACTGCGATCCAAAGCCCCGCAGAAGAGATCACGTCATTCCGCGCTGGTATCAGAGCTACCATGAAGCAATCATGGGACCTCTGTCTACTACTTGGATACCTAGGGTTCTCTGATGACCCCGGAAGCTGTCCTGATTCACTTCCTGCTGGCAATCTCCCAGTGAAGTCAAAAGCAGAAAGTGATAATTTATCTTACCTAGACAGATGTACCAGCATGACTCTAGATATGGGAAGTGATCAGAGTGTGCAGTACTAAGGCCCTCTAGTGGGCAAAGTAAATTAAAGAAAAAAAGTTAGTAAAAATATGAAAAAACACACAAGTTCAAATCACCCCCTTTTGCCCTATTGAAAATAAAACTATGAAAAAAATAAAAAATATACACACATTTGGTATCGCCAAGTTCAGAAATGCTTGATCTATCAAAATATAAAATAAATGAATCAGATCTGTAAACTATGCAATGGAAAAAAAGTCAAAACTTCAAAATTGCAATAAAATGCAAAAGTCAAATGATCAAAACAGCGCATCTACACACAATTGGTATCATTAGAAACATCAGCTCAAGAAGCAAAAAAAAAGCTGTCACACAGCCCCAGATCCCGAAAAATACGCTACGGGTCTCAGAAAATGGTGACAAAGTGCAATTCTTTTTCTTTGAAAACTTCTGAATTTTTTTCCACCACTTAGATAACAGTAAAAGTAACATGTTTGGTATCTACAAACTCATATTGACACGAGGCATCATATCGACATGTTAGTTTTAACTTATAGTAAACATGGTAAATAAAAAAACAAAAAACAAACAACATAATTGCATTTTTTTTTTCCAATTTCACCACATTTGGAATTTTTTTCCTATTTTCCTGTACACTATACAGCAAAATAAATTATTTCAAAACTAAAACATGTCCTGCAAAAAATAAGCCCTTATATGTCAATATTGATGGAAAAATAAAAAAGTTATGACTCTTGAAAGAAGGGGATGGAAAAACAAAAAATGGAAATTTGCCCGGGGTGAAGGGGTTAATGGAAAATAATACACATCAATTGAAATATCAATAAATAAAGTATACATTTCAGTTCAGCACTTAATTTACTCGAACCACTAATAGATATCCATTACAGTCAAACTACCGGCTATACAACTGAGTATTACTTCACTATACTAAAGCATATGACTAATGAGCAGACATTAGGGGGAGCGGGAATCTTCTTCTCTTCAAAAATGATGACCGGGAGAGACAGAGTCCATGTGAATAAATAACCTATGAAGGCCCGCCTTCTTGGCACCTATGCCAATCCTTGCTGCAAGATCAGACAGCTGAATCAATCACCAGATCATTTTCATCTACTCAGCAGCCTGGTGAGCTCTACCTGGTTAACTCTTACCTCAAAAAGAACAATTCACAACTGCATAATAATTAAAGATCAATTGATATACAATTGGCCCAATATTCCAATGTGCACCCTTTTGCTTAAGGCGGGGGGTTATTATTAACTTTGCTTTGTTAAGCGCTTTTTACATCAGCGGTATTGCAATTTTGCAGCAGATCCGGCAGATGTTGCCGCACCTGCTGGATCTAACGCGTAACAGCCAACTTGCAGCACTGATCCAGCAAGCCCCATTCATCCATTGCAGTTGGGTGCGGCAAGTGCGGTATTGCCAATTCCGGTAGATCTGAGATTTGTGGGAGCGCAAAAAAAATCACTGCTAGTAGCGTTTTTTTTGTGGTGCCGCAAGTGCCGGATTTGGCAATACCGCAATTGCCGCACCCGACCGCAGGCCCCATAGAGAATGAATGGGGCTTGCTGGATTAGTGACGCAAGTCGGCCGTTATGCGGTTGATCTGTCAGGTGCAGCAACATCTGCTGGATCTACTGCAAAATTGCAATACCGCTGATGTGAAAGCACCCTTACTTAGTAAAAATAATCTATTAACAGTTATACATTTAACCCTTTCACCCCTAGACGATTTTACATTTTCCTTTTTCTGATTTTCCCTCCTCTTCCTCCAAGAGCCATAACTTTGTTATTTTTCCATCAATACAGACATATGAAGGATTATTTTTTGCGGGACAAGTTGTACTTTTCAATGACATCATTTTTTTAGCATATAGTGTACTGGAAAATAATTCCAAGTGTGGTGACATTGCAAAAAAAGTGCAATTAGGGCCCTTTCACGTCAGCGTTTTTTGAAATTCGCGGCAGATGCGGTGAAAAAAACCCATCTGCTGCGATTACCGCATACCGGCTGCACTTGCGGCGCGGTTGCGGTAAACGCCATACTATGTATAGGCAGACTTGCGGCAGGTGCAGCCGCGAAAAAAAATACTGTCAGCCGCAAGTGCCAAAACCGCACTTGCCGCACCTGCCGCAAGTCAGCCTATACATAGTATGGCGTTTACCGCACCAGCGCCGCAAGTGCAGCCGGTATGCGGTAATCGCGGCAGATGTGGTTTTTTCACCGCATCTGCCGCGATTTGAAAATACCGCTGATGTGAAAGGGCCCTTACACAATTGTTTAATTTTTTTTTTTATCACATGGAAAAACTGACATGTCAGTATGATGCCTCAGGTCAGTACAAGTTTGTATTTACCAAACATGTATACTTTTACTTCTATGTAAGTGGTGAAAAAAATTCAGAAATTTTTAAAGAAAGAGAATTGTACAATTGGTGCTATGTTTGAGATCTGGGGCTTTGTGATGGCTTATTTTTTGCGTCTTGAGCAGACATTTCTAATGATGCCATTTTTGTGTAGATGCACTGTTTTGATCATCTGTTATTGTATTTTATTGAAATGTTGCAGCAACCAAAGAAAACATAATTTTGTCGTTTGGATTTTTTCCATTACAGAGTTTACTGATCTGATTAATTGATTTAGATTATGATAAATTGGGCATTTCTGAATGTGGCGATACCAGATAAGTGTATTATTTACATAACTTTATTTTTCATAGAGCAAAAGGGGGTAATTTGAAATTTTTTTTTCATATTTTAAATAACTTTTTTTTACTTTTTCTTTATTTTACATTGTTGTTTAGGACATCTCAACACTGTGGTGTGAAGTTGCTTGTGTTATGCAGAGAGATGCTTCAGCATTCCTCTGCACAGCAAAAATGACCACATTCTGCCAGCAACGCAGCACATGAAAGTGATTCATGACAACATCCAGGGTCATCAGCTGAGTCTGCACTGTCATGGCAACACATTTAGGCCTGAGATCGCATCACGGGGCTGTCAATGCTGGTGGTGGCGGGGAACAGAGCGATCCTCGCTGCTATCCAAAGATTTAACAGTGCAGATTGCTACACATGTCAGCTGATCAGAATTTGTGGGGGTTGATACAAGCTCAGTGTTAGCTTGCATCAAAGGGAAAGAACTTGGCAAAGAAAGTACATATACGCCCATTGTGTGAGATGGTTAAAACATCCTAACTTTGCAGCATTGTTTCCATATCTGCCTAAACATTTACACTGTACTGTGCACATACATACACATATACTGTACAATATACTGTGGAGGTGCTCATAGACTCTCCCTCTGTAAACTCCTCACATGCTGTTGTCAGTATTGGAATTGGAGGTTAAACTGCTGGGATTAGAACACGCAGAATGAAATTAGCAGCATATTATAGATGACTTCCATTGTAGATAATACAACACAAGCTCTTGTGACTGCACCTTCTCTGGGACATACGTGCGCATTCTATTGGGAAAGTTACTTATGTACTGAAGTGGAAAGATGCTCCATATCCAGACTTACCGTAAATATCCATCCTTTAGCAGGAAGGAGTTAAACAAATCAGGATTTTTTTCATCGATTGGAAATGCTATTTTTATTACTACATTTGCTGAATACACAATCTAAGAACTCTAAACAATGTTAAACTTCCTACAAATATTTCAGGAAACATAATAAGCATTAAAATTAATAATGCTGAATTATTAATGGATGGTATTAGTAGCAATGTCTGACTTTCCTGTTCCACATTTAGTTGGCCTAAATCTGTCAGCAAACATGGATCTTAACATTTTTTTAAAGTTCCATTATTGAACTGCTAACCACGCACAACTTTAGTGGTTGACAAAATATATGTATTCTTACAAAAGGAGTTTTATAAAGCTGTAAATTGTGGCTGTGAAAAGTGAATTAGTTACTTATAATATGAAGGGGTTCCCCTTTTCTGAGTTCTTGGTACTGATTAAATATCATTTTTTCCCCATACTGCCATGAGTATGTCATTCAAATCCTGTATGTTTTTTATAATGTATAATGTAGGAAGTGAAATATGTTTTTTTTTCTATGAAAATTACCCCAGATAGATGGAAAAAAACAGCTAGAAATTTCACCAAAAAGCATCAAAAACTGCAGCCTAAGGCTATGTTCACATGCAGCATTATTTAATGCATATTTTTATGCAAATTAAAAGATATTTGTTACAGTACCAGCAAAAGCTGTGAGATTTCAGAAATCTCAAGAATGAGAAAGTAAAAACAAACACTGCAAAAAAATGCAAGTGTTTTTTGCAGAATTTTGGAAGCATTTTGTATGGTTTTTGAAGCATTTTCCATGAGTAAGTCTAGGGTCAACTTGGCTGCGTTTTTTAAGGTTGTTTTTGACAGGCTAGGGTCAAACTTGCGTTGTGGATGAGTTTTTCCCATGAGTTTTTCACATTTGTATTTTGTGAAAAACGCATGCAAAAACTCATCCATAGACCCCCAGTACAAAAAACGCATGCCCCAATGCCAAAAAGCATGGCTAAAGTGCCATGAGTTTTTTCCATGAGTTTTTGGCTCAGCACCAAAAAATGCATCATGATGAGTTTTGTTGTTTTCAAAACGCACACATTTTTAACATGGCCTAGGAATCGATGCGAACTGCAGCATAATGTACCATGTTTTTCGCATGAGTTTTAAGACTGCTCAGACTAACAGCAAAGCAGCTCAAAAAACTTAAATACGCAGCAAGTTGACCTAGCCAGTATTTTGGCCTGCATTTTTGCTGTTAGGTCTGGAGCAGCCTTAAAAAACTTGTGCAAAAACTCATGCGAAAACTCATGGTACAATGTAATGCCATGCAGATTCGCATGTGATTCCCATTGGGCCCCATGTTAACTAACCAGATAATTTTTTTTTTTACTGCACCCAATGCAGTCACACCATTGCAGTCACACTTGATTACAGCATCAGTTTTTAGCATCAGGTTTTGGACTTAGGCTAGGATCACACATGCGTTTTTTTTTTTAATTCCTGATCCGGTTTTGAGCTTTTAAAAACTCAAAACCGGAGCAGGAAACACGCTTCATAGGAGCCCATTATAAAAACCGGATTGCTTTACAAGCAATCCAGTTACCGCATCGGCTCTGCAGCCTGCATGAAAAATCATGCAGGCTGCAGTTTTCGGAGCGGTTCTGTGCCCCGCAATGTGGTAGCTGGATTGCTCAGGATGTGTAATCCTGAGCAATCCGGTTACCCTTTATACTTTTCTTATCCCGGCTGCCGCCGAATAAGCAAAGTGTTATCACTGTTATAAAACCTTTAATATTACTAATAATTGTGCCCATCATGTCTCTAGGGGGTGCCCACCCCTCTAGAGACATGCTACCTACTCAGGTGGGCTTGGTATGGGTTAATATTGCTTGTACAGTAAGCCGACTCCTGTCGGCTCTGTAAAATTCTGTGAATGAAGCCGCTGCTCCACTGACAGTTGCGCACATACTATACGTAATGTACGTATAGTATGTGGCTGTCCGAGGTCCTGTAGGCTTTACAGTAGATCCTGATTCAAAAACGCATGGAAAAACGCAGGGTGTCAAAAAACACCTTAAAAAACGCCTGCAGAAATGTAAAAAAGCATGGAAAAACGCATGCACTTTTTAAGGCACCAAAAAACGCACGGCATGTGTGACCCTAGCCTAAGGCTAGGGTCACACTTGACAGATCCTAAGTTTCCTGCGTGGTTTACAGAAAACTTGGAATTTTTTTCTCCCTCTGCAGCCTTCACGCAGGCTGCATAGCGGTGAATGCGGCCCCTAGCAACTCGCTGTGTTCCATGGATACCAGCTACACAGCGGGCTGCAGGGAGTGAGATTCGCACCATGCACAGGGGAACGCATCATGCACTGCGTTATTTACATTCGCTATATGACAATTTCTTTTACGTTTTTCGTGTGGATTTTCTCCATAAAATTGGATTATCCATTAAAAATCTGCAAGAAAATAATGCATATGCTTATGCAGTGTGCTTTTGCTGTGAAAATGGCCCCATTAAAAAAAAAACAATAATAAGAAACCCAAAGAAAAAAACATAACTAACCAAATTCACTTATACAGCATGTATAGGCTTACTAATACTACAGAAATTCTGCAACATCAAAAACTCACCAAATGCTCATCGTGGGAACGTAGTTTACAGTTGGCACAATCTATTGGCTTTTCATTTATCTCATCTGCAAACCAGTATTAGGCTATGTGCCGATGGTGAGTTTTTAGGTGCTTTTTTCGCTGCATTTGTTTCCCCTTTTGTCACAAAAACTGCATGTGTATCCTTCCCCCAGCAAAGTGTATGAGAATTCTGAAGTGTTGTGCCAATGATGTTTTCCTTCCCTTGCAGTCTTGGTATAGTTTGTGGTCAGGAGATAAGAATGAGCATGTCAATTGTTTGGTGCGTTTTTCAGCCCTCCCAGGTATTGACAATAGTGAACAAAATGCATGACCAAAAATGCCCCAAAAATGCCCCAAAAATGCATGTTTTTTTTCTTGTATTTTTCTGCCTCACAGTGCAGTTTAGCAGCATTTTAATGCAGAAAAAGTCTGCACCCAAAAAGTAGCGTCGGCACATGGCCTTACTATGTAGCATTATTTTTCTGTCCACATATTTTTAATGAAATGGTGTTAGGGCATTGAAAGGTATATTTCATAAATTTACAAGAAATATTAAATATACTAATAAGTTCTTTATATTTTTTTTATTATTTAGATTATTGGAGTAAAAAAGAATTGAAATTTCTTTTAAGAAAACATGTGTATCTAAAATATCCTCCTCCCATCTGCACCAACAATCATAGCTTATATGTTTTTCTGAAGAGATTGCTTTTTTCTTTCTTTACCTAAAAATCTATGAAGTTCTAGATCAATGCAGAAGCTCTGAGGACTTGCTCTAACCAGCTTCCTCTAATTAAGTGATTTGTAGTGCGGCTCCTATTTATCATATAAACAGGTACGGCAGGGGTCCTCCACAATGCCGGCTCCATCACAGTTATTTATAAATAGGCCTCATTTGTTAGACCTATTGCTATACATGTGGGGGATTTTTTTCCAATACGTTCTGTCATGGTTTAGTCTACCTATCAGGGCATCTTTCATTTAAAATTTTGTAGCTGTTCATCTGACATAAGAATAACGTCCCTAAGGACATGAACTAAAGCAATTACTCATTGCATCCAAACAGCAGAACATTCTTCTCGTGGGGGTTTAGATTGGGAGGGTTATTTCCTCATATTCTCCCTGCTCTGGTGTTCGGATATGGGTGGATTGTACATCATCTTATCTAAAAGAACAATGCCTTATCTAATATTTAGATCAGTCAAAATTTGCCTGAATTTCTTGCTAATTCTAGTGTTGAGGAAATGCCTTTATATCCAGCAATGGTTAAATAAATGTTCTACACGTGATTTGTTTCCCATTTTTTGCCTATAGACAATATAAAAATGGTTTACCTAGCTCCACCACCAGACATTGTACTGTATGCCCCACTTTTATCCTGAGACTACTTTTATTAGACTACTATTAGATCTTGTGCACAAGGCTCCATTTCAGATCAATGTATCATAATACAGCATTTGTAAGAATAAAACAGGACTGGAACAATCAGAGGAAAAGTATAATGGCAACATGGGCACCACTTCTGTATTTGTCACTCACTCTTGGTTTTGGCTACAAATACTGAAATAAAAAGCTAACTAAATGCTCATTGTGTGCACATACTGTGCTGAATACAAGCATGGCCAAACTTTAAGGCCACATGCACGTGTACAGTATTTGATGAGTTTAAGGGTACGGACAAACTGGTGTGAAAATCTGACCAGGGCAGTGCGAGAAAATCTTGTATTGCACTTGGACCGGTGTTAGGCCGGTTTCACACCGCGGCACAATCCGATCCGGGGCTATCCGGTGTAGGACTGGATTTTGGCCCCATACTATCCTATAGTGCCGGATGGAACCAGATGGCAGAGAGCTGCCATCCGGTCTCCATATGTCCGGGAGAATCCGGGAGGAATCAGATTTTTCTCCTAGACACAAAATTGGAGCATGCAGCATTTTTGTGTCCGCGGAGAAAAATCTCCCCAAATCGGATCCTCCCAGATTCTCCCGGATCCTCCCAGATCCGGGGCAATCTGGCGCTCCCTACCATGGGAGTCTATGGGGCCGGATTGCCCCGATCCGGGATGATCCGGCAACCGGATACCGGCGGCTGCACGCTGCTGTAATTTCAGGACCGCGGCTAGCAGAGAGCTCTTGAATAATCAGCAGCTGTGGCTGCTATTAGCGGCATCCGGCTGCACACTGGACCGGAGAGCATATTTGCACTCTATTTCTGTGTCCAGATCTGGTCCGGAGCTGTCAGGTTCACTTCTGACTGCCCTGGATCCGATTGGGCCGTGGTGTGAAGCCAGCCTTATTGAATGAATCACTACAGATCAACGTGTGTCTTCAGTTTTTTTCTCATCCGGAATCTGGATGAGAAAAAAGTTGCAACATGCTGCAACAATATGTCATTGTCGTGCTTGACTCGCCAATGCAAGTCAATGGGTCTGAAAAAATCACAGACAGCACACGGACCATCCTAGTGCCATCTGTTTTTTAAACTGATACATTATCATTCTGTAGCTTAGAACACTGTAAAATGTTCCTGTAAATGATTGGACAGTAATAGCTGCTGAGAAAAAAAATGTATTGCTCACGGACAGCACACGGATGTTATCTGAGAAACAATTGCACACACGCACAGCAGTTGCATGCCACACAAATCAAAAAATGGATGTCATTGGCCAACTCTCCTGGATGAGAAATGGACCATTTTTTTATACTTCAGTGTGTCCCCACCCTTACACCTCAGTATTTGTAGCCCAAACCAGGAGTGGAACAATCAGAGGAAAAGTAGTATAGAAACACGTCACCACTTCTGGATTTATCACCCACTCCCGGTTTTGGCTACAAATACTGAGGTAAAAACTCACTAAATACTCATCGTTTTAACGTGGCTGCTACATTCCTACAATGAGCTTTTCATGTTGCAGAATGTCTTCAGCATTTCTGAACCTTTTATGTAAATACGGTTGCTAGTACCGTATGTGCTCGAGAATAAGCCGACCCGAGTATAAGCCGAGGCCCCTAATTTTACCCCCAAAAACTGGGGAAACCTGTTGACTCGAGTATAAGCCTAGGGTGGGAAATGTAGCACTCCCCCGTCCTGGTATATAATCCCTCATCACTGTAGATAGCTCTTCAAAATGGTGTATATAGCCCCTCATAATATTGTGCCTCCATCACTAGTATATAGCGCCCCCATTACTGGTATATAGCCCCCATCACAGTATATAGCCTCCATTATTGATATATAGCCCCCCATCCTTGGCACAGCTCCCCAATCCCTGGCACAGCTCCCCCATCCCTGGCACAGCTCCCCCATCCCTGGCACAGCTCCCTCATCCCTGCAGGGCTCCCCCATCCCTGCAGGGTTCCCCCATCCCTGCAGGGCTCCCCCATCCCTGCAGGGTGCCCCCATCCCTGCAGGGCTCTTCTCTGGTAGGGCTCCCCCATCCCTGCAGGGTGCCCCCATCCCTGCAGGGCTCCCCCATCCCTGCAGGGTGCCCCCATCCCTGCAGGGCTCCCCCATCCCTGCAGGGTGCCCCCATCCCTGCAGGGCTCTCCTCTTTTAGGGCTCCCCCAATCCCTGCTGGGTGCCCCCATCCCTGCAGGGCTCTCCTCTGGTAGGGCTCCCACATCCTTTAAGTGCCCCATGCTGCCGCCACCATAAAATAACAAACGTTCTTACTCACCCTTCCGAAGCTCAGCACTGTCTGCGGGCTCCAAGCGTCCTCCATCCGGTCTGCTGGCTTCTAATCATGTGACCGCGACGCAGCCGCGATGACGTCACTGAAGCGCCGGTCACATGATTAGAAGCCGGCAGACCGGAGGGAGGACGCTTGGAGCCCGCAGCCAGTGCTGAGCTTCGGAAGGGTGAGTAAGAACGTTTGTTATTTTATGGTGGCGGCAGCATGGGACGCTTAACAAAGGATGGAGGAGCCCTACCAGGGGGGAGGCAAGTAAATATGCACTGCTCCCCCTGCCGCTGATTGACAGGGGGATGCAGTGCATATTTAATGAGCGGGCCCACGTGACCGCCCGCTCACTCTGCAGCCTCCCCCCGCCTCCTCCAGCCCCCGGTCACCACCCCCCACACTCAGGCTCGAGTATATAGTGTATAGACTCGAGTATAAGCCGAGGGGGGCACTTTTCAGCACAAAAATTGTGCTGAAAAATTCGGCTTATACTCGAGTATATACGGTAAGTTATTTCCATTTACTTTTATGTGCAGTTTTTGTTTTTACAATTGTTTTATTGTATTTTTGACATTGTGGTTTTTGTCTTTGGTGTGTCATGCTTTAGCAAAACTAAATTGTTTTTGATACTTCCTGACATTTGGCTTTGACAAAACTTTATTAACCCCTTAAGGACCGAGTCACTTTGCAGCTTAATAACCAGACCGTTTTTTGTAATTCTGATAAGTGTCCCTTTATGAGGTAATAACTCTAGAACGCTTCAACGGATCCTAACGATTCTGAGATTATATTTTCATGACATATTGGGCTTCATGTTAGTGGTAAATTTAGGTCGATAATTTTTGCGTTTATTTGTGAAAAAATAAAAAATTTGACAAAAACTTTGAAAATTTAGCAATTTTCACATTTTGAATTTTTATTCTGTTAAACCAGAGAGTTATGTGACACAAAATAGTTAATAAATAACATTTCCCACATGTCTACTTCACATCAGCACAATTTTGGAATAAAAATTTTTTTAGGTTAGGAAGTTATAAGGGTTCAAAGTTCATCAGCAATTTCTCATTATTCCAGCAAAATTTACAAAACCATTTTTTTAGTGACCACATCACATTTGAAATCCCTTTGAGGGGTGTGGGTGTACATGACAGAAAACACCCACAGTGACAGCACTCCAAAAGCGGCACCCCTCAAGCTACTAAAAACTACATTCAAGACGATAATTAACCCGTCAAGTGCTTCACAGGAACTAAAGCAAAGTGGATGGAAAAAATGGACATTTTAATTTTTCCAACAAAATTGTTCTTTTAGCCTCAATTTTTTTAATTTTCACATGAGCAACAGGATAAAATGCATCCTAAAATTTGTTGGGCAAATAAGGGAAGGTGCGCCATTTGACTTTTGGAGCTAATTTTCCATTCAAAAAGTCATATGGTGCTCCTTCCCTTCTGAGCGCTGCCGTGCTCCCAAACAGTGGTTTATGACCACATATGAGGTATAGGTGTACTCAGGAGAAATTGCCCAACAAATTTTAGGATGCATTTTATCCCATTGCCCATGTGAAAATGAAAAAATTGAGGCCAAAAGAAACTTTTTGTTCAGTCACACAGGGGCTCTCCATACACAACATGGTGTCCGCTAACAATTGGAGCTAATTTTCCATTCAAATTGTTAATGAACACCATGTTATGTATAGAGAGCCCCTGTGTGCCTAAATATTGAAGCTCCCCCACAAGTGACCCCGTTTTGGAAACTAGACCCCCCAAGTAACTTATCTAGATGTATAGTGAGCATTTTGAACCCCCAGGTGCTTCACAAATTGATCCGTAAAAATGAAAAAAGAAAATTTTTGTAAATAAAAAGTATTTTAGGACTCATAAGCGTGAGGGCCCTTGACGGTGGGTAACGAGCTTACGTATTTTGGCCAAAAATATCTACTAATACCTCACATTTTCACCTTTAGTGTTTTGTTGCACCTTTTTTTATCTGCAGTTTGAGGCTGGGCCCTCTGGGGGGTGTCTGGCATATAATCAGTGCGGAGCAGCCCGCCTGATCTAATAGCAGGGTGTGATCAATAGGCTGCTCTGACACTATGCTTCACATGTATCTAAGTGGCAGAGCCCTATGGTAACCTTGTGTCTATAAATGCCACCAGTCACCTCCCTGACAGCATGGCCGGATGCTGGTGCCACAACCACCCCCCTCTGTGGGTTGTAGGTGATTGAGCACCGGTATACAAACACCTGTGTTGCCTCTCAGAGGAGCTAGAAGCTTGCTGCTAGGGGCAATGGATATTTACCGGGCAATTTTTTTGTGAGTTTTTCTGATTTTAGGTCCTATTTTGATGAATCTCAATATTAGACCGGGCCATTAGGAATCTCTAGTAAATAGTAAAGAATACACAAGACAGAGAAAAATATTTTTATTTGAAAAAAAACACAAACACATTTTTAGACTCCAGTATTATTATTCTGCAACGTCTGACGTAGTCCAGTGGGCGGTGATGTCCAACGTAGTCCAATGGGTGGTGATGTCCAATGAAGTCCAGTGGGCGGTTTCACGATGATTCTCAGTGTTATAGCATATGGGGGCATCCCCCATATGCTATAAGAGCAGGCACCCTCCCAGAGGAATGATAGGTCATGAACTTTGTAAGTTCATGACTCGTCATAATCCTGTGGTCAGACATGGGTTAACTGATCTTCATGATGATCTGTGAAGCCGATCACCATGAAGATCATACGGTAGTTAACCCCTATGTGACCCCAGGATCATGATGGGTCATTAGCTTACAGAGTTCATGACCCATCATGATCCTGGGTCACACAGGGGTTAACTGATCTTCATGATGATCTATGAAGCAGATCACCATGCAGATCAAACAGTAGTTAACCCCTGTGTGACTCTAGGATCATGATGTGTCATGAATTTACATAGTTTATGACCCATCATGATCTTGTGGTCACACAGGGGTTAACTGGTCTTCATGATGATCTGTGAAGCAGATCACCATGAAGATCATATGGTATTTAACCCCTATGTGATCCCAGGATCATGATGGGTCATGAACTTACCAAGTCCGGTGTGAACCGGTCAGCCCGGGATCCGATTTCGGCCCCCTAGCATCCCTATAGGGTCATATGGAGCTGGATGGCAGTTATTTGCCATCCACTTTCCATCTGTCCAGGAGGGTTCGGGAGAACATGGGTTTTTCTCCCGGACACAAAATCGCAGCTCGCTTTAATTTTCTGTCTGGGGCAAAAATCTGCACAAATCGGATCCTCCTGGACCAGCACGAATCATTGCCCCCCCTAACATGGGAGTCTATGGCACCGGATCGCTCTGGATCCGATAAGAAATCGCATCTGGCTTCCTGACGCCTAGTGCTGAAGCTCAGAGCCGGCCGGCGATGAAGTTCAGCACCGTGGAGAGCTCCCCGCTGACATTTCAGAACCGTGGCTAGCTCCCCGCTAACCGTGATTTTGAAATTTCAGATATGCCCTCCAGAACCTGACAGTTCAAAAAAGTGGTGTGAAGCCGGCCTTAAAGCATGAGTTTGAATCTCATGCGATTTTCCCGCACAGTAAACTCGGACGAGTTTCACTGATGTGTGTCCGAGTCCATACATCATCATTCTGTAGCTCAGAACACTGTAAAATGTCCCTGTAAATGATTATACAGTAATAGGTGCCGAGAAAAAAAACGCATTGCACACGGATGTCACGCGGACACCACTCGGATGTTATATGATGAGAAACGGACCGATTTTTTAAATGGCAGTGTGTTTCCAGCCTTAATGTTCTAATTGAAACCTCTGTTCTAGAGAATTGGGAGTCCAATCAAACATGCCAATAGGAGTTTTCTGTGCACCCTTGATGTGGCTAAAAAGCCTGGTGCACAAATTTTGCATGTCCATTACTCCCTCACGGGAGGTTGTTAGGACAGGCCTGTGTGGAGCAAAAACTCAGGCAAGCCAGAGTTTTCAATCACCAGTGTGGGAGGTCGCATTATGCAAAATCAATGTGCAGATCAGTGCATTAAACCTCATGTTCACATCAAGGGTGTACCTTAATTATCATATTTGATTGAACTACAGTTTCTGCAGGATGGAGGCATCAGATAGAAAACTAAATGATAATTTTTATAGGGGTTGTCTGCCCTATAAATCTATTTGCTTATTTTATGCTGTCAGTTGGGGCCATTTATGGGATTTGTTTTATAAGAAAGTCAGTATAAACTATTGAAAATGATTATTTCAAGGCAAATCTGCATTTTAGGAATGACGCTCAACTGGATTCATATAGAAGAATTAAAACACTGTCGAATCCAATACGGTAAATAATAATTGAACAATTCCCAATTTAACTAATGGTATTCCTACTTGTTATTCCTCTTGTGCTCTTTTCTTGGCAGTCAAGCATGTATCTAGTCAGCAATAATTGTGTGCACCTTTATGTATGATCTGATGGTCATCACACTTGAGGAAAAACCTACAGTAAATGTTATAAAATTAATTGCAGGGGCATATTTAATTTAATCAGAGGAAATTGTGTGAAAATCCAGTCCTATGCTGACATTTACCATACAGATTTATAATCTAATTACTGTGTTTTAAATTATTTCCTTTAATCACATATGATCCTTACTTGTTTGCTTTGCCTGGTTACTAAAAATATGTTTCTATTCGATTCTAATAAAACCAGGCAAATTGTTAATTCCGATCACATTCATGTGAGATAGCAAAAAAGTGCAGTCCTATTTTTTTATATGAAACAAGCCTCAAGGAAACATGGAATTTGATGGCAGATAAGGCTTACTTTAATCATGTCACCCATTTTCTTATCTGTTCTAAAACATTGCTCTATTTGTGACTTTCCTAATGTTGAAGTTGTGATATAGAGTGTTACAGGGCCTACAGGGGTAAAGAAAGATAGGAAGGGCAACATCTTAAGAGCAAGGTATGTGGAGGAGAGTAGAAATAATTTACAAAAGCTGTTAAATATTGAGTTCAATGCGCGGGTCCGTATTTAAGGGTCTGGCTTGTCGGAAGGGTAAGGAGCACATGTGTGGTTAAGATAAGGCTGGGGGTCTACAGATCCTCATAACAGATTGTTTGACTTGTAGTCAGTGTAGAGAGGAATGAAAACAGGCAGTGTCTACCTTACATAGTAAATAATATAAAAAAAAGTATACATTTTATGTGGCTACCTTTCAATACCATTCCCCATAAGACAATAATCCCTGAATAAAATAATGACATTGACATTTGCTCCCATAATAACATTGTAATCATCATACAGCTTATTAATCAGTCATTCCACTGCTAACTTCATTTTTCTGCATTAAAAGATTGGATTTGTTTTATCTCATTCCCATATTAGGCAGTGAAATAAGGTGAGAAATTTCAGATAAACCTTAGCCACGTGCACACATTGAGTATTTGGTGAGGTTTTTACCTCAGTATTTGTAGCAAAAGCGAGGAGCGGGTAATTAGTGAAGTGGTGATGTGATTCTATTAGGGCGGCTTCACACAGCGGCTTGATCCAGTCGGGGCTGTCCAGGATGACCCGGATAGCCGCGGTAACACAACGGGATCAGCCCATCCCCACCACACGACAGGTAGGCCTATTATGCCCTCGGTCCAGTGTCGGGGCATCCACGGACAGCCCCGAACCGGATCACGCCGCAGTGTGAAGCGGCCCTTACACTTTTTCTCTGATTGTTCCACTCCTGTTTTTGACTTACAAATAATGAGGTAATAAACTCACCAAATACTCAACATGTGCATGTGGCGAAAGAGCTGAATACAATATTGGTCAAATTATTTAAAACCTGGTGAGGTTTTTATACCTCAGAATTTGTAATCCAAAACCAGGAGAGGAACAATCAGAAGAAAAGTAGAATTGAACTATGTGCACTGCTTCTGCATTTATTGCCCACTCCTGGTTTTGTCTTACAATTCTGAGGTAAAAAACTCACTAATGCTTAATGTGTTCACATGGCTTTATAGTTTGACCATGTTTATATTCAGCTCTTAAAGAGGACCTGTCACCCCCCTGCTGCATGGCAATCTAAATGCAGCACTGAATGCAGCATGTCTGCTGTATTCAGGGAAGGGGTCCCCCATGTGTCTGTGTGCTGTGTACCCCAAGATATAGCCTTAGGAAAACCCACTGTTAGAAGCCATGAAGGCATTCCCTGTGGCTGGAGTGAGCTTGATTCACAGGGGCCATTCTCTCCCCCTCTGCCTTTCTTGCCGCCTCCTGCTATGCTGTTTATGCTTTGTTCAGACAGCAGGGCAGGACACCTGATTTGCATGATGTGTGAGCAGGATGAGTGACAGAGAGGAGGAGGGCAGAGCCTGCACAGCAGAAGCAGCACAATGAGGCAGGGGGAGGGAATGGCCCTCGTCAATCGAGCTCACTCCAGCCACAAGGAACACCTTCATGGCTTCTAACAGTGAGTTTTCCTAAGGCTATATCTCGGAGTACACAGCACACAGATACATGGGGACCTCTTCCCTAAATGCAGCAGACATGCTGCATCCAGTGCTGCACTTAGATTGCTATGCAGCAGGGGGTAACAGATCCTCTTTAAGCCACAAGCAAACACTGAGTATTTGGTGAATTTGTTACATCAGTATTTGTAGCCAAAACCATGAGTGGAATAATCAGAGGTAATGTAGGATTGAACTATGTGAACTGCTTCTGTTTTTTTACCCACTTCTAGTTTTGGCTTACAAATAGGTAAAAAAAATAACAAATACTCTAAGTATGCATGTGACTTAATATTAACCTAAAAATTAAGCAACGTGCCCTTGTTAAGTATTTGGTGAGTTTTTAACCTCAGTAATTGTAAGTCAAAACCAGTAGTGGTTGATAAATACAGAAGTGGTGACTTGTTTCTATTATACTTTTCCTCTGATTGTTCCACTCCTGGTTTGGCTACAAATACTGATAATAAACCAACAGTGAAGAAAGGGTGAAAAGAGTAGCTAGAAATGAAAAAAAAATCATTGTATTGCAAATCCAATAAATTACATTCACAGTAAAATCAAGTGGATTGGTACTAGTTTTATAAATGATTTTTTTTCACCCTACAGTGATATACTTTGTTAAGTCAATGTAGTAAAATCATGGGTAACAGCTTAAAAACATTGCAAATAACTCCCCACATTCCAAGTATCCCATGTATGAGAAGAGGTGTTGAATATTAAGGGTTAACCTCAGGAACATCTGAATGTTCACTGGGATTAAGCGTTAAAGGGATATGCCCTGGTGTCAGGTTTCCCTGGAATATATCAGTGATGGTAAATTCGTTGGCGTCTCTAGAGACCTTGAACCGGTGCTTTTTTGATACAATCAAACCAACACAGCAGATAGAAAGTGAAGGCTTTTATTAAGTACTGTATAGTTAATGGATGGTGTGAATTGTGCAATAAAAGCCAGGAACTAATGTGCTCACTGCATTGTACAGTATTTCTCCATTAACTTGAATTTAACAGGGAGAAACTACAAGGCAATGACATTTTGAGATATGTGATGAAGAAGACATGTCTACACGTCTACATATCCAAAAAATAGGACACGTCTTGAAGGGTTTGACAAGACATTCAAAATAAAACATGCATTTTTTTCTTCCTTTTTATTAAAAGGGCCATAGATGCAACTTTTTATCCAGCATCTGCTTTAATATGCACTTTTACTGATTCTCAGAGCTAAGTGGAATTGTTATTGCCCGATATGACGTTTATCTAATTTTTGATCCTGTTATATCAATATCATTATTTGTTCTCAATAAAAGATTATATGTATTTTCCGAGTTTGTTATAAAGTCAACAACAAATTATAACTATTTTATATCTAAACATACTGGATTAATAATGGTTAACTTTAGCTGATATTCCCAAAACACAACTCGTTGAGTAAGACATGTTCCTAGAACACGATCAGTGGGGAAACAGAATGATCGAAGCTCAAGTCCTGTATGGTCGTAAAAGCAGCAATTTATTAAACAAACTCCATTAAAGGTAAAAGGAGGGGAAAAGGACAAATGGCACACCGGTACAATTCACATACAAGGTGCTTACTCATTGAGTTTAATGGAGTTTGTCTAATAAATTACAGCTTTTATGTGCACTGAAGACTCCAGTGTTAGCTACTTATTTTTTTTCATTTAGGTGATAGGTCAATAATTGAGGAGCAATTTTGGTGAATTATTAGTTGGTGTCTTCACTAAAATAAATGCTTTGTTTTAACACTATTACTATCCTCTATGTAATTTTTCATGAGTCTCAAAACATAGATTTATACACACAATTAATATTATCTGTTATGTCTAAATAAATTCACAATTTGAGCAAAAGTATTGTGACACTTACACATTTTACCTACAGAAGATTTTGACATCCTATTCTAAATCTATAGGCATGAATAATAAATGAGTCCTTCCTTTGCAGCGAAAATAACGTCCACTGTTTTTCCAGAGTCTATCTGCAAGATTTTGCAGTCATTAGGAATTTTGGTCCAATCATCCAAATTCCAAAACTACATTTGGGAGGTCATATACTGATATTGGATGAGAGGGCCTGACTCTCAATTGTGTTTGATGGGTTAGGTGTCAGTTCTCTGGGTGGGTCAGCAGTTTGTCTACTTCAAACTCTCCAAGTTATCCTAAAAAGAGAGTGTTCTTCTTTCAATTTGCTCATTCATCGTTGGAACCAAAAAATTGTATAAAAGGTCTAAGTATGTTGAAGTATTAAGATCTCCCATCACTAGATCTAAAGTGCCTTGATTGACACCTAAAAAGCATTATCCCTTTTCTACAAAACTTAACTGTTGACACAATGCAGTCAGACATGTAACATTCTCCTGGCATCCCCAAACCCAGATTCATCCATCAGACTTTTCAAATAGAGAAGGTGATTTGACTCTTCACAAAACTTCTTTCCACTGCTCTACAGTCCAGTGAGGTTCTGCTTTCTAATGCTTGGCATTGTGATTAGTGATGATAGGCATGCATGCAGCTGTTCGGCAACAGAAACCAATGACATGGCACTACAGGAGATTTTGTGCTTATGTTAATGTCTGAGGGAGTGTAGACTCCATAATTATAGACTCAACAGAGCATTGGTTATTTTTATGTAATAGGTGATTTAGCTCTCATGTACCCTGCCATGTAAGTTTACGTATATGCAAATAGAGTCTGTGGAGCCTTGTTTAGGAGTCTCAAACACAGGACTAGCCAGATATCTATCCAGGAAAGTACCTAGCCATGGGGTGGCTCCTTGACGAGACCACCATAACCACCATATTAAGTGGGCCTTTCAGTCAACATCCAGCTCTTTACGAGTTTAAAGATATGACAAGTATGACAAATGTAAGTTTATGTGTTCTACCACTTTGTGGCTGCGTTACTGTGGTTTGTAAATGCTTCCACTTTTCAATAATTCCACTCACACTTAATCATAAAATATTTAGAAAAGAAAAAATTACATTCTCCAAACTAACTGGTTACAACCGTGACATTTTATTACAGGAACATGCTTTCATTCAGACAGCTCATTAGGGCAAACACTTTTTTCACAAATGTTTGAAGGAAGCAGACTACATGTTGAGGGGCTGGCTTTTATACATCTGTGACAATGCAACGGAACTAAAAGAAAACTGCAATTCAATTATTAAGGCTCGTGTTCTCAATACTTTTGTCTATATAATATATCTTGATAAGAAAGCTAACAAGCATTGGAAAAGCTGCAAACCCAAAGAGCTTGTTTCAAGGAAGATTACTCCTCAAACTGACATTATCTAACAATGTGAAATTAAATTTCCATTGGACACTATAGTTGCCCTTAAATCATGGTAAAACCTCAGCACAAACAATATGACATACGGTATTAATTGCGTAACTCTTTTCTATCCCAACGCTCTAAATAGAGGCATATTTAAATGTGATTGTGACCCCACTTAGAATAAAGTGGGGAAACCTTGTAATACTGATTACAGAAACCACAACTACTACCAGCTCATAAAGTTGGACTTAATATTTGGTTGTCCCCATCTTCCTTCTAGGACCCCTGAGTAAATTTCCCCTACTTTTGTTTTGTAATATTGTTTGGCTTTGAGCAGGAGATGCTTTTTACCAACTATTAACATTATCATCGTTATTTATTCATATAACACCCTTAATTCCATGGTGCTGTAGATGAAAAGGGGTTAAATACAAAATACAGATGTAGGTTACAATAATTGACTGCTACAGAGGGAAGAGGACCCTGCCCTTGGGAGCTTACATTATACAGGACAGTGGAGAGGACTCAGTAAATTGAGAGGTTGCAGAAACTCCAGAGGTGTTAGGCTAAGTTCAGAAAGAGTGTTTGTGCTCCTTTTTTTGCTGCTCTTTTTTTTTTTGTGCAGTTTCTGCACCAAAAATGATTCTTTTTTGCAAAATGCATCATCCATTTGTGCTGCTTTTTTGCTCTATTTTTGTGGGACACAGACAGAGAGACATACACACATAGACACACAGACAACTTTCTTACCCTCCCCGCTATCCCATAGAAAGCTGCAGTGATGTCTTCATCCTGGTCACTGGAAGGTCCTGTCTGTGAGCACTATGAGTACTTCCATGACCTGCACCACATGTGACTCAGGCTGAGAGTCACATGGTTGTAGATCCTGGAAGTACCATGCTACTCACAAACAGGACCTGCCGGGAGAAAGACATCATCGAGGCTCACCGTAGGATCGTGAGGAGGTAAGTAATTAGATGTAAGTGGTGCAGACAGTGCACCAGAAAAACGGAGCACTAATTGACATGCTCATTATTTTCTGGATGTGCTTTCTGCACCACTAACGCAGCAAACAAAATGTTGATATCTGCACAGCAAATGAACATTACATTCACTTATCTGGCAGACATTTTGACTGATTCGTTTCTAGTGAAGTTTTCAAAAAAAAAAATGCAGCACCAAAAACATATCAGAAACACTGTGAACTTAGCCTTAGCGTGTTCATTGCAGGCTGTAAGCTTTCCTGAGCAGAGGGGTTTTCAAGTTTAGTCTGAAGGATCTGAGCATGGTGGATATTTGGACATGTTGGGGTGCAGAATTCCAGAGTATGGGGGATATTCAGAAGAAATCTTTGAAGTGATTGGGTGAGGAAAGAATAAGTGTGAAGGAGAGGAGGAGGTCTTGGGGCGGACCAGAGATTATGTGAGGGAAGATATTGGGAAATGAGGTATGTAGAAAATTTGATTCCTGGCCTCCACAGTTTAAGGACTCTAGAGCATCTACATGGACTGCTTCTAAAGAATGTGCAGCTATAATGTGAGTTTTTCCTGTTCAATCCTCTCTTGGATATAATATGCTATATTATCACCATGGTAGGGTACATATTTCCACATGTACCCTACCATGGTACCAAATTGATACTTAGAATGCATTTTGTTGGGGTTATTTCCACCACCCCATTACACTGTTATGTCAATCTTCAATGTATTATGGCTTTCTGCTCATGAAACATGAATAGCAAGATGCATATATACTTGCTGAATAATTTCTGTGAATGCAACCAATAGGACCTTGTTTAAGTTTCTTTAAATTATGTATTACATCTATTGGAATGATCCTTTAAGTTTAAATACACTCCATAGGATTTTTTTCTTAGGGTATGTGCCCACAGGAAGGTTTAGTGGCGTTCAAACTGTCAGTAAACCCTGTAAATTATCAGTTCTGAGCTCTGAAGTCTCCAGCTGTTTTCCGGTGGTTTTCCGGCGGTTTTTTTCAGCGTGTGCACAGTGTTTTTCAGTCGGTTTTTCCAGCGGTTTTTCCGACGGTTTTCTATGGAGGATTTTGTTCATGGAACCGATCAAAAACCGCTGAGAAGAATTGACATGCTGTATGCTGCTAAACCGCTGGGAAACCGCTCAAACCGCGGGCAGATCCGCTCACATAAACCGACTATGTGTGCACAGCGGTTTCTAAATTACATAGGGTTACATGTAAGTCCTAACGCTGCTTAGGATTTACATAAATTTAAATAAAACCTATGCTAAACCGCCGGCGGTTTTCACTGCTAAACCGACGTTAAACCTTCCTGTGGGCACATACCCTTAAGGAAGCACAGACTGACCATCACCCATGGTCCAGTTTTCCTTATCCGGTCTGCAGTTTAGTTTCTATTACAGATGACTTTCCATAGGTTCTTTACATATAAATTTCTCTTGAAGGCGATGTTGAAGGAATTGAGATTATATTAGACTGTAGCAAATTGAATTAAATAAATTCAGACATAGGGTTGAAAACATTCCATAGTTTTGCAGCCTTGTAACCCATTTACTTCAGTGACAGTATAATTTTATCAACATCTCGCGCTTCGATCCATGCCGCCTTAACACGTTGGTATTTTTTACACACATTTGCTTGTGACAAAGAAAACCATTTATTGATCTAAACTGATTTTTTTTTCTGTCGCAGCCTGATCTTTTCAGGAGAATTGCTGACCACAGCATAAAGCTAATTGCATTTTTTCTCCATTTTGACAGACCCGGCCAAGTAACTCTTCACTGATCCATGTAACTGCTTTGTGCGCATTACAAAGAATATGCTACAGAATTGTTCTCAGTTTCGCCAACTTATACACACCTGTCTTGCGACTAGACGAGAATGCATAAGTCATCGTTTCTTCAGGACGCCAAACAGATGATTGAAATTATTTCTCACTACTAATTCCCCTTTTAGCAGAGATAAGCTGCTTTGTTCAGCTGTAAATGAAACATTAGGGTATTAGCTGTCAAGGCAAAAGTATTGGGGAAGCTGAGATTTTATCAGCAGTTGTAACATTTTGGGCAATAAATTGTTTTGTTGGATTGAATACTAATCTCTTATGGGACAAAGAACCAAAGCTCATTAAGGTAAATGTTTAAAGCAGGAAAAAAAACCAAGGCAAAGGCATATTACTTTTGCTATGGAAACAGAAAATGAGCTTCCACTACACACATAGTCCATAGACATTGCAGTATGTGTGGATCTCGCGGATACTGCAGTAGTATATAATGTAACACTTATTACTGGAAAGCTTCGGACTAAATTGTATTATGGAATCTGCTAAGTAAAATGACAAACAAATTCAGAAATGATTAAATACTATATCTGAATTCTGCATCTCTGTAAAAGTAACTGAATTGTTTCACCGGCTCGATGTGATAACTGTTTAAGGTCAATATACATAAAGGAGCTGAATGTGTGGTTTCCTGTGAATGTTTTACCTCTGCACTAATATAAATTATTGAATTAAAAATACATTTTGGTATTGAAGAACAATTTATGACTTTCAGTATGAAATGTTGAGGAACGTTTTGATCCACTTTGTTTACAAATAGTCCTTTTTCAGCTCCATCATCGTAAAACATTAAAAATGACTACTGCACCTTATCTGACTAATGATGGATATGAACTGTACCCTGTAGAACCCTAGACTATAAGGATGTTTGTTGGATTTCCATCATATTGTTGGTTCTTTCCATCCATACTTGACAGAATCGCAATAAAGACTCAAATTCGAATGTGAAAATACCCATATGTTGTTCTGACACAATGAGACCAATTCTTTAAGAGTTTTACCCCAAAATTGTGGCATTAACACCTTCATAAGTTGCAAATGTTTTGTGCATCATTGGAAGTTGCAAAAAATATAGGGAATTTTGGTGTTTTCATGCCAGTCCCAACCTGCTGGGCCTAAATGGACAGAGCAGGGGTGGGACAAGTTGTGGCTTGTCCACCTCACAAGTTCATGAAAACTTATACCACTTTGGTGAATATCTTCATAAAAAAAGTACCCCAGTTCCTGCCTGGAGTCTTTTTTTTGCCAGAGGCACATGGCACAGGTAGAATTTGACCAATTTATTACATGGCGTGTATAACTAGCGGACACAACATTAATCCTAGTGAATCAGGGTCTAAGTATTATAAAGTTTTTCCATTCATATCTGAAGATTAATCAATATTTTTTTTATATTTCTTTACCTGAGAGTACATTAGGTAAACAATAAATGTTAGCATCCACTACAACTCTATTTGGACTTACAATTCTCATAATACTGCACCCATTGAACTCTGTGTAATCTATCAATGCCTATTTCTGCCTCCACTTTCCTGTGAAAGTACCCAATCATGATCTACTGAGCACGATACTTGCCATGTGCTAGAAAGCTGTAAGGTCAGATGTCTGTAGCAGTGTGGGTATAAATTAACTATTTCCTAAGTCACCTTGCAAAATATGTAACGCACAGTAAAGTTACTTAAAGTTACTAATTATGTTCTAATACCAAGGCCTCAATCAGGCATCTGTTTCTTCACATAGATTGACCAATTTTCATTAGCTCAGATCAAATTTTCATCATTGTTTAGGCAGTGGGTCAGTTTTTATAATTCATTTCTATCCATACATTGCTGTCTATATTTCAATCTTGAATGTTGGACGTGTGAAATTAGATATAAAATGGCTGTCCGATCTTACAGTATCCTGTTTGAGAGATTTAGAGATATTTCCTAATAGCCATGGGTGGATTCTCTACTTAGTATCCTCATTTAAGATAAGCATGCAGCAAAGCTTCTAATTGTGCCCCCAAAATTTGTGTGACCCTCTGAGGACTCTGAAAGGCAATTGATCCCAAATTTAAGCTCTTTAGCTTAAAGGAGATAGTTTTTTTTTAAAAAAAAAATCAACTATTAACCTACAGCTATGGGGTTAATCTGCAGATTAATAGCATTCTGAAGCTGCCTGGCACTAGCATTGTCAGCCCCCTGCCAAAAACAAATTCACTTTATTCCTCCCAACAGCCTTGGGCTTTCAGTCATTGTGGTGACACCGGTGTGGCTTCAGTCATCACAGCGCATAGTAAGTGGTGGCTATAACCACGTCCATGGCACTGACAGCCAACTCAGCATTAGATTAGAGTCAGCTGTCTGTCAGTGCCTGGGACCCGTAACAAATGCTACTCACTATGCACTGAGAGGTGACTGAAGCACATCATGGGAGACCCTTGACACTGTGCCTGAGGTCAACTGAGCATTCTGTTTCTGTTGCAATCTTGTGTTTTTATAAAATGATGGCAAGCAATTTTTGGGCAATGTACACAAATCGAATCTCAAATTGTTTGATTTCACCGGGTTCAGTTAATTTCTTAACATTTTACATCAATTTGATTTGCATACAGTCAATTTTCTAATTTCTAACAAGTAGATAGGAATTTTATGTTTTCTTGTTCGTTACATAACTGACACTTTAATTGGAAACAAACATATGTAGTAGAGAGAAGAATTTCTACAAATATAACTGTCACCATTTACAAAACAGGGCATATTTTGTGCCGGTAGAGGAAATATTCTATACATTTACTATTTATTATAGACACACGCACAAGGTACATTCTGCTGACACTGAAAATCTTCTCTATTCCCCTTCAGTCACATGTTGCTGTTGGTTAGAAGACAACCGGAACAAAAAGCATGTGATTTTACCTTCTATATAAATTCAAATGCTATTATGTTGAAGAGTTTTTGCAGACTTGCAGTCTTCTGGATGACAGAGAAACTAGGAAAATCCATCAGCAAAGGCACACAATGGATAAGCAACATTCCTCAAATAATCCAGTCAATTAAAAATTGATTTTTGTTCTAGGCAGCATGGCGGTAATGTAGTGGGAAGCGGGTATATGCATTACCAACAGAGCGCACATCAGTTAAGTGATATTTAGGTGATCTTCTATCATGGGAGAAAGCAGTGCAGTTGATGATCTTTGCTGCTGAAGAAGCTAAATTGAAGTGTCAGATACTAGAATTGCATTTTATTTCTAATATGTTGCCCTGCCAGCGTGGTAGAAGCTATGTGTAGTCTGTGAATACAAAGGGACAAAAGTGTTAAATCTAGCAGAAGCCTATTGCTTTAGGAAAGATTACACTTAAAACACAGCTTTTAAAGCTTCCAGTGATAAAAAAAATTGTTTAAATACACCAGGAGTTCAGAAGCAGTTTTTGCCGAGAGGCGCTGTGACCTCATAGAAAATAAATATACTTACATGCAATTCGGCGTATTGTAGTGCGCTATAAATCCATGCTTTGTTTGGTTTGGACGGCATATTTTTAATGCTGTATAAATCATAACAACAAATAAAAAAAAAAAGAATCCCAAGATTTTATATTAATATCATTTTTATGCTATTTGCACAATGAGAGTAGAATATAGTTACATAGAAAACATTGACCAGTTATGGATTTCTTTACATTTTAATTTGCCAAATTTTCCTAAAAAAAAACTATATCTCGGACATTATTCATGTTCAATACCAAAAACGCAGAACCGGCCCAGCAGGAGATGAGGTTATAGTACCAAAGCACAGCTCTATAAGGCTCCATGCACCTGCAGAAGCTGTACACATGGAACCTGTATGCGGGAACAAAGTGTCCGATTAGCTCTGTAATGTCTTAGGCACTTGATATGCCACCTTACTAAGACAGAGTTCTCTTATATACTGTACGTCTGATTAATTTTTTAAAAACCTGATACCATTCAACAGATCAGAACTGAAGTAAAATATTATACATCCAGGTTCTTTACCATTTACTTCCAGGTGCTATTCTAGGGCTGGATTAAAATTTTAGGATCAAGCTATGAGATGAGAGCCTGCTTTTGACCGAAGTAAAAATCGATGAACCAAACAGGTTGAATAATTTCATTGCACACAATGATCAGTTCCCCTTCAATTTCCTCTCAAAGGTTGGTTGAATGACCACCATATGTGACCCCAACTTCATTGAAGATATACTACAATATGATCATTGCTTCATAATGTCACATATATAGAGCTACCACTATTAATTTTCTGATGTATTTAGAGTACTATAACTCTTTATGCCTTTGTATTAAATCTAAATCCAACAGAAAATTAATAGTGGTAGCTCTATATGGTCCCATAGAACTTCCAACTAACGAAGCAGAAAAATCTGAATCAATATAATATAATATATACTCCTTGACTAGTTTCATTGTGTACTCCTCTGTTATATTATCTTGTAGTCGGGTAATTTGAAATTATTAAAAAAAAATTATGTTAATTACTATTATATTGAAAAAGTTGTAGAATCATAGAATAATAGAGTTGGAAGGGACCACTGGTCATCTTGTCCAACCCCCTTCTCAAAGCAGGTTTCATTAAACCATCCCAGACAGATGTCTGTCCAGCCTATGATTGAAGACTTTCATTGAAGGGGAACTCACCACCTCTCGTGACCGCCTGTTCCACTCATTGATCACCCTCACTGTCAAAAAGTTTTTGTCTAATATCAAATCAGTATCTCCTCCCACTTAGTCTCATCCCATTGCTTCTAGTCTTTCCTTATTCACATGAGATGGATACTATATGCATTACATATTATATGCTTACATATACATATATATAAAATATAAGTTATACATCTAATATATAACAATAGTATATTGATCATATATGATATACAGAATATAATATTGATATTTACGTGTATATTAATTAATAACTTACAATTGTATTTGGATTTTTTGAAATTACCAGACTCCATTGTAATAAAACAGTGGAGAGTACACAATGAAAATAATGAATCTGTTGGAGCCATATGATACGTAAGGAACATATTGTATATTGCATAATGAACACAACGTTACAATGTACAAATACAACTAGAAGTAACAGCAAACTGCAATAATGTGCAAGTGCACTAACAGTCTAGAAATTCAATTTATTGTATGTCACCTCAATTTATACCAGATAATCTTGACAAAACACAATAAAATGCAGAGTTATAAATGTGTCACCTTGGGCGAGGTCTGGTCATACAGAACGCTGCTCGTTTCAGCTCCATACTAAGATATTGTAAAGAACTACGTTACAGTTGTTTGCAGAAAAAAACAAAGCCAATTCCCACTCTACAATTTTTGGAAAGAGTAATTCCTGATATTATTACTTGCAATAAACCATGACATTCCATTAATTGAAGGAATTATTAGCATAATAACATCCTGGATGCACATTCTAAACAATTGGATCATCATAATGGAAGAAAAGTGTTATGTATCGATTCCTGAAATACGTGTGATCCTGATAAAGCAGGGCTGAATTTGTCATTGATCTTTTTATATATAGTTTGATATATGTATCTCCTCACAAGACAATAACATAAGGAATATGATTGACTTCCCATAGATATTTTCATTGAGTCCTTTTGTTTCAGTGTAAACTCGTTGACCTTATTATTCTAGTTCTCCGGATCACCCACTGAACGGTCACCACTACGGTGTAACTCATATTTTCAATTTACTATAAAATAAGAATAGATTACTTCCATTTCATAACTATTTTATTTAGATTTTATTTACTTTAACGTCCAAATAGTTCCTCTACACAAATAAAGACAATGTGCTCGTGTATAAAGACATACAATAATGCCATAGTCCCATTCCTTTCATGAGAGTCTAATGCATTGTTAATCGCAGCATCTGGTACATTAACCGTAATGTACTAACAAATGCCAACAGGTGCAGTAACGTCTACTAAATCTATAGAAGTCATTTATGTTTTCATCTGTACAGTCTATTCATCTTTTATATGATCATTTTGTAAATTTATCTGTGGCTTGTGTTCTGTTTATCTATTACTGTTCACATAAAACAGGCTTTCATACTTTCCCATAATGACTTTTGCAGTAACCATGAAAGCACATACACATTATATTCATGTAAGAAAAATAAACATACACCTCGCACATAAATAAGAGACATGGTTCAATATAACATGAAACCACTAGCAAGCGTATTCCCAAAAATTCACGTCAACCTCCCCAATTTAATGGACAACTATTCACTCTTCTTTATAAGAAGGCTTTGGTTTTATTTTGTTTATTTGCTTATATAACACCATTCAAGAAGCTCTACCATTAAGATTTTTTTTATTAAATCAGTGTACATATATGTGTAGTGGTGTAGTGTTAGTGAATTAAAGGAATCTGTCAGCAGGTTTTTCCTACCTCATCTGACAGTAACATAATGTAAGCACGGAAACCCTGAATTCATCATCTAGATTACTAGCTGAAGGCGTTCTGACCCAATCAAAGAAATTAGTTTTAAAAACACAGCAGAGCTGACTTATCTGCCCCGTCCACTCCAGGGTCTCTATATAGATTGTGTATTGCCTGTGAGATGTCAGAGGAGGGGTATGTCGAACTGCCATGGTCATGACAAACTAGTCCAGTAATGGTAATTACTAAGTGATAAAGCCTTTAGTTTAAGTAAACAAAAGCACAGAGCCTGATAAAAGAGGCACAATTGATTTTTGTTTATTTAACCCTTACAGCTTTCTGTCTTCAGTTTACATAGCAAAAACGCTGCTGACAGATTCCATTTAAACTACTCATCTACTGTTTCTCTCTCTAGGATATGGCACAGTTCTGCTCTTCTTTTCAGTGATGTCACCACTCTTCAGACGCTCACTTTTTGATCTATCCATGTGGCAGAAGTCTCTTTAACAATGTAAGTCTATAGTGCCTGAGTCGGAACCTCCATAGACTTACATTGTAAACGCCACTATGAGGTTACACAAAACATAGTGTGACCTGGAGAGTTTCAAGAGTGGTGATGTCTCTAGAAATGGAGAAGAACAGCACTAGATCCTGGTGATGATGACAGTAGGTGAGCATAATGATACACTCACACTGCAATTCATGCACATAGTAACAGATTTAATTACTTACAATCTTCATAGGTGGACTTCTCAATGCTGTTCAAACATCAACTTTCATTGGGACTCAAAACCTAAATTCCTTATCGATATGAAGCCCATACAAAAACATTCTTGCATATGTTGCTTTTGGTTGAATTTGAAGGCAACAGTGCTATCCAATGGGTCACACGATGCTTGGTGTATATGGGAATAATGTGTCAAAATAAGTAACTAATTGCAAAATGCAATGCCATAATCTGTAATAAAGAAACAGACAAAAATGAAATATTATAAAATGACTTAGTACTGCTTCCTCACTCATGCAAATCCTCACTTTTTTGTCTTTGTAAAATAAAAAGGCTAACCAAGCACTACTTTGATAAAAGCAACTACAGTTCTGGGATCCCATTGGGGCATTATGCAGTATCTCTATATGCTATGCATATCCTACTTTAATATTTTTTTAATACATAAAATAAATTAAAATGAAAATCAGTTTAATAATTAAATAAAAAATATTAAATACATATAGTAGGCATTACGAGAAATTTGTTAAAATAATTATCACAAATGAATTCCCTTCTTTCCAATATCTTGGTTGCATGTAAGTGTAAATTTTCTTTAAGCTTTGTTAATTAGAATTAAAAAAAATCTTAAATTCACATCCATAGACTTAAATATATATAAAAGAACATTCATTATTAACAAGTCCAATGATTCTACTAAAAGGCACTGCAATAAAGACTAAAAATATTAGGCAATGTATATATATGATATGAATATGCATACAATTAGAGAGTTATTGGTTTTTTCCTTTTCCCATCCCATCTGCCCTTAAGATGTTCAATCAGGATTTCATGCAAACCTAGATAAAGGCTGCAAGCCATTTCACGAGTATCCATAAAGCGGGCTGTTCATTATCTGCCTTATAATTTACAGACGCACCGCAGAGCTCTGTCTAATCCAGAACACAATACAAAAAATGAGACTGCTCTTTTTTCTTAATCTCGTTGGGGTATTTAATCTCATTCAAGCAATTTACTAGAATCACATAGAATAGAATGTATCAGCTTTATCATAGACATACAATATACAGAATTTAGGGAAAGAGAGATAGGAAAAGTCTAATGAAAAAAAATTCTCATTTGTTGCTCAAAACATTGTTTTTTGGTTTCATGATTATTTGTTTTAAACTAAAAACATTACCTATTTATAAATGGTTCTTGCTTATCATGCAGTCTTGATATTAAGTAATATTTTAAGAAGACATGTTCATACAGAGTCATAAATGTGAACCTACATGGAAGCAGATTGTAGTTTTGTGCCATAAAACTCTGCTAAGATATGATTCACTCCATCTGGTAGCACATAACAGATTTATTTAGATTTCTTTAACTTTCTTCCACATAGACTATTGGTAGGGTGGCTCGTTGGTTAGCACTGTTGCTTTGTAGTGCTTTGGTCCAGGGTAGAGATGAGCGGACCGTGAAAGTTCAGGTTCTGGGGGTTCAGCTTGACTTTTTAAAATGTTCTGTTCTGCATCCAAACTTTACTCAAACTTCACTGGAAGTCACTGATTGGGCAGTTAAATAGCCAAACAGATGGTGTGTTGTGGTCTGCGCTGCTGTATAAGAATGGAGACCACACACGAAGAAATAAACAGCACCATTGTTTGAAGATCCTGTGTGATCTCCATTGTTATACAGCAGCACAGACCACAACACACTGTCCGTTTGACTATTGTCCGATACCACTATACACGTGGAAGTGTGGGTCCAGCAGCAGCTGCATTGAGCGTTTATATACTGGATGTGGGTGCCACAACCATATCAGGTGAGCAGTGAACATTGTGGCCATTGTGCCATTTATGATAAAAGATAAGACCTTATTTGGGCTTATATTTCCTTTACACAGCTTGATTGTGCAGATCAGCTCTCAGCTACAAACATAGTCTGCAGGGGGAGGAAGGGTGGGGTTCTGTATTTTTTTTTATACAAACTACATCCAATAGCGCTAATTTAGTGTGAGCTATTTAAACAATGCAAGCGGCTCACTCTGGGCCGAGCACCAAGTGTACCCAAGCACAGCAATGCTCATTCCAGTAGATTATGTACATAAAGCACACGAGCTCCAAACCTGGAAACTGATAATTCTAGTAAAGTCTGTGTCCAGCACAGACACCACACTTTAAAGTTTGGTTCGCTCACCTCTAGTCCTGGGTTCAAATCCCACCAAGGATAACATCTACATGGAGTATGTATGATTTGCTCTTGTGATGAGCAAACATACTTGTTACTATTTGTTGTTCGCATGGATAGTACAGTATTTCCGATACTCATTACTCAGCAAGTAGCACTGGTGCTCGTGAATGATGTGTCAATCTTGATCAATCTGACAAATATTGCAAGCTACCTTCAATACACAAAGGGAGTCAGCACACAAGTCAGAGCAGCTTGAATGGAAGGGTCTCACTAGGGGGTACAGGAAAGTTTTGTATGCAGTGAAAACTCAAAAAAAGCCCATCCTCCAGCCTTGTCTCGGAAATGCTCGTTTTATGGCTGGCTGTGTGTGGGCAGAGCCTATCACTAATTGACTAACTTTGGAGTCCTTATTCAGACAAATATGTGAGTATTACAAAGTACTCATTACGAGTATAACAATTATGAATACTTCGGTACTCATTCATCCTTAATCTCCTCTTGCTTGTGTGGGTTTCTTCTGAGTAATTCAACTTCTTCCCACACTCCAAAAACACACTGAAATGGAGTCTAGACTATGAGCCCCAATTGGGACAGTGATGATAATCTTTGTAAAGCGCTACAGAACAAGATTGCGCTATATAAGCTATGCATTAAAAATTAATTAAATAAAAAATAATAACCACGATGTCTCAACTTGTTGAATGTGAAGCTAAAGTGATGTAATAATGTTTTGAATTTCTAATGTAAGAAGTGGCATTCCATCTGTGTGTTGGTATTTTTCTCTACATTCTTCTGTTGAAAAAATACTAATATGCGTTCAGAAGGAGCATGACCAAGGTTTTTAATAATGTAGGGTGTGTAGGCCTTTTCAGGTGCTTTATTAAAGCTCCAGCTATTGATACAATGTGCATGAGGCCTTCAGGTCAGTGCAGAAAAAATGTAAAAGGTACTCAATCCTTTAGAAAAGATTGCATGTACAAGTTGTATTAACTAAGTATTCATGAGGATGGAATCAGTGTAAGGCAAGTCAAATTCTCTTCAAATTAAAAAAAATCTATTTTGCTTGAAGAAAACTTTTTAAGACTTGCTTAAAGTGAATCCAGCATTTTTTGTGTTTTTCCAAAGGGCTGAGAAAAGGGTTAAAAATATCACTTCACTTAACAATCGAGCAGTTTGATAATTCGTTGGATGATCGACAGCCTGTTTAGACTGCATAATGATCACGAATGTTCGATATTTTTTCTGCCCAAATTTGGGCAATCGTTTAAATTCTAATTTTGACACAATTTGTCCATAATACTGAAAATATCAAAAGCTCTTTAATAGGGATGCACGAGTATAATTGTTACTATTCGGGACTCGTCGAATAGTAACGATATTCGGACTACTCGCTACTCCGTGAGTTTCTTGAGATTACTCATTAGGAGTAGCGAGTAGTCCATTCACTTTCATAGTGTATCTATATATACTGCGAAAGTGGAATAAAAGTGAATAAAAGTTGTTAAAAATAAAAAAATATCATACTCACCCATCCGACGGCTGCATCGGGGACACGAAAAGAAGACATCTCATGTACGACTAGGACCTGTGAGTCTGACAGCCAATCAGATGGCTGGTAACAATCTGGCCAATCAGATGGCCTGACATCACAAACCACATGATCCCTACCAGCCACCTGATTGGCCAAATTGCCAGGTCATTGATGCATGTTCAAGACTTGTCAATTTGGCCAATTAGGTGGCTGGTAGTGATCATGTGGTTTGTGACATCAGGCCATCTGATTGGCCAGATCGCTACAAGCCATCTGATTGTCTATCAGACTGACAAGTCCTAGTCATACATGGGATGTCTTCTTTTTTGGTCCCCAATGCAGGCGTCGGATGGGTGAGTATGATTTTTTTTATATTTAACAACTTTTATTCACTGTTATTCCACTTTCGCAGTGTATATATAGATACACTGTGAAAGTACTCGCTTCCCCATTCACTTACATTGGACTTCCTATACTCGCAGCGAGTACCAAGTATCGGGACCTACTTGTTACGAGTATAGCGAGTCCGAATATTGCAGTACTCGCTCATCCCTACTCTTTATATTAAACATTAAATGACCCAATGCCACAAATACTGTGCTAGTTGAAGTAGATTTTCTTCTTGGGTGAAATGTTATTTCCTTATAATATAATCACATTAACAGTAAATCTCTAGTATGTTGGTCAAATATTCTTCTAATATGGTGGGGGTAAATGATAGCACAGAGCGGACCTGAGAATATTTTCTAATAGCTGTGAATGTAATATTTATACTGTTTATAACCCCTGTTTTTGGTCAATTAAAACTAGAGGAGTGTTGTGATGATGTAGGCAAGTTACAGTACCCATCTCTTTTTTAGATCCTCAGTATGTTGACCTATGGACTCGTCTAGTGCCCCCTGTTGGAAATGACTCAAGTGTTAGATACAAAACAAAAAGGATGAAGCAAAGGTGTTTTAAAATGAAGGAACCAACATCAGTGACAATATTTTCAGTATGGACCAAATTAAGTAAAACAAGGTCTCAGCCTTGATGTGATAAATGATGTTAGTTGTGGAAGTGTTCACCTGTGCTGACCTCAGGAGGTTCACACCGATCTGTAAAGTACTGTACATGGTTAAAGACTGCAGTGAAACCACTGCAGTGAAAATAACATTCATTTTATAGTGGCAGAGGCTGTAAGGAGATTGTGCAGGGACAGAGTAGTTAAGATGCAAGCTGCAGAATATAGAAAAGATATAGACCAACAACAATATCTTAATGATCCTTGTAAAATGAATATTAACAAAAGGCATAATTACTGTTTGAATATTAGGGCTGGACTTCAATTACCAGATGGATAATCATTGCCTGCCTGTTTTTATGTACATATACTGTACATTTTTTGCTAAAATTCTATATTTAATTTTAAAGGGGTAAGAAATTCACAGCAAAAGCTCATATTTAATGTGACACAGCTGAGGACGGGGAAGCATTTAAACAAAGCAAGAAGGTTTCCTGAGATTTCTGGCAAGTAGTACCGTATATACTCGTGTATAAGCCGACCCGTGTATAAGCCGACCCCCCTACTTTTGCCCCAAAAATCTGGAAAAACCTATTGACTCGTGTATAAGCCGAGGGTGGACCCCAGCACAGGTATACAGCCCACAGCAGTGTGGTATACAGGCCCCCCCCAGTGGTATACAGGCCTCCCCAGTGGTAGTATACAGCAGCCCCAGTGGTAGTATATAGCATCCCCAGCAGCCCAGTGGTACTATATAGCATCCCCAGTGGTAGTATATAGCATCCCCAGCAGCCCCAGTGGTAGTATATAGCATCCCCAGCAGCCCCAGTGGTAGTATATAGCATCCCCAGCAGCCCCAGTGGTAGTATATAGCAGCCCCAGGAGCCCCAGTGGTACTATACAGCAGCCCCAGTGGTAGTATACAGCAGCCCCAGTGGTAGTATATAGCATCCCCAGCAGCCCCAGTGGTAGTATATAGGAGCCCCAGCAGCCCCAGTGGTAGTATACAGGAGCCCTAGTGGTAGTATACAGGAGCCCAAGCAGCCCCAGTGGTAGTATACATCAGCCCCAGATGTATATACAGCCCCAGAGGTAGTATACAGCCCCAGTGGTAGTATACATCAGCCCAGAGGTATATGCAGCCCCAGTGGTAGTATACAGGAGCCCAAGCAGCCCCAGTGGTAGTATACATCAGCCCCAGATGTATATACAGCCCCAGTGGTAGTATACAGCCCCAGTGGTAGTATACATCAGCCCCAGTGGTAGTATACAGGAGCCCAAGCAGCCCCAGTGGTAGTATACATCAGCCCCAGATGTATATACAGCCCCAGTGGTAGTATACAGCCCCAGTGGTAGTATACATCAGCCCCAGAGGTATATGCAGCCCCAGTGGTAGTATACAGCCCCAGTGGTACTATCCAGCAGCCCCAGAGGTATATACAGCCCCAGTATTAATAAACAGCCCCCCCCTCCTTATCATGGCCCCCCAGGCTGCGGCAGCTGTCAAAATAACAAACAGTTTATACATCACCTTCCGACGCAGCTTCTCCGCTCCTCTGGTCCTCCGCTCGCCGGCTTCTTCTTTCTTGTTGTGCCGACTTCTGTGACCGCGCGCAGGAAATGACGTCATCTCCTGCGCCCGGTCACATGACACCGGCACAAGAAGAAAGAAGAAGCCGGCGAGCGGAGGACCGGAGGAGCGGAGAAGCTGCGTCGGAAGGTGATGTATAAACTGTTTGTTATTTTGACAGCTGCCGCAGCCTGGGGGGCCATGATAAGGAGGGGGGGGGCTGTTTATTAATACTGGGGGACCCATATGAAGGAGGGGGGCTGTGCAGTGCAATATGCACGGCATCCCCCCGCCGTTGATGGACGGGGGGATGCCGTGCATATTCATTGCACTAATGAGGCGGCCCCACGTGACCGCCTGCGGTCACCGTGGCCCCCTCCTGCCTCCTCCAGCTCCCGGTCACAGCCCCCCCCACAGCATTACCGTATAGACCCGTGTATAAGCCGAGGGGGGGACTTTTCAGCCCAATTTGTGGGCTGAAAAACTCGGCTTATACACGAGTATATACGGTATGTGTCTTATTTTTAGACTAAAGTCACATACCTGTTTGACTCGCGTGAAGATAGTAGGAAAATGCCCAAACCAGCCATCGGGTCTTCTGACCTGAGTGTGACAAGTTCATGTATTTCAATGCAGCTTACCTGCTCAGGTCAGAAGAGCCACCGGCTGGTCTGGGCAGTGTGATGCAACTCTAGCGTGACTTATACAGTAGTGTGACTCCAATCTTAAGGTCCATTCTGACCGACTTTTTTTGTGTCCTTATGTTTCCCACGTGATGAGTGCACTGCAAAAGGACCTAATGCTATCCAATGTGCTAGTTCACATGGGTTATTTTACACATGGAAATCTCAGCATGCTTTAGTCTGGCGATGTACAAATTTGTGCATGTAAATTGTAGGCAACTTATTCTCCCCCATTTTACTATGTGGACAGCATATGAAACAAGTCATGCCTGTAATTTGCAATTAGGAATGCATAAATAGTTCAAAGATTGGAACATCTATGCATTTTTGGTGCATTTAGCAGCATTATTATGGAATAAGGGTGCTGAGTGCACAAGTGAGTCATAGCTGTTCCTATCGATAAAGTAGATAAAGGACAGAAGACGTGTTCACTCCGCACAGCTGCTACAGATACACGAGTGCACCAGATGATAGAGACAATGCAGGTAAAGGACAGAAGACAAGTTCAGTCTGCACAGCAGCTACAGATACACAAGTGCACCGGATGATAGAGACAATGTAGGTAAAGGACAGAAGACGTGTTCACTCCGCACAGCTGCTACAGATACACGAGTGCACCGGATGATAGACACAATGCAGTAAAGGACAGAAGACAAGTTCAGTCTGCACAGCAGCTACAGATACACAAGTGCACCGGATGATAGAGACAATGTAGGTAAAGGACAGAAGACGTGTTCACTCCGCACAGCTGCTACAGATTCACGAGTGCACCGGATGATAGAGACAATGCAGGTAAAGGACCGAAGACAAGTTCAGTCCACACAGCAGCTACAGATACACAAGTGCACTGGACATTGGAGACAATGTAGGTAAAGGACAAAATACATATTCACTCCATGCTGCTGCTGAAGACTTTCCAAAAGAAGATCCAGGACACACCAGTGGAGACAAATGTTTTTTATTCAATGCATTTTAAATCCATTGCAAGCTTCTTTTTCTGGAAAGGAACCACTATGGCTCCTTTCCTGAAGAAGAAGCTTGTAACGGTTTTGAAACGCCTCGGAAAAAAAACACACTTGTGTGTCCTGGATCTTCTTTTGGAAAGTCTTCAGCAGCAGCATGGAGTGAATACGTCTTCTGCCCTTTACCTACATTATCTCCACCGTCCAGTGCACTCCAGTATCTGTAACATGTGTTAGAAAACAAGGTCAAGTTTTAATATCCAAGGTGGTGGTTGTAGGGTGTCCCATAAAGAGGCCTCATTTTGATCTTTACTATAGATACAACCATCTCTATATCTCCCCAAGTGCCTACTGAAATATTAAGCTTCATATCTATAAGAATATTTCAGGATGAGCTGAAAAATACTATACAACCACATTTGATGTAATACAATTCTATAATGGGAATGTAGTGCCAGGAAAAATCCGCTCATTAATGTAGATATTTAGTTTAACAGGTCCTTGTCATAAGGAAAATCCACATTTTAAAGTTCACAATCTTTTTTGAACTCTGCCATCTTTAGATTGCCCTAATCATTTGCAGACTAAAAGGGTTGTGCCACTATTCACTTGCTGCTTTATATACAATATTCTCTAAAGACCTGAAATTTCAGATAATCTTTTTTTTTTGCTTTTTTAATTCACTCACTTCAACAGAAAATGAAGTCTCCAATGAGTTTGAAAGGTTATTGTTAGGCATAAAATGCCCCTGGGTTTTGGTGCAATGGGAATGGAAAATATATTTCTCAGATTCCAACCACTTTAACATGATTTGAATACAAGTGGCTTACTGCGATAAGTATGTTAGGTTCCCTTATGTTAATTACTGTGTTTTAAATGAGGCTAATTTGACAGCCACTGGCATATTATATGCTAAATACTTCATATACCATCTCTAAGAAAATGAAGTCTTACCTCCTGTGAATACCTTCTTATAGGACAATAATGTGCCGGAGCCCTAGTCTGTTAGGACATATTATCCAATTAAAACCCAGAGCCTTGTTCACAGAAAATATCCTCAGTAGACAGAAATTATAATCTCAACAATAAATATTTTGCCTTTCATTGATTTATGAGAATACAATTTCGCTGAACTTCCAAATTAGTCAACATATTATTTATACAATATGTGAGTAACATTTTATATTTTTAGAAGACTATAAAGACCACTGACTCTACTCTATTCTTCTTTATAAATGTGATGCTTCCATATTCTTGGAGTCTATACCCACCTGTTATGGAGAGCCCATCAGACAATTCATGCTGTCTATATCGGTGGCAACATGAATCAGAGCCTGGTAAGTTGTCTATTCAAGGAGGAAGGAGACTTGAACTCTAGTGCCACCTATTGAAAATTGCAATCCCAAAGGTCAAAAACGACTCTGGGTCTTAATGACTTTTAGGATTGTTACTTTCAATAGGTGGCACTAGAGTTCAAGTCTCCATCCTATGTTAAGAAAAAAAAGTCACTCTCCACAAGGAGAAATTCTTACCACTCAAAGCCTGGATGCACGCTTTCAACCAGGTATCTTGTTCTGAAGAACTCAGGCAGTTCAAAGAAGATATACTATAAAGATACGTTAAAGATCCAGCTGAGGACCACTCCACCCTTGACCGGGGCTTACTAGCACTGCAGCAGGTGATTGAAAGTTAATCCCCCATGTGCATATGAAAAAAAGGCCTGCAGTGTAAGGAGGATCCTGAAAGTATGTATACTCTGACATTTCATCCTGGTTTGTTTCACATTATGCCACCTATATCTTGGGCAGCATGAACAGCCTGACAGCTTCTCGTCAAACTAAGTGTTTGCTTTAGTTTATATTCATTTTCATACGAGGAATATACAAAAAGTAGGCTGAAACCCCTGCAATCAGCTGTAATTTGTGGCAACAACAGTCATCAGGTATGTAGTTCACTTAAAAACAGGGAATATTGAAAACTAAATAACACCTACTAGAGTCAATAGATGTCCAAGAACTGCTTTAGCCATTCTAGGTCTTCCAAAGAGACAAAGATGCTTTCTCTAGCTATTGGAAGCTCTTCTTTATTGATGGAGACTATAAATAAGAGACCCCACTGTATTAGCTAACTAAAATTTTCATAGTATAGGTAAATATTACATTTGCAAAGGAGACTATCCCTTTAATTATTGAAGGGAATCATTCTTTACTTGATAGCTAGTGCAAAATTGTTTCTTTCTACTATGGAAATTGCATTGATTTTGGTCAGCTTACAAATCAATGTCTCTTTAGCAGGGGTTTATTAATGAACAATTAACATTTAGAAAAGTCATTCTGTGAAAAACATAATATAGCATTAATAGGTAGACACTATTGATAGGAAGGTAAACTGATTTTGCTTCCCAAATTTTCCATAATGTCTTTCTTTGTCTTTCTCTTCTTGTTGCATTGAAGTAGTCATCAGAACCCCTTACTTTTCACTTTTCATTCACCTATGTTGGAATGTTAAAATTGTAATGGGGATTAGACCATTCAGCATGTCATGTATAAAAATATCTGAATGGAAATTTGGGGATGAAACTTTTATCCCAGTGGAAAAGTCATCCCTTTTCTTGTATTATTAGTGGATAAGAATCAGCTCACAACAGGATCCTATATCCTTGGTGCTGAAATAAAATTTCTACAAGGACATTTGGTTATTTACATTCATTACATAACACATTAAAATACTAAAATTGTCACTATACAGTAAATACCCGCTGACTTTAACCTGGTAGAGCACATTTATGTCCCAGTTGGAAGTCCAAGATGAACTACACAAATATAGGTACTGAGGTTATAGAAAGGTTCATAAAAAATTGAAGATGCACAAATATGTTAAAAAAAAGTAGTTACACTAGTTAATATTATACTAATGCATCCCAATGAATTAGAACATCATCAAAAATAAATGTAATATTTCCATATTTCAGGACATTTCTGGGAGCCCTGAAACACGTTGACTAATAAATCAATTGTTATATTCACCCTTTGATGACTCGTGGAATACGGCAGTGCGATTTTTAACCCTTTATCCTCCCTACTTTAATTTTCTGAATCAATGACCTTTGGGTTTTCATTGGCTGTAAGCCATAATCATCATCATTTAAAAGAAATAAACACTTGAAATAGATCATTCTGTTTTGAAATTGGAGAGTAACCGGGCACTCCGGGAAATAGGAGCAGGCTCTGGTTGTTCTATGTAACAGCCTTTAGTCCCATGTGTGCCGTGTTGCACACTTTGTACCAGCAAAATAAATATCCTCTTTGATAGAAAAAAGATAGCGGCACTCACTGGTTTGATGCACGGTCCTTTATTCCACCTAGCCCCCACCGTCTCCACCCCCACTCCCCGCACTACACACCAACCTGCCGGGCTAGGTAGAATAAAGGACCGTGCATCAAACAGGTGAGTGCCGCTATCTTTTTTCTATCAAAAGGAGATCATTCTGTTTGTAATGACTCTATATATTATATGCATTTCACTTTTTGCATTAAATTACTGAAATAAATTAACTTTTTGATCATATTCTAATTCATTCAGATGCACTTGTATATCTATTGACTTATTTTAAATACATGTACATATAGCCAAGTTTGCGAGGACTCATACAATATACATGGATCACTTACAGTTTATATTATATTTATAAAATATCCACTTTACCAGAATAAGATTTTTTTTTGCAATTCTCTCCATGCAAATTCAGCAAAATGGCATCTACATGGATGCCATTTTGCTAAACCAAAGAAGGACATAAAAATGTTAAGGAAAAATGTAATACTCTCCTGTCCTGCCAGCCCCACAGTCCACCGTCTGGTCTTCCACGCCTTACCCCTTTTTTCACTTTCCCCTATTGAGTGCTTCAGTCTGTGCCAGAGGTTTCTATCACTGAGTAGGCCTCTCATATCACTGTGCATTATGCCATCATGGTGGATAATTAGACTTCCACAACATGCATCTCCAGGGTGGTAATTAGGCCTCAGGCGATGTCTTAATATCATAATATCACATTAGGCAATGCATCTTAACATCATGATGTGTGCTATGATAGTCAGTGCACAGCAATGTCAGAGGCCACGTCATATGACATAAGAATAAACATAAGAAAGCACAAAGGATAGATAAAAAGATGTGCAGAAGATGAAATATTGACCCATTGGTGGTCATTTTTTGTTTTTTGCTTATGTCCAATATTTATTACGTTTTAGGGTTTGGAGTGACCCACAGAATAGAAAAACTTTGATTTGAATTCAATTTACATGTCAAATTCAAGAACTTTGCCAGATTTGAATGTCATCAGATTTCTTCCTTCCTTCCTTCCTTCCTCCCTACCTTCATTCCCCGCTCTCTTTAATTCTTGCTCTCTCTCACCTTCTCAACTAAAGTAACTCACTTCTGGTTTTGTACAAAAATTTCTCATTTGATTGTAAGAGCAATTAACTCCTTCTCTCGTACTTTTACCAAGGGATGCATGCATATAATTAGCAAATTATCTATATAAAATAATTGAACCTTAAATTCAAATAAAGGAATGCAATCAAATTTCTTATTCTGAACTGTCTGTACAGGATAGGAATGAATGAAGGCTACAATGAGACAATGTGAACTTATATCTTATACTCCTTTTTCTTACAGATAGTAAATGATGTTCTTAAGGCAAGAGACACACTGAGCGAGACATATGCGAGATACTCGCATGCGTCTCGCTTGCCTCACCCGGCACAGCCGCCAGCTCTTTGAAAAGGAGCGTCTCAGCTGCTTGTGCTTCTAAGAAGTTGACATGCTCCTGTCTGGAGAGCTGGTTGCCATGCTGGGAGAGGCATGCAAGACTTGTGTGAGTATCTCACATGTGTCTTGATCAGTGTGTCTCTGGCCTAGGAAATCTTCCCATCAATGAAATGCTAGTTAAGCAAATTTTCAATGTTTTGCTCATTTGTACTTAAAAAGTTTTTTTTTGTAAAAGACATATTCTCTTACAATATGCTCTATGGAGATCAGCACTTTACCACAGACCTGGCTTCTAAAACCACTAGTGTTTAGTTATTATTCCCTTCGAACGCTCTAGCCAACAATACAGTGATGGTCAAAAATGCCTCTCTTTTTCGGATAATCTCCTTTCTGGCAGAAAAGGTGATTGTCAAGGGGTGATCCTTATGATGTGACTATGGACAGGATTTTTTTTAAATACATCCCCTTTCATCCATAGCATTTACTTGTTATCTGAGTATAATTTAAAATAGTAAAATTTTGCCACTGCAATCCCACCATTGATAAAACTTTAGCCTAAGATATCACTAAGAAAAACCATATGTTCACATAGATTTCAGGCTGAAGAAAAAGTATACATAGCTCATGAAGTTTTCTACATTTTTTCACGGAACACCCAATAAATGAATTTTATGCAATATACCAACACAAAATAATAGAGAAGGAAATAAATGCACAATAGGGTTTTATCTGGGTAAATTCAGTAGGAGGCTAAGGGTATGGTTTCACTCACCTTGATCGGTTGTGTGAGACACAACCACTTCGATAATGAGGGTGTAACGAGGAGCAAAGCTGCAGCAATCAACCGGGTGGTTCATCCGGAGCAATTGAATAGGAAGGATCAGGCCTTGTGATCGCACTGCTTGCCACAATTTGGAGGAAGGATCAACAAGGAGAAAGTTAGATCTTCCAAGAATTTTTATTTCTATGAAATCTTGATGCATTTCGTATACATCAGTACACTTCTTCAGGAGTATAGAACTACCTAATTCTATCCTCCTGAGGAAGGGTGTTATTGTACATGAAGCGTGTCAGATTTCATAGAAATAAAAATTCTTGGAAGATCTAACATTCTCCTTGTTGATCCTTCCTCTGAATTGTGGTGAAAAGCACGATCACAAGGCCTGATCCTTTCCCACTCACTTGCTCTCAACACAGAGTAATAAGTATTTGTGAAGTGTAAAGGAAATGCTACATAGTTTTGAAAATATTTTAAAAATATAAATCTGAAAAATGTGACTTGCTTTTCTATTCAGACCCGTGTAGTCTAATACCGTTAAATATAATCCTAAGTGACCATTAGCCTTCAGAAGGCACGTAATTAGCAAATTAAGTCCACTTGTATGTAATTTATTCTCAGTATAACTTCAGCGGTTCTGTGAAGACCTCACAGGTTTGTTTGAGAATATTAGAGGTCAAACGGCATTATGAAAACCAAGGAACACACCAGACAGGTCAGGGATAAGGTTTTGGAGAAGAGTAAAGCAGGTTTAGGTTATAAAAACAATATTCCAAGCTCTGAACATCTCAAACACCATTGTTCAATCCATCATCCAAAAATGGAAGGAATATGGCACAACTGCAAACCTGCCAAGACATGGCTGTCCACCTAAACTTACATCACAAGCAGGGATGTAAAGATAGAAGAAGAGAAGAATGTGCTCTGGTCTGATGAGACCAAAGATAAACGTTTGGTCTAAATGCAGAACTCTATGTGTAGTGTAAAAATCACCCTGAAAACACCTTCCGCACCATCAAGCATGGTGGTGGCAGCATTATGCTGTGGAGATGTTCTTCTTCTGCAGAGACTGTGAAGGTGGTCACAGTTGATAGGAAGAAATGTGGAGCTAAATACAGGGCAATCCTGGAGCAAAGCTTGTTAGAAACTAAAAAAGACTTTAGATTATGGTGTAGGTTCACCTTCCAGCAGGACACCTGGAGCTACAATAGAATGGTTTAGATCAAATATTGATTTGTGTGACTGGCCCAGTCAAAGTCCAGACCTAAATCCCGTTGACAATCTGTGACAAGACTTTGAAAATTGCTTTTCTCAGACGCCTCTATCCGATATCACTGCGCTAGAGCTATTATACAGAAAAGAATGGGCAAGACATTCTCTCTCAAGATGTGCCAAGCTGATAAAGACTTACCCTCAAAGACCTACTGCAGTAATTGGAGCAAATGGTGGTCTTACAAAGCATCTACTAAGGGGAGCTAAGTACAAACGCTCGTCACAATTTTGTAATATATGTTTTTAAAATGTTTAGAAAACCATGAATCACTTCCTTTGCGCTTTACAAACACTTGCTACGTTATGTTGGTAAAATACAATTTCAATATAATACACTTAAGTGTGTGGGTGTGACATGAAAAATTGTAGAACGGTTTACGAGGTGTGAATACTTTTTCGAGACACTACAGGTCTACTCCACTTACCAATGTCAGGTTTACAATGAATTTAATTGAGGAAAATTTGTAAAAGGGAAGCTGATAATAAACACTATTGTTAATGCATTAGTTCTGATTCAGATTAAAAGAATGCATAAATATAGTGTGCATTCATTTATCTCTTAGCTTTGTGAGATTTTTAATGTTTTGTTGTTTCCATGGTAATATCTATCAATCAAACAGAAGGATAAATAAACATTAAAACAGCATTAAGAAGCATTCCCATCCATTCATTATAACAATTTCAGAATTCCTCCCTTTATATTCATTTTTTTTTTAGCGTTCCAAATGTAGGTGTAGCTTCAGAATATGCTGTCAGCTGATATGCTTTATGATTTCAATTACACATTTAACCTCGTCTTCCAGAGATTTCTCTGTTTGTTTTCTACAGTAACATCGGGATTTCTGGATAGATTGAAGACAGCAGAGTGGCATAGTAATCGGGTCGCTGGAGATGCATTGTGGCATTTTAATTGCCATTAAAATAATTACTCTATTGGGAAATTGATGTGGATTGCAAATGTTTTGATTAGAATTGTTGTATTTTTGCCATTTCCTTTATGATAACATTGAAACAAAGTCAGTAGAATGAATAAAAATAGAAAAAAAAGAGATTTTAATGAAGCCAGATTGGGATACGTCAGCTATTAAGGGTTTAACCATCATCAAAAATGAAAAATAGTGAATATTTGATGAGAAGGATCTCTAGCAGACACTGAATGCTCGTCAATCTGATGGGACTGTTGATCTTTGCTGTGCCTTCCATTGAATAAAGAAGCATAGCATGTATAGAAATGGCGTAGAAATTGACAGGTGATGTTACTTATGTATTCATTATTTTACAATAAAACTACTTTTGAGTCCAGTATGAAGATGAGACAACCTTTTGGTGTTCGGGTGGTGCAGCCAAACGTTTTGTGGGCCCCGAACTTGACCCGAGCCTCAATGGAAGTCATTGACAGTTCAGCTCTCCACTCACGTACAGCCAGCCATAAGTAATACACTTCCAAAAGTGGGAGGGCGTCTTTTTTTTAATTAATTTTGGACCCACACTACACCCAAAAATTGTAATTTTAAGCCCAATGTGACCCTAATCAAACACTGCACATGGCACACATTGGGCCAAACACCGGCTTTACCTCATCACAACCATGCTCACTCCGGTGCTTTGCAAACGTAAAGCATCCGAGCGTGGAACCAAAACAGGTTTGCTTAACATAGGGAAGTTTGGTGACCCAAACTGAACTGAACATTGAAAGGCTAGTTCATCTCTAATTTGTATCTAGCCACGCTAGAGAGGGATCTTATTTTTTCAACAAAAAACCCATACGCCAAGCACGTCGTCCACTTCATGCGGTATGTGGACGACGTGTTTGTCGTCTGGAATGGAGACAAAGCCACGTTTGATGAATTCATTCACTATCTGAATTCAACCAATGAGTACAATATGTATTTTACATCGGAGTTCGGTGGTCAATCATTACAATTCTTGGATGTATATCTTGAGATACAAGAGTCAAAAATCATACGGTCAATCTTCAGAAAAAAGACCGCTTCTAATGCCTTTTTGCATTACAAAAGCGCACACCCTCTACATACAAAAGAAGGGTTACCGTATAGCCAATTCTTAAGGACAAGGAGGATAAATAACTCTAGTTCAAACTATCAAAGACAGGCGAATGAGCTAGGTAAGGCTCTACAAGATAGAGGTTACCCCAAAAATTTGCTATCACGAGCCCAAATACGGGCTGAGAGCAAATTTGATGGAAAAGAGGTGACCCCTAAAGCCAGAAGTAGGCAAAGGAACGAAAAAAGGTTCTTTTTTAGTTTTAGATTTGGCCCCATGTTTGACAAAATCTCCTCTTGTATCAGGAAGCATTGGCACATTATACAATCTGAGCCAAATATCCCAGACTCCTCTTTGCCAGTAGTTTCATACAGGCGAAGTAGAAATCTGGGTGATACGTTGATAAAAAAACAGTTGACCAACATAACAGAAAAAAACAACTCGTGGCTCTCCAAAAAAAAAAAAAAATAGCCCGTGGAAGAGGAGTACCTCGAAACGGTCTGTTGCACCTTCAGCACCCCCCCTCCCTGCACCATCTGTAACTTGATGCACCAATAAAAGCCGGAAATTTTTGGATCCAATCCGTGTGCCGCTACTTTCTACAAATATCAAGAGTTTTTCTCCAGCAGAGCACCGGATTCCAGACACTGCCGTTTTCCGCAAGGAATCTGTAGCAGGTTAGTGCTCGGTTCACTTCTCACAATAATTGCCGTTCATCTCTAGTCCAGTAATGCATGGCCCTTTGCTTTAGTGATCTTCAACCACAGTAGTCTTAGGCAATGTAAACATGTAATAGAATGTCTTACAATGTGCTAAATTTACCATGGCAGTTTATGGTTGTTATTTTGGTCAGCCCTGTTTATTGTCTTGTTTAAAATTACACACTATATTAGCTTGTTTGGTGTCAGAGATTTGGCAACACCATTTTGCACATTAGATTACCTAATTGCCACTGCCCTCATCCGTATCAGTGGGGCCACATCACCTGTGAGAAAGGGCATAAAGAAGGTTTCAATCCTATACATTGATGCAAGTCATGAAAGACATTATGTTTTGCAAATTGCACCACAATTCTTACAGGTATGGGTTAGTAAGTATCCACTATGTATCTTCAGGTCTCAAATAATGAGAGCAGAGGAAGTGTGATGGAATCCAGCACCAAAAAAATAAGTCTAAATATAAAAACTCACACTGTATTGAAAAATCTTGTTAAAAACGTCTTCAAGAAGCCATAAAATTGGACAGCATAGGCACTTTACGCGTTTTGGACTTTTAAATAAGTGTTCTCCAACACTCTTAGTTATAAGGACACTGTTTTAAAAGTCTGAAATATATAAGGTGCTTATGCGCTCTGATTTTATGGCTTCTTGAAGATGATTATAACAAGATCTACTTATATAAAAGCCTTAGGCTAGGGTCACCTTTGGGAGGGTGCATCTTTTGCAAGGATGCGATAAGGAAGCAGTTTTTTCTCTTGCAATTTTCATGGCATTTTTTCCCTTTTTAGCGCTAGCGTTAATGCATGTACATATGTACCATGCGTTAATGCATGCGTTTCCCATAGACTCGTATGTTAATAAAATGCCTGCGCTGTTTGCAAACGCCCCTAAAAACACTGCTTACCGCGTTTTTTTGGTGCTTTTGCAAAAATGCCTAGGGTCAACCGTGTTGCATTTTGACCATGCTTTTTTTGCATGGGAGCCTATGGAAGCATTAACGCTAGCGTTTTTCAAAATTTCAACATGAAAAAAGCTAGCTTTTAGTGCCTCCATGGATCTAATGTGACTCTAGCCTTTTCACATAACGGTTTTGCTCTGTTTGGATACAATGTGTTTTTCAGGTGCAAAAACACTTAAAACTTGGTAAAAACACATGCCCTAACGCACCCAAAGACTTGTATAGGAAAACGCGTGCAAACGCGGTAAAAACACATTGCAAAATTCAGTTGGGTTTGAATGCATGTGTTTGGACCCAGTGCACAGGAAACCTTGCCTGCAACATTTTCCTGTGCGCTGGGTAAAAACACATGAATTCAAACGCAACTGCATTTTGCATTGTGTTTTTACCGCTTTTGTATGTGTTTTCCTATACAAGTCTATGAGTGCGTTAGGGTATGCGTTTTTACCGAGTTTTAAGTGTGTTTGCACCTGAAAAATGCATTGCATCCAAGCGGAGCAAAAACGTGATGTGAACTTATCCTTAGTCTGTCTGCTTGTAGGTTTACAATAGCGCAACATAGAGTACAATGGGCTACAGTGTAGACAGACTCAGGTATCTCCTGATTTGGCCAGATTGAAAAAAAATCTCTTTCCATGATCATATGCAGTAACTGATGCGGCTGCCATATTTGTGCCAGAATGTAAAACAAAATGTATTTACATGCTCATACACAGTAACTGATGTGGTCGCCATCTTTGTGCATCCAGTCATGCGCAGTAGTGGACTGGGTGTAATGGTGACCATATTGCTTGCTCCTTCATTCCTTTAGGAAGAGACATGGCCATGGACTTTATTAAAATTCTAGTGGGGGTCTGGGAGTAGAACCCACAGGCGAAGGATGCAGGAGGGACCAAGACCCTCCTTGCATAGGCTGCACCACTATGCCCACCAACTAATACAATCATGCCCACATCAAAGCATATCATACAGTAGGCATGACCACCTTCATTGGAGGATGTGAACGGCTTCTTTGGTGGGCATGGTGACATTTCCTCTCATCGACTAGAATCATGCAAGAGCGGCCGTCAAATACCCTCAACCACACCCCTATCATTTGACACAAGTCATCTTAGACCTGAAAGGAGAACATACAGTTTAGCATCTACCATCGATCATATTTAGTGTGCCTGACATAATATTACACCCATTTAGCACTTAGGGTGTAACGGATGTCATATTAGTACAGCTAAACATTTCCGTTATCACTCTGCTTGCCAGATATGAGGTCACACACATAACCAGTACCATTTGGATACCATTACCTGTTGCAACATATATATTAGTCACATAACCAGTACCATTAGGATACTGTTTTTAATCAATACCAGCATTCATCATATTTTCCATACGTATATTCTCGTGTATAAGCCGAGTTTTTCAGCCCAAAAATTGGGCTGAAAAGTCACCCCCTCGGCTTATATATGGGTCAATACGGTAAGGTATGGTGGGGAGGCTGGAGGAAGCGGGGGGAGGCTGCTGACTGAGCGGCCCGTCACGTGGGGCCGCTCATTAGATATGCACGGCTCCCCCCGCCCATCACAGCGGCAGGGGGAGCCGTGCATACAGCCCCCCAGTGGCACTAGCCCCCCCATCATGTTTAGAGCCCCCCACACTTTGCAGAGCCCCCCCGCTGCATTATCTTACCATCCAGGGTCTTCTTCACCGCGGGTCCTGCAGTCATCATCGCGCGCTGTGTTCCGGTCTCACGTGACCCGGCGCGATGACGTCATTCCACTGCGACCGCCGGGTCACATGAGACCGGGAACACAGCGCGCAAGGATGGACTGCAGGACCCGTGGTGAAGAAGACCCTGGATGGTAAGATAATGCAGCGGGGGGGCTCTGCAAAGTGTGGGGGGCTCTAAACATGATGGGGGGGCGAGTGCCACTGGGGCCTGCTGTATTCCCCTGGGGGCCTGCTGTATATTCCCCTGGGGGCCTGCTGTATATACCCCTGGGGGCCTGCTGTATATACCCCTGGGGGCCTGCTGATACCCCTGGGGGCCTGCTGAATACCCCTGGGGGCCTGCTTATACCCCTGGGGGCCTTCTGATACCCCTGGGGGCCTGCTTATACCCCTGGGGGCCTGCTGTATACTCCTGGGGGCCTGCTTATACCCCTGGGGGCCTGCTGTATACCCCTGGGGGCCTGCTTATACCCCTGGGGGCCTGCTGTATACCACTGGGGGCTTGCTGTATACCATACTGCTGGGGCCTGTATACCACTGGGGGGGCCTGTATACCTTACTGCTGGGGGCTGTATACCTGTCCTGGTGGCTGTATGCCATACTACTGGGGCCTGTATACCACTGGGAGAGCCTGTATACCTCACTGCTGGGGGCTGTATACCTCACTGCTGGGGGTTGTATACCTGTGCTGGAGTCCACCCTCGGCTTATACGCGAGTCAATAAGTTTTCCTAGTTTTTGGGGGCAAATGTAGGGGTCGGCTTATACACGGGTCGGCTTATACACGAGTATATACGGTACTTTTTTGTTTGCATTTTAGACAATTCAACAGCTTTTCCACACTTTTCCGTGCACCTATTTTTTCATCTGGTAACATAAAGCATTAATAATATAGTTGGACTAATATAGTATCTCACGCATTCTAGATACTCCTGATGCGATGGAATCAGTTCCTTGTCTATTTCTTCAATAAAATGTGAATTTTGTATTTTTCATGTAATTTTTTTCTGTGCTGGAATCTATCACACGTCCTCTGCTCTGACTATACTGTATCCGGCCTCGACAACCTGGAGGACTCTGTGCGTCGTACCCTATTTTCATACTCTGGTGCTCACCAGTAGGTTAAGCTGAAACCCAGCATTTTTCTGTATTATTCTCAAATAATGGGTTGGTTACCCTAACCTAAATATTCTCCAAAATATTTTAATTACGGGTATTTTTTAAAGGTTAAGAACCATCACTAGTAAATTAAGGGGTGTATATGAAATTTCACTAGGTTTTTGCGACCTTATGTTAAAGCAACATAATGTAGACCCAATAGACTCAGATTCCAGTGATACATAGTAACATAGTAACATAGTTTTTAAAGTTGAAGGAAGACTTTAAGTCCATTTAGTTCAACACATAGCCTAAGTAAGTAATATCATAGTAAGTGATGTTTCACTTACTGAGTTGCTTGTTGTAGTTTTGATAAAATCATTATTTAATCAGCATGAGATTATCACTAGAAGACTAGTAAACCTGCTGAAAAGTAGTCCTCCATATTTATGAGTTCTGTATAACCACACTCCCAACATTGAATGGCAGATTTCTGTCTATTCACAGTGTACAAAGACAGCTGCCAATGAGTGGTGTGGGTGGTGTTATTAAGAGCTTAGCATTCAGAGAAATGGTAGAGCTGTAGTTAGATAAAACTGATTTTATCAAAACTGCAGCAGGCAGCCCAGTAAGTGATACATAGCTGGAATCAGGTTTCTGTACCTACATTGTGATGCTTTTGGAGTAACAAAAACTTGGTGACAAATTCCCTTTAACAAAATTAGGCTGCTTTCACATCAGCGGTTTTTGCCGATCGCGGCAGATGCGGTGATAAAAAAAGCATCTACAGCGATTACCGCATAACCGCTGCACTTGCGGCACAGTTGCGGCAAGCCCCATAGAATGTCTATGCGGGCTTGTGGCAGGTGCGGCAAGTGCGGTATCGGCACTTGCGGCAGGTGCGGCCGGAAAAAAACTGTGGCTGACCGCGTTTTCATCGCGGCCGCACCTGCCGCAAGTGCTGAAACCGCACTTGCCACACCTGCCGCACACTTACCGCAAGCCCCATAGACATTGCATGGGGCTTGCCGCAACTGTGCCGCAAGTGCAGCGGTTATGCGGTAATCGCGGCATCTGCCGTGAACAGCAAAAACCACTGATGTGAAAGTACCCTTAGAGAGTGAAAAAGCTGGACAGATAGCTGCTTTGATTTTCCAAAGTGTCTTAATGAAATATCTAATTGATTGCTGTGGGAAACTACTCAACTTCGTCCTAATGTTTTTTTAATGTGTTGTCATTCTGTATCTTTTATCCTTCTTATAAAAAAGAACTGGAAATTGAAATCCATTTTCTTAAAATATATTTTATTAATATTAAAATGGAAGGATATTTAAAAAAAAAAAATATTTTGCCATTGAAATGAAATGGTTAGTCAATAATTGGTTCATAGTCTTTCCAATAGGAAAGTTTGGCAAGTTCTACTTTGTCTCAATAGGAAAGTATTATGAAGTTACTGGAGTTTACTCAGAGTGGTGCATATATGTTTTCAATCTAAAAACACTAAAATTGAAGTCTGCACTGAGTTTAAATGAGATTGTGGGTATCTAAAATTATCAAATCAGTAAAACACAAACAATTTGATAAATTAAAATACATTAATTGTTTTGTTATCCATGGACATTGTCAGGATCCTCAATAAGCTATAGTGAATTGTGCAGATCTATAGTATGCAGAAACTATTGGACACAATCATGCTCTTGGACATTTAATGAAAAGTTGTTAGTCATATTGGTTGTTGGTTTCTTGTGCAAGAATTCAATGTAACTGCTTTATTTAATGCTAAAGCTGAATTGCTGCATCATCTATAAGATGGATGCAGAAATGATTGAGAATCAATCATGCTCTGTTAATTCAATTGACAATGATGTAGTCATATGGATGGTTGTATTCTAGTGTCAAGAATTCATGTAACTGGCATCAAGTATAAAAGCTCGAAAGTCACAATGTACGCGAAGCTGATACAGAGAAATCGAGCATAAACTCAACAACAAGAATGAGATGAAAAAAGGAGCCGCAAGCAGATTGCAGAGTTCAATGAGACGTTCTAAACCACAAATGGGTGGATTGCGTCTGTATTTAAAAGCTTCTGTGAAAGTAGACAAAAGATGTTTTTCTTTTTATTTGCCTAAATTGTGCTATTTATTTTCATAGGCTGGTATTAGAAAGCAGTCAGATTCATTTGACCTACAATAGCAGAACAGGCCGGTGACAGAGTCTCTGGGTTAAAAGTAGACAATCTGAGTAGCACAGTCATTAACCTTGATGTCCTGCTGCAATGGTGTCCTGCAAATCTGCAAAGGACAACCTGCATGGAATCAGTAAGGACCCTGTTACACATAGCCACGCTATGATATGACCTGGTAGGGATCGTTGGTGCGTTGCTACGTGGTCGCTAGTGAGATGTCAGACCTCACCAGCGATACAGCAACGATACAGAACAATATGGCGGTTGTTGGGAACCTATCACTCTCGGGCGTAGTATTGAGATCGTTGGTGGTCGGTCGTTGTCCCTGTCAAAGACAGCGATGCACGCTGCCCAGCAGGAGCGTGACGACCCAAAAATGGTACAGAACAGTTGTCACACCAGCGATCTCACAGCAGGGGCCTGGTCACTGCTTTGTGTCACACATGCGAGATCGCTGGCGAGGTCGCTGTTACGTCACAAATCCTGTGACATAACAGCGATATTGCTAGCGAATTCATTATGTGTGAAGTACCCCTAAGTTTTCCTGTAGTTGTGTAAGTTTCCTCCCACACTATGAAAAATAAAAGATTAATGAGCTTCCTATATAATTGGTTGGAAATTTTATTGTGATCCCTATTAGGGATAGGGACTGCTGAGGTAGTTTGCGTAGAGCGCTGCAGAATGTATGTGGTAAATAGAAATATATAAAAGCGTTTCACTTAGATGAAGATCTAGATGTTAAAAATGGACCCAATATGTCTATAATTTAAGCAATTTTAATATTATAATATGTTGTATATTAGAGATGGAAAAATCGATTTACAGTGCTGTAGGTCACTAATTTGTGACTGCAGGACGGAGGCCCGTGATTCTCTTTACTTCCCAACATTCCCGCCTCTTCATTTAATTGGTAGGCCTAGCACTATCCCAGCTATTTAAAAGAAGAGCCCGGAAAGCAGAAAGGTAAGAATATTCAGATTCATAGGCCTCCCACCCAACCATCACAGATTATTGATCAGGCCAATGGACTGCAATCCTGCATATCTATTCTCCTATCTTTATTGTGTACCTTTATTGAACAAAATATTTCACAATTACCTTCGTAGTAAGAATCAGATTCAAGTTCATTTTAAAAACCCATTCCTTAAGGTAGGAAAATGTTATGCCATAAATAAGCATAAATAGGCTCAGACTGGCCCACAGGTGAATATGAAAATCCCCCAGAGGGACCCTGTGCTTGATTGAGTCACTTACCCCCAATATCAACAGTATTTGGCCCCATTACATTAGATTCACTAGCTACAAGAAAAAGTAGCATGTTTTCATTCACTTGACAACACCTACCCAGTGCAATATTACATAGAAGTACAGATAAATGTGAATTAAGCTAATTTATTATTTGCATATGTCACATGTAGACTGTTCTGCAGTCTCTGTGAAATGCTCTGCAGTAGTTTACATTGATCTAATTTCTGTTATTACCTTACGGTTAAAGTCAGTGGCTGTAGCTTTCCAGTACTAAATTTTGTTGCTGAATGAAATAGGTGTTCTAACCATTACCCCAGCCTTTAAAAAGTCCAATTACCCATCACCTGGTGTCATTCTCTATTTTCACCGTGAGCTGTTCGGATGCACTGATGTTCCTGCTGAAACATTACACAAGCTATTACCTTGGAAATAGCCATCTTGAGGGAGTTGCTGTTTGTATTTCAGTTTTTGGGTGAAGGCAAGGGGTGTTAGTTCAGGGCTGGTCAGGAGCATGGCAAGTATGACAGCCTAGACATCCTCACCTTTAGAGGTAATTTTGGTAGTAGGATTACCCAGGGACCCCAGTCTACTGGGTCAGCCTAGCCTCCGAGATTACCTTTCCCCATTACTGCCATCCTGCTATTTATCCCCTCATCTGTTAAAACCATCCCGTGAAAGCATGAAGCTGAACAGTGGGTCCAGAATCAGTGTTAATGGTGGGTTCTTGACAGCTCAATCTGACATTGAGCATAACTTATTCAACCTACGTATAATGTTAAAAAAAATTTAGTTTTTTCCCATATCAACCATTTGAACATCAATGTTAAATTTTAAGAAGGTGTCATTAGCCATAAAATTGTATAATGGAAAGTAATTTTGTTTGATTTTGATCATTTATTGTTGCTTACACTATTTCTAATATGCTCTGGTACTGTGAATGACTAACAAAGTGGTAATGTTTTTCCATTGAACCTAACATTAAGTTGGTACATAGTCAAGCCATCATCTAACCAACCTTGTCTAATATAGACTGTAGCTGGAGTTAACCAAAGTACTCTTTTTTGCTCATTGTTAGCCTAAGTTTCCACATTTAAACAAAAATTGTTCAAGTTTCATCGAGAAAGCTTGATATTTTTTATTTCTCAGCTGTATGCAATCCATTTTTTCCTAGCAGCAGTTATTACGATTTGACAAGACCAAATACAATTTCCAGTGCTACACAATAGCAATATATCTGTAAAAATGTTAAAATTCCATACAGAACCTGATGTAAATTGGTGAGTCTAGTCTGGCATTGAAGAACCCAGTGAATGCTGCAATTATTTACACTAGCAAAAAACAAAACACCTTTGTGCACTGTCTCGTTGAATGACATTGGTCGGAGAATTGTCTATTTTTTCCACAGACAGCATTCGGACCAAAAATATGCCTTTGTGAATATAGCCTTCAAGTGTATAACAAGTATATCACAAAACTGAATGCACCCCTCCCATTTTGGTAAAAAATCTATTATGTATTTTCATGGGAAAACTCTGACAGTATAGACTTTCATACAGTGTAAAGTAGACAGTGTACAGCTTGAATATCAGTCTAAATAACTCAAAACACAGCCATTAATGTCTAAACCACTGGAAACACAAGTACACCCCTAAATGAATATGACCAAATTGTGTCCAAACATCAGTTATTTTGTGAGGCTAACATTATTTTCAAGCACTGCCTTGACTCTCTTGGGCATAGAATTCACTAGAGCTTCATAGGAGCCACTGGATCCTCTTATACTCCTCATTGATGAGATCACAGAACTGATGAATGGTACCACAGATGCTCAATAGGGTTTAGGTCTGGAGACATGCTTGGTCAGTTCAACACCTTTACCCTCAGTTTCTTTAGCAAAGCAGTGTTCGTCTTGGAGGTGTGTTTGGGGTTGCTATCATGTTGGAATAGTACTCTGCAACCAAGCTTCTGAAGGGAGGAGATCATGCTCTGCTTAAGTATGTCACAGTACATGTTAGCATTCATGGTTCTTTCAATAAACTGTAGCTTCCCAAAGTTGGCAGCACTCATGCAGCCCCAAGGCAGCCCCACCATGACACTCCCACCGCTATATGTGACTGTAGGCAAGAAACACTTGTCTTTGTACAACTCACCTGGTTGCCGCCATACTTCCTTGACACCATCTAAACCAATTAAGTTTATTTTAGTCTCGTAAAACAACAGAACATGGTTTCAATAATCCATGACTGATGCTGAGCACACCACTCAACATCTTTGGTTGAGCATGGTGAGACCTGTTTTGAGTGGAACCTGTCTGTTTACACCTTTGTATAGTCCTTACCACTGTGCTGCAGCTTAGTTTCAGGGTCTTGGCAATCTTTTTATAGCCTAGACCATCTTTATGTAGAGCAGCAATTCTTTTTTTCAGACCCTTTGAGAATTCTTTGCCATGTTTAACTTCCAGTGACTAACATGATAGTGTGTGAGTGGTAACACAAAATGTATCACACAAGAGACCTTAGAACACTAATGACTGACATGACACCTGAGAGGGAAAATGGATAATTGGGAACAATTTGGCCATTTTCACTTTTCTTGCCAGCTGTTTAGACATTAATGACTGTGTGTTGTATTATTTAAAGGGCAAACCAAATTTACACTATTGTCAAATTGTCAATTATTCAAGGTTTTCCAATGAAGAGATATAATGCAATTGGTACAAAAATGTGAGGAGCGTACACACTTTTATGATATACTGTATACTTGTTCTATCAAATTGAAAATATACTCAAGGCCCCATAATCTCAGTTTACATGATATCACAGAAAAACAAAGGACAGTGAGGTTCGGAATACATGATAGTATTGTTACATATAGTATTAGTATAGTATTGTATAGTATTGTTACATATATATATGTATATATACATATAGTATTGTTGGCCATCATGCATAGGACTTCTGCAGGCAATGGCCCAATATTTGTAAACATCACATTAACTCAACTAATTATTAAAATTGGTGAGCCACGTTATTACATATATGTTTTGCAACAACATTTCCGAACTTCAAATACAAATTGAGTCATTCTGAGTGTTTGCACTGACACATAAACATAAACATGAATTTATTATATATGATATATATTATTATATATTCTTAAATATTATATTTAATGTGCTTCTGTTCTGCGTCAAGAAAAAAAATCTTCATACAATGAACAATAGTATTCAAGATCCAGCCTGCATGCTGAATACAATGAATGAATTAGTGTAATTTTACCCGGATTCCACCAGGTGCTGCCAAAGAACATTTTGCTTTAGAGATTTAACGTAGAAGAAACAAGATGCAATTAACATCTATGAATTTGTAAGTGTACAATTAAAATTGAAATGAGATGTTTGTTTATCACTATATACCTTTGATGTCACAAGGGAAAAGCAGGTGGAAAGCTCGTACGTTTTTCTGCCACAGTACTATACATAACATTGGAAATAATAGAATAATGAAAATGATTAAATCTGTGTGTACAGAAATACAAGAAGATATGTAGAAAGATGATAACACAGCTAGTCCTTCTCAACTCCTACATCATGGCACTAATCCAATTGTTACATAAAGTCAATTCTTACCAGATCTTACCAGTGTTTCAAAAGTGCCTGATGTTTAGTTCATATTATCATAGAATGGTAGAGTAGGTAGGGGCCTCCTGGGTCATCTGGTCCAACCACCAGCTCAAAGCAGGATTCACTAAATCATCCCAGACGCATGTCTGTCCAGGTTCTGTTTGAAGACTTCTAATGAAGAACTCACCTCCTCTCGGGGCAGCCTGAACCACTCATTGTCTAGAAATGTGAGAGACAAAAGAGCCCATAGGGTCTTATCTCATGGCAGAGAGGGGCGATTGCCCATTGAAGTTTGCTCACCTGATCAGGTTGTGTAAACTCACAACCAGTATTTGTGCTCATACAGCTGCCGCTGGATCCACACTTCCACATACAAGGTGGCAAACAACTGGAACAATAGGATGAAGTGCTGGTGATCCGCGCTACTCAAAGGAAGAACAAGGACCCGAGAAGTCTGGTGCATTGGTATTTCTTTATTCTAACGCATTTCGGAGTAACCTCTGCTCCTTCCTCAGGAAAGAAGGAGCAGAGGTTGCTTCGAAACGCATTGGAATTAAGAAATACCAATGCACCAGACTTCTCATGACCTGGTTCTTCCTTTCAGCAGCGCGGATCACCAGCACTTTGTCCTGCTGTTCCTTTTCCACTCGTTGATCACCCTCACTGTCAGAAAGTATTTTCTATTATCTAATCTATATCTTCTACTTTTCAGTTTCATGTCATTGCTTCCCGTGTTTCCATGTGCAAATGAGAATAAGTATCATGTGTCTACAGTGTGACAGCCTTTGAGATATTTGTAGACAGCTATTAATTCTCCTCTTAGGCTAGGGTCACATTTGGGATGATGCATTAAAGGATGCTTTTCTTTCCTTTGCCATTCCCATAACATGTGTGTTCATTTTTAACGCATGCGTTAACGCATGGTGCATATATGTACCATGAGTTAACGCATGCATTTCCCATAGACACCCATGTTAAACAAATTCATGTGTTTCCCATAATGGGCCCCAAAACACTGCAGCCCACACTTTTATGTGCCAAAAATGCATAGCACCAAACACATTGCACTTAGCAATGCGTTTTTTGCATTGGAGTCTATGAGTGTGTTAACGCATGCATTTTTTACATGTGCACATGAAAAAAATGCATGCTTTTAGCAGATGCATGGTGCGAATCTGACCTAGCCTTAGCCTTTTTTCCAAGATAAACATTCCCAAATCCTTCAACCATTCATTGTAGGACATAGTTTGTAGTCTGCTCACCATCCTCATAGCTCTTCTGTAAAAATATGGTGCCCTGGACACAGTACTCCAGATGAGGTCTGACCAAAGAGGAGTAAAGGGTGATAATGGGTAGGGTCACATTGGCGTTTTTTGTTTAAAATCCTGATCCGGTTTTGAGCTTTAAAAATGCTCAAAACCGGACCAGGAAAGGCTCCTGATGGAAGCCTATGCAAAACACCGGATGGCTTCACAAGCCATCCGGTGGCCGGATCCGGCACTGCTGCCTGCGTTTAAAATCATGCAGGCAGCAGTTTTCGCAGCGTTTCTGGGACCGCACTGCGGTTACCGGATGGCTCAGGATGTGTAATCCTGAGCCATCCGGTAACTGCAGAGTGTGCGGATCCCGATCGGCCAAGTTAATAAAGAGTTAATTAAAGTACAGAACTGACTGTTAGAGGTCTGTAGGGGGGCTTAGACCCCCCCTACAGACCGGGCGGCCACTTCTATAGTGTTCTTCTACAATAATAGTACCTATGGCACGGGCTGATCTGAGCTCCGTGCATGTGGTGCAAATATCCCCCCTCCCCCTATCACTATACAGGGGTGCATACACCCCTGTAGTACAGTACTGCTTTATTTAATGTATAAACAGCAAGATTTGTACCAAACCGCAGAGAATTATATATTTACATGTCCCATAGGCAGAGTCGAGTGATTTCCATGGGCGGGGCTGTGTGCATTAGCCTCCGCCCGCTCCTTCTTGATGGCCGCCCCCTCTGGCCGTAATCCAGTGTTCTGGGGGTGGCCGAGTCGTTAAAGGGGCGTGGCTAACCACGGCTCATGGTTAGCCACGCCCCTTTAACGACGTATCCGCCCTCACAAGACTGGATTACGGCCAGAGGGGGCGGCCATCAAGAAGGAGCGGGCGGAGGCTAATGCACACAGCCCCGCCCATGGAAATCACTCGACTCTGCCTATGGGACATGTAAATATATAATTCTCTGCGGTTTGGTACAAATCTTGCTGTTTATACATTAAATAAAGCAGTACTGTACTACAGGGGTGTATGCACCCCTGTATAGTGATAGGGGGAGGGGGGATATTTGCACCACATGCACGGAGCTCAGATCAGCCCGTGCCATAGGTACTATTATTGTAGAAGAACACTATAGAAGTGGCCGCCCGGTCTGTAGGGGGGGTCTAAGCCCCCCTACAGACCTCTAACAGTCAGTTCTGTACTTTAATTAACTCTTTATTAACTTGGCCGATCGGGATCCGCACACTCTGCAGTTACCGGATGGCTCAGGATTACACATCCTGAGCCATCCGGTGACCGCAGTGCGGTATTCTGCACACATTTTTGAATAAAAATGTGTGTGACCGGAATTGCATTCACCGCATCCGGATCCGGATGCGGTGAATGCAATTCATGTTTGCAATGTGACCCTACCCAATGACTTCACGAATGCTTCTCTTAATACATCCCAGACTTGCGTTTGCCTTTTTTTGCTGTTGCATCACACTGCTGACTCATGTTCAGTCTCTGATCCATTAGTATACCCAAGTCTTTTCACACTTGCTGTTGCCCTATTCCTCCCATTCTGTAGACGTTATTTCATTTTCTTGCCCAGATGTTGAATTTTTCATTTCTCCCTGTTAGTTATTTTCATAGGAATCAAGTTTAGTTGCCCTGAGCACTGTACCTGTATTGTCACTTTATGTTTTTTTTTGATAACCGAGTTATACCCCTGGCGTGTTCTTTTTTATATCTGACTTTAGCAGTTAAGCTACAGCAGTGTTTCTTTATTAAGAATCTATCAGGGAACATCACAGTCATACAGGCGTCATATGCCATTTTCTCCCTTCTCTTAACCCACCTCATCCCACTCTCATTGTTATTTTTTTAATTACATTGCAGGTAGTCTATTATCTATAGTAATCTGAAAGTTAAAGGAATTGTCTGCTTTTAAAAAAACGGTAGAAGCAGGTAATGTTTACAAAGAAGAAAATAATCCTTGTCTCTGTAGTATCATGTCTTCACTGCTCCATGGAGTTCATTGTTAACAGATATACAGCTGTGACTTTTGGATTATAACAAGTGATTGCTGCAGCCAATCAGTAGCTTGAGTTAGAATTCTGAGGCCAGTGATCGACTGCAGTGTTCACATGTCGTAATCAATATCACCACTGCAGCCCCTTTCAGGAAAGATATTTGGGATGCAATAGAGAGATGACACTTAAACAACTGGAACTTCAAAGATAAATAATGTATATCTTGTTCATTTAAATAATTCCTGTAATGCTTAGAAAACTAATATGTAAAATATAAAGTGTAAGGCTATGTTCACACCAGGCTTTTTTTCTGCAACAAAACTGCAGCAAAAACTGATCTCAGAGGATTATAAACAAATTATCTGGCAGATTTATCCTGCAGGTTTGGGCAAGGCTTGGCGGCATTTTTAGGGTTCACACCCTGCGTATTTGCTATGTATTATTACGCGAGTGCTGTTGCAGTTTTTGTAGCTAAAACCAGGAGTGGAACAATCAGAGGAAAAGTCTAATAGAAACAAGTGCTCCACTTCTGTATTTATCACCCACTCCTGATTTTGATCAGCCACTCCTGGTTTTGGCTACAAAAATTGCAAGAGCTCTCGCGTAAGAATAAGCAGCAAATACACAGTGTGTGAACGTACCCTAGCCGGAGTTTTCATGTTAGGTTTTAGCTCTTTCTCTCTCTGTCTCCTCTCTCTTTGGCATAGAAGCATTTTTACATCCTGTCACCAAAAAAAAACAAGGCAAAAAGCAGTGAAAGAATTGACATACTCGTTCTTTCAAAAATGCAGTAAAAACCATGCCGGTTTAAACTTTCGTCAGGAAAGCAAAAACAATTTGTGTGCATGTGTTTTCCCGAATCACATAGGTTTTGCTGGGAATAAAAAATGCCTAATTTTTTAGCATATATTTGCATAAAACAAAGGCAAAAAATGCACCAAAAACACCCTGCCCAAGTCCTCTTTCACTCATCTGTGCATCCCGCAGGTGTGCAGTCTGGGCCAACACATGCCGGAGGCATGGACATACAGAGGCACATCATAGTCTATGCAACCTTCAGATGTCCGTTATTCAGCACGGACCATGTCTCCATGTGCAACAGTTTTTTGCTGGCAGTGCAGACCTGATTTGGCCACAAACGTCCTGCACTTGGATGTCGTCTGTGTGACATCCATGTGCATGAACCAGAGCCAAAAATTTTAACCTTAAAAATAAAGAATTTCATACTCACCTCCCTCCAGCACTGCCTGTTCCTCTCTCTTCCGGGGCCATTCATTAGGCTCATCTAATATTCACTGCTCTGGGCCCAACAGCGGACCGGAAGTGAAAGGACAGGCAGCGCTGGAGGCAGTTGACTATAGGATGACAGGCTGTCCATGTGCTATCCACGGATAGCACATGGACCATGGACAGCACACATATGTGTCTCATGTGTGACACACGGATACACGCCCCAACAAAGATGGCCTGTCTCACACGTCTGTGTTTTGCTCGGATGTGTGAAACAGGCCCAACTTTTGTTTCAGGAGAATATCTTTATCTCTAGCTCCTCCTCCTATTATTCCCTCCACTCTACATAGAACATTAGAAGCACCAACTGCCATCTCCTATCACAACAATAGGAAAATGTATACTCACTGATTTTACCAATGAATTGTGAATATTGAGGATGAAAGATCAGTGCAGGAGGAGAAACAATCAGTTTTATATGATTTACTATATAATATACTTTATTATTCACATGAATTATTGATTTGTGAAAAATAAATAAAACACCAGTTACTCTTTTAGTTTCTTTTAGCATTAAGTGTAGATTTGAAAGAGCTATCCAGTGATGAATTTCATGTGATTTGTCTTGAGCTCCTCCGTCCATAAAGGCAATGTTAGTGCAAGATTTAGCGATACTAATATGCCTCACTGCATTACTGCCAGTCATTTTAGTTCACAGTTAACAATGCACAGTGAGATATTTTAATGACAGTTTCTCTCTCACATATTAAGGCAACATACATATCGGTTACAGCTACTGAGGAGACGGCACTTTGGTTATTTGCAGGCTGACTCGCTAATGTTATGTTTCTAATATCTAACAGCAGAGGTTCATTTCTATATTGACATAATTGGATTGTTGCTGAAAATTTCAGATACTTAGAGCCAGATCACCTGCATTGAACCTGCAATTTGTATCTTTTCATTCTAGGAAGAAAGCAATTTGATTGATTGGTTATTCACATATTTTGGATCATGCTAAGCTAGGCTAGCGTTTGAACTTAAGAGGGTTGATGCTGAGATTGTAATCACCGCAGTCAACAATCTATTAAATATGAAGGCTCTGCAATTTTAATAGATTGGTAGCTCATGAAATGTTAGTTAAATAAGCCTCTGTAATTATGGGAATTCTGGAATTGCTAATCATAGTATATTAAATGAGAGCTGACAGAATTTGAAAATAAGCATGAATTGTGTTGGCACATAAGAATGTATTATTTATAATACATGCCAGACGTCATGACTTTTCTTAACCAAATGCTAAAAAATAATTAAATTTCTAGATATGTTTAGTAGTGATTAAATCTCTATTTGCTTAGAAGAAATGCCACCCGTGGGGTCAAAAATGTTTTAAGGAAAATGTAAAGTAATGAGCTGTGGACAAGCAAGCACAGTAGAGTCCCGCACAATACAATACAATGGTATTGTAATATCAGGTAGGTTGGGCATCATGCAATCTTTAGCAGAGTTTGAGTGCAGCAACTATAGAAGCCATGGACCCTAAGGCCAGATATAATGACAGGAGCCAGAAGAATAGCGTGGATGTCTCTGCATTGCTGCAGTTAGATAAGCAGTCAATATGCTTAATGTAGATGAAAGATGATTCATTAAAAGTGAACTCCACTTCTACTCTAGGAAAGGAGGCTTTCCTGAAGAAGTTGAGTCCAAATAAAAAAAAACACCTTTCCTCCTGCACTAAGAGCTGCAAGGACCACAATTATACAGTATACATGTTCCCGGCAAACCAAGGCTAGTGGGGACAGCTTTGCTCAATACAAGTGTATGGAGTCCAATTAGTGGGTGTAGGCAACTAGTTGGGGTGGACTTGCTCCATACAATTGTATTGAGCTAGGCCAAGCACAATAGAAGGGAGCTCCGGGTACAGTGGCCGGGAACATGCCTACCACATAACTGTGGTCCGTTCTCAGTTTAGAAACAGCAATTCTTGCAGCACACAGTCCGGGCGCTGGAGGATTGACAAGTCTGCACTCTCACAAATTATCATTTGAGATGGGAACAACCATTTTAACTTAAAATTCAATAGTAGATTAATCCAAACTGGGTTTTCTGAAGCATCCAACATGGCTGAATAATCAAAACTTTTTATTTCAAGATGTAAGAAATGCTATTTTTCTTATGTACCCAATGTTTTACATGCATTTTGTTAGCTTCTGTCCCATTTAAGATATTGAAGTAGATTTTGCTTATGCGGTACATTAGTATAGGAGAAAAGCTGGCAACCACAGTCTCCCTTGCATATGGAAGCAGAAGCTGGTAGAGATGCATAATATATGGATGTTAATATATTGCAGGAGACTTATAAACTGTCTTAGATTTGTGTTCTGTCTCCTGGAAGATTTACTTTCAGGGAAGAAGAGTGCTTCAAGTACTTACTGCTGTTCTTCCGTATAATATAGCAGGGCATTTGCTGCTGAGTGTCTCTGCTGTGTCTCAATAAAACTCTAAGCCATCTCGGAGGAAGTAGACAAGCAGGGCTCTATTTGCTAAAACCCGACACAGCTCTAGTGTAAATATGAAAGGGAAATGCAGTTATATCAGCCCAGTCAAATGTAATCATGGCATAGAAACGTCAAATCCTTTGTAGTCATACGGCACTGAAGTTTCAGGCTATGTTAGAAATGCAAGAGCCATCGGAAATGCCACCACATTTGGGTCTTCTTACAATGGAGATCATTTCAAGGCATTCTCTTCTCCATCTATGACTTCTATTGGCCAGCTCTAGACTATGAAAACAGAAGACTTTAGCCAAGATGAGTAATATGTGTTATAGAAACCATTTGCGGCTCTCAAAACTTTATTCTTGTGACTTATAACTTCAAAACTCAATGTAAAGAAGATATCTAGGGCTCTGAAACCTCCAAAGTTAATCACACATCACTTTCGTCAAATTTCCAACATGTAGAATTCGGCTTTGGGTTTACATAAATCCGTTACATCAGACACAGTTTTTTTATTGGACCACAACAGATGGCAAACATACATCAATTCTATTAGGAGTTTTCATCATTTACTTCTAAAAGCCCAGGGATCACATTATTACATGAGACATTATGATCTATCCCATGGGTCAGGGACTGTCAAATCTGTAACAACATCTGATGTGCCGGACAGGTGGGACCAATCTTATTGCAACCAATTGGATCAGTTCCTCCATAAGACCGGCTTCACACCACGATTTATCAGGTCTGGGGCTGTCCGGTGTGACCCGGACAGCCCCAGATCCGAATTTGTCCCCCATGTCTCCCCATGGGGTTGGATGGCTGTTATTTACCATCTGGTTTGGGGCTTTTCTTGGAGGATCCGGTTTTGTCCAATTTTTGCATCTGACACAAAACCAGAGTCTGTAGCATTTTTTGTGTCCGATGCAAAAATTGGACAAAACCAGATCCTCCCGGATCCGGTGCTTATAGCATGGGAGTCTTGGGCACTGGATCGCGCCGGATCCGTCAGAAAATCGAGCCGGTTCCCAGACACTTGGTGCTGACAGAGCACTAAAAGCAGCCACGCTGAATTTCAGCACCTGGAGAGCTCCCTGGCTAAAATTTCAGCACTGTCGATCAACTCCTCAGTAGCCGCATCAGCACTGGACAGAGGCAGAAATGAAGCAGATTTGCCCTCTGGTTCTGCTCATCCTTGGCTGTCAGGCTCTGTCTGGTGCATCCTGCAAAACACCAGACAGAACCTGACAGTCAAAAATTGTGGTGTGAAGCCGGCCAAAGTTCCTGCTATATACTGTGTAATGGATGTGTCTGACTGCACAAGGACATGGTCTGATCATATCACATCTCCTGTGCTGAGATAATCTTATATTTGTGTCCCTACTATGTACTGTGTAATGGCCGTGTCTAACCGTACAGGGGCATGGTCTGATCATACCACATCTCCTGTGCTGAGATAATCCTATATACGTGTCCCTGCTATGTACTGTGTAATGGATGTATCTGACCATACAGGGACATGGTCTGATCATACCACATTCTTCCGGGCAGTTAGTAAAAAAGTATACTGACATTACAGCATGGGATTATGGATGATTATTTTTTAATGTAAAATATTTCACTGCATGTTTTTAACTCAAAGAAAGAATTATTTTCAATTCTGTGAGGTAATGTCTGTAAATTCTTTTTCTTCCTCCACTGGCCAGTAGATGTGGTAAGATCAGAACATGTACCTGTACGGTCAGACACATTCATTGCACAGTACATAGCAGGGACACATATATAAGATTATCTCAGCACAGGAGATGTGGTATGATCAGACCACATCCCTGTACGGTCAGACACATCCATTACACAGTACATAGCAGGGACACATATATAAGATTATCTCAGCACAAGAACATTTTTTTAAACACGTCCAATTAGGAAAATAATTATTTTAAGATCTATTGTTTAAAATGAACTTTAAAGTTACCCTTTTTCATGGGAAAATCCCTTTAAAGTTTATTTTAATTGATAGATTTTGGAATAATAATAATAATAATATCCACAATGGGATGTGTTTAACACCTTCTCCCCAGGGTGATTTTCCATTTTCCTCATTTTGTTTTTCTCTCCCCTTCTTCCAAGAGCTATAACTTTTTTATTTTTTCATCAATATAGCCATATGAGGGCTTGTTTTTTGCAAGACAAGTTGTACTTTTGAATTAAATAATTTATTTTACCATATAGTGTAAGGAAAAATGGTAAGCAAATTCAAAGTGTGGTGAAATTGGAAAAAAAGTGCAATGACATATTAGTTTTTTGGGTTTTTTATTCATCCTGTTCATTATATAGTAAAACTGGTGTGATATAATGGTGCCTTGGGTCGGTACGAGTTCATACCAAACATGTACCATATACTTTTACTGTTATCTAAGAGGTGAAAAAAAATCAGAAGATTTTAAAGAAAAAGAATTGCACTTTTACACCATTTTCTGCAACCTGTAGTGTTCTCATTTTTTCAGGACCTAGGGCTGTGTGGTGGCTAATTTTTTGCGGCTGGAGCTGACATTCCTAATTATACCTTTTTGGGTAGATACCCCTCATTGAATTTTATTAGGGTAAGTGCACATCAGTCGTTTTGTGGGCTGCTTTTGGACGTTTTCCGTCGGCGTTTTCCGCTCAGTTTTATGTTAATTTATGTTAATCCTATCCTCCGGTTGGATTAACATGCTAGTCAATGGATTTTAGAAAACTCTGTCTTCACTAGAACGTTTTTCTTCTGGTCGTTTTCAGTCAAAACTGAGTTTTCTCAGTCAAAACTGAGTTTTATCACCGTTTTCCAAAAATAGAGCAAGTGACTTCTTTCCTCCGTTTTTCCACCGGTTTCAGCTGAACAAGTGCACTAAAAACTCAGTTTTCAAAACCGCCGAGAAAAACGCCGAGAAAAACGCTGGAAAACCCGGCGGAAAACGAGCAAAAAACGAGGGACACTGCTGAGCACAGAAAACTCAGTTTCTGCTAAAAAAACCCAGGTTTTTGGACGTTCTGCAGAGATGCACAAACGTCAGATGTGCACTTACCCTTACAATGTTACGATGACCAAAAAAAAATTATTTTGGCGTTTGGACTTTTTTTTTCTGTTATGCAGTTTACCAATGTGAATAATTGATTTTATATTTAGATTTTCGGATATTTCTCAACGGGATGATACCAAATATATGTTTTTTTTAATAGTTTAATTTTCAGTGGGGCAAAAGGGGGTTGATTTGAACATTAGTGTTTTTTTTATATTTTCAAAAACTTTTTTTGTATTTTATGTTTATTTTACTTGGCCCCCTAGGGGCCTCAGTGCTGCACAGACTAATCGCTTCTCTTGTGTACACATGAGCTGCTGCACATCTGAACATAGAAGAAATTATCAGTTTCTGCTGGTGACACAGCTCAGGGCTCGCCAGCAGGAAATGATTGCAGACAGCTTCGGAGATCATCACAGGACCCCGGGCTGTCAAGATAACAGTGGAGTTCCCTTGATCGCATCATGGGACCTCCGATACCGGCGGGGAATGGCGCGATGTATGCTGTGATGCTTTAAATCCTGCTGTCAATGATTGACAGTGCAATCCAAAGGGTTAACAGCACCTATCTGATCGCTGACCATATCGGTGCTGTTAGCCACACATCTCAGTTGATAAGATCAGCTGAGATGTGTCGGGGAAGATGCAAGCTCAGTGTGTGAGCTCGCTGAAGGGTAGTGAAATGCCCAAGGGAGTATATATGCTCTCATTCATGAAGGGGTTAAAAATATGTTCCTGATAATCTTATTTACGTGTCCCTGCTATGTACTGTGTAATGGATGTGCCTGACTGTGCAGGGACATGGTCTGATCATACCACATCTCCTGTGCTGAGATAAGCATATATTTGTGTCCCTGCTATGTACTGTGTAATGGATGTGTCTGACTGTACAGTGACATGGTCTGATCATACCACGTCTCCTGTGCTGAGATAATCTTATATATGTGTCCCTGCTATGTACTATGTAATGGATGTGTCTGACTGTACAGTGACACGGTCTGATCATATCACATCTCCTGGGCTGTGGAGGAAGTAAAAAAGTATACAGATATTACAGCATGGGGTCATAGAAAATTATTTTTGTGACGTAAAACATTCCTCTGTCTGTTTTTAATAAATTATTTATCTTAAAGAAATAATCAGCTGTGTAATGTCAGTATACTCTTTTGCTTCCTCCCCAGCACAGGAGATGTGGTATGATCAGACCATGCCCCTGCACTGTCAGACACGGTCATTACATAGTACATAGCAGGGACACATATAAAAAAATATCTCAGCACAGGAGATGTGGTATGATCAGACCATGCCCCTGCACGATCAGACACAGTCATTACATAGTACATAGCAGGGACACATATATAAGATTATCTCAACACAGGAGATGTGGAATGATCAGACCATGCCCCTGCACTGTCGGACATGGCCATTACACAGTACATAGCAGGGACACATATATAATTATCTCAGCACAGAAGATGTGGTATGATCAGACCATGTCCCTGTACAGCCAGACACATCCATTACACAGTACATAGCAGGGACACATATATAAGTTATCTCAACACAGGAGATATTGGTATGATCAGACCATGCCTGCACTGTCAGACGCATCCATTACACAGTACATAGCAGGAACACATATCTATTTATCTCAGCACAGGAGATGTGATATGATCAGACCATGCCCCTGCACTATCAGACACATCCATTACACAGTGCATAACAGGGACACATATATAAGATTATCTCAGCACAGAAACACTTTTAACCACATCCAATTGTGAAAATTATTATTATTCCCATGTCTATTGATTAAAATGAACTTTGTGGGAAAATCGCTTTAAGCAAACAATTCCAATATGTGTATCATCTCTTTCATGTTTGCCATTGATATATCAATTTCATTGAAAATTGATTAGCGGTTGTGGTTATTTTCCCTTTCATCCAGTCATTTACAAGATATTTTCTTGGTACATTTTGCAAAGGACACAACCAGCTCTGGATAATGTATTTAAGTGCTTTTTATCCGCCATAGGCAGCAGTTGGACTAATGCTATATAACATACTCCAAATGCCATGAGAAGTGCATTATCCTGTAAATGTTAGATTAGATCAAAATTACATCCTGATAAGCATAATCGAGATGCTGTGATCAGGTGCTCAGAGCCAGAGAACCTCACAGCTATGCAGCTATTCCAATCAAAGGTAGATTGAGCAGTTTCTCTGATGTGGTCTTATCAGTCTCAGTTTAATGTAAATCCTGTTACAGCAGCTTTGTCCGATGTGCCTGTAGCTTTGTTCTGAACCTTTCAGTAACAGCTCATTGAAGCAGAAACAGCTCTGTGAATTGATATTATAAGCCTGCTTGTTTTATTCATTGTTGAGGCAACAGTATATAACAAAAAATATCTGTTTTAGTTGATAGAAGTCTACATTTCCTATTTGGTGAGAGAAAAAAATGTACTTAGTTGTCCTCCAAGAAATAAATAGCTTGGATGGAAAAGTAGACAGCTATACACCCTGTATTAAAATAAACCTAAAACATGGATATTCATTTCAAAGTGAATTATCAGACCAGGAGTGATCATTCTCTTTTCTTAAGATCTTGTATGGGGTGTAGCTACTGAGGATATAGTAGCTAAACCCAGACCCCCAGTAAAGGCGTGTGGATATGCATCTCGGGCATTGGCAGACCTATGGCCCCGGGGGCCCTGGTGCAGTGATGCAGCCATACTAAGAAGCGGGGGGGTGCTGGCGGCCATCAGCGAGCACCGGACTGGTGGGGGGGTGCTGGCGGCCGTCGGTTCTCCTACTGCCCTGCGAGGTGTGCGGCATATGCATTACTGGGAGCCGGGATCCTGGGAAGAGGAGAGGAGGGGCGGGATCAGGCATGGGAAGCAGGAAGCTTCCTTTGCCTGACCCTCCTCTGACATCGGATTACGGGGGTCAGCTGGAGGCCCCCCTGCAGGTTTTAGGGGCCCCCTAGCCGGTCGGGACCCTGGTGCAGCTGCACCACAGCTGGCCCGCCCCTGATCTTGGGGTATTTTTATATTGCTTTCTAGCACATGTCCAGTAATCCCATCAGGGCTTATGTTCCCCTGGCAAAATGGGTTTTGGAACTATGAGTAGATGAGGCCATCCATTGACTTTAATGGTGTAGAGAAAGTCAAAATGTGCTCTGTTGTGCACCATTTTTGGGAGTATACGTTTACTGCATTGGACTGTATTCAGATGTCCACCTACAGTAAATTATTATCCCGAAAAGGGATCATGAAAGAGCCCATGGTGACTCCATCTGCCCCATTAAAGTCGAAGAACCCATTAGCGCATACGTCCGAAGCCGTTTTGCCAACAGGACCACTGAACGTGTGCTACAACACAATGTGAGAGCACCCTAATACAAAGCAATTCCAACCTGTACGCTATGAGACTGATTTCTGCTCAAAACATATAAGAAATCTACATTAATCTATGTACCATATTTTAATGGATTTTGGATAAAGGAAGAATTTAGTTTGATTGAGGTGCTAGAATGGCTTTTTCTAAGAATAATATCCACAAGCTTGAATCCAGCAAGTGCCTATCCTAACAATCTACTAATGGGGGTAAGGTTAAGTTCACATGTTCAGTAATGGTCTCTTGGAGCGGATCCAGCAGCAATCCGTTGGCAAAAAGTTGTGCAAACACAACTTTCTTGTTAGTTTTGAAGAAATAAGAATTTTGCATGATTTGTTTTTGAGCATGAAAAATTGATCCGTTAACTGATTGCTATTTACACATCCATTTTTCTATCATTTGTAAAGGATTAGTTTTTTGCTTTCAGGATTACCGTATATACTCGTGTATAAGCCGACCCGTGTATAAGCCGACCCCCCTACTTTTGCCCCCAAAACCTGGGAAAATCTATTGACTCGCGTATAAGCCGAGGGTGGACCCCAGCACAGGTATACAGCCCCCAGCAGTGGTATACAGGCCCCAGCAGTATGATATACAGCAGGCCCCAGTGGTATATACAGCAGCCCCAGTGGTATTGCAGCCCCTATATACAGCAGCCCCAGTGGTATTGCAGCCCCAGTGGTGTATACAGCAGCCCCTATATACAGCATCCCCAGTGGTATTGCAGCCCCTATATACAACAGCCCCAGTGGTATTGCAGCCCCAGTAAAGCAGGGCCCCTATATACAGCAACCCCAGTGGTATTGCAGCCCCAGTGGTATTGCAGCCCCTATATACAGCAGCCCCAGTGGTATTGCAGCCCCAGTAATGCAGGGCCCCTATATACAGCAGCCCCAGTGGTATTGCAGCCCCAGTAATGCAGGGCCCCTATATACAGCAGCCCCAGTGGTATTGCAGCCCCAGTGGTATTGCAGCCCCTATATAAAGCAGCCCCAGTGGTATTGCAGCCCAGTAATGCAGGGCCCCTATATACAGCAGCCCCAGTGGTATTGCAGCCCCAGTAATGCAGGGCCCCTATATAGAGCAGCCCCAGTGGTAGTATACAGGCAGCCTCAGTAATGCAGGGCCCCCCCCTCATGCTCTGGTCTCCTGTAAAGCAAGTTATACTTATCAGTGCCCACTGCCGTCCGCGCCCGCATCTGCCGACATCCCGATCCTCCGTCTTCATGCATCTTCTTCCTGTTTCCTGTGCGCGTCGCCGGTAATGACGTCATTGCCTGCGACGCGCACAGAAGCAGGAAGAAGATGAATGAAGATGGAGGATCGCATGTCGGCAGCGGCGGGCGCGGACGGCAGCGGGCACTGATAAGTATAACTTGCTTTACAGGTGACCGGAGCATGAGGGGGGGGGCCTGCATTACTGGGGATGCGGGGGCTGCTGTATACCGCTGTATACAGCAGCCCCCGCACTGACTCGCGTATAAGCCGAGGGGGGTACTTTTCAGCCCAATTTTTGGGCTGAAAAACTCGGCTTATACGCGAGTATATACGGTAGTTTGAAATGGAAGATAAATAGAAATCAGTTAGTGGATCCATTCTCCACAGACTCCAATGCTAATAAAATGGATTCTGAAAAAACTAATTTTTTTCAAAATGGACAAAAAAGTTTTATTTGCACAACTCCATTGACAATTAATCGTTGCTGGATCTGTTTTAACAGATGATTACTGGACATGTGAACTCAGCCCAAGTTTTCCACAAGTAGTCTTAAGGTACCGTCACACGGTAGGATACAGGTGAACGAGATCGTTAGCTATGACATGTGACCGCGATCCTTCTGACATCGTTAGAGCGTTGTCACACGCAAGGATATCGTTAACGATCTTACATTTGGCAATGCGCCAGCTACTTGGAGAAGAACCATTGAATGATAAAAAGCGGCAGGAATAGGAGAATTATGAACAACATCGTTCAAAAAAGTGTCACACTGAACGATGTTGCTGCTTCCCAGAACGTTAATTGGACGACGAACGATAGATTTGAGGTCAGGTTCTCAAATTTTTGCTGAACGATCCAACGATTTATCCTTCCAACATTGTTCTTTTACACTCAACGAAGCACAAACGATATAGTTTGAACGATCACAAATCTGTGACGTTTCAACTGTATTGTTAACGAGATCCCAGCGTGTGAAGTGGCCTTTAGAAAGATGAACTATCAATAACTTCACTATTAACCAGCACTTTTCTTCCATCTATTTCGTCTACATTTTTAGTGATGCCCCTTTAACACACCAATAATATAAATAGTATGTAAACTGGAAGACTTTTTAGTAGAGCTAAGGAGATTCAAGAAATGTCTTTGGTCTTGTTCCTGCCATTGGAGAAAAATATTAAGCTGTTTCAGATGGAGTAAAATCATGGCATAGATGATTAGAGATAAAATATCTAAAAAATAAAATTAAACAGTCTATCTTATGAAAGTAAGCTTATGAGGATACAAAATGAGGAAACATAATTGGGAGTAGATATGTGACTAAGGTAGATGAAATGTTGATTGTTCTCAGTGGGAGAAACAAAATAATAATCTTGTAGTTGTGATACCTTTTAATGGCTAACAAAAATAAAAAATGTGATGTTACAAGGCAGCAAGCTTTCGAGACTTCTAAAGTCTCTTCATCAGGCATGGTGTGACAAAATATCCAAAGAAATACAAATATATACATGTACAACCGGACCAGATGCAAGGTATAATAAATGGACATTTAGATAAATAAACAAAACAGAGCCTGGAGGGGATCTTTCATTAGCCAGGCTTGTTGATGTCAAAGTTTTCATGACACTAATTTATATGAAACACCTCGTGTTCTAAGCAATCTCTTAAAAAAATTCTTCAGATGTGATAATGAACCATAAATCTGTCAGAGATGTTTAACCCTGCTTGTATGCACTGAAAAGTTCTTATTAGCTTGGATTCACAGTCCCTTTGGTGTTTCTGTGACTTAAAATTACCTCTCAATATTGCAACTTTCATATATTCAATGTTATGTCCTTGACCACAAAAATGTTTGGCTACTGGTAAATGGATTTTTTTTGTCTGTAATTGTGTTACAATGAGACCTCATTCCTGCTCTTAGCCATTGTCTAGTCTCCCCAACATAAAAAGTCCCCAAAGGACATATATTGCACATAATTATATACACAACATTGGAAGAGGAGCATGTGAATGTCCTAAGAATCTTATAATCATGTTGTGAGTTGGGAATCTGTATACTGTCTTTGCTCTCTATGTGAGCACAGGTCTTGCCGCTCCTCACATTGCATGGATAAGTTCCTCTTGGTGTATCTGAGGGCACCAAATTTCGGACCATGATGTTTCCTAAATTGGAAGGCTGCCTGTAGCATAGTAAGGGAGGGTCTTTGAATATTATTATTAGTTGTTCATCCTTGTGTAGGTTGTGATGAAGTTTCCTTGTAGTATTCCTCAGTACCTCAAGCTGTGAGTTGTAGGTCACCACAAGAGGAACACAATGGTTTACTTCTTTTTCTCTGTATTGGAGTGCTTGACATCTAGGGATCCTTGTGGCCTTACTAATCTGATCATAAATAGAGGTGGGGTGGTAGCCGTGGTTTAAAAATTTCTTTTTTAGATGGTTTAAGTGTTCATCCCTGTCCGCTAGGTTGGAGCAAATATGCTTATATCTGAGAGCCTGGCTGTAGACAATGGACCTTTACTGTTTTTTGGATGGAAACTGTCCCATCTGAGACATGTGGGACGGTCAATTGGTTTCCGATACACCGATGTCTGGAATGAACCATTTAGAATTTTTATGGTGGTGTCCAGGAAGTTGATGTCTGTTTTTGAGTGATCCAGTGTCAAGTTTATGATGGGATGAAATTTGTTGAAATTGTCATGGAAGTTTAGGAGTTCATGTTTAGACAGTCCAGATTATTAAGATTAGCAAATAGAAAACAAGCGGTGTCAGAGGTTTGGAGCGCTAAAGAAACCACGGGTTGGTGATTAAATTACCGATAATTTATTGCACGAACAGCAGGGGTCCAGTATGCCACAACGCGTTTCGACACACAGATGCGTCTTTCTCAAGTGGATGAGGGATCCCTGATTACCTCTTTCTTATAAACCTACCCCCCACCCCAGATTGGATAATGGTTGTGACAGATTACAAAAGCTTGTTACTAGTAACTATTTCACTGCTGCCCATTATATATCTATATATAAAAACACATAATAATCCAAAACATATAAGAATCACAATCGATTATTAAGATGTCATCAATGTACCAGAAGTAGGCCAAGGGTTTGATGGGGCAGGAGGCCAAAAAGTCCTTCTCCAGTTTAGTCATAAAAATATTGGCATACTGGCGGGCCATTTTGCTTCCTATAGCGGTTCTGGTGTGTTGTAAAAACAGTTCTTCACCAAAAAAGAAAATGTTGTGTGTAAGGATAAGATAGATGAGAAACATGGTATACACTGATGTGGGGATCCAAGATAATCCAATAAAGGAATTAAGAAGAACATCTGAAACTGGGATTAGTGGAATTTACTTGTGAATAATTGCAAATTTAGGCTACAGTGTTGTAAGAGCATACATCAAGTGTTTCTGTTGGAGGTTGCAATATGCAAAGCAAAGGGTTTTGGGAAGAGATATTAGTTTTACCCTGAGAAAATGGATATGAAGAAGATCAACTCTGCTGCTAGATCATGGTAGGACAAAAATTTTCTTCATGTCTGTTTGCACCTTTTCACATGATTTCTCTCAATCTACCAATGTATATTACATCAGATATGGCAATAGATGTCATGGCTGTTGCCATATTGAGATTTCATGGCCTAAATATCAAGTGTAGAGATGAGCGATGTTCTACTTGAATTATTCGCCAATCTCAAATTCGAGCTGTTTTTGGCGATGTTCGAGTCATTCATCGAATTAGAACAATTTGCTCTAAATTTGTCAGTTCGAGGTCATGTTCGATTTCAGTTCCGCAAAGTATATACATGCATTGCGGAACTGAAATGAAGTAAAATCAAGGGTTACAAATAAAAAAAAATCGATGCTCACCTCTCTAATCCATCCAGCGATGCTTCCAGCACTGCTTACCTGTTGGAGATGTGACTGCCATCTCCGACAGGTAGATAGTGCTGGAAGCTTTGCTGGATGGATTAGAGAGGTGAGTATCGATTTTTTATTTATTTTTAACCCTTGATTTTACTTCATTTCAGTTCGGCAATGTATGTATATACATTGCGGAACTGAAATTGACCACCACCCTAGTGTTTTAGTGTGTTCGAGGGTGTTCGACGAACATTCGACGAACATTCGATGAACACACCTCCCATTCGACGAACCGAATCGAATTCGAACACTAGGGTGTAGGCTCATCTCTAGTCAAGTGCATTAAAATGTGATCTATGTAGATAACATAAAGCACCATGTTAGTCTACTGTATTTATTTAACACCACAGTGAGCTGGAGATACACAAGCACAATAGGGTTTTACCCAGTAAAACTGTAAAAAAGTTTAATAGGGTGGTTGATCGCCTTTTGTGGTTGTGTCCAATACGACCCTGCATAAAGCCTAGGACACCAGCTGCAGAAGCCATGAGTCCTTAGGCTGAGAATGACCTGAATGGAACCAGAAGTACAAGGTGATTGTTTCTGTGCTGATGGAAAATGTTGAATGTAGAATGTGAATGAAAGGTAGTAACTTGGTGGTTTTCCTGAGGAAGAAAGGGTGATCGCTTTGAAATGCGTTGAAATAAAACCACCATTCTACATTTGGCTATCTGATCATTCTCCAGCAGTGCAGAGACATCCACATTGTTCTTCTAGTATCATTTGGATCACTTTATCACAGGGACGTCATGTGGTTGTTATATCTGTAAATATGAAATTGTATGAGCTCAGGCGCTCAATCCTTTGTTTTACTGATATTCTACGTGTAATTCTTGTTTTTTGTGCTCTTTACTAGCTAAAAAAAGGCAATAAGCTTCAGCAAGCCTAGCATGCATGTTTATGTGAAGGTTGAGTAGCTAGATGTCTTATGTATAGCTCTGGATTTAGTGTGCATGTCATGATTTTCCAGTTCTCCCACTTTCTCCTTAAAGCCAGAATCTTTCATATTTCTTTCTCCAGCCAAGACGTATACTAGTGATCTTTCTTCTCTTGTTTTTATCCTTTTCTACTGAATTCATTGCCAGACGAAAGCTGTGTTTCCTGGAAAGAAACAGGGGTGTTTTCTGGCTTTACAGTAAAGCCATTCAGCTAATCAAAGCTTAGTGAATCCCTCTGATAGTAATAGATAGTAATTCTTAGCCATAAGACTTGGGTCAAGAATGATAAGTTAAAAGTCAATGTAAGAAAAACACATCCATCTAACCTGGATTGTAGCCAGCGCTGACGCAAAACCTTTTATAAATCACATTGCGTTTCAATTAAGGGAATTAACTCAGTTTTTGACCATATAAAATGTTGTATGAGTGCTTATTATGATGATTCCTATTGTTCATGGCTGGAATACAATGAACACATTAATTAAAAAGCCTATGATGCTCAAAGACATTAACCATTACCTAAATTATGTTACATTAGTAATGTATTCCTACTCTGTATGTTATTTCATACAATAGTTAAATTTTTTTCTCTTTTTTGTGACACCTAATGGAACATTTTGCAATGCAACTTAATTTTATTTCGGCCTTCACAAATTTTCCTGCTGGCCTTTATCTCATTATTAGATGATTTGATACAAAACCATTCTATGGAAAGTCAATGGTGGATCAAATCAAACCACTTTAGAGATGTAAGTAAAATATATGTTCAAGCTTGGCTACAATAATGCTCCTACATTATTAATGTGGTCTAATATATACATAATCATTGTGACATCAGCCATTATATACTTACATTAAGTGCCTTTTCAGTGATCATTTATCTCCAGCATCCTATATGCATGAAAAATAGCCATGCTAGAGAATATTAGACCAAGAGGAAATATTCACACTCATATTTGTTGCAAAATTTTTTGCTACTGAAAATTAATTCCATCCATCAGACTAGACCTGTATTTCTTCAGGCCTCATACAGACTAATGGAACAATCAAAGACACTTCTGCTGCAAATCAGAATCAAATCAGTGAATTTGCCAGAACCATGACTCTTCTTAGGCTGCCTTCACATCACGATTTTTAGGCATCCGAGTGTATCCGTGTCAAATTGGATACACTCGGATGTGATTGTGGCTCTCATGAATCCCTATGGGCTACAGATTGTGCTTAAATCAGATGGCAAAAAGGACACATCCGAGCACCATCCGAGCCCCATAGGGATACATGGGAGCCACAATTGCATCCGAGTGTATCCGATTTGACACGGATAGACTCAGATGCCTAAAAATCGTGATTGAAGCCGGCCTTATGGCCACTTTACATGTCCTGATATCGGCGTCCAACTCCGATAAAAAGTCACGTGGTTCGTGCGTTGGCCCCGTATCGTTTGTGCGTTGTATGGTGTAAATGTCCAATGCGATGCAAGATGATGCCAAAACGATATAGGGGATCAAATGAGTCTGCTCTCCAACGGCCCGATATTGGATGGACGATCTGGCAGGATCGTTCTGTGTGAAAGCCCAACAATGATTTGGAGTACAATTCCCCTATTCTCGCCCATGTTAAATGGTCGTTCCTGGGTCGGCCGTACAAGGGGGCGTACACATCACAGTTGCGTTACCTGCCGATATCCGCTGTGTAACAGCTCCTATGCGATCTTGGAATTCTGCCCAAAAAATAGCGCACTCCCGCGCCGTTGTATCCAACATCGGCCCGGATGTTGGGATGTGTAAAGTGCCATCAGACCTTTAATTAACTAAATAGCTGTTTTAAGGAATTGTAAGCTTTTTACACACATTTTTCCAAAAAGTACTTTTTTATTTTTTTTTTTGCAGTGTTTTTCCTGCATGTGTTTTACTGGAATTTTTGCTTTATGCTACTGTAAGTCATTAAGGAAATAGTGCCATAATGTAATGGTAAAAGAGGGCCAATCTATTAAGTCATTGCTCATAATTTGTAAGTGAAACAAGTGCTAGCACTCTAAACTAATATCTGGCCCCTGTTCAGCTAGGACCTCCAGGTGTGAAAGGTAATTAAACTGATACATCTGCTGGATAGCAGACACAAAGCCTGGCTTCTGTATGATGAAAGTTAAAAAGCAATAAATGTATATCAGTTCTGGAGGTAACACTTCCTGTCTTCAAAGGGAAATAGTAGACATGAGGTTATGGTTTTTCTAGTTATAAATATTTCAGTTCTTGTAGCAGGCATAGTTATGAGAGATATATTTTTGAAGTTGTGATGAAATGGCTAACGTAATGCATTTAGTGACATCACTTGAGGCTGGCCTATAAGCTCCAAATTAAAACCGGGCAGATAGATGACAGATAGATGACAAAATATATAACATATTTTCTATTAGGAACAGTAAAATCATGATAACAAAAAAGGCATTAAAATCTTCCAACTTCCCAGCAAAAAATATTGTGCCACCCCTGTAACCATAAATTTAGTCATTTATTTTTGTATCCTTTTTATTTTATGTAACTGTATATACTGTATTGTTTTGTCCCCATTGTAACATCTTTTGTAAATGTTATAAACACTGCCTACTTTTTGGATTAAATATATAAAAATTAATGGCTTTGTTTCTCTTGCTCTGTAAACCACATCCCTGAAGACAAACATTACCAGTAGCAGATGTCCAATCGACCTGTATAAATGATTGGCGGGAGCAGCAATTTTGTTGCATTATTGCAGGACTTGACAGGGACTGTACTAAAGTACAGTATGAGTACGGATGTGTATATACTAGATATTCACTGTGAAAGTGCCCGGTAATCAGTCTAATAGCGAAAGCCACTGTCACCTTGTCCATCAACCGTCACTCATTTGCGTTTTATCCTGATGACTGGTGGCTGTAGAGTGCTGTTTGTGACATTTGATGGTAGCGATGGGATATCTGCAGGCTTCCAAAAGCCCTGGCTTTTCCCTATTGCCTTGGCACTTAGGGTAATGGTTTATGGGGTTGATGTCCGCTGTGAATTGTTGGCTGACATCAAGCCCTGATAAAAAGGAAAAAAGTCAAACACACAAACGTTTTAATTAAAAAAAAAACACTATCTCTTGCCCTGGTTCATTAATTTATGAAAAAAAATACAAAATGCCATGAAGACTGGAAGTAGTCAACCAAATCCAAAGTAGACCACAAATGGGAACCTGAAAGACATAAAAACAGAAAGGTAGTGAAATAAAAATAAGAGACAGTCCCTCATTTACCAATTTATTATTTAAAATTCCCCACAGCTCAGACGTAGTCCATGCTGCTCCCACAATATCTACTGATTCTGTAATGCAACCAGGCAGAGTATCCCTGAGTAAGGAGCTGGGATGTGGCTCTGAAACGCATAGGAATTAAAGTCATCATTGCACTGAAAACTGTGTTTTTTCTAACTCATTTCATCGGTCGGCAGTGCAGATCCAGAAAGCTCTGTCCTGTCTTTCCTGTATTCGGTTCTCACACCCCTGTGTGAGTGGAGTGTGGATCCTGCACAGCCATCTTCACTCCTTCATACTAGTTGTGGGTCACACAACTGTCCCAGGTGAGCAGCAACAAGTGAAACACTAAACATATTGTTGGGATAAGACCGATTGTGCTTTCTCTCCTCTCCCTAGTTTGAAATTGTTCTGAGAAAGACACTTCATTGTTTACACCGGGTTAGGCTGTGCTATGCAATACCTGGCAACTGTGATAAGTGGTGATTATATCAGTAGGATTAACGCTCATCTCCGCTCTCTCAGGGACACACAGACGGCAGTGTGAGATGCAGAACATCCCACAGATTTAGAGGTGCATCATTTGACTATGTCGGAACTGCTTGGATTTTTTTTATGGATAAATTGGTGAACGAGGGACTGCCTCTTGTTTTTAGCTCTTTACCTCTCCTTTTCACGTTTTTAAGGTTCCCATTTGAGGAATAAATTTGGATTTGGTGGACTTCTTTGCATCATGATTGCTTTCTTTTAAAATAAATTGGTGAACCCCGGCAAGTGTTGAGGGGGTATTTTTTTTAAATAAAATATTTGAGTGGGTGTCATTTTTCCTTGTTTGCTGGGTTAGTAATAGGGCTTTCCAATAGATGCCTCTCCATTACTAACACCAGAACTTGATGTCAGCTTACACTACACAGCTGACATCAATCCCATAAACATTAGCTTGATAGCCACTACACGAGTTCAGTTGAGAACAGTCAATGCAAAGCTTCAGAAATGAAATTTTTTATGTGATGCCTCATTTCTGGGGTGGCTGTGGATTGGTATTTTTAGGTTGGGAATGGCTAAATATCCATGGACCTTCCCAGCCTGATAATATCAGCCCACAACAGTCTGCTTTGATTTTCTAGTTATCAAAGCTCGTACCATTTTTAAAATTATTTATATATTAAGATAAAAGCAGGCTAAACACGTTTTAATGCTACATGACAGGCACTAAAGTGTGTAAATGTATAGTATATAGGAGGTGGTGCCTTTCTTGGCATTGGTCAACTTCCTGTTTCTTCTGCTTCCTGTCTTTCAACCATGCTTCTTGTCCATACTGTTCTCATTCCATTCGATGCCCTCTTTCCATCCATTTCAGGGATTTTCCTGTCTATTCAGCCATCCTGTTAGGGTATTCCAGAAATATGTTTGAGTATCCCATTGACTTTCATAATACTCAGTACTCAAGTCAAGCCCATCTGAGTGTCCATCCTGCTCAATTTGAGTACTGAGAACGCAAGAATTTTAGGCAACAACAATATATAAAATGTCAATCACAAGTGTACTTGATACTTTCAATATGAGCTTCAGAATAATTTAAAAACTGGAAATTATATATTTTTTCTCTTAATTGTGCTCATGTACATGTAGTAGTGTTATTTATCATAGGAACTTATCTAAAACTCTCATTTGTGGGTGTTAAACTTTGGCTGTTTCCACCCTTGAGGCTGCAGTAGACAAACTGGTCTCTGTTGGATGTGTGCTGCACAGATATATCCGCACCTTCAAAGGAAATACAGCAATACATCCACATTGCTTCTGTATTCCCTATGTGCTCAGGATCCGTTCATGGGAGACCGGGATGTTTACTTCAGCCCCAAGGGAGGATATGGATGAAAGTGAAGAAATCCTTCACACAAAATGCCTGCGACAGTAAACCTGAAACTTCCCTGGTTCAGATATGAAATCAAAAGTTGAAGCTCAAATATGAAACTAATAACTGTTTGGCATTTAAATATCATTATATTTCTTATATTACATTTTTAGAATACACATTATTTAACATAGTCATATTTACTTATTTTAATAGTAGTATATCCATAACCTTCAATTACCTTCCATTAGCTTTGCAATAATGAGATTTTTTTACACAAAAGAATATAGTACACCTAGACTTGAACTTTATTTCTCTCTTGGAACCTTATGTTAAAACTGTTTCTAGATAAAAGCCTTATACAGCTGTCCAATGTAGTATGTGGCAAAACCATTCAACCAGTGTTAAGGGTTTATCCTGTGAGAAGTCATAACTTGTTGATTTGTGAGGTCTGTGGTGGACACACACAGAAAAGGGCTCCCATGCAGTCCAAAAACTCATTACGATATACAATTCCAGCTATTTTGAATGTAACAATGGGACCCCTTGCCCCATGGGCTAATGTGTGGCAGCACAGGTTGCCCCAATGATTTATCCACCTCTAGATGGGGTTCTGACCACCAGGATCTGCATCAAACAACAGAGATGGAAACTTATGTTAGAATAAAGAAGCAGCACGTAAGCTCGACTATTTCTCCATTTTTTCTGATCAGTCCCAAAGAAAATGGGTAGAACTTTTATCCATGTTGGAATAGAGGTAAACCCGCATGCTCGACCACTGCACCATTTGTTTTCAGCAGCCCCATAGAAAGTAAACGAACATTTATCCAAGTTAGAATAAAGAGACCATGTGCTAGACCATTGCTCCATTCATTCATTCATTCATTCATAGAAAATATGCAAAACTTTAATCCCTGTTTGAATGAAGAGGTAGTGCACATGTTCGATTACTGCTTCATTCATTACTGGGAGCCCCATAGAGAATGCACAAATGCACTGCAGAGCAGATGTGTTTACATTCATGCTCAAATTTTAGTGAGATGTGGTATAAGAGATGATGGTAGCCCACGAATGCCCCCATGACTAAAAGCTGGCATATCCCATGAGGCAATAGGTCCTTTTTCTCCCAGTAGGGAGGCTGGGTAGCATTTTTATGTCATTCACCTTCAGTTTAAACCCTATATCTGAAGGCAAATAGCCTTTTCCATGGTGACAGGTTCCCTTTAAATTTCCGAGATCATTTATCTTTTAAGTCAACTTGAAACATTGATCTATATTTATCTGGAGTTACAGATAATGGGTTTCTGTAATTCGTAAAATGGATATTTACCTTGCTGACTTTGGATGAGCTTCATACATTAAAGTCATATTTCTCGTAGAGCGGATTCTGGCTTTTCAAATATTCCATTTGTAATGTTGAAGCAATATTTATAACTATGAAAATCAGACACTTTCCATTATCTAGTCATGGAGAGCATCACAAGTGTTTCACTGGCAATAGATAAGGCAATGAACAATGCCTGTTTTAGAAAAGTATTTACAAGTATAAATGTCTGCGACATGATCATAAGTCATTGCTTTTATAAGCCGGAGCAGTTCTTCATCCTTTGGGATAGACTGTACCCAAGGTGATACCTCTGCTGCAGGGTTAACTATCATTTTCTGCACTATTCTCAAAGTTGTAACACCTCTAATTGCCTGCAGCTGTTGTTATTGATTTTTATTGGCTTTCACAGCCAAAAGATTCAAAAAAATGAGCGTACGTCTTCTCCTTTCATTTGAAGTTGCAGCAAGTTTACACTTGTAGATCATGGTTCATTGCCTGTGACCTGTTCTTCTTGCTTCATAAAAATTCATAAATTGTGTTGTGTGTCGTTTACAGCGGGCCACAATAAGACCGAATCCATATAACCTTCCCTAGTGATGCTGAGCTGCTATGTTTCCTGCCGTTATGTTGCCCACTGAGACCTTTTTGATGGTATAGCTGAAAATGCAATCAGTGTGCACAAATGTGAAGACATCTTCACTTAGTACAACATAGAAGTGAATTCTAGCCCATTACACAGGGCTTGAACTCCAATATTTTTATTGTGAGCTATTTTGATCTCGATCCATTTGAGTATCATTTAATACGAAGACTGAAGGCAACCCAGTGGTAATGATTTCAACCTTTGCTTGTTCATTTATAAATATCGTGTTAGCTCAACCAAACAAGAGTTATTTACCAGTTTTTGCTGCAAGAAGAGTCAATGTCTCTCTAGGGAAAGTTTGATTTCATTCTCTGCCTGAGGATATCACTACTGTAAGTGACCTGTACCGGTAACTACAAAGTTTTTAGAATTCTATGGAGAGATATTATAGAGCTAAATTATATTTCTTAGCTGTAGCTTTCAAAAATTTGGACATGGGTATTTGGTGAGTTAATGCCTTCAAAAACTAATTAAAATCTATGGACAGTATAAATAGTGTCTGAAGTGTGATATTATGTTAACATTTTTAGTATTGATTTAATTATTAATCATTATTAGAAATGGGATCATCAGACAAAATTCAAGTTTGCAGGAAATTTAATTTGTGAAGAAGCTATTTGCTCCAGACCCCAAAGCATAAAGAACATAATGTGTAAAAAATCAAAAAAGTTATACTCTCCCTCCACTTATCTGTCTGACACTTTCGATACTCACTGCCACCTGTCTAGAATTAACAGCATCTTCTGATTCCCCACCACTTAAATTTGGAAGACTTCTGGCTGTCATGGTACCTGCAAGAGTTCTATACAGGCATATGAGAGGTCAACAGTAGTAATGACATATACCACGATTGTCCAATGCGCAAGGACCAGACAGATGACAGTAAGTATTGGACAGGCTAGAAGTTGTGAGCAGTAAGGTGAGCATGCCGATTTTTACTTTTTAACCTTTTCATGTCAAATATTGGTTCAGAAACATTTTTGGAAAAACATATGCAGCTATTATATGCCTATAACAGTTACAAGTGGATTGGAGATCCGCTAGCATCTCTTGACCAGTTAAATGCCACTGTCAATATATGATGATGACGGGGACAGGGATCTCTTCATATGGCTTTAATTATTCATGATTTTGATAAATTGCTAATTAAACATGAATTGAACATAATTTTACAAAACCCCAAATATGGTCTGAACAAAATTGTTGGCACCTTTCCAAAGTTGTGGGTAAACAACTTTGTTTCAAGCATGTGATGCTCATTTAAACTCAACTGTGGCAAGTAACAGGTGTGGGCAATGTGAAAATCACACCTGAAATTAGATAGAAAGGGCAGATGTTTACACAGTCTTTGATTTGTGTGTCTGTGCATTCCACACTAAGTATGGAGACAACTGTCTGAGGACTTGAGAACCAAAATCTTTGAAAAATATCAATAATATCAAGGTTATAAGTCCATCTCCAGAGATCTTAATGTTTCTTTATACATAGTGTGCAACATAAGCAATAAGTTTACAACCGATGGCACTGTAGCAAATCTCTCTGGATGTGGATGGCAGAGGAAAAAATACCAAAATTTGCAATGCAGGATAGTTTGGATTGTGGATAACCAGCAAAATCAAGTTCCAAAGAAAAAGCTGTCCTGCAGGCCCAGGGTGCATCAGTGTAAGAACACACTATTCATTGACATTTGAATGAAATGGGAATTGACCCAGGAGTACCTACTGCTGATACAGATATATAAAATAGCTAGACTGCAGTTTGTCAAAATGTACTTTAGTAAGCAAAAATCCTCCTGTGAAAGCATTTTTTGGACAGATGAGACCAAGATAGAGCATTTTTGGTAAAGCACATCATTCTACTGTTTACCAAAAATGGAATGAGCCATACAAATAAAAGAACACAGTACCTACGGTCAAATATGGTGGAGGTTCAAATATGTTTGTGGGTGTTTTGTGGACTCTGGCACTGGATGCATTGACTGTTTGCAAAGCATCATGAAATCTGAATACTACCAAAGGATTTTGGGTTGCAATGTAAGGCCCTGTGTCAGAAAACTGGGTTTGTGTCCTAGGTCATGGATCTTCTAGCAAGCAAGATGGTACCCCCAAAGATATTTCAATAAATGCTAAGAAATGTATGGAAAGAAAGTGCTGGAGAGTTCTGAAGTTACAAGCAATGAGTTCACATCTCAGTCCTATTGAACATTTGTGGAGAGATCTTCAAATTGCAGCTGGGATTAGGCACCCTTTAAATATGAGATACTTAAAGCAGTATCAATAAAAGGGTGGTCAAACATTCTAGTTGAGAGGTATAAGAATCTTGATGGCTATAGGAAGTGATTGATTGCAGTTATTTATTCCATAGGGTGTGCAACTAAACATTACATTGTCTGGACTATTGTTGGAGTTTTGTCTTACTAATTGTGTCTAATTTTCTATTTTAATTAATATTAAAATATAAATATATATGACCCAGACTCACTTGATGTTGAGATCTATGGAGGGCATATCTTTATTTCCATGAATAATCCATGTTCTTCTTTATGCTAAAGATAATTATTTATGTTATTGCCTGTAGGTTTTGAGTAGATGTCTTGCTGCAGGATAAATGTATAGCCAATCTGACGACTCATGAGGGAGTCGTCTGATTGGCTATACATTTATTCTGCAGCAGGACATCTACTCAAAACCTACAGGCAATAACATAAATATTTATCTTTAGCATAAAGAAGAACATGGATTCCTGGAAATAAAGATATGGCCTCCATAGATCTCAACATCAAGTGAGTCTGGGATTATATGAAGAGAAAGATGGATTCTCATAAGCCCACCTACAGTCTGTGGTTAATTCTTTTAGATGTTTAGCGCAAACTCCCTACCAATTTCCAACAAAAACTCTATGCAACTGTATCTAGAAGGGATGCATTGACGCTTTTTGAAGACAAAGGGCAATCACACAAATAATTGATTTGATTCAGACTTCTCATTTGTTCTTTTACTTTGCACTTTGAGAAAAAAAACTATTAAAGGGAATCGGTCAGCAGGGTTTTGTTACTTCATCTGACAGAAACATAATATAGCCAAGGAGTAACGGTGTATCTCATAGATTACTGGGTCCTGCCGTGTTATCACAATCACAGCATTTAGATTCAGCCATGTAGCAGAGCTGGAAGAGCTGCTCCCGCCCACATCAGGCTTGCAATAGCAATTGTGCATTGACGGTAAGGTATTAATCCCAGAAGGGGGTCTGTTGGACTGCCATGTCTGTGACTTTCTAGTCCTGCAATGTTAATCACAGGGCAAAAAACCCTTTAGTTTATGTAAACAATAGCAGGCACACAGATAAGATAAGCCAGTTGATTTTGTTTTTTAACTCTTACAGTATGTTGTATTCAGCTTACATAGCAAAATCCTGCTGACAGATTCCTTTCAACACTTTTATTGTGAAAACAGATATGTAGCATTTTTTTCTACTCTTGTCTAAAAGGTTTGTACCATATCGTATAATGCAAAATGAGTAAAGATTTAGAATCATTGCATTACGGACCAGATTTAACCTCAAACTTTGTGTGGCCTTTTCTTAGAATAACATACAAAGTGCTATGCACTGGGCAGAACAGGACAGATCTTCTATACACTGCTTCTTTTGTAATGGTTACTATTGTATTTTCCTTGTGTCTGTCAAGCATGAGATCAAATAGGTGCTGAAAAACAGGAAGAATCCTATGTAAAAAATTTCAAGCACTGTTTTCCTGCTGCTAGAAAGAAAGCCCAAGAATACTGAAAAATGTTCTGTAGCCTTCGCCTACTTCACGACTAGCTCTTGTGGGAGTTGTTTCTTTGGTTGCTTTCGATATACCCTTGGATTTTTAGTCCTTTGTAATATATAACCAATATCTGCAGTCAATACATAACTTTATTTTGAATCTATATCCAGGAGGAACTGGTGCAGTTGATACCCTTTTATAAACAGAGTATATATATAAATATATATATATATATATATATACATATATATATTTATATATATATATTCTAAAATGAAAGAAAGCACTGGGCACTGTGGTATATGCTTCAATCTGCTGCATCTATATTGATCCACTGTGCATCAGGTGCGGACACACCTGACCGGTGGTGCCCGCTAAAATAGTCCGTTGAACATAATCCATATGTAGAAAAAATAAGCGGCACTCACCGGTGTGAATATCTTCCATTTATTGAAGCCAGGTTACAGGCATGGTATGATAAGACCTGACCGGAAGAAGCGGCATCCCACCGCGAAACAGTGCCCATGGTCTGCACTTCTCACTCCCTCTCCTCATCATGCCATGCCTGTAACCTGGCTTCAATAAACGGAAGATATTCACACCGGTGAGTGCCGCTTAATTTTTCTACATATGGATTAGATATATAATATATATATAATTTTTGGAATATTTTGAAATATTTAATTTAGCCCAGCTGTGACTTGCTTTGAAAAAAACAAAAGAGCCGGACACCATTTTACCCAGTGCAGTAGACTGTATCTGACATGGAATCACTAGATGACCCCAGGCTCCAGCCACAAAGACTTTCCTATAATGTCCTGGAGCTACCACATCACTTGATATATGATAGTTAATCCAGAAGCCTTTATAGTCTGTATAAAAGCCAGGTCAGTAAATGCAGCAGCTATTTTTTGACAAAATCATTATATTGAGAGCATGTCAACTCACAGCTGAGGTTAAAAAATATAATTGGACAAATTGTACAGCCAGTGTGTGTTGTACAATGGTATCATTGAAGAAGATGAGTATTGTAGTCTGTGAATAATACAGAAAGAACTTTTGTTAGTGAAAGATATAGGAGTGGTGCCAGCAGCAGTGCCAGTGTGATCGATTGGTAGTGTAGCTGGGCTGGCAGCTTGTCCTACTGCATTTGGAGTACACTTTTTGTAAAATGATTTATGCACTAGAAAGCAGCAAGGCGGCAAAATATTTTTTTAATGAAACTACGGTTGAAACTCAGTAGTAGTCAGAGAAAGTGTGCTTTTCACAAGTGAGCAGATGTACTAAGTTCTTGCATTTGTTGTTGAAGGGGAAATGACTGGTTTTTAAAAATCCTAAAGAAAATGATCAAAAAATAGACATTTAATTGCAGTTGTCTACTGTATGAAAAAATCACTTTTTTGCACACCTGTTTTTCTAGTGAAATCTATAGATGCCTTTTGCAGTTGCTGAATATTTATAGATATATGCACCTTTAATTTTATTATTGTGTCTTTTTTTGGATTGGGGAGGGAGAATATATTTTTTGTAAAGACCACAATTTTTGTTTTTTTACATCTATACCTTTTACACTAGAACTGCAGCTTGTTGGTGCATTTGGCTTTTCCGGACATGAACCTACCTAACATTTCCTGCCATGTCCCTTTTGGCAAAGGGAAAATAATTAAGGAGAAAAAAGAGTGACAAAAGTTTTTGATATTGCTGTAAAAAATGTATCACAAAAAAAGTGGCAATGATCATAATTAAGAGAATTTAAAATAAAAAAGCACACCATAGCTAAGTAGCTAAGTATATGAGAGCCCAAAGCAGAAGGAGCACCACTACTACTAATGTCATGAGCAAACTTTCAAGTCTATTACTGGTACCTCTATTTGTTCTATCCATTAGTCCTCTAATCCACAGCACTTTAGAGACTAATAAATATATATCGTTGCAACAACTTCTTCCAATTTATGAATTAGATAAGATGATGTTATAGTTTGAATTCAGATGATATAGACCCGGAGATGGAGGACATGATTGAAATGCCTTGTGGTGTTAGTCATTCTGTTATACATGGTAAAAGTAGTATTGGCAATGGCAGCTGAAGTGATAGTTGCACTCTGAGTCAGAACAAATCTAGAGGTGGAAATGAGGAAAGGCGGAAAAGACATTTAAAACATTTTGGCAACTGTCACCCAAATCAGGGAGGATTATGCTAATGATGCTTATTTTGTGGATAAAACTTGGGAACTAGATAGAGACAAAGAGATAATATCATCAAAAGATGGAAAGTGGTGGCAGTGGTGAAAAAGTGAATAACAAACGTGTGGACAAAAAACATCTTCTAACAGCTTGGGAGTTTGTGATGACGTGACTGTTGTTGCGTGGAAAACAAAGGCAAAAAGTTCTGGTCAGGGTCATAGTGGTGAATAGTCCTATGAGCTGGAAGCTAAAATATTGGAATTCTCTAGATTTCTGGTTGACAAATCTTTTTCAGTGTGCAGGTGCAGAAGTAGGAATTTAAAGGTAACCTGTCACCCCTCCAAGGGCCTATTAAGCTAAAACAGCCACCTTCAGCAGCGCCAATGCTGCATTTAGTGAATGTGGTTCTTATTATCTTACCCCCCAGGGACAATGACTTTATAAGATATTATTTTAGGTTCAGGAGGTATACTCTCCTTCCTGGATCTAAACACTTTGCTGATGTTACCCCTCCTCCTGTGTGGTCCGGGTCCCTCCTCCTCTCTAAGTTCGGAGTGTCGGCATTGGTGCCTGCACATTCTCTCAAGCATCTCCATGAGTTCTGCCTGAGTGCTGAGATCACACGATACTACGCAGCACCAGATCCCACCCTGTGGTGTGTTATGCTGTATGCCTCTGCGGGGCTGGGAAACTGGCTGCTGCTTCAAAGTTAGAGAGTAGGAAGGACCCGGAAAACACAGGAGAAGGGGGAACATCAGCAAAGCGTTTAGGTCCAGGGAGGAGAGTGTACCTCCCGGACGTAAACTAATATCTTATAAATGCAGTATTTCGGTGTCCCTGGGGGGGGGTAGGATAATAAGAACCACCTTCACTAAATACAGCATAGGCGCTGCTGAAGGTGGCTCATTTAGCTTAATAGGCCCGGGGGGAAAATTACAGGTTTCCTTTAAGCCATCTAAATTACATTCCTTCTGCATGTGAAAAGACATCACCTGCTCACATGGGAAAATAAAGCTGTCCAGGTGTATGAGCCATGTTCAAGCAGTTCTCCTACCCCTTCTTCTTGCTTTTTCTGGTAGCCAGGTCATATGCTAAAATAGTAACTGGTTGGTGTCATGATTATCATTATCAACCACAGCTACTGCTTGTTATACTACAGCTACACCTTTCTCATTCATAACCATCTCTGATTGAGTGGGAAAAACAGGCATATCCTCCCAATCACCCACTTGTTTGCCAACTTATCTCCCACCTGGTTCAGTTATTGGTGGTACAGTCGCTGTTGTACCAGCACTTTGCTTCCTTTCATTATACTATAATGTTCTCATAACCTTGCTGGAAAATACCTAGCCTCCATTATTTCTTGCTGAAAGAGTTTCTGTTCTCAAGTCCAGGAGAACATGGGAAGTCTATTCACTTGGCATTGAGCTTTAAAGAGCACTGCACTTTAGACACATGGAGAAGTGATGCACACTGCAATTAGGTGAGGGATAAAGCTTCCCTGATTGAATACAAGATCTGATTCCACCACCAGGAATCAGTAGTCAACCTCCTACTACACATCCTCTGCATCCTTCTCAATCAACAGTATCCTATACCCAATAGCAACAGGGCACAGTGTTGCACTCGGTTTTTTCTAAGGTAAGCACTGCCACATTTTGCTACAGTTTATAAGCTTGGGCAACAAAGGTCATACAGCAAACAAGTTGCTTATCAGGAGCTTAATGCTGCATAGGTTGGAGCATCTGTATGAGTAGCATAAAGCGATGACTTGCTATACCTTGTAGAAGGGATAGTGGAGCTTGGGTTACTTGGAAATCCACCTATCACAGCTGATAAGTGACATAATAAAGCCATTTGAAGCAACTTTAGTCAGAATGAAGAACTATGGCATCAATGCAATAACACATGTTTATATTGGAAAAACACTTAGAAGGAGGCAACATTAAATGGAGTAAGAACAGCAATGTCTTATTGTTCATTGCTACGTTGTAGCTAATAGGGACCCTTAAGGTCAAAGTTACATGTGGCAGGATATGAAGAAGGAGAATCAGCAGTAGATTGATATGAATGGGTATTTTGAATTAACTTAAATTCAGGCAGTGAAAAAAAGATGATCCTGATGACAACAGTGCCATGATGACAAAATGTCACAGAGGGAAACTCCCAAAGTGAACCAATGGGGTTCTCAGTCATACTGATGAACATGGCAAGTTTTATGCTTGATTACTTGTGGGATGAAAAGCATATAGTTAAACAGGGCAAACAAAGGTTTCTAACTTCACCTATTTATTAGTACAGTTTAAAAAGTTTTAGGTACATTAAAAATGGCCAGGGTCACATTTGCGGTTGGACCCTGGCCTGCCGGATTCCGGTTTCAACTTAGCAATTTTTCCATCACGCATAGCGTTTCCGCTATGCGGTGCTGGAAACCGCAGTCCCTAGTTACCCGGTGTTTACCTGCACGACCTGTCACACAGGCAGCGGCTCGGAGAGCGTTTTACAGCGCCGCACAGGAAACCGTTGCAGACACGGTTTCCTGTGCGGCGCTGTAAAACGCCCTCCGAGCCGCTGCCTGTGTGACAGGTCGTGCAGGTAAACACCGGGTAACTAGGGACTGCGGTTTCCAGCACCGCATAGCGGAAACGCTATGCGGTGATGGAAAAATTGCTAAGTTGAAACCGGAATCCGGCAGGCCAGGGTCCAACCGCAAATGTGACCCTGGCCAATATTGTATCATGGTAAAAACTGATACATTTAGGGAACAAAGCTCATGGTAAAGAATGATAAAATCAAAATGGGGGAACTTTTTGTGGCTCAAAAAATTGGCACAATCCTCAAATAAGCTGTGCTTGCGGCTCAGTAAAATTTTGGCTGAGAAGATGCTTGCTGACCACATTTCTGAACAGTAGATCCCTCACCAATACTTGCAGAGCCAGTGCTCCCCTCTCTGTGCCAATGTTAGGGCTATTGTGCCAATCTCCTGTGAACTGAGATGCTGCTGTTTATACATGTATATACATGTTTATATAGAGTATATATGCACATACACACACATATATATATTCTGTATATATATATAATGTATATGTGTAAAAATATGGTTTAAGATTGTTTAGTCAAAGTCTACAGCAAAGAATTGGGAATTGGTAGTTATGTAGACCTAACTGAATGTGAGAGACACAGTAAGTCCCATTCAGGACATATTGCGGAATATTGTAAAGACTCACCATTCTGATGATAATTATTTCTGAATATCCCTGCATCTTCCTCATGATATCCGGCATGATGTCTCCTGTTTAGTATTCTGAAGGGGTAATACTTGACCAGTGATGAGCTTTATTCACGAGTTTGTTAACTGAAATAAGAAGTGACAGACTTACTAAAAGAACATTTCAATGCCAAAGGAAGATATTATTTCTTTTTCACATATTGCTTTGTGACTGATCATTGCAGACAGAGCACCTCCAGACAGAGCAATGATTCATATTGATCCATGTCAGGTTAATTTGATCCATATACAATTCTTTATATACTGTAATGTATCTTTCTGCGAGGAATTAATAAAGTGCCCAGGATAGCCATGTCACAATGAAAATGGGACATAACAATAGTGTAATTCACCATGTCTGTAATAGAGTAATGATAGACTTTATTTATGAATAGTAGACTGAACTATAGTATTTTGTAGTTAAAAAATGTAACATGTAAGGCATTTTCAATACTTATGTATATAAGTATGGGACTGTGATGGTGTATTTAATAGATGTTAAAAGCTCTCAAAATAAGCACAAGGTCATGTTCACATTGGCGTTTTTCAGTCTGTATGGATTAAAAGTATTTTTATTAAAGCAAAGGAAACCTAATGGGCTCAACACAATAGGATGAATAAGAATTTAAATGAAGGATCTACAGTTGTGGCAAAAAGTATTGACACCCTGCAATTCTGTCAGATAATACTCAGTTTCTTCCTGAAAATGATTGCAATCACAAATTCTTTGGTATTATTATCTTCATTTAATTTATCTTCAATGAAAAAACACAAAAGAGAATGAAGCAAAAAGCAAAACATTGATCATTTCACACAAAACTCCAAAAATGGGCCAGACAAAAGTATTGGCACCCTCAGCCTAATACTTGGTTGCACAACTGTTAGCCAAAATAACTGTGATCAACCGCTTCCGGTAACCATCAATGAGTTTCTTACAATGCTCTGCTGGAATTTTAGACCATTCTTCTTTGGCAAACTGCTCCTGGTCCCTGATATTTGAAGGGTGCCTTCTCCAAACTGCCATTTTTAGATCTCTCCACAGGTGTTCTATGGGATTGAGGTCTGGACTCATTGCTAGCCACCTTAGAAGTCTCCAGTGCTTTCTCTCAAACCATTTTCTAGTGCTTTTTGAAGTGTGTTTTGGGTCATTGTCATGCTGGAAGACCCATGACCTCTGAGGGAGACCCAGCTTTCTCACACTGGGCCCCACATTATGCTGCAAAATTTGTTGGTAGTCTTCAGACTTCATAATGCCATGCACACGGTCAAGCAGTCCAGTGCCAGAGGCAGCAAAGCAACCCCAAAACATCAGGGAACCTCTGCCATGTTTGACTGTAGGGACCGTGTTCTTTTCTTTGAATTCCTCTTGTTTTCTCCTGTAAACTCTATGTTGATGCCTTTGCCCAAAAATCTCTACTTTTGTCTCATCTGACCAGAGAACATTCTTCCAAAACGTTTTAGGCTTTCTCAGGTAAGTTTTGGCAAACTGCAGCCTGGCTTTATAATGTCTCAGGGTAAGAAGTAGGGTCATCCTGGGTATCCTCCCATACAGTCCCTTTTCATTCAGATGCCGACGGATAGTACATGTTGACACTGTTGTACCCTCGGACTGCAGGGCAGCTTGACCTTGTTTGGATGTTAGTCGAGGTTCTTTATCCACCATCGGCACAATTTTGCATTGAAATCTCTCGTCAATTTTTTTTTTCCGTCCACATCTAGGGAGGTTAGCCACAGTGCCATGGGCTTTAAACTTCTTGATGACACTGCTCACGGTAGACACAGGAATATTCAGGTCTTTGGAGATGGACTTGTAGCCTTGAGATTGCTCATGCTTCCTCACAATTTGGTTTCCTCAGACAGTTCTTTGGTCTTCTTTATTTTCTCCATGCTCAATGTGGTACACACAAGGACACAGGACAGAGGTTGAGTCAACTTTAATCCATGTCAACTGGCTGCAAGTGTGAGTTAGGTATTGCCAACACCTGTTAGGTGCCACAGGTAAGTTACAGGTGCTGTTAATTTTTTTCTGAAAAATCAATAAAACAATCCTAAAAAAGGGACTGCATCTTTATTAACCCCTCGCCCATGGTCCAGGGGTTAATAAAGATGCAGTCCCTTTTATTTACATTGTTTTATGGATTTGTCAGAAAAAAATTTGACGTGGGCTTCGCCGTATTTCTGGTACCAGCCGGATCCAGCAGGCAGCGACGGGCTGCCCCCAACCCCCAGGTGCCTATTTGTACCTGGCCGGACACAAGAATATAGGGGAGCCCTTTTTTTTATTATTTCTTGAATTTCGTGAAATAATAAAAAAAAAATGCGTGGGGCTCCGCGCAATTTCTATGTCTAGCCAGGTACAGCTAAGCAACTGGGGCTGCAATCCGCAGCGCAGGGAGGCCCAAGCTTTCTCGGCACCCCCCGCTGCGAATTGCAGCCCGCAGCCGCCCCATAAGATGGCGCGTTCATTGAAGCGGCCCTGGTGGCGGTGGCACGCTGGGTAATAAAGGGGTTAATACCAGCTTTGTTATACAAGCTGGTATTAAGCCCGAGATTCTTAATGTCAGGCCACGTTTGACCCGGCCACTAAGAATCTCCAATAAAGGGTTAAAAAAACAAAACACAGAGAAAATTTTTTATTAGAAATAAAAAAAAAAAGCCATTAGGGACTCCATCTTTAATTAAAAAAATCCTCTTCCGTCCGACGAAGTCCAAAACGCGATGTCCTCTCTGCTACATCCCTGTGCATAGATATAGATGTCTATGTACAGGGAATGAGCAGACTGAGAACAATCTCAGCTCTGCTACATCATCTCTGTGCACAGACATTCATGTCTGTACACAGGGAGAGCAGGCGGACTCTAGGACCCTGGAGCTGCGGCAGCCTGCAGGACCCGAGCCCGACACAGAGCAGACAGCCGGACTCGTTACTGTGCGAGTTTCCCTGCGATTACTTGCACAGTAACGAGTCCAATGCAAGTCAATAGCAATCCTAGTTTTGTCAGAATCTCTGACAAAACTAGGATTGCCATTGATTTGCATTGGACTCGTTACTGTGCGAGTAATCGCTGGGAAACTCGCAGAGTACCGAGTCCTGCGAGTCCCTTACTACTCGCAGAGTAACGAGTCCTGGCGAGTAGACTCGCCCATCCCTAGTTTTAATACATTTACATCAATATGCCTTTTACTAAACACTGCTTACTGTAAATCAGAGATCACCAGCCCATGGCTACAGGAAACTACAGGAAACTACAGTAGTGAAATGAAACTTCATTTTGTCACATTGGAGATGTAGGAGAAAGCATGGAAAGTCTCTAGTGGGGCTATGGCAGCTTTGTCCTTTAATCTGGTAACATCATCCATCTTTACCTGGCTACGGTCACCTTCTTCCAGGTAGATGTCATGCTGCAAGTTCATACTCTGCTCATCCCTGTTCTTGTTCTGTCTCCTGTTGTTGCTTTCTGGCACCCTGCTGTCTTATTAGTATGGGTATAAATCATGCTCAGTATGGGTATAATGCACTCTAAGACCAAGGCCTAAAAGGTTGTACATTTGTGTCTCACAATTGCTTTGATAAACTAGCTTAAAGGGGTTGTCCACAACTAGGACAACCCTATCTGATTCCACTTGTTCTCCCAGGTAAAATATTAGAGCCTGTACTCACCTCCCATGATCACGACGTTCCATCACTGTTGGTAATAGCAATTTGGGGCTCACGTAAGATTGTGATGTCACGAGAGCCCAGTATCAAATCACCGCCAGCGTCTTTGTCCCCACCTTCAGAAATAATGAGTTAATCAACAGGAGTGACCCTGTGGTTGTTACTCACTTCCTGTTTATTCCTTATTTGGTCCTAAGGTGTGGTGAGAGAAGATGGCAGTTTAGACTCGGGGCTATCGTGATGTCATAATGTCACATGAACCCCAAATTGCGATCACCATCAGCACTGGAAGCACATCAGCATGAGAGGTGAGTACAGGCTCTATTATTTTATCCAGGGGAAACAAGTGGAATCAGAAGGGGTTCTAAGCATGAAAATGTATTTAAAAAAGCTTTATATTTCATGCAGAAAAATGCCACTACTATGCACTGCATCTATGATCATGCAACATTGCTCTACTGATCTTTTTAATTGTTAATTGTAGCCATTATTTTCAATATTATATTGGTTAAATGCCTGTTATTATTTCTCCACATCAGATATATCTAGTCAACCAGCTCTCAGAGCTGAATGTTGCTCCCTAAGTTAGAAGGATAGGCTTCCACTGCTGAAAGATGTGACATTTTTTAAGGCATTTCCGCTAATAAACATCACTATTGGCCTATGATACATGATACATTTTTTATTGCCTTTTTTGATATATTTTGTAATTGGCTCAATCTTAAGTTATGTGAATCTAGCTAATTATTAAAAGTCATTAAACATGTGCAATAACCTTATTTTAGAAATTACTCTTAAAAACAGTATAATTGATCACAGGGGCGGACCTACCGTGGTGCAGCTGGTTCAGCTGCACCAGGGCTCCAACCGGGTAGGGGCCCCTCAAGCCTGCAGGGGGGCCCCCAGCCGACCCCAATGCCCCTGTGTCAGAGGAGAGGGAGTTAACTGAGGGAAGCTTCCTGCTTCACTCGGCTGATCCCGCCCCTCCTCTCCTCTCCAGCCCCGCCACCCAGATCTACAATGCAGCGCAGGTAAGAGCCGCATGCTCCCCCCTGCCAGCACCCCCCTCGCTTCACACCACCAGCACCCGCAGCCCCTCGCCTGACGCTGGCAGCAGAAATCCCCCCCCCCCCGGCAGGCTGTAGGTCCACCACTGATTGATCAGTTAATTTAGAGGGTATTCATCCAAAAGTTTTACCAGTCGTAATGTGGCTGCATTTTTTGCTACAAGTCCACAGTGTTTTATATTTATATGGCATCCTAGGCTGCATGACTATCCTCTCGCCTCCAAATGTCATGATAAAGACCCAACCTGATATGAACATTTAGGCTTGGTCCACAAATTCTGCATCCATAATATCAAGGTCAGATTTTTCAACTTGATGCAACTCGGACGGATCACATGAGGCAAAAATGCCACAATTGATGTTAGTTTCTCATTTATTCCCAAGGCATTGGTCCGAGTCTAGATCACAATATAATTTGATACTTTATTATCCAGCCACCTGATGTCACATCGCCATTGGACTCGGTGGCCGGTGTTCCTGCCTCGGCCGCTGTGAGGAGCCGGATTCCTTCGGTTGGTGGCACCGGTGACAGGAGGGCCTTGTCCTCATATGGAACTGCTCCCGCGACGTCTGCCTCTGTCGCTGAGCGCCGCTGTGTTTCCCCTCTGGGTGGTGTTGGTCGCAGAGGAGCGGGCCCTGCAGAGGTGTCCGTTAGGCGCAGCATGCGTTCTTCTGTCAGAGGTGGCGTGGGTGGAGCCAGTCGTGCATCTCCATCTGGCCTGGATCTAGGGGCGGTCCGGATGAGGTCATCGGGCTGTGAGCTCCAGCCTATGGGAGGTGACCGCGCCCTTCAAATACATTGGAGCCTGTCTTGCAGGCCGCCAGATATAGTTTTGGTTCCCCAGTGATATAGTGTGTGTTTAGTTTTGTCTCTGACCTTGGCCTGAATTTCTGACCCTGCTTCTTCCTGTCGATTTTGTACCTCAGCTGCCCTCTTGGTTTTGCCCTTGACCCTTGCCTGGATTCTCGACTCTGCTACTGCCTGATGATTTTGTACCTTTGCTGCCCTCTCGGTTTTGACTCGGACTTCTGACTTTGTTTTTCGGGTCTTGATTTTTTCCCCTGGCGACCTTCCCTGCTCTGTTGCTCATAATAGGCAGCTACCCCCTGGGCTCCGCTGTAATTCCAGATCCCTGTATAGGGGTTAAGGGTCTCGGGGTTTCTCGGGTGCTGCCTTACCAGCAGCTCAGCTTCAGACCCATAGCTGGGATTATGAAATACTGATTGTCTCGATCCTTTCCACAGCAATGGACATATGGAGATGCTATTATCAGATTAAAGTGACTTTAAAGGCAACTGAAAGTGAGCAACAGGTTGACACTAATGTAAGGTAAAATCCCAAACTGATCTCTTCATATATCTCCCGCAGCAGTCTGTGGATTCTGTTATCACAGCTCAATGGGATACGAGCTGGTTTACAGAGCAATCTTGTTCAGATAGGAACACAAATATTGGAATTCATGGTTTGGTAGAGCTCTGTAGTTTAAAGCTTTATCTGCAGTCTGAATCTCACTGTTTTTGCAGCAGTTACAGAAAATGTTACCAATCTAAAATGCTTCATTGCATCAGCGTATAATTGATTACATGGTAAAAAAAATAAACACAACAGAACTGCAAAAGGCTTAAAAGAGACATCCAGATCCTTCTATTTTCCTTTGTTTTGTTTTTTTAATTTATAATGGACGAGTCTGACCTGGAATATGGATCGAATTAGTACACATTGCGATTATTTAGATGCAGATCAGTGGTCCGTGTGCTATGTGAACTACTCGATTGACTTTCATTGGTCCTTGTGTTGTCTATATCCAATCCAGTTTTGCATATGGACATTTACTGTATTTATCAGACCACTTTTCTTCCTCCAAATTCTGGAGGAAAGTGGGGGGTGCGTCTTATAGTCCGAATGTACTTTGGCTGGCTGTGGGGAGGGGGCAGCGGCAGAGTGGAAGCATGGGGGAGGCAGGAGAATGTCCCTGATGCTGAAATCCTGTGCCGGGGAAACCATGTGTGCCTGATACTTAGAGTGGAGAAATATTCACTGGTCGCTGCCCGCCCACCTACCAGTGCTGAGCAGTGAGCGGGGAGCAGCTAATGAATATTCTTACACTCGGAGGAACCACGTGGATTCCCCTGCGCCAGATCCAGCAGTATTAGGGAGATAGTGTGATTGCTCAGCTGGGGAGAGCAGGCAGAGCTGGGATCATTGCAGAGGTAACAGCATACCTCTGGAGCACAGCATGTGCTTACATTAACTGCTGCTGTCACTGTGATCTTGCAGCTGATCTATAGCAATTATCTCCCATAGAACAGGACCTATGATGAGGTAATGAAGAGGGTGGGCTGGAGCATCACATGACAGCACTCCTTCTTCATTACATGTGATGATCCAGCCCGCACTCTTCATTACCTCATCACAGGTCCTGTACTATGGGAGAGAATTGCCATGGATCAGCTGAAAGATCACAGTGACAGCAGCAGTTGATGTAAGTGTAAAAGCCAAGAATGAATTGCAATTGTTAATAAAGTACTGTAGAGTATAATCACTCTACCACTCCTGTGGTGAACTGTAACACCCAGCATGCCAAAGGATCTGCAGGACATGCTAGGAGTTATAGTTCCCCATTGATATGAATTGCACCTATCAGCTGTTAAAGCAGCACTCCAGCGTTTTCTCTTCAGCATTAGAGTGGTGCTTTTAAAGGGATCCTGTCACCCCGAAATCACCTCTAAACCTATTAAAACCTGTCCCTAGAGCATATTAACACTGTCCCTACACTCCTTTTAGCTCCTAAATGGCATTAGTCAAAGTGAATATAAACGTTTTATAAGTACCTGATTAGTCATGATAATGAGTGACTATGCTATTCATAGTCACTCATCAAGGCAGCCCCTCTTCTTCATATCACGCCTATTCAGGCGTGCTCGTCAGTCTATGTTCAAATTCGCGCCTCCCTGCGCGCCTCCCCTCTCTCTCATAGCGTCCGGGCTTCACTGTAAGCTGTATGACGCGATTCGCGTCATTCCCGGCGCCGGATGACGTATTTGCAGCCGCGCCGCGCTGTCAGCTTCAAAATACGCACTGCGCATGCCCATGCGCATGCGCAGTGCGGGACTTGAAGCTGACAGGTTTTAATAGGTTTAGAGGTGATTTCGGGGTGACAGGATCCCTTTAATGTAAGTATAAGAACCAGGGGAGGGTGCTTACATTTAAAGCACATCTCTAGTGCAGAAGAGAAAACACTGGAGTGCTGCTTTAACAGCTGATAGGTGCAATTCATATCAATGGGGAACTATAACTCCCAGCATGTCCTGCAGATCCTTTGACATGCTGGGAGTTATAGTTCTCCCTAGATATGAATTGCACCCATGAGATCTTAAAGCAACACTCCATGGTTTTTTCTTCAGCACTGGAGTGGCGCTTTAAATATAAGCCCCCTCTCCTGGTTCTAATACTCACCTTCTGGCATTTTTATACTGTACTTTACCGTCACCGCTCAGTCCCATAGCGCTGTCTCCCCCTATTACCACATTTTTTGCTTAAAATCTTTTTTTCCTTATATTTTTACTTCTAATACCTGGGTGTGTCTTATGGTCTGGTGCGTCTTATAGTCAGAAAAATACAGTAATATACTCCATATGCAAAGTTTGTCCATAAGAGCATACACTTCACAGATGAGAAAGTGAGGTTCCTTCTGACTGTAAGAGCTTACAAGTTACAGGTAAGATTAAGAGAGAGAGTGATAGGACCTAGCTGATCAAAATGGCTTACACTTCACAGGCAAAAGAGAGAGGACGCTACTAACCATAAGATTTAAAAGTTACAGGCGAGAAAGACACAGATATAGGGCCCCACTAATCATAACAGCTTACACTTTACAGGTGAAAAAGAGGGAGAGAGAGAGAGAGAGAGAGAGAGAACCCCACTGACCATAGAAGCTTAAACTACTCAATAGAGAGATACTACTATTCCCTGAGGAAAGAGTTGGGACTAACTTCGAAATGCATCGGAAATAAAAGCTATAATGATGAACACCATCTGATCCTTTGGCTCATGCAGCGTCCACCCTTTGCAGTCTTGAACTACATTAACTGTTGTGGTGTGGATCCTTGCAGCAGCTATTACCTTTGTCTTGACGCTGGTTGTGAGCTACATAACCCTCCCAGGTGAGCAACTAATTAAATTTAGTCCCCATTTTTATCAATTATAAGACACTATTGCGTTTCTCTTTCCCTTCTTCCAGTATTTGACAATAGAAAGATAGGGAGAGGACCCCACTGACCATAAAAGCTTAAATTCTATAGAAGAAAGAAGGAGCGAGGATCCTGTAGGTCATAAGAGCTTACAAAATACAAGAGAGAGAAGGAGAGGACCCCACTTATCTTAAGAACGCACACTCTACAGAAGAGAGAGGACATTGCTGACCATAATGGTACATTTACACGCGGCCACAGGAAGGTAGGAACAGGCAGGCATCGGACACAATTGTGCCTGTTGCCTTGAAAAGACCTCGATGTAGCTGCGTGTAATTCTCTGTCTTCCCTGAAGGAAGGAAACTCCTGAATTACACGCAGCCACATCATGGTCTTTTCAAGGCAACAGGCACAATTGTGTCCGATGCCTGCCTGTTCCTACCTTCCTGTGGCCACGTGTAAATGTACCATAAGAGTGAAAACTCCACAGAGAAGAGAAGGAGAGAGAGGACCCTGCTGACCATAAGAGCGTAAACTCTGCAGAGGAGACAGAGAGAGGGCCTTGCCAACAATAAGACTTTAAACTCTACAAAAGTGAGACCGTAAGAGCTTACACTCTAGAGGAGATATTTAACTAGAGACTTTGGGGATAGAAAATGACTGTGCTTTACAAACTGGGCTCCATTGGGAACCTTTGATTTCTGATGTCCCAAGTATTGACCACCTCTGTACAAGGTAAGATAATCCATAACATGTCACAGCTACAGGACATTATGGGAAAACACGTTTGACAATGCAAAATGATTGAATCATAAAATGTTCAAAATCACGTGTAACAGCAAAATTCTGGAAATTTGACTTGAACTTGATCTTCTGCAAATTGATTAGTTGATCTCTAGTCAGTACCTTTTTTTTAAGTAAAATACCGCACACTCGAGGACCTGTATGCTATCTAGCATTTTTCTTACAGGTTCCTTTGTAGGATTTGAAAAACAACAAGATAAACATAATTACAAAATGACATTCTAAAAACTCCATAAAACACCCCTAAAATGTGTGATAAATAAAGAAAAGTCATTTTAATACACGGTAAAATGAGGATGTGATTGAGCGCTAATGGTGACAAAAAGCTGATTTATTCTATAGTAGATTGTCAAAAAACAATTCTGAGACTCACAAATTATCTCAAAGAGTTAGAATAATGTTTCACCTTCCTGAACTTGTGGATAGACGTTTGCAGTAGTATTCCCGATCTATGCCATCCTTTATAAACACGTGAATTGTAATGCTTGTTCTTGTAACAAAGAGCTACCAGAGACCACTCACTGCTGTTCTAGAGACAACGGCAAATACTTGCCAAGATAAGCAGACGCATGTTACCATGTCAACAATCACACTAGCCCGAAATTCAGACATGTGCAGATGGGGTCTTCAATACTGCTGCAATCTGTTTTTTCCTGAACCCACATGCATTGCTGTAGTCAGTCGTGATGAGTGGGCGCAGGCCTTACAGTCCAGTCTATGACAGATACCGACAAATATCTCACAAAATGAGTTAAGCCTTTGCGCTTATTTATAAATGACTTCTATATACAAGTATAAGAAGCTGAGAATCATCAGTTTTGATATAATACAGTGTTAGCATGACCATTCTATTCAGTTTAGATTCATTTGGGCAGGTCAGAGCTGATGCCAGTAAAACAATACATAATTCATACTTTCTTCTGAAGAACTCTGCAGTAATGGGACGCCTGGTCACTCTCTATAATGCCGCAATAAATAATAAGGGCAGCAGTGCTTGGTGGGCAGAATATTAAAACAGAGATATGAAGACGCTACTCTTATAAATGCAGCAGTGTTGCGACAGGGATTTCCATATTCCCAGTGAAACAATTTATATAATAACCAATTGCAGCCCAACAAATGGTTTAGAACAAAATATCAAACCAGACGTTCCTGATGACAATGTAGGAAATCAGTACGCTGATGCCGCTGATCTTTGGAGAGCCCCTAGACCAGATTTTCTGCAATATGCTTGTACCTCTCTTGTGACTTCTGATTGGCCAATAATGATAGGTTTCATATAATTAACTTCAGTCACTGTTAATGAGGGTTCTACGTCTGGAGATCACAACAAAGAAAACAACAGGACACATTTATGCTGCAATAACCAGAACATTACTAATTGATGCAACACTTAACATCAAGACATAATTAAGAAATTAGACTTCCTTAGAATGTGTTTTCCATAGCACTAAAGTGTAGTGCATACACAATGCAACATATATCAGAGAAAAAAGCTTACTTTCAGTTATTTGTGCCAAAATACTTACACTATTAGTCGCGTGGGGTCACTGGAGCATGTATAGTTGAAGCCACATCTCAAAATGAACTAAGGCAGGAGGAGCGCCTGAGCTAAGAAGCTACTAAAATGGTAAACTACCTACCTTGCAACCCCACTTGGGTTGGAATGGACCCCTTGTGACTAATTAAAGTTAAGGTTTTTTTACTACTTGAACAATTCCTTCCCAATTGCTACAGTCTTTCATGTAAAATAAAACCAGCTTATACTCACCACCTTTTATGGAGCTATTTCATTTAAATTGATGTTGGGTTTCCATTTGTTTGCGTGACTACATTATGCCACTTGAGCCCTGTCGCCAAACAGGGAATGTTTTACTGTCATTTCCTTCAGATGTGACTAACAACCACAGGAAGTCAGAGTGCAGCAGTAGATCTTATTTCTTCCGGATTTCAGTTTTATTCAAAGATAGTGAGAGTGAAGCGGCCCATTAGTGACCGTTGAGAAGGGCTGCTGCATATATGTAAGCTTCACGAGAGCTCCAAGAGACCTGGTGCTCACATCCCTGGAGTGCTGCTGGATTAGAAGATGGGTACAGATTCTTATTTTACATAGGAGAATATAGCAATTGAGATGGATTTGTCCGAGTAGAGGACAATTCCTTTAAAGGGGTTGTCCAGGTTTTTTGTAGAATTTCTATGTGTAACTAGGCTGCAAAATGTTGACAGTTTGTAATATACATCCCATCAATATTTTGCATAGTTACCAAGATTTCACCTTTTTGCATCTGCCAGAGAATGACCAGAGGGCGTGTTTGGGTTGAAGCCTGCATGTAAATGGAGAACTGGTCATTTACACCCAGACGCCTCCAAACACACTCCCTCCCCCAGTCTATAGTATGCCCAGCCACTCCTAGTGCCATGTGAGTCTAAATCGTGCTGGATCTGACATAAAATTGGACCGATTCCCTGACGCCAGGTGCTGAAAGAGCGGCGGATGTCAAAAGCAGCTGCCGCTGAATTTAAGCACCTGGAGAGCTCTTCGGATGAAATTTCAGCACCGCAGCCAGCTCACCTGCAGCTGCAGTGCTGAAATTTCAGCACTGGACAGCGGCAAGACTGAAGCCGGCAAAAAGCAGGATCGGAGGACAGATTTGCCCTCCGGTTCTGCTTATACAGGGCTGTCAGGTTGTGTCCGGTGTTTCCTGCAAAACAACGGACACAACCTGACAGCCGAAAACCGTGGTGTGAAGCTGGCCGTAGGCTGGTTTCACACTGCAGTTTTTTTCCCTGCTCTATTTCCATCCGGTTTGTGTGCCAAACCCAGGACAGGAACTTGCAGAGAAAAACTATAATTGAAAGATTGACAACTTTTCTGAATTTTGAAGACACTCCTGGTTTTGGCACACAAACTGGATGGAACCTGATCAGGGAAAAAACTGCAGTGTCAAACCAGCCTTAGGTCGATTTCACCCCACAGTTTTCTGCATCAGGTTCTGTCCGTTTTGAAACGGACAGAACCTGATCCAGTTTTGCCTTCAATGTATTCCTATGGTGTCGGATTGGTCATATTTGGCCTACAGATTTTGTGTATTCTGTCCCTGATCTGGTTTTGTCAGGTTTTTCACCATCCCCAAAATCAGAGCCTGAAGCATTTTTGTCTCTGATGCAAAAATCGGACAAAACCCGACAGAACCGGATCTGGCACAATCCAGTTCCCATATGATGGGAAAAACCTGATTTGTTTCCCTGATCCAGTTTTTAGTACTGAGAATTCTCAGAATGCTCCTTCAGCACTGTGGACAGCGGCTCCACCCATTATAGCCTATGGAGTAGTAATTCACAATGCTGAAAGAAAGAAATGAATTGTGCAAAAATCAGGATCAGGGTGCTTATTTGCCATCCGGTCAACCCATCAGGTTCTGTCTGGTCCTGTCAGGGTGATCCTGCAAAAACCAGGATCCACCCTGACAGACAAAAACTGTGGTGTGAAGCCAGTGTTAGACTTATGTCTATTCAGCTATTTTACCTGTGTTTCTTCAGTTAGCTTAGTATTCAAAGGTAATTTTAGTAGATCTCTGCTGGTGTAATGGCTGCAGTTCTTGTCTGTTTAAACCACCTGGTGTAATTCCCTAGATGTTAGGCTGTGGTCACACATAGAAATCCGTTTTTGGAAGTGATTTTCATCACCAATCCGTTTTTTTCTGGGTGCTTTTTGAGCCTCCTGCACTCCTGAACGTTTTTGGAATTTTCATTAAAAAAACGCATGCGCGAACGCATGCGCAAACGCAAGTGCGCATTTGCATGCGTTCGCGCATGCGTTTCCCATAGGGCCCCATGTTAAAAAAACGCATGAAAACGCATGCGTTTTTTAAATGATGCCAAAAACGTTGCATGCAACGTTTTTGACTCAAAAACGGACAGGGCAATGTTTGGAGCTCCAGAGAAAAACGGACAGGGTGTTTATTACATCCAATCCGTTTTTCTGTCAGTTTTTGGACTTAGAAAAAAAAATGAGAAAACTGAAGCCAAAAACGGACTGAGGGCTTATGTGGAACCCCAGCCTTAGAAATAAGTGCTTCTAAAAATGGTTCATATCTCTTTAATCATCTTTGATAGTTCTAATATTTGGATCTTATTCAAACTTTGGCCCATTTACTGACAATTCTTCGGACTTACAATTTTGTCTTGTGTCTTTACCTCCTGATTCTGACTCACTGATCTGACAATTCCTGCCAGCCTGCTCCATCTCCCAGCAGCCAATGGACAATTCCTCTAAGGAATGACTCATTTATAGCCAACAGCCCATTCTTATTTAACCATGTACCCAAACATTTCTTTATATACAAATGCTGTAGAAAAAGACATGGACTGCACATCCAAAATCACAAGTAGATCTAATCCTGCTAGACAAAAAATGATAAAAGTGAGCATGAGGTTCTTAGTTTAACATTCTTAACAGACTGTATGAAACCCACTGCCACATCACGGTGTGTCCCAAATTACAAATTGCCTTAAAGGCACCTGTGCCAACTACCACCACAGCAGCAATGCACCAGAAGAGCGTGCAACCAGATGCCCCACAGCACACATGCTTTAAGGCCGAGTCCCCATCACCCCACCAAGGAGCAAAACTTAATATTAAATGCACACACAGAATGAAAGGAACTTTCATTATAGAAATGAGTGCAGACCAGATGCAGAATGCTGGTGGGACAGCCACTCACAAACTTCCAAGATCGAGAGGGCGTCTGCTGGCATAAGACTTGCACACTAATAAGGCTTGCATAGGGAGATTGTCACATAGATATGTGAGATACACAGTGTCTGAACAATAGCTTATTAAGGCTTCGTTACACATAGCGATGCTCCAGCAATAACAACAATGATACGTCCTGGTAGAGATCGCTGGTGCGTCGCTACGTGGTCGCTGGTGAGATGTCAAACATTCAGATCTCACCAGTGATTCAGCAACAATATGGAATGATAGGGCGGTCGTTGGGAACCTGTCACTCTCAAGTGTAGTATTGGGATCGTTGGTTGTTGTCCCTGTCAAACACACCAATGCAGCATGCCCAGCGGAAGACGATGAAAAAATGGTCCAGAACGATTTTTCTCGATCAGCGATCTCACAGCAGGGGCCTGGTCATTGCTATGTGTCACACACAGCGAGATCGCTGGCGAGGTCGCTATTACGTCACAAAACCTGTGACAGTAGCGATATCACTAGCGATATCGTTGTGTGTCAAGCACCCCTTAGTGACGCCAGGTAGGGCAGGCTAGTTAACACTATTTGAGTGTATCCTACAGGACAGGCTCACCAATGTACCACCTAAATTCAGAAGGCCCAACTACCTGTCTTGCAGTCTCCTGCTAATTAAAAATGCTTGTGGCAAAAGGGAGGAGTGCTGGTCCAAGTAAGATGAAAACAGAAGGGACAGACCATGGCAATACCAAAGCTGTATAAAAAGACATAAACCACACATCCAGAAATCATAAGTTGATCTAGTGCTGCTAAACAAAAATCTATAAAACTGAATATGACGTTTTCAGTCTTTTTCTACAGTGTTGGTATATTTATATACAATCCTAAAAACAGTTTCGAAGGTGGATCAGCCAATGAAGCACTATCTTATACTTTACACTGGGACATATAACTGTCTACAACACAATAACATGTTTTTATTGAATTACCAATTACCATACACAGGCTTAATATATATCCCCACCTATAAGAGTGTAAAACCTTATTGAAATTCTATACCAGCCCCTTCATCAGGTTAGGCTGTAAATCTTTGAATAAAAAATAATCCTAAAATAAGAAGATATTTCATGGTCATTCCCAAGAAAATGATTTTCTGCAGTCCATCGGGTTTGTGAAGACAAGTGCCTGCAGCTTCCTGTATATAAATGTGATGTCAGATAGTTAATATACAACAATACCGCGCACACTTTGCTTCTTAAAATGACTTGTCAAAAAGACCTGACTGAAAGCTATTGAACTTCCCAGACTCTTTGTTATTAGAGAGGCTTTGGGGGCATACATAGGGACTGAAATCAATAAGTACACAGTGTGTGATGAACTACTTTGAAATCATGAATTCCTGGTGGATCTTCTTTTAACCTATTAAATTCTGCAGAATTCCTTCAGTAGAGACTGGTGTCTTAAAATGACTTGTCAAAAAAGTGCTTCTGACTGAAAGCTATGAAACCACATAGCTCCTTTGTTATTAGATAGGCTTTTGGGGCATACATTGTGAGGTAGATCAATAAGTACCTAGTCTGAGATGAATTAGTTAGAAGACTGAATCCTGAAAGATTTTTTTAACCTATTGCATTTGGAGTCAAAGCTGCCTTCGTAAAAGAGCAAGGTCAAATTTGCTGTGTCGAATATTCTATCTAAAAAAACAGAACAAACTGGCAGCAACAGAAAAAAATACTGAGTTTTATTAACACATCTAGGGGCAACATATTAACTTCCCAATGACTTTGGGTACAAAGGACTACATTCTAATTGTATCAAATAAATTAGGTTCAAAATGAATATGCTAGGATGTGATTTTAAAACTCATTCATTGATTCATGGGTGGCAATCATAGTTGGATGGAGTTATAGCGGGATGGCAGTGATGGGCTATAGTGAAACTGGGAGGCTAGTCTGACTCTGTAGACTGATGTTCCCTAGCTGGCCCTGTTCCCAGAATTACCTCTAAGGGTATGGACACACATCAGAGTGTAAAAATTCTCGGATCCGAGAGTCGGACGAGTGTCATCTGACTTTTGGTCAGTTTGGCTCGCGAGTGCTGTCCGAGTGCAATCAATTTTTTCCTTAGCAGCTAGTTACTGTATTATCATTTACAGGTGCATTTCCTACAGTTGTCTGAGCTACAGAATGGTAATGTAGCAATTAAAACTAGCATCTGACTCGGATGGTGCGAGTGCGGTCCTAGTGCAATGCGAGTTTTTTGTCGGACCCATAGACTTGCATTGGTGAGTCTCGTCCGTGACTCATATAGACTCGCAACATGTTGCGATTGACTCGCAATCCAAGAATTGGATGCGGAAAAAGCGTATGAGACTCGGAAATGTGCTCTCAGACATTAATTAACATTGGTCCGAGAGCAATGCAATTTTTCAGCACAGTAAACTCGGACGAGTTTCACTGATGTGTGTCCGAGCCCTAATAGTGAGGATGTCTGAGCCAGCACCTATGCCTTGTTACTGACCAGCCTTGAGCAAACACCCCCTTGCCTCCACCCAGGGATAGGAAAAGGATCTCTACCAAGATGATTCAAATGAAGGAAAATTCTTCTGGAAGCTTCAGCAAACCACACGGCATCTAGACAGCTTAAGGTCAAAGTAGAGACTGAACTCTTTCAATATCACCACCTGGTGGGAAATGGAATTTAAAAGCTGGGGAGTGGACAACATTGTCATCTGACACACCCAACAGCAGATACCTTGTACTGGAGAACCACAGCCAGACTGTGGACAGAAATACTGCTAGAGCTGCTTACATTAACCCTAAAGGCATATTTAACATATTTAAACACTGCAGAGCAGTTCCCAGAAACTGCAGAGCAGACTACACTTGACACATTTCTCCTTGTCCCTCCTCAAAAAAGTTCCACCACTGGCCTGCACGGTGATTACCTTCTTTTCTACCCCTTTTCTCCTATCAATAGGTTCAGAATCTTCTTTCTTCAGGCACTACCATTGACAAAATCCCACGTGATTACAATGGGTGCAAAACAGATCACTGACAATCAAGTACCGTATATACTCGTGTATAAGCCGACCCGTATATAAGCCGACCCCCCTACTTTTGCCCCCAAAACCTGGGAAAATCTATTGACTCGTGTATAAGCCGAGGGTGGACCCTAGCACAAGTATACAGCCCCCAGCAGTGTGGTATACACCAGTCCCAGAGGTAGATACAGCAGCCCCAGTGGTAGTATACACGCAGCCCCAGTAGTATATACAGCCCCAGTGGTATATACAGCCCCAGTGGTAGTATAGACGCAGCCCTAGTAGTATATACAGCCCCAGTGGTAGTATATACAGCCCCAGTGGTAGTATACAGGGCCCCAGCAGTATATACAGCCCCAGTGGTAGTATATACAGCCCCAGTGGTAGTATACAGGGCCCCAGAGGTATATACAGCCCCAGTGGTAGTATATACAGCCCAAGTGGTAGTATATACAGCCCCAGTGGTAGTATACAGGGCCCCAGCAGTATATACAGCCCCAGTGGTTTATACAGCCCCAGTGGTAGTATACAGGGCCCCAGAGGTATATACAGCCCCAGTGGTAGTATATACAGCCCCAGTGGTAGTATATACAGCCCCAGTGGTAGTATACAGGGCCCCAGCAGTATATACAGCCCCAGTTGGTAGTATATACAGCCCCAGTGGTAGTATACAGGGCCCCAGAGGTATATACAGCCCCAGTGGTAGTATATACAGCCCCAGTGGTAGTATACAGTGCCCCAGCAGTATATACAGCCCCAGTGGTTTATACAGCCCCAGTGGTAGCATACAGGGCCCAGCAGTATATACAGCCCCAGTGGTTTATACAGCCCCAGTGTTAGTATACAGGGCCCCAGAGGTATATAGCAGCCCCAGCGGTAGTATACAGGCAGCCCCAGTAATGCAGGGCCCCCCAGCCTGACTCCGGTCACCTGTAAAGCAAACTATACTTATCAGTGTCCCGCTGTCGGCGCCCGCCGCTGCCGACATCGCGATCCTCCATCTTCATGCATCTTCTTCCTGTTTCCTGCGCTCGTCGCAGGGAATGACGTCATTGCCGGCGACGAGCACAGAAACAGGAAGAAGACGCGTGAAGATGGAGGATCGCGATGTCGGCAGCGGCGGGGCGGACAGCGGGACACTGATAAGTATAGTTTGCTTTACAGGTGACCGGAGTCAGGCTGGTGGGGCCCTGCATTACTGGGGATGCGGGGGCTGCTGTATACCGATGTATAGTTGCAATACCACAATCAAACTGTGAACAGGTCAGACATCATGTTTGAAAAAAATAACCGTAAATTTATGAGATTGTAATAATACTTAAAGAGATAAAAAACTGAGCTCACCATTACGACAAGCACTGAGTAATAATCCTGGTACAGGTGCTGAAATTAGGCTGGTGGTGGTCAGCAATGGTCAGAAGAAAAAGGACATTTTACCACATCCTTTCAGGGGTAGAATAAAAAGTTTATATTTATCCATTATATATATATAAATCCATTAAATGAATAAAAACACATGACAAAGTCCATGGTAATCTTACGTCTTTCAGGCAGAACTCCCTTAGGCAGGGTACACATTTGCGTTTGTGTCTACATGCAGAGGGCATGCAGATGCAAACGCAGGGCAAATGCCGCCATACTGATGTGAACGCACTGTAGATTCTCTGCATGTGTTCACGTCAATATGGTGCTCGGCCAGCCAATCAGTGATCTCGGTGGCGGCTGGGAGGCGGCGATCCACGACAGAGATCTCCTTCTCTCGGCCGCCATCGAGATTGATTGGCCACCGTGAGAGATTTCAATGTGATCCGCAGTGTTCTCATGTGCTGTTTTGCGGAGTACACTGCGGATCCATTGAGATCCATGCATTGCTTGTGGACGCTTGCTGACAAAACAAGCACTCGCAAAAATGCAACCGCAACCGAATGCAGCTGCGTTCCGAACGCTAATGTGAAACCAGCCCAAGGGTACTTTCACACTAGCGTTTTTTTAAATCGCGGCAGATGCGGTGAAAAAACCGCATCTGCCGCGATTACCGCATAACCGCTGCACTTGCGGCACAGTTGCGGCACAGTTGCGGCAAGCCCCATACAACGTTTTTTTTCGCGGCCGCACCTGCCCAAGTGCCAAAACCGCACTTGCCGCACCTGCCGCAAGCCCGCATATACATTGTATGGGGTTTGCCGCAACTGTGCCCCAAGTGCAGCCGTTATGCGGTAATCGCGGCAGATGCGTTTTTTCCACCGCATCTGCCACGATTTAAAAAAAAACGCTAGTGTGAAAGTACCCTTAGTCATAACATGAAAAAAAATACAACAATGGTTCACATTTATATAAATATGAACCAATCAAGTATGTCCAAGGAAACCCAAACTAGACAACTCCTTAAAAGGTGAACACAATTCCACAATAATGTAAACAAAATTACTAAGGAATTGCATATTTAAAAGAAATAGCATAGTACAAATAGATATATCACTTAATATAAAGAAAGTCATGTTTGAAATTCATGCAATTTAGATGTTTAGTGTCCAAAGTGAGAATCAAAATGCCTCATGTGTGATTTGGACACATAACATCCTCATGGTGTGAATTTCAAGCATGATTGTCTTTATATTTACTGATATATGTATTTTTACTGTGTTATTTCTTTTATGCATCATTTTTAATTTTCTTTATATTTTTATTGAATTTTTGTTCACTTTGCAAGTGAGTTGTCTATTGGTTTCCTTGGACATACGTGATGGGTTCTCATTCATATAAATTAGTCCTTTGTTACAGTTTTTTTTCTCATGCTATGACTTAAGGCCGGGTTACACACTGCTATGTCCCAGCGATCCCGATTGCTATATGATCACTGGTGAGCTGTCAAACAGGCAGACTCACCAGTAACCAGCGAGAACGCTGGTAACCAGGGTACACATCGGGTAACTAAGCATAGTGCTGCGCTAAGTTACCCGGTGTTTACCCAGGTTACCATGTCCCAGCGTGTACTTTGCAGCGCTGGGCATTGGCCGGGAGGTCATTGATCATCAATCGAAAAACGGCCCTGGCCATTCCACAATCGTTGATCGTTGCAGGATGTCATACATAGCGACATCGCTACTAGATCACTGCAATGTCACAAGTTGCTGCGACATCATTAACAATATCGATACGTGTAAACCGGCCTTAAGGGTGTTGTACCTGAAATGCATACGATTAGCATGGTTTTGTCATATGATTTTATCCATTTTAGGTTTTTAATGGTTTTTCAATAAAGATAAACATTTTATTTTATCCGTGTATGGATGTACAGCAGATTCTCTTTTCTTCTAATAATATTTTAATTGTTCTTTAATTTATTATGGTCAGTACATACAGGTGTAGCTAATCGAATGGCATGCCAAAATGTTCGGTTAACATAGTGAGTCTTCATACTTGAAATGAGTAGCAAAGGTAGCCAGGCCGCCCCACACAAAATACACAGGCTAATTGTAATATCAACATACTGTACCATGCATGTTTCATTTTTTTGGCATTTGCCATGTCTGCACTACCTCTACAGTTTTGTTGCATTTTAAGTGTACTGTATTTTTTGGACTAAAAAACGCATGGGACCATAGGATGCACCCCAAATTTAGAGAAGAAAAATAGGAAAAAGAAGTTTTGATGAATTTATAATGGGAATCCATTTTGTAGTCTTATAATCAATCTTCAAGGCCAAATGTAGTGGGGAAGGCAGTAGTGGATTGGATTCACAGGAGGCAATTTCACCTCTGCAGGAAGCCAGTGGTGGCATGAGTGGGGTGATGCTGTGTGCCCTTAGCTAGGAGGTAGGAGTCTCTTAAGGCCGTGTCACACATGTCAACGCTGATGTGTCACTTTTTGGCGATGTCGCTAGCGATATCGCAAGTGCGTCGTGCTGTGTGACAGCGCGACGCAACTGCGATTTATCACTGGTCGCAGGTTGACAGGTTAACGAGGATGAACGTAAACCTGTCAATCTGCAACCAGCAATTAGGCTGGATCGCCCTGTGTGACACCGTAATAGCGATGTTGGCGGCGATCCAGTCTATACTGCAGCATTGCAGCGGATCACTCGCTGGGTTGATCCCAGCTCAGCGAGCGATGGCTCTGCCCACATCGCTGCGGCGTCACCGGCAATATGTTGCTGTGTGACACCAAGGCTGCGATATCGGAAGCGACCGCGCACCTGCACATCGCTTCCGACATCGCAGCCTTGGTTGACACGTGCGACAGGGCCTTTAGTGGCATGAGTCAGATGACATTGATTTCCCGGCTATGAAAACAATAGAGTTCAGAAAAATTGAGCATGCACAGATGAAGATTTCACCCCAGTAAGCTACATTAAGCCAATAAGGTGAACCTGTTTCCCTCTCAATTTTGTGGGGGATAAAGTGCATCTTATTGTCTGAAAAATGTGGTGCATGTATGTAAACTTGATTTATTTTCATGTATTTCCAGTACAGTACTTTTAAGATATCATTGATGAGAGCAATTTTCTTTTCTATTCTTTGGAAGTGCATTATTTTTTTGGTAATTTTATGTGCTTAATCCAATGTCATAAACAACATCAGCCTCATCAATGTGAATGTACTGGGGTGGTGTACTGGGGTGGTGTCACTATGTATTTCCAACTATATTACTGTCAGCTTTCTACTTAAGGGATAGAGCGAGCAATCAGTCTTTATTTTCCTTCACACACAAATACATTCCTGACAAGGATTCAGCTGGTTCCTATGTGGGATTGTCCCTTGCAAAGAGATAAGCTGTTTCACTGTACAGAATATTGTTGACGAGTCAGAAACAGAGCAGGGGATCAATTATCATGGTCTCATGGGAGATGCAAGTGCTTTGAATTGCAGCTATTCTATCAACTGAGACAACGTATGACCACAGCAATCAGCACTATTTTACCGTCCAAATAATTTAGTAGTCTCTGGTGAAAAAACACTAATGTGCTGTGTTAAAACTGCAATCCAAAGGAATAAGGAGGGAACACTGCTGCTTTTCTATATTTTCAGATATTTAATCTTATAAAAACCCATACTGATTTTGGAAGAAGCTATTAAAAGACTCTTTCTACAAGAATTCTTAGTCCCTTCACTCCTTTTAACATTGACCTCCGGCTAAATAAACCAACCGGCCACTATTGTAGTCCAAGGGGACATTCATAGGCAGCACAAATGGGTCAGAGAGATTATTCATAGCCCAGCTGTCGATGAATGTTAAATAAAATGTCTTTCTACATGGCTGACATGATTTCCATTAACTACCTTCTCATATTCCATTCATTTAGACGTTGGTAAAATGGAACTAAAGGGAATTATACATTGAGGAATATTCTCCAATATGGGTGTAACTTTAATGGGTACAGAGATTGCAGTTGCACTAGAGCTCCAAAGCCAAGGGATGGGGGGGGGCAAAAGATAACATTGGTCTCTATAACACAACAGATGGTATTAAAGACTTGTGATAGCTGGAGACTTGTTGAAGATATTGCATTGGAGCTCATAAGGGCCCCTTTTCACGCGGCTACATTTCTAGGGTGGCTACAGGTAACTTACTGGTTGCAGTGAAATCATGGAGAGATTATTCCATTTGTACACAGCAACAAGATAGAACCATGTCTCCATGATTTCACTGCAACCAGTAAGTTACCTGTAGCCACCCTAGAAATGTAGCCGCGTGTAAAGGTACCCTAAGTCTCTATTTAAATCTTTGTGATAATTAATGATGAGTGAATCTTTCAAAGATCAGATTAAGTTCACCATCGAAGTCGTGGATGTATAGGTTTTGTGGCACTGTTTGGGACCGAACTTGACATGAGCAGTCATTCATTGTCTGTTCAGCTATCCATCCACATATAGCCAGCTATAAGCAAAACATTTCTGGGGAGAGGAGGGTGGGTATTTTTCTTTTTTTTTTTATTATTAACAAAACACTACCTCTGAAAACTCCGATTTTACCCCCAGTGTGAGTCAATAGCACACTGCAAGTGGCTCGCACTGATCAGGGCACCAAGTCAACCGGAGCACGGCGCTGAACGCCCCTGCACTTTGGACACATAAATCACACAAACTCCAGATCCAAACAGGTTTGCTCATTTCTAATGATAATGTGTCCATTTTATGCTGACTATATCTTTTATGACGACATAAAAATCTTCATTTGTTGGCAGACCCTCGTGTAAACAGGAAGTGTAGACTGTATAGAAGTTGTAAAACACAATCAATGGTCCAATAATAATAATAATATTTATATAGCACCAACATATGTTGCAGCACTTTATAATTCAGATGGGACATATACAGACAATTTGAGACAACACAGAGAAGCAAGAAATTCTACAGTTACCATGAGAAATGACCCCATAATCACAAGCTTACAATCTATGAGGAAATAGGGTTAAAAAGAGAAAATGGTAAAAAGTACCATCATTTATGATGAAGCAATCAATATAATAAATAGGGGATTCACATAAAGCTGCATGAACCAGCCAGGATTTGTAAAAGCACCGATATAGTGCTTTAAGAGCATAGAGGGTGAGTAACCAGATGATGCAAGGAACCAGATTTGGAAAAAGGCGGAATGGGAATAGTTAGATAAGTAAGGTGAGGTGGTAAGCCAATCTAAAGAAATTTGTTTTTAAGGCACCCTTAAGCTATGGGTATTGAGAATTAAATGAATTGTTCTTGGTAATCCATTTCAGAGAATTGGTGCAGCTCACAAGAAGTCTTGGAGATGAGAGTGGGAGATTGGTATTGTAGATGATGTCAGTGGTAAGTTACTTGTAAGGCGATAGACCAAGATGAGGGAGGAAATGTAGGGTGGTGCAGAACTGTGGAGTGCTTTGTGGATGAGAATTGTATTTTTATGTTGTACTCTGTAGCAAATAAACAACCAGTGCAGTGACTGGCATAGGAAAAGGGCATTGGTGAAGCAGTTGGAGAGGAATATGATCCTGGCTGCTGCATTCAGGATGGATTGGAGAGGAGAGAATTTAGTAAGAGGGAGACCGATTAGTAGACAATTGCAATAATGCAGACTAGAATGAATAAGTGCGACAGTTAGAGCTTATGCAGAGTCAATGGTAAGGAAACGTCAAATTCTAGAGATATTTTGAAGTGTAGGTGACATGAGCGAGCGAGAGACCAGATTTGTAGAGTGAAGGAGAGATCTGAGACAATAAACGTATGATCTGATGTGATATGAGACAGAAAACATGATCATAGTAACATAAAAACAAGTAATCAAGAATGATCAACGTACTATATAAAAAATCAGAACTCTTCATTGGCAATTATCTGCTTCCAATAGCAAACACTTGGCTATTTGTACCCAGCATGATGCATGATGGCCACACAGTTATATTTAAAATCATGCACCCATTAGGTACCACAGTGGGCACTATTTTGAATACTTGCATCCTGACGAAGCATTTACTATTACCGTATATACTCGTGTATAAGCCGACCCGTGTATAAGCCGACCCCCCTACTTTTGCCCCCAAAACCTGGGAAAACCTATTGACACGTGTATAAGCCGAGGGTGGACTCCAGCACAGGTATACAGCCCCCAGCAGTGTGGTATACAGGCAGGCCCCAGAGGTATATAATGCAGCAGCCCCAGAGGTATATAATGCAGCAGCCCCAGAGGTATATACAGGCAGGCCCCAGAGGTATATACAGGCAGGCCCCAGAGGTATATACAGGCAGGCCCCAGAGGTATATAATGCAGCAGCCCCCAGAGGTATATAATGCAGCAGCCCCCAGAGGTATATAATGCAGCAGCCCCAGAGGTATATAATGCAGCAGCCCCAGAGGTATATACAGGCAGGCCCCAGAGGTATATACAGGCAGGCCCCAGAGGTATATACAGGCAGGCCCCAGAGGTATATACAGGCAGGCCCCAGAGGTATATACAGGCAGGCCCCAGAGGTATATACAGGCAGGCACCAGAGGTATATACAGGCAGGCCCCAGAGGTATATAATGCAGCAGCCCCCAGAGGTATATAATGCAGCAGCCCCCAGAGGTATATAATGCACCAGCCCCCAGAGGTATATAATGCAGCAGCCCCCAGAGGTATATAATGCAGCAGCCCCCAGAGGTATATACAGGCAGGCCCCCAGTGGGTTATACAGCAGGCCCCCAGTGGCACTCGCCCCCCCACACTGTGCAGAGCCCCCCCTCCCGATGCATTATCTTACCATCCAGCCGCGTCTTCATCACCGCCGGTCCTCCCGTCCATCCTCGCGTGCTGCGTTCCCGGTCTCATATGACCCGGCGGTCGCAGTCGGATGACGTCATCGCGCCGGGTCACGTGAGAGCCGAACACAGCGCGAGATGATGGACGGGAGGACGGTGATGAAGACGCGGCTGGATAGTAACATAATGCATCGGGAGGGGGGGCTCTGCACAGTGTGGGGGGGCGAGTGCCATTGGGGGCCTGCTGTATATGGGGGTCTGCTGTATACCCCACTGGGGGCCTGTAAACATCTGGGGGCTGTATGCACGGCTCCCCCTGCCGCTGTGATGGGCGGGGGGAGCCGTGCATATCTAATGAGCGGCCCCATGTGACGGGTCGCTCTGTCAGGAGCCTCCCCCCGCCTCCTCCAGCCTCCCCAGCACCCGGACACAGCCCCCACACAGCACATGTACCGTATAGACCCGTGTATAAGCCGAGGGGGGGACTTTTCAGCCCAATTTTTGGGCTGAAAAACTCGGCTTATACACGAGTATATACGGTACTCTAAAGGTCCATTTACACTGTCTGATTCAAAGCATTTAATACCAATTTACCAGTTAGTGGTCATTTAACCCCTGAATGTCTACAGTTGTGTATTTGCATCATACCAGTTCAATTCATTTGTATGCATATGTGTGTATTGATTAATGCAATAAGGGGTTAATAGCATGTTCATACCGGCAGTCCGCTCTTCATATGCACACTTAAGATCAGTAATAGATGGGAATAGATCATTTATTGTAGTGCACATACTTTAAGTAGTCATTGTTCTCGGCAGCAAAGATCCTTTTGCACGTTCTTGTGTTTTGGATGATTAGCAGCCTGTTTAAACTGGACAATTATTGTGAAACACGCACTCCTAGAAATAATAATCGTGCAGTAGCAATGCAACTTTAGTCATTTATTCATTACTAGATGGGTGCCCGATGCACAATGCATCGGGATTCTAGCAGAGCGAGTCTCTGACTCGCAATGGCCGCTTCGCGGCCAATGCTTCGCGCTGCTAAGGCGACTCGCCATGCCCGCTGCGCGGGCATAGCGAGTCGCCTTAGAGCTGCTTGCAATGGCCGCTGCGCGGCCAATGCTTCGTTCGTATCCACATGACCACGCTGACTCGCAGCGAGAGCGGTCTCAAAAGGGCAAAAAACCCATTCGTGATTATATAATAGATTTATCTAGTATCTCTGATTTTCTAGGAGCACTGTTCCCTCTAATATGTTTGCTGTGGAATCGATAGAGTTAAAAAATACCACACTCTGCTAACAGGTACATCTGTAATTGGGTTCATTGACCTCATTAGAAAGTTGCTTTAACTCTTTCCTCTCCATATTATTCAGGTTTAGAGGGAACACTCTGTCTAGAAAATACCTGTAAAACTATACGAGCTTGTCACTAGAACCAATGACGATGAAGCATTTTTATTCTAATAAAATAATATGGAAAAACATCATTATTAGCTTGCTTTTCTCTGAAATAAAGGGATTATCGCTTTATTTAACAAGTGTTTTACAGAGTAGAAATGAGTGAACCTGTTTGAGGCTGGAGTTCGAATGCTTCACATATCAAAAGTGCTGGAGCCTTCAGGACTGTGCTCCGGTATGCTTGGTGCCCGGCCCAGGGTGAACCGCTTGCTTTGTTTGATCGGTGCCCACTGGGGGTAAAATCTGAGTTTTTGGCTGTAGTATGTTGTCCAAAATAAAAAAAATTCAAATCCCCAGTCTCTCGCCCTGGAAATGTTTTGCTTATGGCTGGCCGTATGTGGGATGGGAGTTAAACAGCCAGTCAGTGACTTCCAGTGATGTCCGGGCTAACGTTCGGGACTTGAACAGTTGCACCCGAACCTGAACATCCAATGTCATCTCTATTAAGGACATTATTTTGTTACACTTACTAATATATAAGTATTACTGTACAATAAAACTTTGCACATAAGAAAGCTGTTTTTAATTGGAGAATTTTCATGGACAGCTCTGGTCACATGCACCTTTATAGACTACCATTGTGAGAAAGTCTGCAGTAACAAGCTTCACAAAGGAGATCAAGGCAAAACTTGTTATATCTATTAAATAGGTGCCAAAAAATTATGAAAATTGATAAAAATGTATTGGGCTCAGTTAACATTCCAGTTGTCAAAAACTCTTTTCAATATATATTATGACAATGATATAGGACTAAAGGGGCCGTCACACGCGTCAATATCGCTGTCAATATCAGATCAGATCGCTGGCGACATTGATATGTGTGACGTCGGCTTAAAACCAGCCTAGAATCTTAATCTACAGACATGGTGTTTCAGTGTATAGCCCCTTGTCAGCCCACAGTATAAAATCTGATCTGGCTGTAGGAGAGGATAAGGCTAGGGTTAGACCTGCGTCAGTCCTCAGCCTGACAGATCCGTGAAAAACTTAGGTTCTGGCAGGCTGAGCTCATAGTGTTATCAGCATGTAATGTTATGTGCCACCTGCCTATGCCTCCCTATGGCAACATGATGCTTACGCAGCCGTCAGCTCCACAGAGAATCCCCGGATATGCGCTATTGCAGAGCGCACAGGAAACGTGGTTTGCAGCATTTTCCTGTGCTCTCCGCAATAGCGCATATCTTGGAGTTCTGTGTGGAGCCGGCGGGTGCTTGAAGCTGCAGGTTGCCATAGAGATGCATACACAGGCGGCGCATAGCATTACATGCTGTTAATGCTATGTGCTCAGCCTGAGAATGTCTACATTTTTCACGGATCTGGCAGGCTGAGGGCAGACGCAGGTCAGACCCTAGCCTACGAGAGGTTTAAGAGGTAAGCTTCCTCCTTGGGGAGAGTGACATTCCAGGTCTGGCATAACCGTAATTAGAAGACTTAAAAGCCGCAATAGTGAACATAGAAAAACAGGTGAACAATTATTAAAATAAGTATAAGGGACAGTCTGCAATATAAAAATGGGCAACAAATACCAAAGCTAGACAAAAAAGGCACAAATGCATGTGAATAGTAGCTAATTAGCAGATCCCAGCAGCATCTGTTAATCATTAAATAAGGCTGTGCATTGCAGCTTTACATCCAGATAATGTCAGTGATTAAAACAGCTGCTCATTGGGGGTGCCAGATGTCAGACCGTGCCGATCTGATATTAATGATTTTGCGAGCCCACATCCCATTTATAGTATGCAATTTTTGTCTGTGAAGCCAGATAAAGCTGGGGTCAGACTAGTGAATGAGATGTGATTGTGAGCATCGGATGTGATATGCCAATGACAATTGGTTCAGGCTCTGCTATGAGTGTGATCCAAGTGTCAGGCATCTGTGATCCGATCCTGCAATTGGATAACAGCTGTGGAGGAGAGGGAGATGTTAACATCCCCCATCTCTTACACTGCCATCCTCGGCATAACATATGCTGCACCCAGCTGTATGCCGAGTGCAGTGCGAAGTTTCACTCACATCCATAGACTTATATGGGTGCGAGTGATTCAAGACTCGCATACAAACACAGGTCTGAGGTGCATGATTGTCTAACATGTGCTTGATTGTAATATGATAGTTTCTCATATTGCACTTGTTGAAGTCACATGCCAGTGTGACTCAACAATAAACAAAGACACAGGTAAACTTGCGTCTGCCCCTAGCCTGCAGGATCCATTGAAAACTTGGAAATTCTGAGGCAGAGCGCATAGAGTTACCGGCATGTAACACTATGCGCCGCCTATGTATTGATCTCTATGGCAACCAGAGGCTAAGAGCCTCCACCGACTCCACTTGCAATCCCTGGATATGCGCTTTTGCAGAGCGCACATGAAAACGCTGCAAACAGCGATTCCTGTGCACTCTGGAAAAATGCATATCCAGGAATTGCAAGTGGAGTCGGTGGAGGTGCTTAGCCTCTGGTTGCCATAGAGATCAATACATAGGCGGCCATAGTGTTACATGCCGGTAACGCTATGCGCTCTGCCTTAGAATTTCTAAGTTTTCAACGGATCCTGCAGGCAAGGAGCAGATGCAGCCTAAGCTATTTTTTTGTCAGAAGTTGGTGAAGGGTATGACACCTGACAAAGGCTTTAGTTTGAACCTTTCCCCATAAAGGGAACCGGTTACTAAGTTTTTCTCATATAAACTGAAGCAACCACCAGTAGGTCTTTATATACAGTATTTTAGTATATAAGTCCTCAAGTGGATCAATATAAAACACCAAAGAGCTTTTATTATACTTACCAGTCAGATGGGTGCCACTGATCTTGATCCGACACCAGTTCTCTGCTTGCAACTGCATCCTCCTTCCCTGCTTTGTGTGGATGACATGTCCAATGTCATCCATACAGTGTCTTCCATTGCACTCCTATGCATGCACATTTCTTTCTGCCTGCCGAGAGCAAAGTGCTGTAAAGCGCATGCGCTTGGAAAAGTAAAAAATACAGCTGTCCATGAACTGTGTGTATACAGGAGTGCAAAAGACACATGAATTATGTTGGATGCATCATTCACATGAAGAAAGGAGTCACCAAATCAAGATCAGCGACACCCATCGGACCGGACCTTCCCCAGATGAGTGTAATAAAAAGTTTTTTTACATTATACAGATCAGTATGGGGACATATATAGAGTATTCTAGAATGCTGTATGTAATGGCATACAAGAGGTAGCAGCAGGTTTTATGGGAAAAATCTGGTGACAGGTTCACTTTCAATAGAAAATCAAATTGCACTTTAAAAGTAAATACGATATTCACTACTGCTGGTGTCTTTAACCTTATAATGTTGTAGACCTGCGCTCTTGCAGATAAATATAGAAAGGTAGAACACCTTCTGTAACACAGAATTGAAATATGGAACCTTGTTAATATTAATGTTTTTGTTTTGTTCTTTTTTCACTTTTATATTTTAGTTTTTTTGTGTGAAAATGGTAGACATTTGACAGGGAGAATATGTTATGTAATTTTAATGAGCTTCTCAACATGATTTATTGGAGATGATGTCAAGTCACTAGGCTACTGAGCCATTCAGTAGAATAGGGTAGGAAAGAAAGGCCAAAACACAAAAGCAGGCATATGTACATAAACAAAGAGATAAATAATGGATGTAGCACTTTTGAATTTTTTCATGTAATGGCTGAATTTGTCATTTGTCACATCTCATTCTAATGTCACCATGTATTATCAATAGCACTGAAAGCAAATCTATTGAAGTTACTAAATAAGATAATGAATTAGCATACTCCATAAATAAGATATGTGAGGAATTGAGCTCTTTTGTATCTCAATATATCGAGAGAAATATAATAATAGATAGATAGTATAGATAGATAGATAGATAGATAGATAATAGATAGATAGATAGATAGATAGATAGATAAGCTGCCCCCACCATTGTGACTAGTGATGGCCTGACCACATATCCCTTGTGTAGCTGGCCTACCATGACTAATGATTTTCTTGATCATGTTGTTACGCATGAGATGCCTTGTGAACTTCAACACACAATGTTGCACCACTACTCTAATGACCCATCAAGTGTCCACTGTGTCTGTATTGACTTGGATGAAAATGGCATTCCATTTTGTATTGTAATTATACTTTGGGGATTTAGATCCAGTTACTTGGAATCGATCCTGGTAAAAGCTATACAGGGCTTAGCCTGAAAATGGAAAACTTCAGAACATTTCTCGAGAAAAAAAGAATGTTTACGATCAATGAAGACCTATACAGCAAAGCAATACTTGGTCATTACAAGACTTGACATAAAGGGTATTGTTAGGTTTTATGATTTAACCTTTGTTTTTATGTATAATTTAGATTCTTTTGCGGTGATTTCAAATAAAGTCGTTCATGAACACAATATGCTACTGTTTAATGTTTTTAATTTTAACTTTGTATGGTTACAATTCTAGCAATTACATACTTAACTTTTCTGAAAAAAAAACAGAATTATTTGAAACATTCTTTGACTCGAGTAATTTTTTGTATTAACCACCCCAACATGAGATGTCTTTAATTACTTCATGTCATCAAAGCAGTGCTATGGGGTAGAGATGAGTGACCACCTGACTGTTGCAGTCAGATTTGTTCAGCGAAGGTGGGGTGTTCGGCGACTTGTTCGGTGAACGTTCACACAAATTTCGCTGAACACCATTAAAATCAAGGGCAGGCAACTTTAAACACATTGAAAACACCTTCAAACGTGTCCTAAAGTTGCCAAACACAGACAGACACACATATCATCTTACCGTGTATCTGCTGCTTTATTGCTCCAGTCTATATTCTCATGCTCCCTCTCACTTCTGCATCTGCCACGGCAGTGAGTGATGTGCACGTCAGCTGATCCAATCACCACAGCAATTGCGTCACGTGACCAGATCATGTCAGATGATCTGGTCATAAACTTGATCACTATAGTCACTCACCATCAGCTGTGCTCCAGGTGTGGGTGATTTGCTCAGGTCACCTGAGGTCAACATTCAGTTACCATGGGGCAGCTAATCATAGCAAGTACCATGGTTACCTAAAATGTCCTCAGGTGACCTTAGCGAGTCACGCTTACAGATGGAGCTCGCAGGTAATTCATTCAGTGACTGGAGACTGTGGTGACAGAATTCCGTATTCTTTACCATAGCCTCTAATAAAGAAGATGTCATGGAGGATTGAGAAGGGTATAATTGAGGGGTTAATAAAGATGGAGTCCCTAAATTTCTTTGTGTTTTTATTTCTAATAAAATGTTTTTTCTCTAAGTTGTGTCTTAAAATTCTTAATGTCCAGGTCTAATATTGGCCTGACATTAAGAATTTTGGGCTTAATGTCAGCTGGCAATACAAACTGGTATTAACCCCTTATTACCCAGTTTGCCACTGCTACACAGCAACTGGAAGAGCCGGGTAAAGCACCAAAATTGGTGGTTCTTATGAATGCAATAATTTTTTGGGGAAGCTGTGGGCTGCTATTCTATAGCGTGGGGGTCCAATAATGAAGGCTGCTGTCACGATGACAATACCAGCCCTCATCTTCCTAGTTCTATCATGGCTGGCAATTAAAACTAGGGCAAAGCCCACACATTTTTTTTGTCAGCCATGGCAAAAATAGGCAGCTGAGGGTGGCAGCTTGCAGCAGTCCACTTTATCTGTACTAGACAAAAAAATACAGCAAAGCTCCACACATTTTTTAAAATTATTTATTTAATTAACACATTATGATAGCAGATTGGTTGATATACATAAAGTATGGCTTTGCTGTATTTTTTAGTGTAGCATAGATATAGCGGACAGCTGAGAGCGCAACCATCAGTAAGAATACATCACCCTGTTGCCACAAACTCTTGTCACTGAATGAACTAGATATGAGTTCCGTCCATAAGCGGTGACAAGTTGAGGTCACCAGATTACAGCTTAAGTAACCATGGTACCTGCAGTCGATGCAGCCATCATGATTACCTGAACGGTGACCTCAGCAAGTCATTAAACACCTGGAGATAGTGGTGAGGACGTGCATGGCAGCTCATCTGCTCACTATAGTAATCAAGTCAGGAAACCAGATCATCTGACATGATCTACTCATGTGACACGATCGTTATGTTGATCAGATCAACTGACCGCACACATCACTCACCGCTAGTTCGGATGCGGAAGCAATCAAGCAGCGTGACCTGGTAAGATGATCTGTGTCTGTCTGTGTGTGTAGAATAATGTAGAACAGAAGCATTAGTGCATATGCACAAATGCTTCTGTCCAATATTAAGCTACACATACATCTGAAGCATTACGTAACGTTCCCCGAATTTCCTGACTTTTCAGCAAAAACTTTGAATTTGAGGTGCCGAAAAACATTGCCAAATTCGGTCTGGATTTGAGATTGGCGAACATCTTAAAGCAAAAATGCGCTCATCACTACTAAGGGACAGGGGGCCATGTGACTTCTTGACATCATGTAGGTAAGCACAAATCACAATAATCAAAAGACACCGGCAGTGAGTCTAAAGAACATAATGCAGAAAACTGTAAAGGAGAAACTTTCATGTCAATAACAAAAATGTAAATAATGTCAATTAGGAAACTATTATTTGTAATAAAAAATGGTTTAAAACAACACTCCAGTGCTTATTTTCTTTTCAGCACTGAAGGGGTGCTTTAAATCTAAGTCGCCTGCCTCTATTCTTACACTCACCCTTTGAATCTTCATCCTTTTTGGCACCACTACAGTACCATGGTGTCCACCTTATGTCTGTTACTTCTGACTGTCCAGGAAATCAGAAGTTACATCTTAAGCACTCAATGCATCTCTATGAGTGCAGAACAAGGCCCTCATAGAGTTACATTGATTTGTGACCTCCAGTGGCCTGATGACACACTGGAGCTTTCAGGAAGTCAAAAATTGCTACAGTCAACAGGAACAATGCTGGAAACAAATGACTATAGCAACAAAGTGAGAATAAGACAATGGGCAGGGGAAGTACATTTAAAGCACTACTTCAACGCTGAAATAAAAAAAGATGCTGGAGTGATCTTTTAAAGGGTTATTTGCATTTTAGAAATGTAGGTGATAATTTGCATTATTATACATGACTAATAGAGATGAGAGAATTGATTTGCTGAGATCTGGCCCATTGGTCAGGTCAGTAATCTGTGACCATTGCTTAGGAATCCTGCAAATTTACTTACCTCTGAGCAATCCTAACTCTTCTTTTGATCTACTTACATTGCCCCCTTCTCAGATCACTGGGGGTCCTAGCAGTTTGGATTCCTAACGATTACAAAGGTATCATCTATCCTTTGGATAGATGATACCTTTCTATGATTCAATTAACCCTTTAAAGGAGTTGTCCAATACTTGGAAACTGCTTCTTATCCCCAATGTGTGCCCCCAATAAAAGTCAAAAAGCCTATACTCACCTATGCTGAAGGTGTGGTTCTAGCAATGTCAGAATTTGCATTCGGGCATGACTATATGACATGAAGCCCCGTGAATAATCAGCACTAGCTTCCTTTTTCTTCCCTTCAGACAAAGGAGGCAATGAACAGGAAGTGAACAGCCAGCCGCTGCTCTGTCTTCCTGTTGAGTATTCATGTGTCTGAAGGTGGGGAGAAGGAAGCAGGTGTTAATTGGACATGGGACTGACTGTCATAACAATATCATGTGGGCCCCAGGAACGTGACTTTTGACAATGCCAGAAACCCACCTGTAGCGGAGGTGAGTATAGGCTTATTTATTTTTATGGGGCAACATGGGCAATGAGAGAGGAGTCGTTCAAGTAATGGACAAATCCTTTAATCCTGAATAATTCTTTTAATATTTTTTCATATATAATCAAATCCATTGCCCATATAATAATTGTAAGCTCATCTCTGATGCATCTCCATTTGAAATGTTAGTCTTTATGGTCATCTTTAATATGTGGCTTCTCTTTTTATATCCTCTTTTGATCACCATTACAATTCTTTCTGTAAAAATATAGGATGTCACCTGAAATTATCGCCTGCTCTCCCTGACTTTTATATCCCAATTTTTCATGTCCAAGTAAAGAATTTGGTGATTCAACGCTGCCATGAGATATGTTCATAGTTTGGACTTGAAGCTTTCATGAAATATCAATAGAATTTATTTATTTTTTATTTGTTCTTATGTGATGATATTTCAGCTGCACTTATGAATGAAAAGATTGCATTCTGACTTGTCACAATTGCAAATGCTTTTGTTTTGTCTGCCATTTGAATAATACATTTGATTACCATGGCAAATGTGTGCAGGCCTGACTGTAGTGCCTAATTAACTGATGATAACAGGCAGGATTGCCCTCTTCCCTTTCATAAGCAATCATATACATGACAGTTCTTTTATCCTTTCTCAAAATTGACTTGCTCTCGTGACCTCCTAGCAGCTCCCGTTTTGTGTGTTTACCTCTGATGTCTTTGCAAGACTGTTAATTTTGTATGGCACATCCTATCTGCTTGCAATTAACACATTGAAATCTGGAGATCTAGCTCTGCATGCAAATATCTGATGGAGCAATATTTTCTTCATTTGCTTACAGCACAATATGAAAGTTGATTAAAACAAATAAATGGAAAGTCATTTGAAAATTCTCGAATAAGCTCAATGCAAGGAGGTGTTATACCTACACTCATATAAGGATCAGTAAAATCAAGGTCAATATTAGGTTCTGTCCTAAAGCAGTATTCTAGTTTTGTTAAATAAAGCTTATGTAGTCACCTATGAACAGTTGAATAATTTTTTTAATGCTTTGTATGTCCATTCCTCATCATTTACAAGACCTCTAAAACTTAAAAGGTTATCCCATGAAAAAAAAATAATTTTAAAGTTGATTTCAATCAATAGATCTTGAAAAATAATTATTTCTTTGAGGTAAAACATTTTATTAAAAACAACCAGGGAAAAGTTTTACCTCACAGAATGAAGCATCTATGATCCCATGATGTAATGTCTTTATAATCTTTTGCATTGTCCCAGGCCCAATATATGTAGTATGATCAGAACATGTCTCTGTACAATCAGACACATCCATTACACACTACATAGCAGGGACACATATATAAGATTATCTCAGCACAGGAGATAAAGTGTAATCAGACCATATCCCTGTACAGTCAGACACATCCATTACACAGTACATAGCAGGAACACATGTATAAGATTATCTCAGCACAGGAGATGTGGTATGATCAGACCACATCCCTGTACAGTCAGACACATTCATTACACGGTACATAGCAGGAACACATGTATAAGATTATCTCAGCACAGGAGATGTGGTATGATCAGACCATGTCCCTGTACGGTCAGACACATTCATTACACAGTACATAGCAGGGACACATATATAAGATTATCTCAGCACAGGAGATGTGGTATGATCAGACCATGTCCCTGTACGGTCAGACACATTCATTACACAGTACATAGCAGCGATACATATATATGATTATCTCAGCACAGGAGATGTGGTAAGATCAGACCATGTCCCTGTATGGTCAGACACGTCTATTACACAGTACATAGCAGGGACACATAGGCTAGGGTCACATTTGCGGTCATTTTTTTAATCCAGATCCGGTTTTGAACATGAAAAATGCTCAAAACCGGATCCGGATCCACAGCCCCTAGGCACCCATTATAAATTTGGGTTGCCTAAATGGCTCTGAGGTTACCAGCTCCGGATTTGCAGCCTGCAGGTAAATTCCTGCAGACTGCAGTTTTCAGAATTGTTTTCCAGCTACAACCATTCTTTTATAATGGGCTCCAACGGGAGCCCATGCGGCTGCCGCAAGGCACATGTGAATGCCTGCGGCAGTCATGTGCTTTGTTCCTCCCTGCTGCCGCAGGGAAGAACAAAGGGTTAATATTCATAATATATGTGGGCAACATGTCTCTAGGGGGTGCCCACCCTCCCTAGAGATATGCTGTCCACACAGGACGGCATGTGAGGGGTTAATTTTACTGTTATCTCTCTGGCTGGCAATTGCCGGCATTTAACTATACTTCTGTATTAAAGCCGCTGGCTCCTGCATCAGGACCACTATCCTACGTAAGCACATTACAGAGCAGCATCCTTAAAAAGGAGCTGTCTGTGTTGCTTATGCCATTTGCATAGTGTAGTGGCTGCTGTCCAGGGTCCTGATATGATGTACAGTAGTTCTATGGGCACCGCACAGCCATAGAACTACTGTAAATGATATTAGGACCCTGGACAGCAGCCACTACACTATGCAAATGGCATAAGCAACACAGACAGCTCCTTATTAAGGATGCTGTTCTGTAATGTGCTTACGCACATTACGTAGGATAGTGGTCCTGATGGTGAAGTGTTCCCTTTATTTTTTGAGCAGTATATATAACTTCAGAGATACCAAAATTGTATAATTTTACTGTTATCTATGGTAAGTGGTGATAAAAAATTCAGAAGTTTTTAAATAAAAATGGCACTTTTGCACCATTTTCAGTAGCGTCCTCATGTTTTGGGATCTGTGGCTGTGTGATGGCTTATTTTTTGCGGCTTGAGCTGACATTTCTGATGATACAATTTTTAGGCAGATGTGATGTTTTGATTGCCCGTTATTGCAATTTATCACAATGTTGTGGCGACCAAAAAAATATAATTTTGACGTATGGACTTTTTTTCCATTACGCATTTTACAGATCTGATTGATTTTATGTTTAGGTAGATTGAGCATTTTTGAATGCGGCAATACCAAATTTGTGTAGATTTTTTATTTTACAGTTTTATTTTTAGTAAGGCAAAATGGGGGTGAATGAACTTTTAGGTTTTGTTACACATATTTGGAAAAACTTTATTTTGTTACTTTATTTTAGCTCTCTCGCTTGGAGGCCTCAGTGTTCCACTGTCCGATCGCTGCTCCTGTCTCCAGATAAACTACTGCTCATCCCAAGACAGGGGAAATGATCATTTACTGCTGGTGACCTCACTGGGTCATCACCAGCAGTAAGTGATTTAGGACAGCTTCCGGGGTCATTACAGGACCCCGGGCTGTCCAGGTAAAGCATTAAGGTCCCATAATCAACTCATGGGACCTCCGATCATGGCGGGCAATGGCATGACAACTGTAGGACAATTGTAAGAAATGATCACAATTCCTATAAGACCATTCTTACAATGGAAGGCCCTCCTATGGACTATAATTCATAAACAAACCCAGGATTAAGGCCAGATATGCATAAATGTGAGATATGTATTATTCCAATGCAACTGGTTAAAATTAGAGACATTAAAAAACTGGCACACTTTACAGAGTCCCCCTCTGATGAAGCTAATGCAATACATGTGTTAGGGATGCCATGTTTGGCCACTTAAAGGTATTTATCTGACCCACTGAGGGGCACTTAGGGTGAACTGCACCTGGTATCTGCTAGAGGGTATTATCCCTTGGGATCTGTGTATAAATGTGTGCCACATCTGTTAGCCATTGTATTTACTAGTGGTTATTTATGTTTGATGAGCAGTTTACCAATATCTTGTGGGTTTACCTGTAAAGTGTGCCAGTTTTTTAATATCTCTAATTCTAATCAGTTGTATTGGATTAATAAAGTTCTCACATTTGGGCATATCTGGCCTGACTCCTGGGTTTGTTTATGGAGTGTAAGAGGTGATTGGATACAGGAACACAAGAGACAAGCAATGAGCACTCAATGATGTCACATCGCCATTGGACTCGGTGGCTGGTGTTCTTGCCTCGGCCACTGGGAGGAGCCGGTTTCCTTCTGCTGATGGCGCCAGTGATAGGAGGGTCTTGTCCTCATATGGACCTGCTCCTGCGACGTCTGCCTCTGTCGCTGAGTGCCGCCATGTTTTTCCTTTGGGTGGTGTTGGTAGCAGAGGAGCGGGCCCTGCAGAGCTGTCTGTTAGGCGCAGCCTTCGTTCTGCTGTCAGAAGTGGGGTGGGCGGAGCCAGTCGTGCATCACCATCTGGCCTGGTTCTAGGGGCGGTCCGGATGAGATCATCAGGCTGTGGGCTCCAGCCTATGGGAGGTAGCCGCGCCCTTCAAGTACATTGGAGCCTGGCTTGCAGGCCGCCAGATATAGTTTTGGTTCCCCAGTGATATAGTGTGTGTTTAGTTTAGTGTCTGACCTTGCCTGGATTTCTGACTCTGCCTCTGCCTATTGATTTTGTACCTCAGCTGCCCTCTTGGTTTTGCCCTTGACCTTTGCCTGGATTTTTGACTCTGCTACTGCCTGACGATTTTGTACCTTAGCTGCCCTCTCGGTTTTGACTCGGACTTCTGACTTCGTTTTTCGGGTCTTGATTTTTCCCTGGCGACCTCCCCGGCTCTGTTGCTCATATAGGCAGCTACCGCCTGGGCTCCACTGTAATTCCAGATCCCTGTATAGGGGTTAAGGGTCTCGGGGTTTCTCGGGGTGCTGCCTACCAGCAGCTCGGCCTCACAGCGGATGGTCGTCACAAATGAGGACCACATTTTGAAGTTCATTATTCACAATAGTACTTCGACAGGCTTCAGTTATTTGAATTGTTTCCTCCAAATATCAGAAAATTGGCATAACAAAATATTCTGCAACTTTATATTTGCAAAAATAATAACGTTTCAAAGTACTGAAACATTTATGCATTAATTATATGTAGCGGCAGTACAAGGAAAAGTCTTTGATATTTTAGAAACTAGAGACAACTAAACATTTTCATTGTCAGATATAAATTCAGGAGGTCAAACTAATTAAGAAATGGTTTATTTCATAACTGAACCTGACAACTTTTAAAGATATGTAGAACAGTGTTATTTGTTTAGCTAGAGTAGGATGTATGTGACTCTCTCAATCAAAAATAGTGCGATATGTTATATAAATATGAAATCAAATCTATTTCTTTAAAAAGTAATTAGTATGTCCAACATAAAGTGTGAAAGGAACATAGATATCCTGCTTGCTAAGTTGAAGGCAAAGGAAGAAGCATCTAGAGAGGCACATAACAGATGGTGCATTACATTGTGAGTTCTATAAAGCATGGCACAGAAATAGACTCACAATGATGTAAATATTATACTTACTGTATGTCTCGAAAATTCTAATAATTGACAAATCTAAAAAAAAAGGGATCGACCCACTGGGCCATGTTCATTGCGTGTCATCGTCTCCTCATGTTCCCCTGCAAAGCAAGGATTGAATTCAGTAGGTATGTAATTGAGAAAGTGGAACTAATAATAAGATTAAGAAAGATTAGTCATCCACTATCTGAGAAATAACCTACATTGTACAGATCTTGCTGTGGATTACTAACCTTATGCTCAGCTAAGGGACAATCAATCCTTTGCCAAGTCATCAAAATACTACGCCTTACTCCATGATGTATTTCTTTGCAAGCCGCTGTATAATCTCCACATCTAATACATATGAATTTCTGTCTCGTTACCAAATTGTCATTTAGAAATAGACAGAACCTTTTAAAATAAGTGCAGAAAATAAAAAAAATCAAATATTTGTGCATTAGAGGAATTATCAGCGCTACACGTCTGGGTAATCAACTAGAGCACATTGCGGGAATAATGGCTGTCAATCGGCTTTACAGTCTCACCTCACTTAACACTAATCAGATGGATACAAACTGGAATGTGCACATTTCGTTATAAAGATTATAGGTTTATTACAGGAAAAACATTAACACAGGCAAACATTATTGAGGAAGGATCTCCAGCTCAAAGGTCAACATCCTCCTCCTAGCATGTGGTGCATCATTTCATCCCTTAGCTTGTGTTACCTTACCCACTTACCGTACAGTATATTGTCAGGGTTATTCGTCAATTTGAGCTTTGTTTGTAAATATAAAACAAATTGGGATGTAGAAATATCCAAGGCACCATTAGAGGAGATAACACTAATGGCATTTTACCTCCATTTCACTTCTCAGTGTAAAAGGAAAACAGAACTATTCTTTATTGCGATTAATTATTTACATACTGCTAACGTATTCAGTACACTGGGAAAGTAATGATTACACTGAAAGTCAGATACAGCCTAATGTAAATGACGATGAGCCATGTCCTGGGAGCTGCTAGTTTATAGAACATGGTCCATCCATTTGTTTTATACTAATATGCTCATGGATTGTAAGTGCACGGCATTCACAAGAGGTATACGGTTCAGGTCTGGTATTAATATGTAATCGTTAAATCTTCATTTAATATTTATTTCATGTTTGTATTGTTTTCACATTCAGGTTTGAAACATAATATAAAATATGCCCATGACGACCATAATATGGCTTTGTAAAAATCCACTTTTTCCACTAGCCAGCTGATTGATGAAGAGTTGGTGATATTATTCTTTACAAGCCAGGAAACCAGGCTTCTTGTAAGGCTACATTGACAAGTCCGTATTTGGGGTCTAAAGGTTGTTTATCGTGAACCTGTCATCAGGTTTTTCCCATGTAAAATGCAGCCACTACCATTAGGCCCTTATATACAATTTTCTAGAAAGCTGTATACAAGTTCCCAAGCCGATCTGTATAAAATAAAAAGACCATTTATTATACTCACCTACGGAGTGTTCCAATCAGATGGCGTGACTGATCTTGATCTGCAAAAGAAAGAAATGGAGAGCGCACACTTTGAAATACCTAGTGGAGGGTGTACTTAATAGGGGCCAATTGGTCGCTCACCTTTTCAGGTTGTGTGCCCTCGCACAACCCCGGATACTTCCTCACGTTTCCGTGCTGTGATTAAGCCCGCTGGGGGCTCTGTTGGATTCCTCTCCCTGTTGCCGTCAGATGACTTCCAGGTTCCGCGTCACTTAACCTCTGGACTGGAAATATATCACCACAGGTCCTGTGATGGCTTTGCCAGTTACCAAGCAATGGCAGATCCTTCCAGCTACTAAATTCAGCGATCTTCACCCGGAGCTGCTCCTGCCTATCTTCCCAGAGGGGAGTATGGACAATAGATAGGAAAATGTTCATACCGGCTTTTGGAGCGCTGAGGTGGGGATCATACAAAAAGACAAGTTAAGTTAAAACAGACCTTTATTGGTCCCTTGCTCTGCCACTTCAACCTGATGAAGACAGCTGAATTACTGTAGAAATGCATAGTGGCAGTGCAAGGGGCCAATAAAGGTCTGTTTTAACTTAACTTGTCTTTTTATATGATCCCCACCTCAGCGCTCCAAAATCCGGTATACACATTTTCCTATCCACTGATCTTGATCTGACATCTCTTCTCTGCTTGCGATCACAGTCCTTCTTTCTTGCTTCATGTGGATGCTGCATCCTACGTCATGCACACACAGTCTCCTCCATTGCGCTCCTGCAGACGCACACTTCTCTCTGCCCTGCCAAGGGTAAAGCAAAGTTTTGTAATGTGCATGCATGGGTATTCTTTGTGCTTTCCACATATTACAGCACTTTGATTTGCCCTCAGCAGGGGAGAGAGAAGTATGTGTTTGAGATGGGGAGAGTATGGCGATCGCAAGCAGATAGTAGGCAACAGATCAAGATCAGTGACACCCATCAGACCAGACTGCCCTGTAGGTGAGTATAATGAAAAAAAATTTATTATATCAAGGTCGACATTGGGACTTATATACAGCATTCTAGTAAGCTGTGTATGAAGGCCTTACCTGTGGTGACTGCACTTTATATGGGAAAAACTTGGTGACAGGTTCCCTTTAAATAACTGAGATCACATAAACAGCATATTCAATTGGGCTGTTCAGGTTACCATGCTTTTACACATACCTAATGTCCGATTTTTGTATGAGACTCACTTATTCAAGTCCATGGGTGCGCCAAAAAATCGTATTCTTTATGGATCAACCTTATAACATCAATTTTTACTACTGTTATTCATTCAGGAAAATGGTTTTAGCCTTGTACAATTTATTTACTGCTGATAAAAAAACGAATGACATATGGATGATTTCATACAGATGACATACACATGACGATAAAAGGGTAAAGTCAGCAATTTTTCTGAATGCAGATCAGATTATTTTGTCTCTAATTGTGTGAATTTAGCCTAATAGGCTTTTTTGGCATTAAAACTCTTTGCAGAGACCCCACATATTAGCACATGGACTGCTTGGAAGTACTAGTGCATATCAATGAATTAGCACATCATCAAAAATCAATATCACATTGCCATGTTTCAGGGCATTTCTGGGAGCCCTGAGACACATTGTCTAGTAAATCAATATTATATTCACCCTTTGATGTCTTGTGGAATACAACAGTGCGGTTTTTAACCCTTCATCCTCCCTTTTTGAATTTTCTGAGATAATGACCTTTGGGTTTTCATTGACTGCAAGCCATAATCATCAACATTAACAGGAAAACCACTTAAAATAGATCACTCCCTTTGTAATGACTCTATATAATATATGTGTTTCAATTTATGTATTGAATTACTGACATAAATTACATTTTTTATGATATTCTAATTCATTGAGATGCCTTAGTATATAGTTTTAGGTCTTATTCACACAGAGCGTTTGAACTCCGTTTTTGTTGATCCGATTTTTGGTGCAGTTTCTGTTTGCAAAAAAGCATCATAAATGCACCATCCATGCTGTTTTGCTCCATTTTTGGAGGACACAGACAGACAGACACACAGATAGAGACACGCACTTTCTTACCCTCCCCGGCGATCTCACGGCGAGCCCCAGCAATGTCTTCCTTTCAGCTGGACCTGTGAGTAGTACAAGTACTTATAGGACCTGACCCCATGTGACTCTCAGCCTGAGTCACATGGGCAGGTAATGTCAGTACCATACCCGCAGGTCCTGCTGATGCCCGGAAGGAAGACATCGCCAGTGCTCGCCGTGGGATCGCATGGGAGAGTAAGTATTGGAGCATTGGTGGTGTGCAAATGCAGTAGAAAAACGGAGCACTAATTGGTGTGCTCATTATTTTCTGAATGAGCTTTCTGCACCAGAAACGCAACAGTCACTGCAATCACTAACTGTGATTGACTGATGGAATCAATCTCTTTGTTTACAGTTTACAGAGGATAGGAGGTAAATATCAATAAAAGAAATACATGAATAATGGAAGCTTAGACTAGAGTGAGGAATTAGAAAATGATAGCAGTTACATATGGATTTTTAACCTTACAGATTCCCTTTAAAAATGACTTGGCAGAGTCCCTTTAACTGGGTATGCTGGACTGTAATGTATATCTTTCCAATATAACTATGTTATAAGTTTTCTGCTTACTACTGAGGAAGAAACAACACTATATGCGAAACATACATTGGGGATAGTTCTGGGAACTTTTTTAGATCCTATTGACTATGGCTAAAATTCGATCCTGTTGCCATGTAATATACACTTCTGGTTATTTGGTGTATGATGTCTTATGGCCATTATGTCTTTTCCTTTTTTTGACACATTATTTCCACTCATTTGTCTTATATAACTTATCAGTAAGTGTGAAGTTTATATATCTACACGCTGTAACGACAAACCACGCTTGCTGATTTTCGCAGCGTTTCTTTGATAGATAGCTATTCACATTTGACCTTTTGTGATCACATGATTTACCAATTTTCAGAATACCTATGATATATTTGTCAGTTAACTTGGTGTATATATATACAGGGTGGGCCATTTATATGGATGCACCTAAATAAAGTGGGAATGGTTGGTGATATCAACTTCCTCTTTGTGGCACATTAGTATATGGGAAGAGGAAAACTTTTCTAGATGGGTGGTGACCATGGTGGCCATTTCTTCTGCAGTGTTGCTATCAGTGTGTCAAGAGTGGGAGAAGAGGGTTGCATTGACAATCCAACACAATGGGCAGCACTTTGAACACATTTAAGAAGTGGTCATAAACTTGTAAATAACTCATGAAAGGATAAAGGTACGTTAAAACCAAGGACACCATTGTTTTTCGTATGAAATAAGTTTGATGTGTCACATGACCCTCTTATCATCGAAAAAAATAAAGTTGGATCCAAAATGGCTGACTTCAAAATGGCCACCATGGTCACCACCCATCTGGAAATGTTTTCCCCCCTCCCATATACTAATGTGCCACAAACAGGAAGTTAATCTCACCAACCGTTCCCATTTTATTTAGATGTATCCAAATAAATGGCCCACCCTGTATATATATATATATATATATATATATATTTATTTACATGCTGTACTGACAAGCTATCTTAGCTGGGTTGTAGTGTTTTAATAGGTACAGTTACACTTGATTAATTTTTGATCATTACAATATACTTATCTATCTTCTTCATAGTTACCAAGTGCTCCTGCTGCCATACACATTATTTCTCCTCTGTAGTAATATTTGCCGTTATGTTTGGTATCTCCATATTTACATGTTGTTATTAATGACTGCATTAGCTGGTGTGTGTAGTGTCTTTTGATAGGTGCCTACTTTTTTGGATCATTTATGACAAACACATTTTCAGTGTACCTAGGGTTTGTCAATAAACGTGGTGATATTTATATGCTGTAATGATGTACAATTTTAACTGATGTTTACAGTGTTTTTAATAGGTAGTAGATCACATTTGATTTTTTTGATCATTTTTGGCAAACTAAACTCCAGTGTGCTTGCTTTCATACTTTCTTAGCGTTTTCAATGGTCAGCAGAGTACTGGCATCTGTCTCTTCATGTGCTGTCTATCATATTTTTACATTTATGTATTCCTGTTATGAATAATAACATTCTTTTAACTTTAGCCATTGATACTCTCTATTCTCAAATTTTATATATATATACATATATATATATATATACACATGTGTATATATATATATATATATATATATATATATATATATATATATATACACTGTGCATCTCAATGTATTAGAATATCATCAAAAGTCAATGTAATATTGCCATGTTTCAGGGAACGCTTAGAGAGGACCTGTCACCAAACCAGGCATGGTGATCTAATTACAGCACTGGATGCAGCATATCTGCTGCATCCAGGCAAGGGGTCCCCCAGCCATTGAGTCCCCTGTACCCCGAGTAAATACACTTAGAAAACTTACATCCTGCAGCCAGAAAGGAGGTGGTTAGATGCTGGAGCCGAAGGGCAAATTCACACCTCCTGCATATTTAATCTGCCCACCGCTGCCAATCATTGTCTCCCTCCTCTGCCGCATATAGCACAGAGTTTTTTTCTTTTTTTTTTTACAAATGGCCGTTTAGCCCCACTCGCTGCGGTGACGTCACCACCTTTCCCCGCCCTGGTCCATGGTTAACATAGAGCAGGGCGGGGAAAGGTGGTGATGTCAGAGCAGGAGGCCGGATGCTCCGCTCCTGCAGTGACATCACCGCTTATACCCGCCTTGCTCTATGTTAACCATAGAGCAGGGCGGGTATAAGCGGTGACATCATCGCAGGGGGCGGGGCTAAATGTCCATTTGTAAAAAAAAAAACAAAAAACTCTTTGTTATGCTGCAGAAGAGGGAGACAATGATTAGTAGTGGTGGGCAGATTAAACATGCAGGGGGTGTGAATCTGCCCTTTGGCTCCAGCCTCTAGCCACCTCCTTTATGGCTGCAGGATGTACGTTTTCTAAGTGTATTTACTCGGGGTACAGGGGGGGCTCAATGGCTGGGGGACCCCTTGTCTGGATGCAGCAGACATGCTGCATCCAGTGCTGTAATTAGATCACCATGCCTGGTTTGGTGACAGATCCTCTTTAACCCCTTCCCGACACATGTCTCATATATGAGACATGAAAACCAATGCGTTAACGACCGATGTCTCATATATGAGACATCTGGGGAACGCACTGCTGCAGCTCGAGTGAAGGTCTCACTGACCTGTCACTCGGGCAGCAGGTAGTTGGGGACATGCACTAAAGCCCAGGGGGGGTGGATTTGCCCCCCACGAGGCTACAGTCGCGTTAATTGGGGGTTAAAAATGAACCGGCAATTAACGCGACTGTGCACAGTATGCGGTCCCTTCCTGTCTGCTTCTCTGCCGCCAGGCTCCTCCTGCTCCCCCAGCTCATGTCCCCTGTCTTCCTGTTACTCCCCCACCCCATCCGCCCTGTCCCATGCAGGCTCCGGTCCCCCCGCTCATCCCCCTGTCCCCCGCTGTCTCCGGCTTCCCCCCTGCTCATCACAAGTGTCCCATGCTGGCTCCGGCCCCCCGCTGATATCCCTGTGCCCCCATGCTGGCTCCGGCCCCCCCGCTGATACCCCTGTGCCCCCATGCTGGATCCGGCCCCCCCCATGCTGTCTCCGGCCCCACTGTCCTCCGCCACCGCCGGTGACCGGCGGGAAGAGGTGATCACCTCTTCCCGCCGCTCCTTCCACTCACCTCCTCCAGCTATCGCCGCCGCCGCCTCCTCGTCCCGCTGTGCTCCAGTCCCTGCTGCCGGTCTTCCTGCAGTCACCGCCGCCGTCACCACCGACCTCTGGTAGGTCCCCCTGCCTGCTTCACCTGCAGAAGGGATCCCTGTGCCCCATGCAGGGGGGATGGATCCCTGATCTGGGGGATGGATCCCTGATGACCCTGCAGCAGGAGGATGGATCCCTGATCCCCATCACCTTGCAGGGGGATGGATCCCGGATCCCCATCCCCCTGCTGTGGGATGGATCCCTGATCCCCATCCCCCTGCAGGGGGATGGATCCCTGATCCCCCTGCAGCAGGGGATGGATCCCTGATCCTTATCCCCCTGCTGTGGGATGGATCCCTGATCCCCATCCCCCTGCAGGGGGATAGATCCCTGATCTGGGGGATGGATCCCTGATACCCCTGCAGCAGGAGGATGGATCCCTGATCCCCATCACCTTGCAGGGGGATGGATCCCGGATCCCCATCCCCCTGCTGTGGGATGGATCCCTGATCCCCATCCCCCTGCAGGGGGATGGATCCCTGATCCCCCTGCAGCAGGGGATGGATCCCTGATCCTTATCCCCCTGCTGTGGGATGGATCCCTGATCCCCATCCCCCTGCAGGGGGATAGATCCCTGATCTGGGGGATGGATCCCTGATCCCCCTGCAGCAGGAGGATGGATCCCTGATCCCCATCACCTTGCAGGGGGATGGATCCCGGATCCACATCCCCCTGCTGTGGGATGGATCCCTGATCCCCATCCCCCTGCTGTGGGATGGATCCCTGATCCCCCTGCAGCAGGGATGGATCCCTGATCCTTATCCCCCTGCTGTGGGATGGATCCCTGATCCCCATCCCCCTGCAGGGGGATAGATCCCTGATCTGGGGGATGTATCCCTGATCCCCATCCCCCTGCAGGGGGATGTATCCCTGATCCCCATCCCCCTGCTGTGGGATCCCTGATCCACATGCAGGGGGATGGGGATCAGGGATCCATCCCCCAGGGATCCCCTGCATGGAGAGCAAGCTGCAGAAAGCGAATTGACAACTTGGGCGCAGTGATCCACTGGATCACTGCGCCCGAGCTGTCAGATTGATTTCTGCAGCTCAATCCCCATGCAGGGGAATCCCCCTGCATGGGGATCGAGCTGCAGAAACATCTGACAGCTCGGGCGCAGTGATCCAGTGGATCACTGCACCCAAGCTGTCAGATTGTTTTCTGCAGCTTGCTCTTCATGCAGGGGAATCCCCTTGCATGGGAATTGAGCTGCAGAAAGCAATCTGACAGTTTGGGCGCAGTGGTCCAAACTGTGCAGTGATCCACTGCACAGTGATTCGGGCTTTCAGACCACTGCGCCCAAGCGGTCAGATCGCTTTCTGCAGCTTGCTTTCCATGCAGGGGATTCCCCTTGCATGGGGATCGAGCTGCAGAAAGCAATCTTGCAGCCCCGGCACGGCACCCGGGCTGCCAGATCGCTGCTCTGCAGTCCGATCCTCCTGCATAAGGATCGAGCTGCAGAAAGCGATCTCGTAGCCCCGGGGCTGCCAGATCGCTGCTCTACAGTCCGATCCTCCTGCATGAGGATCGAGCTGCAGAAAGCGATCTCGCAGCCCCGGCGCTGCACCCGGGCTGCCAGATCGCTGCTCTGCAGTCCGATCCTCCTGCATAAGGATCGAGCTGCAGAAAGCGATCTCGCAGCCCCAGGGCTGCCAGATCGCTGCTCTGCAGTCCGATCCTCCTGCATGAGGATCGAGCTGCAGAAAGCGATCTCGCAGCCCCGGCGCTGCACCCGGGCTGCCAGATCGCTGCTCTGCAGTCCGATCCGTTTGCATGCGGATCGAGCTGCAGAAAGCGATCTCACAGCCCCGGTGCAGTGATCCTACACCTGGGCTGTCAGATCGCTACTTTGCAGTCCGATCCCCCTGCATGGCGATCGTGGGACCTTCGTTGTGGACTACGTCGGAGGCGATCGAGCGTCGTGGGACCTTCGTTGTGGACTACGTCGGATCTTTTTATAATAAAGATGGAGTCTGAATTTTGTTTGTTTTTTTTTCAAATAAAAATATTTTTCTCTGTGTGTATTTATTGACTACTTACCAGAGATTCCTAATGGCGGGTCTAACATTGGCCCAATATTATGAATCTCGGGCTTAGTGCCAGCTGCCAATAAAAAGCTGGCATTAACCCCTTTATTACCCAGTTTGCCACCGGCACCAGGGCAACTGGAAGAGCATGGGTACAGCGCCAGAAAATGGCGCTTCAATGAATGCGCCATTTTCTGGGGCGGCTGCGGGCTGCAATTCGCAGCATGGGGGGCCCAGAACGCTTGGGCCTTTCCATGCTGAGGATTCCAGCCCCCAGCTGCCTAGTTGTACCTGGCTGGGCCAAAAATATGGCGGAGCCTATGTCATTTTTTTTCTAGAATTCTAGAAATAAAAAAATATGGGCTTCGCTGTATTTTTGGTTGCAGCCAGGTACAACAAGGCAGCTGGGGGTTGCTAGCAGTCTGTAGCTGCCAAGTTGTACCTGGCTGGACCAAAAATATGGCGGAGCCCCACGTAATTTTTTTCTCTAGAATTAGTTCTAGAAATAAAAAAAAAAATGGGCTTCGCTGTATTTTTGGTTGCAGCCAGGTACAACGAGGCAGCTGGGGGTTGCTGGCAGTCTGTAGCTGCCAAGTTGTACCTGGCTGGACCAAAAATATGGCGGAGCCCCACGTAATTTTTTTCTCTAGAATTAGTTCTAGAAATAAAAAAAAGCCTTCGCTGTATTTTTTGGTTGCAGCCAGGTACAACTTGGCAGCTGGCTGACTGAAATCCTCAGCTTGGAGAGACCCAAATGTTGTGGGTCCCCCACGCTGCAAATTACAACCCACAGCCACCCAAGAAAATAGCGCATTCATTAGAGGCGGCATTTTCTGGTGCTGCACCCCAACTCTTCCAGATGCTCTTGTGCTGGTGGCACACGGGTTCTCCATATGCGACATGGTGTCCGCTAACAATTTCAATGGAAAATTAGCTCCAATTGTTAGCGGAAACCATGTCGGGTATGGAGAGCCCCTCCCTGTGTGCCTGAACATTGGAGCTCCCCCACAAGTGACCCCATTTTGGAAACTAGACCCCCTAAGGAACGTATCTAGATGCATAGTGAGCATTTTTAACCCCCAGATGCTTCACAAATTCATCCATAAAAAATAAACCACTTTTTTTTCCACAAAAACTTTCTTTTTTCATTTTTACGGATCAATTTGTGAAGCACCTGGAGGTTCAAAGTGCTCACTATGCATCTAGATACGTTCCTTGGGTGGTCTAGTTTCTAAAATGGGGTCACTTGTGGTGGAGCTCCAATGTTTAGGCACATAGGGGCTCTTCATATCCTACATGGTGTCCGCTAACAATTCCAATTGTTAGTGGACACCATGTTGCGAATGGAGAGCCCCTGTGTGTCTCCACATTGGAGCTCCCCCACAAGTGACCCCATTTTGGAAACTAGACCCCCTAAGGAACGTATCTAGATGCATAGTGAGCACTTTGAACCCCCAGGTGCTTCACAAATTCATCCATAAAAATGAAAAAGCACCTTTTTTTCCACAAAAAGTTTCTTTTTTCATTTTTATGGATCAATTTGTGAAGCACCTGGGGGTTCAAAGTGCTCACTATGCATCTAGATATGTTCCTTTGGGGGTCTAGTTTCCAAAATGGGGTCACTCGTGGGTGTGCTCCAATGTGGTGGCACACGGGGACCCTCCCAATGCAACATGGTGTCCGCTAACAATTTGAATGGAAAATGAGCTCAAATTGTTAGCGGACACCATGTCGCGTTTGGCGGGTCCCTGTGTGTCTCCACATTAGACCTCCCCCATAAGTGACCCCATTTTGGAAACTAGACTCCCAAAGGAACATAACTAGATGCATAGTGAGCACTTTGAACCCCCAGGTTTTTCACAAATTGATCCGTAAAAATGAAAAAAGAAACTTTTTGTGGAAAAAGAAGTGCTTTTTCATTTTTATGGATGAATTTGTGAAGCATCTGGGGGTTCAAAGTGCTCACTATGCATCTAGATACGTTCCTTTGGGGGTCTAGTTTCTAAAATGGGGTCACTTGTGGTGGAGCTCCAATGTGGAGACACACAGGGACTCTCCAAACGCGACATGGTGTCCGCTAACAAATTGAGCTCTTTTTCCATTCAAATTGTTAGCGGACACCATGTCGCGTTGGGAGGGTCTCCGTGTGTCTCCACAGTGGAGCTCCACCACAAGTGACCCCATTTTGGAAACTAGACTCCCAAAGGAACATATCTAGATGCATAGTGAGCACTTTGAACCCCCAGGTGCTTCACAAATTGATCCGTAAAAATGAAAAAAGAAAATTTTTGTGGAAAAAAAAAGTGCTTTTTCATTTTTATGGATGAATTTGTGAAGCATCTGGGGGTTCAAAGTGCTCACTATGCATCTAGATACGTTCCTTTGGGGGTCTAGTTTCTAAAATGGGGTCACTTGTGGTGGAGCTCCAATGTGGAGACACACAGGGGCCCTCCAAACGCGACATAGTGTCCGCTAACAATTTGAGCTCATTTTCCATTCAAATTGTTAGCGGACACCATGTCGCGTTGGGAGGGTCCCCGTGTGTCTCCACAGTGGAGCTCCACCACAAGTGACCCCATTTTGGAAACTAGACTCCCAAAGGAACATATCTAGATGCATAGTGAGCACTTTGAACCCCCAGATGCTTCACAAATTCATCCATAAAATGAAAAAGCACTTTTTTTTTCCACAAAAAGTTTCTTTTTTCATTTTTACGGATCAATTTGTGAAGCACCTGGGGTTCAAAGTGCTCACTCTGCATCTAGATACGTTGCTTGGGTGGTCTAGTTTCCAAAATGGGGTCACTTGTGGTGGAGCTCCAATGTGGAGACACACGGGGACCCTCCCAACGCGACATGGTGTCCGCTAACAATTTGAATGGAAAATGAGCTCAAATTGTTAGCAAACACCATGTCGCGTTTGGAGGGTCCCTGTGTGTCTCCACATTGGAGCTCCCCCACAAGTGACCCCATTTTGGAAACTAGACGCCCAAAGTAACATATCTAGATGCATAGTGAGAACTTTGAACCCCCAGATGCTTCACAAATTCATCATAAAAAATGAAAAAACACCTTTTTTTTTCACAAAAAAATTCTTTTTGCCTACATTTTCTCAGTTTCACATGGGCAAAGGGATAAAATACATCCAAAAATTTGTTGGCCAATTTCTCCTGAGTACACCGATACCTCATATGTGGTCATAAACCACTGTTTGGGCGCACGGCAGGGCTCAGAAGTGAAGGAGCGCCAATTCACTTTTTGAACGGAAAATTGGCTCCAAAATTCAAATTGCGCTCCTTCCCTTCTCAGTCCTGCCGTGCGCCCAAACAGTGGTTTATGACCACATATGAGGTATCGATATACTCGGGAGAAATTGCCCAACAATATTTAGGATCCATTTTATCCTGTTGCCCATGTGAAAATGAAAAAATTGAGGCTAAAAGAACATTTTTGTTACAAAAATTAAAATGTCAATTTTTTCCTTCAACTTTATTTTAGTTCCTGTGAAGCACCTAAAGGGTTAAAAATCTTCTTGAATGTAGTTTTGAGTAGCTTGAGGGGTGCAGTTTTTGGAATGGTGTCACTTTTGGGTGTTTTCTGTCATGTACACCCCTCAAAGAGACTTCAAATGAGATGTGGTCACTAAAAAAATGGTTTTGTAAATTTTGCTGGAAAAATGAAAAATTGCTGATGAACTTTGAACCCTTATAACGTCCTACCAAAATTATTTTTCTCTTCCAAAATTGTGCTGATGTAAAGTAGACATGTGGGTAATGTTATTTATTAACTATTTTGTGGCACATTACTCTGTGGTTTACCAGAATAAAAATTAAAAATTTAAAAATTGCAAAATTTTCAAAATTTTTGCCAAATTTTTGATTTTTTCACAAATAAACGCAAAAATGATCGACCTAAATTTAATACTAACATGAAGCCCAATATGTCACGAAAAAACAATCTCAGAATCGCTCGGATCCAATGAAGCGTTCCCGAGTTATAACCTCATAAAGGGACACTGATCAGAATTGCCAAAAATGCCTCGGTCTTTAGGGTCAAAATAGGCTCGGTCATGAAGGGGTTAAACACATTGACTAATAAATCAATATTATATTCACCCTTTGATGTCTTGTGGAATACGGTGATTTTTAACCCTTCATCCTCCCTACTTTAATTTTCTGAGATAATGCCCTTTGAGTTTTCATTGGTTGTAAGCTATAATCATCAACATTTACAGAACTAAACACTTGAAATAGATCACTCTGTTTGTAATGACTCTATATATTATATGTGTTTCACTTTTTGTATTGAATTACTGAAATAAATTAACTTTGTTATGCTATTCTAATTCATTGAGATGCACTGGTAACTAGCTGCAGAACACAGTATTGCCTAGGCAAAGTAACTAATTGTTCTTAGTTATAACAAAATAGAATGATTATTTTGCACATAAAATTCACAGTAAATAGGCCTCTTTTTTGGCGACTAACTGTAAACCACAGGATTAGAATTTACACTTAAAACATAGTCTAGAGCGTTCCTTGAGTCAAGTGAGGTGACTGCACAATTTTGTAATTGCAGATGCAAGAGTGCGGCTGCTGTATACTGAGGGCTGTGTGCATCATTATGCTGTATACTGGGGGCTGTGTGCATCCTCATGCTGTATACTGAGGGCTGTGTGTATCCTCATGCTGTATACTGAGGGCTGTGTGCATCCTTAGGCTGTATACTGGGGGCTGTGTGCATCCTCATGCTGTATACTGAGGGCTGTGTGCATCCTTAGGCTGTATACTGGGGGCTGTGTGCATCCTCATGCTGTATACTGAGGGCTGTGTGCATCCTTATGCTGTATACTGGGGGTTGTGTGCATCCTCATGCTATATACTGAGGGCTGTGTGCATCTTTATGCTGTATACTGAGGGCTGTGTGCATCCTCATGCTGTATACTGAGGGCTGTGTGCATCCTCATGCTGTATACTGGGGGCTGTGTGCATCCTCATGCTGTATACTGAGGGCTGTGTGCATCCTTATGCTGTATACTGGGGGCTGTGTGCATCCTCATGCTGTATACTGAGGGCTGTGTGCATCCTTATGCTGTATACTGAGGGCTGTGTGCATCCTCATGCTGTATACTGAGGGCTGTGTGCATCCTCATGCTGTATACTGAGGGCTGTGTGCATCCTCATGCTGTATACTGAGGGCTATGTGCATCCTCATGCTGTATACTGAGGGCTTTGTGCATCCTCATGCTGTATACTGAGGGCTGTGTGCATCCTTATGCTGTGTACTGGGGGCTGTGTGCATCCTTATGCTGTATACTGAGGGCTGTGTGCATTCTCATGCTGTATACTGAGGGTTGAGTGCATCCTTTTGCTGTATACTGAAGGCTGTGTGCATCCTCATGCTGTATACTGAGGGCTGTGTGAATCCTCATGCTGTATGCTGGGTGCAGCCTCCTGATGTATACTCGGGGCTGTGTGCGGCCTCCTGCATTTACTGCGAGCTTTGTGTAGCCTCCTGTGGTATACTGGTATTTTCTGCTTGGGGCATATTTCTATGGATTGGCTAATATACAGTATACTTTCATAAATCTGTTTTACCACTATTACCATGAGAGACACAGAGTCCTATTGCCATATATGGGCACAAAGAGCAGTATTACCTCAAGGTACACAGAGTACTTTTACCATATATGTGCATATAGGGCGATATTACCATATATGGGCATATGGTGGACTATAATAAAGGGAGCGGGGCTAACCAGAGGGGGCAAAGCCATATGCATCCATGAAAAGGGTGGGGCTGTGAAGAAAACCTATGAAGGGGCGGGGCTAAGCATGGTCATACATACATACACACACATACCCACATACATACATACACTCAGCTTTATATATTAGAACTAGAGTAGCAAATATGGGTCTTTTTTAGCTCAACAATTTGCTTTTTGTGCTAATTACTTATTAAATTAAATATGTATCTGTTGGATTTTCTGTTTCTCACTATGTTATGAGTTGTAGTATGAACACCAGCAAGTATTTAATGGTACTCCCATAGAATACACAAAAGTATGAAGTACCGTATATACTCGTGTATAAGCCGAGTTTTTCAGCACAAAAAAATATGCTGAAAAGTCCCCCCCTCAGCTTATACACGAGTCATATACAGGCCCCAGCGGTATACAGCGCCCCCCCCATCAGTGGTATACAGGACATACAGGGCCCCCCCTTGCTGCCGCACACCTGTAAAGTAATAGATCATTATTCTTATCCCTGTCGCTGTCGCCGCTCTGACACTGTGCTCCTCCGGGTCTTCATGCTTCTTCCTGCTTCCTCCGGCGGGTGCAGGCAATGACGTCATTGTCTGTGCGCCGGAGGAGGAAGCATGAAGACCCGGAGGAGCGCGGTGTCAGAGCTGCGACAGGGATAAATATAATGATCTATTACTTTACAGGTGTGCGGCAGCAAGGGGGGGACCTGTATGCCCTGTATACCACTGATGGGGGGGAACTGTATACCGCTGGGGCTGCTGTGTACCACTGGGGCTGCTGTGTACCACTGGGGCTGCTGTGTACCACTGGGGCTGCTGTATATACTGCTGGGGCTGCTGTATACCACTGGGGCTGCTGTGTACCACTGAGCTGCTGTGTATACAGCTGGGGCTGCTGTATACCACTGGGGCTGCTGTATATACTGCTGGGGCCTGTATATACCACTGGGGAGGCTGCTGTAATACTGCTGGGGCCAGTATATACTGCTGGGGCCTGTATATACCACTGGGGAGGCTGCTGTATACTACCACTGGGGAGGCCTGTATACCACTGGGGGGCCTGTATACCACACTGCTGGGGGCTGTATACCTGTGCTGGGGTCCACCACCGGCTTATACACAAGTCAATAGGTTTTCCCAGGTTTTGGGGGCAAAAGTAGGGGGGTCGGCTTATACACGGGTCGGCTTATACACGAGTATATACGGTAAATAACTCTGTACCCTCACTTCAATGTGACCACTACATTTTTTTCACTCAAAACCCAAGAAAAAAACTTATGAAAAAATATCCTGCTATAAATAAATAAGTAAAATTCAAGCACCTACAGTCATGGCCAAAAGTATTGACACCCCTGCAATTCTGTCAAATAATACTCAGTTTCTTCCTGAAAATGATCGCAATCACAAATTCTTTGGTATTATTATCTTCATTTAATTTGTCTTCAATGAAAAAAACACAAAAAGATTTGTCCTAAAGCCAAATTGGATATAATTCCACACCAAACATAAAAAAGGGGGTGGACAAAAGTATTGGCACCCTTAGAAAAATCATGTGATGCTTCTCTAATTTGTGTAATTAACAGCACCTGTAACTTACCTGTGGCACCTAACAGGTGTTGGCAATAACTAAATCACACTTGCAGCCAGTTGACATGGATTAAAGTTGACTCAACCTCTGTCCTGTGTCCTTGTGTGTACCACATTGAGCATAGAGAAAAGAAAGAAGACCAAAGAACTGTCTGAGGACTTGAGAAACCAAATTGTGAGGAAGCATGAGCAATCTCAAGGCTACAAATCCATCTCCAAAGACCTGAATGTTCCTGTGTCTACCGTGCGCAGTGTCATCAGGAAGTTTAAAGCCCATGGCACTGTGGCTAACCTCGCTAGATGTGGACGGAAAAGAAAAATTGACGAGAGATTTCAACGCAAGATTGTGCGGATGGTGGATAAAGAACCTCGACTAACATCCAAACAAGTTCAAGCTGCCCTGCAGTCCGAGGGTACAACTGTGTCAACCCGTACTATCCGTCGGTGTCTGAATGAAAAGGGACTGTATAGTAGGACACCCAGGAAGACCCCACTTCTTACCCCGAGACATAAAAAAGGCAGGCTGGAGTTGCCAAAACTTACCTGAGAAAGCCTAAAACGTTTTGAAAGAATGTTCTCTCTTTTTGGGCAAAAACATCAACATAGAGTTTACAGGAGAAAAAAAGAGGCATTCAAAGAAAAGAACACGGTCCCTACAGTCAAACATGGTGGAGGTTCCCTGATGTTTTGGGGTTGCTTTGCTGCCTCTGGCACTGGACTGCTTGACCGTGTGCAAGGCATTATGAAGTCTGAAGACTACCAACAAATTTTGCAGCATAATGTAGGGCCCAGTGTGAGAAAGCTGGGTCTCCCTCAGAGGTCATGGGTCTGCCAGCAGGACAATGACCCAAAACACACTTCAAAAAGCACTAGAAAATGGTTTGAGAGAAAGCACTGGAGACTTCTAAGGTGGCCAGCAATGAGTCCAGACCTGAATCCTATAGAACACCTGTGGACAGATCTAAAAATGGCAGTTTGGAGAAGACACCCTTCAAATATCAGGGACCTGGAGCAGTTTGCCAAAGAAGAATGGTCTAAAATTCCAGCAGAGCATTGTAAGAAACTCATTGATGGTTACCGGAAGCGGTTGATCGCAGTAATTTTAGCTAAAGGTTGTGCAACCAAGTATTAGGCTGAGGGTGCCAATACTTTTGTCCGGCCCATTTTTGGAGTTTTGTGTGAAATGATCAATGTTTTCTTTTTGCTTCATTCTCTTTTGTGTTTTTTCATTGAAGACAAATTAAATGAAGATAATAATACCAAAGAATTTGTGATTGTAATCATTTTCAGGAAGAAACTGAGTATTATCTGACAGAATTGCAGGGTGTGTCAATACTTTTGGCCAACACTGTATAAATAACACAGGGTCCTATTCAAAACAACATAACTTAATAGATATATGCTATTTTTATCTGAAATTATAGCAAATAAGCATAGATGATGTGGCCTTGCATGCTGCTGACTCGATGCAAAATTAAAGGTTCGTTCTGCCAAAAAATAAATAAATAGTTATAAACAAAGGAATAATAATAATAATAATAATAATAATAAATTAACCTCTCTTAAACAGATGTTTAAGTGACATTGTTAGCTAGCTGGACTTCATAGCTGCTGCCGCATCTAACACTATTCCTACAATTCACAACCTGAAGGTATCAAAACACCTGCAAACTTGAGGAAGTTTAAAAAATCATTTAAAACTCCACCAAATTCTATAGCTTAATACAAGACGGTAGATGCTGATGGTGGGAACAATCCTAACCTTAAAGGGGTTGTCTGGGCTTTTTGTATAATTTATATGTGTATTTAGGCTGCAAAATTTTAACAGTTTGTAATTTACACCATGTTAACATTTTGTAGTTTTAGACCAGGTTCACACACTAGCATTGGCAGTTTTGAGCGTACCTCCGCTAAATACTTTGTTTTTCCCTCTGCAGCGTTCCCCTGTTCGCTCGGCTTAAGCGGACACTAGGCAGCCTTATGTGTGAACTGGTTACCACAATCAACATCGGGTAACCAGGGGCCGCGTCACCCGGAAGCGTCAGAAATGACGAATCTCCGCTGCAGAGGGAAAAACAAAGTATTTAGCAGAGGTGCACTCAAAACTGCCAACACTGGAGTGTAAACCTGGCCTTACCTAGATATCACTATATTGCGTCTGCAGGAGAACAACCAGGAGGTGTGTTTGTTTTGGAGCCTGAGGGCAAACTTCTTAACTGATCATTTACGTATTTACGTACAGTCTCCTACAAACACGACTCTGACTCCGACAGGCCCGCCCTGCAGACTTCAGAATACCCGGCCATCCCCAGTCTCCTACAGGCCCAACCCCCAATCTCAGCATTCTCGACCACCCCCAAACTAATACAAGCCCTCCCCAGTTTCAAGCATGACCTCCCACTCCCATTGCACACAGCGGTCACTTCCTCTTCTGACACAGTGTGCCAAATCTGCAGCTGTGTGAAGGAAATGTCCACTGAGTGCACTGAGCTGCAGATTCGTCAATGACCATTGAGTGCACTGTGCTGTGGATTCAGCACACTGCGACAGAGGAGGAGATGAGCACTGTGTGCAAAGTGGTGTGTGCGCTCACCTCCTCCAATTTGGTCATGCTGTCAGTGGAGCATCCTCTTCTCTCTCGCAGCCACTCCCTCTGTGTCAGTGAAGCCAATGCTCCTGTCTGTACCTCCTACAGCACAGAGTGGGACACACAGCAGGCAGCTATAGGAGAGAGGAGGATGCTTCACTGACAGCGCAGTCACATGGAAGATTGTGAGCACAGACACTGCATTGTATACAGTGGTAATCTTCTACTCTGACACACTATACCAAATCTGCAGTTTAGTACACTCAGCGGTCATCTCCTTCACACAGCTACAGATTTTGCACACTGTGTCAGAGAAGGAGGTGACTGCTGTGTGCAATGGGGGTGGGTGGTCAAATTGAGGACTGGTGGGTGGCCATGCTTAGGACTGGGGAGGGCTTGTATGAGTCTGGGGGTGACCAGGAATGCTGAGACTAGGGGGCGGGCCTGTAGGAGTCTGTGGGTGGCCGCGCATGCTGAGTCTGGGGGTGTCAGGCCTGTAGGAGTCAAAGGCATGTTTGTAGGAGACTGGGTGTAAATGACCAGTTATCAAGTTTGCCCCCAGGCTTCTAAACAAACATGCCCCTGGTCTGTCTCATGCAGATGCAAAATAGGGATATTTCGGTAATGCTGTAAAATTTTAACAGGGTGTAAATTACAAACTGTCAACATTTTGCAGCCTAGACACACATATAAAATATACAAAAACCCCAGAAAATCCCTTTAAGGTTAGATGCTTTTCCCAGCCAACAGGTCTTCCGGCAAACATTTTGGCCCCAAACAAACAGCGAAAGTTTTAGGGCCATTTTAAATTTCAAACTTTTTTCTGCAACCGCATTCGGCCATTTTTTTTGGCAGAAAGCTTGGGTTTTCAATAGCGAACCAAATCTACAATGTTTGTGCCAAATTTGAAATTGGCGAACATGTTTGGGGAAAGTTCACTCATCTCTAATAGCAAGTCCAATGCAGCTGGTTTGCTAACAGTTACAGTTGCAATTACCTTACATGTACTGTAAGCCCAGATACTTTTATGATTCATTTTAATTATTTTAACTTTTCACATTTATTATGTATACTAAAGACTTATGTGGTAGGGGTTCATATCGATTTTAGAAAATCTATGCATGCATCGTAGTGATATTGTGACTGGCAATGACCGTTTTAGTGATGTGTGAGGGTGCTTTTCACCTGAACTGACGTTTGAGGATTGTAATGGTGATGTCATGATGTTTTTACATAAAACTGATGTTTCCAACCTGTACTGTAATCTAATCGCCCTGAGGAAGTAGCAAAGGTGCTACGAAACGCGTGACACAATAAAGAATTTTAGAGCATCCTGCCTGTCTTGTCGTGGTCAGCGCGGACGTAGCAAAGCCCGGTCTCTCATCTTTAGCTTGGATCATTCTCGCATGAGAGAATCTACGATCATGTGATCCTAGCATTAGTGTGATCATCGCCTGCACTTTCACTCCACCATAATTTAGCAGACTTTCAGTATTCATATACAGTACAGCTTGACTTAACTAGGAAGACCATAACACTTTATGATAAACCATGTTTTGTTGAGTTGAACCTTTGGACTTCAAAATGTTGAGAATTTAACACTGATGATAAATTGAGGCTGCATCTTGACCCAAGAAAGTGCCTTTAGGGTCAAAATGTGCATCATAGGAATAATATCTTATCTGAACATTCTAATAATGTGTTCAAGAAATTACGGTAAATAGGCAAGAAAATGGTCTAAATTTTGGGGGAAAAGTCAGACAATACAAGCAAAGGTCTTGGAGGTTGTCACAGGTGTGATTATCCTCTCTTCACAGATACCTGTGTATAAGGTTTTATAAGTGGATAAAGTTGTCAAATATATGGAAAGGTATAAATTGGAACAGTTTTTGTTTACTATTTCATACATAAAGTTTAGATGGAATAGCATAAATGACGAGAAGTTCAAATGTATGAGGTCTAAGAGGAAGGTTTGTAGATTCTGCAATAAAAACAGGGCCAAAGGAGCAACTTTCCTGAAGGACTCAGGCTAGAATAATAATGATAGAATTGTCTAAATCGATATACCTCTTGTCAGCCTTATGTCTGATGTTTGAATCAGCTCAGGCCTCTTCCGCTAGAGCTTTCCTCAGGAATATTGAATTATTTATTATTTGTGTCCTTTTTTTCTTCTCTTTTCTGATGATATTCCACTATTTTTTCAGACCTAGTAAAATTTGTTTTTATGCTGCCAGGTTTTATGTTATCTTCTCTTTGATAAATAGCAGTAATTGGGAGTAGAGCAGAAGTTGGGTAAAATGTATGACTTCAATTACATCCACTGTGATTTTTTTATATTGATCTTTTTTTTTTCTTATAAAATATGTTCTCTATAGTTTATTGTGCTAAGCTGTTTGAAAGAATGAATGTATGTCCAATGTGCCCACGTGTAAGGCTAGCCTTTGGGAATAAAATTCACATACATCGTTTCCAAAGATCCCTCTGGATTATTTTACTGTGACTTGTGTTATTATCCCGGTGACTTTGTTGGTTTGGCTAAATAGCTAGACAAAATAGCAAGGTAACAATACACAGCATAATTGCATTTTCTGCAGAAGCCTAGATCTCCTACTGTATTGGGCACCATAAAAAAATATTTAACATTTTTAGATATTTTTCTTTTAGCATGGAGCTAAAAAGTAACAACTTTATTTAAATAATGGGTAATGGGAATCTGTCATGTAAAATACACTGACGGTTGAAGGGAACTGCTCACCAGTTTTTTCTTTTCTGAACCCTGCCCATCCTCTTATCTGCATGTGAATGGGGTTCCTGTAACAACTTTATATTCTTAGGGTTTCCTTCACACTTGGCGACATTCCAGCGATCCTGACAATGATAAAACCAGGTAAGGATCGCTGGAACGTTGCTACGTGGTCTCTAGTGAGATGTCAGTCAGATCTACTCAACAACGCAGCAACAATACGGTGACCCGTATAACGACCTCGGCAGTCATTGGGACCCTGTCACACAGCAGCTAGTCTGATGACTCAGACCTACGTGGCTGAGTTCTGAGTCGCCAACGAGGTTGTTGTTAAGGCATCAAACACACCAATACATGCTGGCCAGCGGTTCCCCGATGATCAAAAAGTGGCCCAGGCCATTCCGACATGATCGATGATGTCACAGCAGGGGCCTAGTCGCTGCTACGTGTCAAACATAGCGAGATCGCTGGCAAGGTTGCTGTTGCATCACAAAACCTGTGACACAACAGCGATCTCGTTAGTGATCTCGCTATGTTTGACGGGGCTTTAGATGTGCCCCTACATACCTGAAAAAAAGCATTGTATGTAAATTGTGTGGTCTGCTCTGATGGGTGTCTCCAGATTAACATCAGCTCTTCCATCCCTCTTCAAATACCGCATCTTCTAATTACAAGTAAATGGATCATGTCTCTATGTCATCCACACTGTGCCCAAAGCCTCGTGTCTTTGCACAGGTCTCTGATTTCCCTGTGCAGGTGCAAGATTCCTGCACAGTTTCGATGACATAGAGAGCAAAGTCTCACGCCTGCGCAGTGGAATTGGAGACCTGCACCGGAGCACCTGACTGTACCGTACTGAACATCTAGTTATAACACTGAGCAGGTCCGAGCATTTGGGCAATGTGTGAAGGATGTAGAGACATCATCCACTTACTTGTGCATAGAAAAGGCAGCGTTTGCCTGGAGATGGGCGGCGCTGAATGCAAACTGGACCGGACTGCACAATTAGCATACAGCACAGGACAAGTATAAAACTTTTTTTCTAAGGTATGCAGCGGCACTTCGGAGAATATAAATGGGGTATAGGCACCCCCTTCACACGATGTAAAGGTGATGGTCAGAGTTTAGAAGCCAAAAAACTGGTAACAGGTTTCCTTTAGAACACTATTAGACACTATTGAAAACACTACTAATCTGCAGAAATGGTGTTAATCTGCTGGCTAGTTGCATATTTAAGCTGCCCGACACCCAAACAAAGAGCATTTTAGCAGGAAGAAAGTAATCTTTATTCCTCCTGGCACCCTAAGGCTTTCAGTCATAGGAGTAGTGTCTGCACAGTTTCAGTCAACGCGCTGTGTATAGTGAGTAGCAGCTGTAACCACTCCCCCTATTAGCTGACAGTCAGCTCTGCAATGATGAGCGGGCTGTCTGTAAGCTTTGGGTTTGCAAATTCAGCTCCCTCTCACTATGGACAGAGCGGTAACTGAAACTGTGCCAGGACCACACCTATGACTGAAAGCTTGAGGCTTCCAGGAGGAATAAACTTAATTTCCTTACGGCAATCTGGCTTTTAGTCCGGCTGTCGGGCAGCTGCAGAATGCTACTAACCTTAAGCTTAACCGCATGTCTGCAACTTAATAGCATTTTAAATTTTTGCATGACAGCTTCCCTTTAAACATATTATCTATTAAATATTTTTTTCAAAACCCACTTAGTATACTATAAGTTAGCAAATAAAATATTATCTGCAGACCCTGTCAGTGCTCTTCCAATGCAGACTTGATGCCGGATGTGCATGTCACCACTCCAGTGGTAATCAACACATCAGTGCGCACATGTGTCCACCTATCTAAGAATGCAGAGTGAGTTTTTCTCTCACATGCCCATAAATAAAAAATAGGAGGTATGGAGGCTGGCAAGGGATTCAGACAATACTGGAAAAAGGGTGGAAGAGTATCGGTAAAGTGAGGTCATATTGTTTCTTAACTTTTATTCTTGCTTGGTAGGAATTAATTATAAAGAAGGGGTTAAAAATTGATTTAACCTAAAAAAATCTCTCAATGCAAAGAATTTATGTTACACATACAGCTACTTTTAGCTGCTTCTGTTCCAAACTGTGCCATTACCATAGTGTAGCTACACCATTTGTTAATCATGGACATTCAAACATTTAAACACTTTGTACTAACTACTAAAATGTGCACAGTACAAACAACAATGACATGTGGCATATTGTGTGTATATATATATATATATATGTAAAACAGTATGAAATATATATATATATATATACACACTAGCAGTAAAGCCTGGTGTTGCCCAGGCATAGTAGATAAGCCTCCTGCTGTATACTGGAGTCTGTGTGTAGCCTCCTGCTATATACTGGGGCTTGTGGTGACTCCTGCTGTATGCTGGGGTTGGTGTGTGGTATCCTGCGTATACTGGGGGCTGAGTGCAGCACCTGCTATATACTGAAGGCTTATTGCGGTCTTCAGCTTTTTACTGAGGGCTGTTTGCTGTATGGCTGGTGGCTGTATACTGGGGATGGTAACTAACTGTTCTTAGTTATAGCAAAATATAATAATTATTTTGCACATAAAAACATTTCCAGGATGTGGTGGAGCCATATGCATCCATGAAGAGGGCAGGAATATGTGTGCACATAGGCTAACATTCCATTGTGACTTCACAATAATAAAGGGACGTAATCAAGGGAGGTGGGGCTACCCAGAGTGTTCGGAGCCATATGCATCTATGAAGGAGGCAGGGCAATAAAGGGTAGAGCTATGAAGGGGCGAGGCTATGTGAATGGGCAGTGCTATGAAGTGGGCAGGGCTATGTGGAGGTGCAGAGCTATGATACATACATAAATGAGTTTGGCTAACCGGATGGGAAGGGCTATGTGGAGGGACGGAGCTATGAAGTGGGTGTAGCTATGTGGAAAGGCAGAGCTATAAAGTGGATCAAGCTACGTGGAGGATGCATGGCTATGATACATACACACATACACATATAGTGACTAACTGTTCTGAGTTATAAGTACAGTGCATCTGTGCAGGATTTCTCATAATGCTTTGCAGATTTTACATAACCTAATAGTGTGGAACCATTCAGGAGAGGCTATCATAGCCTGTGTAGTAGCCTAAAAAGGGAATGTAGCAGCTATTTCAGGATGATATAGAATAGTGATAGTGATGAATGATCACTACCATGCTCAAGGGCTCAGTACTCATAACGAGAAATTGATTCTCAGATGGGTGTGACTTGAGTACCAAAATATAATAAAAGTCATGGGGATACACAAGCACCTTTTCAAGAATTCCTCCAAAAAAATGCTCAAGTTTTCCATTGACTTCCATTATACTTGGATATTTAGATTGTGTGCATCCGAGTATCAACTACTCGTTATGGGTACTGAGCCCTTGAACATAAGTACTGAGCCCTTGTACATAAACTGCTCACTTCATAACATAACCTAATAGCATAGTGGACATAAAGGGGAAAAGTTATCCAAAGTGTCTAAAGGAAAACCACAGCAACCAATCAAAGAGCAGTGTTCAATTTACCACTGCAGTTTATGTAATAAAAGCTGTACTGTGATTGGTTGCTGTGAGCAAAAAAGACGTTTTCTTTTGGTACTTTTGATAAATAAAGTAAAAAAAAATCATATACATTTTTGACAAAATCATTATTGGCCATTAAGATCAATTCAGGGTCGGCTGAACACAACAGAGGTAAAACCTAGAAGTCATGCTGCAGTAGACGGCAGTGGCCATCACCATTGAATCAAGCTGCAATGAACAACTCTGTTTAACGTGTTTCCATCCGATGGTCACAGGGGCTGTTCTCAGATTGGTGTGGGGCCCACAGATGGGTCATCATCAATAATTTGTCTGGTTGGTACTTGTTTATTTGTTTGCTCAGAGTGCAGCTGTTTACCACATATGGCATTTTTCTTTGGCATCATTTTCTATATTTCTTCCTCTTCTACAGATGTCTATGGGCAGAATGTCTAAAGGAAAGCGTCTGTAAAATTAGACATCATTACATACAATAAAAACCTAAACTAAAATATAAAAAAAAATACTTGTATAAAAAATCTATATAAATCAAAGTCAGTCTGTCTGTCTCTCTGTCTGTCTATCTCAAAGAAATGATGGGAGTGCTGGTGTCTCACGGTCCGCGCTGCTTCAGGGTTAAATAAACTCACCAAAGAGCCAAATCGATTTCCATCCTTTTATTCCTCCTTTCTCCTACGCGTTTCAGCGCCACACCCGGCGCCTTCCTCAGGGATATCCCTGAGGAAGGCGTCGGGTGTGGCGCTGAAACGCGTAGGAGAGAGGAGGAATAAAAGGATGGAAATCGTTTTGGCTCTTTGGTGAGTTTTATTTAACCCTGAAGCAGCGCGGACCGTGAGACATCAGCACTCCCATCATTTCTTTGATACATACCACTATCCAGTGGTTGGTGGAGGTCCTGCAGCAGCTGGAACATCGTTTCCAAAAACGCCTTCAAACCAGTTGTGGGGATCACAACTGGACCAGGTGAGCAGCTTCACAGCACCACCACTGTATATAAGTGTCACTAGTGATAGGGCACTATTGCGCCTCTTGTCCCCCTCCCTATTTTATCTTTACAGTGTCTGTCTGTCTGTCTTTCTGTCTATCTATCTATCTATCTATCTATCTATCTATCTATCTATCTATCTGTCTAACCATGTATCCATCCATCCATCTATCTATATTGTTCAGAAATGTTTGCATTGTTACATTTGTTATTATGTTGAAATGTGTTTGAATGTTGGTTTGCAATAACTAATGACTTATGAGGAAATGAGTAGATGTCACAATGGCTAAAACCTCACTTTCATCTATTTTGAAGGTGTTTAACTATCAATTAAAATTAATTTAAAAATATCTAGAGCTCCCTATGTGTTTTCCAAAGTGAGGCATCCTTAGATCTTGATCAATAAGCGTGTGGGAAACTGACAGAATAAAGGACGTGTTGGAAGCACCTGACAATCACAGCAGGGAGATCTCATTAGAAACACAAAATAAAACTGAGATAGAACTGGGAAATTTGACTTTTCCTAGGAAATCTGGCAGAAATCCAAATTTCAGAAAACACTAATAACTGGTTCGCCATTTGTTTAAACAAGAAGCTTTAGCTTATTTGTCTAAACAATTAAGGTAGACTGGGCCAGTGCTTCTCCCTGGTTCAGTTATTGACTTATGAAACCTTTTTCAGACTTCTTGTTTACTCATGTGTCATTATGTGCACAAATATTGAATACATGTCTGCCCTGACTCTTAAGGGGTTCAACCATTTTATATACAACACTGATGTATCACATGTCAGTTATTTAGTTCTTGATTAAAGTTCAATTTATTGCCCATATTTGACTATGGATAATTTGTTTAATTGTATACACCTGTTACTTACAAAAAGCATGAATGATAAGACGCTCACATATACTTCTTTTTACATTAGATGTAGTAAGAGCCAAATCGACGTTTGACATGCCAAGGTTTATTCAGTGTTCTATGCTATTGAAACAGACTGTGTTTGACCTCATCACTAATCATGGTAGTTAATGGGAACCTATCAGGTCCTCTGTGCATCAGAACCATGAGCAGTTCTGGGTGTATAATGGAAACCCCTGCCTGATAGTCCTAGCATATAGTAGCGTATATAAACAATCTTTAGAAAAAGTATTTGTAAAGATTGTTTATGATATGCTAATTAGGGTTTTGACTAGTCGAAGGGGCGTTAGTTCCCTCAACTAATCAGCCAAGATAGAATGTTATTCCTCCCCAGTGGGCCGTGTTAACTTGCTTTGCATAGCAGCATCATTAGAATCTCTACATTAAGCTGCACTTGCTCGTGCCTGTGCATATTCCACCATTGAACATTTTTGTTGCCTGGTGTAAGCTGCTCGGCTTCAGAGAGGCTCACCGCGCATGATTGAAAATCTCCACATTTCCGGTCATGCACACTATGCCTCTCCAAAGCCAAGATAGATATATCCGACTTTAGAGTAGTATGCATGACCTTAAGTACGGATGAATTTTGATTATGTGCAGTTAGCATCTCTCTGAAGCTGGGGTACATACACCTGGTGACAGAGATACTAAATGTTGAGGTGTGCACAGCCATGAGTAAGCGCAGCTTAATATAGGGATTGTAATAATGATGCTATGTAAAGCACGTTATCACACCCAGAGGGGGGGTAATGAAATGCTACACTACCGTTCAAAAGTTTGGGGTCATTTAGAAATGTCCTTATTTATAAAAGAAAAGCACATTTTTTTTCAATGAACCTAACATTAAATGAATCAGAAATACACTCTATACATTGTTAATGTGGTAAATGACTATTCTAGCTGCAAATGTCTGGTTTTTAATGCAATACTGTATATACATAGGTGTATAGAGGCCCAGTTCCAACAACCTCCACTCCAGCGTTTTAATGGTACATTGTGTTTGCTAACTGTGTAAGAAGGCTAATGCATGTTTAGAAAACCCTAGAAAACCCTTGTACAAGTATGTTAGCTCAGCTGAAAATGGTTTGGCTGATTGGAGAAGCTATAAAATTGACCTTCCTTTGAGCTAGTTGAGAGCAAGAAAAAGAGAACTTTCATGTGAACCTCGACGGTCTATTCTTGTTCTTAGAAATGAAAGCTATTCCATGTGAAAAATTGTCAAGAAACTGAAGATTTCCTACAACGGTGTGTACTACTCCCTTAAGAGGAGAGCACAAACAGCCTCTAACCAGAGTAGAAAGAGAAGTGGGAGGCCCCGCTGCACAACTGAGCAACAAGACAAGTATATTAGAGTCTCTAGTTTGAGAAATGGACACCTCTCAGCTCCTCATCTAGCAGCTTCATTAAATAGTACCTACCAAAGGTCTTCAATGCTGTAATTGCTGCAAAGAGAGCATTTGTTGATGAAAGCAAAGTTTGAAGGAGAAAATTAATATTTCAAATAAGAATCATTATTTCTAACCTTGTCAATGTCTGTACTATATTTTCTATTCATTTTGCAGCTCATTTGATAAATAAAATTATGAGTTTTCATGGAAAAACACAAAATTGTCTGGGTGACCCCAAACTTTTGAACAGTAGTGTATGTGGGCTAATTAGTCAAGGGAACTAACGCCCCCACGACTAGTCAAAGCCCTCATTTGCATATCCTAAACAATCTTTAGAAAAACATTTTCTGAAAATCAGTTCATGTGTTCCACAACATGCAAAGACTAGGGATTTGAGACATGCACCCAAAAATGCTAGTGGTTCTGGGTGCTCAGGGGACCTGACATGTTCCCCTTAAGGTAATTGTTAACGTTATCTGTATATAACTTACATTTTCATAAAATGAAAGATTAGGAAAAATATTTGCATTACTCTTTGATACTCTGTGACAGACAGAAAAGGGCAGTGCAAACTTTCTTAACCGTCACTCATCTGAGTGCCTCTTACAATTACTAGATTCCCTGCAACATTATGACATCACAACTAATTAGGAGGCCTTTTGAGATGTCATGACTAGATACGTACTAGTGACCATAGGCTTTCAGGATTCAAGCACGGATTGAGGAACTTCACAGGACCCAGGTCCGGCTGCTATGAAGTACTTATACTCAAGTAGATCCTGACCGGAGTAGAACAAATGTTTTTGTACATCCAAAATTTCCTTTCCAGATACTGTCACAATTTTGATTACAAATAATACCATTTTAAAAAATGAATACATAAAAAGGTTAAAAATAATGACAACAAAATAATATATATTTGAATATACTAGTATACCCTCCCAGAATTCTATTTACTAAATTGTTTTCCTGTTTAGGAGAGACCCAAAGCTTTATTCATCCAGACTCACAAAATCCATAAAGAAATCCTAGGGTTCCCAGATCAAGGTTCAAAAAGGGATCTGGGAATTGTTTATAGTCAAGACAGTTTAGTCCCTTGATATATTAGGTTGTCATCAATTCCACAACATGTACATATGTTGCTTTGTGAGATATTTTTGTGTTTTTTGAAAACTTTGTGCAAATAATAACCGCCATGAACGTTCCATGCACTATGTGGATCACGTTACTAAAACTTCTAAGCTAAGACTGAACTATTCTAAGTGGCAGAATAGAAATATAATGATTTACTTCTTATCAGCCTAACAATAGCTAATATGATGCATTCAGCAAATGGACATAGCAGAAAAAAGTTTCTCGTAAGTATAACTTCTCTGACACTCAAAGTGTCTAGTAAGTTGGCAGAGACATATTCTAACGCCGACCTTTTGTTTGTCCATACAGTTTTTCACATGTGTCTGTCTCACTAGGATGGTAGCAGTTGTAGCTGACACAAAACACCCACTAACTGTGGTCTTGGTGTTCTGTATGGCTTTCACCATCCATACTAGTCACTAGACAAATGCCATCTGAATTCTAAGATTGAGCAGTCCTTTTCAAAGGCTACTCCCATTTTGGAGTAGCCTCACACTCAACCCCTTAATGCCTAGTGTTGCATATTCACATCATACCAGTTCAATGCATTTGTATGCATATGAGATTTTAATTCAGGTAATAATGGGTTAACTATTGGTTACCCTTTAGTCAATGGCTTGGTAAATTTCCTATCATACCACCATTCTACATTCAATAACTTATGTCCTACATATTATTTCTATATTTATTATACTGTGGTACTATGCAAACACACTATCTTGAATTATACCTATCATAACACATTACAGTTCACATATTACATTTTACAAAAAGACACACGACACAATTCACATTAGAACATATAGACACATTTGGCGTCTTCAGGGGTAGGAACAGATGACTGCTTAGGCCCGTAAATTACAATTATCTCCTCTTAAGCAAAGATGTTCTTGACTATACAGACCTGTAAAACACCAAACACACAACACAAATACATGTAAACAGCAATTTCCAGATAAGGAATTAATTATTTTTCTTCATGGTGGGTCGTCATGACCCTGGTCTGACTGGAATGGGAATCCAGAACAAAGAGTTCACGTCAGTAAACACTCTTGGCCTGTAGGCCAATAGTAATAGCCCTTTAAGTCCAAGTGCACATTCCCTATATTTCTGTCTGTAACCAAGACCACATTTGTGGTTTGTACAAATGCACTTATTTAGCTCCAAAATATGGTTGCAGTACTTAGAGGACTTGCCACATAAATGAAGGTACAATCCTTCATCAATCTTATAATGGCATACTCCACAAGGGCTTGCACATGACAGTCCTTCCTTTAAATGGGCCAGTTCAAAGTTCCTGACCTGGCAGGCACATCACCCTTTCCTCAAACAGAGAGCAGTCCATGGGGGCAGAGTCAAGGGTGGACAGAGTAGAGTCCATACATGAGGCTGGGGCTGGTGGAGTCCACAGCAGAAATCAGGAATGAGTCCACAGTTGTATTGTGCACAGTTCATAGAAAAGGACAAACATACCCCTCACAGCCCCAGTGTACCACAATCCAGCAGGGGGATGTGTAACATGCACAAATAAAACTTGGATAATGGTGGAAAATAACCACCCCTCTTCCAAACAGCCTTCAATCTTCGCCACTAACTCTATTTTGGGCCCATTTAGTTAGGCACAATCATACTGAAGCTCAGAGCTGTGGTCCATCATTTTGTCACTTTTCCACAAAATGACGCCAAGTATTTCACCTCCAGGTGTTTAATTTTAAAGCCCCACCTTTCACTAGGTATGGTCTTTGCGGCTCACCACTTGTTTTTGTAGAGTTTCTGCCCATCCCAGGTTCATTCACTGATAAATGGGTCTTCTTCAGCATCCCTTCAGGGTGGCACTGCCACCATGGACCGTATTCACCAGGTATGACATCTCATCTGAACAGCGTAGCATTTGGGGCCAGTCTAGTCTTCGCCTCACCCTGCGATTCTACAATACAGATATTTATCGCAATGCAACACTCTCTGCCGTCCACATTTAATATTGTCTCAGACCATGGAACAGTCACAGTTTTCAATGCTTCATGGGCCTTTCTCACTTTTTACTGCTACTATGGAAGCAAGGCCTGATCCTGTGTAAGCAGGCTATTAAACCTACACTCAGTAAATATTTACCATGTTTAGTAGCATTGGTGAGTCCATGTAAATGGATGTTTTGTAGAGGCTATTTCTAGCATTACAGTTTTGTACAAATTTGTCCTCCTCAAATCAATGGCACCAGACAGTAAAAATGGGCTAAACAGCTGCTAAAAGTGTAGAGCTTGCTTGGTAAACAATGAAAGGTATCAAACAGATGATTGACAGGGATACATCGAGTCATCCGCTTCAGACCTAATATTGCTGACCTATTCTAATAAAAATAACAAAAGAATGAGAAGTGTATACAGTACTGAAGAGAGGGGACAAATAAAAGTTTAAATGAGCAAGATCTTAATTTTGACATAGACTTTGGCCACCACTTAGGTCCCTTACATTACCATCCGCTGGCTAAAGGAGGTGTCAGCCACAAACACCCCTTTTTAGCCAAAGTTGACGCCAACAATCCTTATATTAACATTTTATCTATTTTAAAAAAGTACTTTGGATTATATTTAAAGTGAGAGACTAAAGATAAAGTCTGCACTTATCATTGAGGACACCATTTTTGCTTGCTTTGGTTGTTCATTTTGCATGAACTCTACTAGTGTGGCCATGCATTTATAGTGTTTCGCCATCTCTAAAAAATCACTTTACACTCCAGTTATTTCAAGGTATGAGTATAAATGCTCTTAATTAACTTTAGATAATGTGGTAATTTATTTAAATGCTTCTACTTGACTTATTGGAAAATCAATACAAAATAATGAATTCTTTTAATATTAAAGTAATAGATGTATACAGGATATAATAGTGTTGTATATAATATTGTCAGCATTCATGTTTTTACTTGGTTTCTAATGAACAGATTCTTATCTTTGACACAGTCTCTTCAGACGTGAGAGAAGCCATGGGTGAATGCGCGGATGCCCTGTGCCTACAATATGTATTTGGTGCAAAGTGGCTTCTTCCTGCATTTAACTGCAGGAGATCTCTTCCGACTCCGTAGCAATAAATTAACATGCTGCGGAAATGTGGAAGCATACCAACATACACCGCAGGGGAAATAACACTGTGGAGGAGAGAAGCACAATAGGCATGGATTTCTAGAAATCTCATCCACTGTTCTTCGATTGTTGAATGCAGTGTTTTGAATGCAGCGGTAATACGCTGTGTCCAAAACGCTGCTAACACTGATTATCTGCACATACCTTTAAGAACCAATTTCACGCTTCAATGTCCCAACGTCGTTAATTGATCGCTAGTGAAGTGTCACACTTACAGATATCACGAATGACGCAGCAACGATTCCTCAATAAGCGAACGACTCTTGCGGTCGTTTGGTTCGCCTACGCCCTTCAGTTCTGAATAGGCAAAGTTGTAAGGGCCCCTTTACACGCCACCACTGCAAGGTAGCAACTGCCTGGCATTGGGGATATTTGTGCCTGTTGCCATGAAATTGCTACGAAATGGCGGCGTGTAAATAGGCAAATTCCTCCCGGTGTCCTGCGGTTGACTCAGATACCTGTTGCTAAGCCGTGTTAAAAAACCGAAGGCAACACAAAGGCACAATTGCCATGGTAGTGGCGTCTAAACAGGGCACAGGCATGGATGTTGCGTCGCCTAGTGAACTCCCAGGGACGTGCCACAGCGCCATGGATACCACGCCGCATCAGCGATCATTGGTGGGGGCTACTGTGTAACCATTTTCTGTCCCTTCACAGGGTGCCATATTTAAAGAGCTGACCATTCACACTACACAATTGCAATGGCGTCATGTATTAGCCAGCCTTCCTGCGCAGGCTGGGCAATCATGACGCTATTGCGTTCTCCAATCAACGTTTTTGCGTCACGGAATACACAACTCTGTCACGCCTATGTACTTGCAGCGTGAAAGATGTACGCCCATATTCGTTTGTGGTAGCGGCGTGTAAAGCGGGGAAGGTATTCAACAGGAAGTAAGCCGCAGTATCTATCGGAACTTCCGGGGAACAAAGATACCTTCAGTTGACAACGCAATGGCGGCGTGTATATGCGGCATCAGCGATCGGTATCCACCACTAGAAACGTGTGCGTGCACGTGCGGTGGATACCTGTTGCTAGGCACAGTAGCGGCGTGTAAAGGTACCTTAAATGACATTGTTATCAAAGTGTCACACACACCCATGCTGCAGGTTGGACGGACGATCAATGACTGGCTTAAGGTCGTGATCACAAACCTCTAATCAACGTTCAGCCGACTTATCATAGATCGTATGTACGTGTCACACGCAATGAACGTCATTCTGACGTCGTTTGAACGTCTCAAAACCCGTGACGTTTCAACGATATGGTTCACGATATCGTAGCGTGTAATGGGCCCTTTAGTGTCAAGGCTGTCAGAGGTATTTGGAAAGTTGTATGGTCTATCCAAAGGTCTAACACTTGTTATTCCATAAATCCAATGTCTACATACAAAATACAAAGATCACATGATTAAAGAGATACATAAAATACCAGTTTGAACATAGATAGAATTTTATCAAATATTTTTTAATAATAATTTTTTAAAACACAGCTAAAAAATTATTTGTACATATGTAGATCAGTTGTATTGTATTCCTATCGCATTGAAACCACTGATTCCGATATTTTATTTTCTATTTTTACTTTTCCATACATATCCTGTAAAAAAATAATATGTAAAAAACTCTAAATAAGATGGAGCGATATTACGACAATAAATTGAATGGTGAAATTGTGCCATAAAGTGTTTATTTTCCACCGCATTGTGCTGGAAATGATGAAATGAACTCTTGACCAATCCTTCCGGGATTTTAGTTCCAATTATTTCCCTGCATAAGTAATTTTATTGTTATGATTTTCAATTCTAATCATATTAAAAATCTTAATCTATCACGTCATCAGAATTGATTTAGCTGTCGGAGCAATCCTGTTGTTTAACAATTATTCTTTTGCTCATCCTACTGAGTTTCTTGATAGTTGACAACAGTCACAGGGAGCACATATCCTTTCTGCTTGATTGAAAAGGATACAGTATATCTTGTTCTCCATGCAGGGTCATGCTGATTCAGCCTTGCAGTGCTTTGTACATGGGGAGAAGAGGATTACTTATCAAAGTGTTCCAGCTGCAAAACTGGGATAATACATAAGCAAACACAGGGGGGATTCATTAAATTCCGTTAAGGGTTAACATGGCTGTTCAGTCTGCAACTTTGATTCAGGTCATTGGTCCAGAGTCAATAGAAAATCTTAAGCTCTAGCAAATCTAAACTCCTCTCCATGCAGTTTAGTGCCCATTAGTGGATCCTTTGTCAATATGAGCGACAGCTGAAAAGTTTAGTTTAACCCTAGATCTTAATAATGACTCAACCCTTATACTAAGAACCTGCTGATCTGTTTGTAGGAAAACAGCTGGGCAAAGCCATTCATTCTAGGGCAATCAAAACTATCGCTTTTCAGAATCTTTCCGCCAGCTGGGAAGCCATTTATAGATCATTTTCCCCCAGAAATTAGAAGGAAAGTCGGGAGTATACACATGTATGTGCACCTGAGGACATAGAAAAAAAATGGGTTATCAAGATTGGACAGGATGTTTTCACCTGCCTATATAGTTATAATTGAGACATTCATCCCTTTAGGTTAATAACATGAAGATTTTAAATATCACACTTTTTGGTCTTGTTTTTTTTTTTTATCATGCATAGATATAGTGCTCTATTATTAGGGTATATACAGATGTCAGCATGTAGGTGCTGTTAAAACTGCATTAAAATGGCATCCAAAACTGTGTTGGGCCATGTGGGCATGTTGAGTATTTGGTATTCTCCTTCAAATCTGCATCCCCTGGAAGAAAAACGCACCAAAAGTGCAATGCAGATTTTGTATAGATATGGTGAGAATTTGGTGCAGCTTTGAGGCAGATTCGGTGCAGATTTGGTAGGAATTTGGTGCAGAATCGATGCAGATTTGGTGTAGATTGGTGCAGATTTGGTGGGAATTTGGTGGAGAATTGATGCAGATTTGATTCAGGTTTGGTGTAGCTATTTGCCATGCGTTTTCCAAAATTAAGTCAATGTCTGGAAGAACTGAAAACCCAGGTAAATCTGCACCAAGAATTGAATATGCTGAAGAAATTTTCAGCAGCCAGATGTGCATAGAAAAAATAACGGATATGTGCACGACACTTCAGAATTTTTGTTGGCTTTGTGGGCATAAAGATAGGCATGTAGTTTTGTGTCAAATCTGATGAGCAAGGACTTAAGGATCCGTTACACCTAACGATGTCCCAGCGATCCGACCAACGATGTGAATCGTGGGACATCGTTATCTGATCGCTGGTGATCTGTCAAACAGGCAGACTCACCAGCGATCAGGACCAGCGAGAACGCTGGTATCCAGGGTAAACATTGGGTAACTAAGCAGAGCGCTGCACTTAGTTACCCGCTGTTCACCCTGGTTACCAGCTCCCAGCGCTTGCTGTGTGGCACTGGGAGCTAGTTCACCGTTGGTGTCCCGCTGTCACATGCACCTATGCTGGGCACCCAGCGGGAAACCAACGATAAATTTAAACCTCATTGTTGGGTCTTTGATAACCGTCACACGCAATGATGTTGTTTCGACATTGCTGAAACATCACCAAACTGTTGACGTTGCAACAATGTTGTTAATGATATCGTAGTGTGTAACGGGCCTTAAGATATTCAGGTTTAGATAGCTCTAAGCGAATACTTTGAACGAGTAATTAGTAACAAATCCAATGCAAGTCAATGGGTACCTCACTCGGATCTTAATATAAAAACAGTTCATAGCATTTAGTTACAGCTATCTGAACCCAAATATCTTACTACTCGCTCATGACTAGTCTGCACCAAATTTGCACCAAAAAAAAGCACTGTGTGCTCATGGCCTTACAGTTTTTCATTCACTTGAAGTTTTACATGTAAAACATAACATATGCATAGGTTTGGAAATATTTAAAGAGTAACTGTCATTTTAATTTTATTTCATAAATCAATAGTACACATGAATACAGATAACTTTGCAATATATCATAGCAGATATATTTTCTTATTTCCCCGCCTGGAGTAATCATCCATGCTCAATTCATGATGGGTAAAGTCTGTATTCAGTAAAGAGAGTTTTTCCCAATACTGAGATAGGAAAGGACAGTTGGTGTATAATTTATGAGAGGGAGAACTAGAGACAGAGAGAGTCTCCATTAAACTTTATGAGAACCAACTGTCATCTTCTATCCAGTAATGGGTAAGGCTGGCATCACACCACGATTTTTGAGATCCGGGGCTGTTCTGTGTGAACCGAACAGCCCCGGATCTGATTTGCCCCTATTATTACCTATGATACCTGTGGTGCAGATGGACTTAATGGCAGCATTTGCTATCCATTTTGCTGTCTTTCTGTCTGGATCCGGGGATTTCATTTTTTGCCCCGACACAAAATCGTAGCTTGCAGCATTTTTGAGTCCGGGGCAAAAATTGAACAAAATTGTATCCTCCATGATCCAGTGCAATACGGCACTCCCTAACATGGAAGTCTATGGGCGCCGGATCTTCCGAATTGACATATAATCGGACCGGTTCCCGACGCTGGTGCTGCAAGAGCGGCGGCTGCTAAAAGCAGCGGGCTCTGAATTTCAGCACCTGGAGAACTCCCGGCTGCAATTTCAGCACTGGAAGTCACCTCAGATGCTATGCTGAAATTTCAGCACTGGACGTGGCAGCGCTGTTTCAGTCAGAATCGGGTCGGAGGGCATATTGCCATTATGTCTGGTGCTTCCTGCAAAACCCGACAGACCTAATAACAGAAAATGTGGGTGTGAAGCCGGCCTAAGTAGTCACTGAAGGCAAGTTTTGTTTGTCAATTGAGAATATTGAGAATGAAGCATCAGTCCAGGAGAAAAAAGAAGTGTATTTCTCTATTAAGATATATCACAAAGTTTCTTACTCTCATGTGTACTATTGAGTTATAAAATCAAAATAAAAACAACCCCACTCATTAAGTAGTGACACGAATATGCTAGTTAGTAAATGGCGAAATGCAAATGAACCCTGAATGTTACATTTTGGTCAGGCCCAATGAGATAGGGCTTAAATATTATGATACATTAGTTCAAACACACATAGAATAAATGCCAAAAAAAGCGCTACAGATTAACCCTTTTGGCATTGTGAATGAGTGCATTGTATATTTTATCGTATAATTACCTAACGCATTAAATACAGAGAAAGAGCTAAGCCCGAGATTTGTGATACCCATAAAGGATAGACATCAGAATTTCCTTGATTTTGGTTCTGTTTTATATCGCTGTCTGATTTGCCTACAGCCAGCAAACATACTATTTCCAATAAATCATACAGGCCGTGTGATAAAACAATGCACCATAAAGTGAAAAAAAACACATTTATTCAAATCCCAGCTGTAGTCGACTGTCCACCCTCCCTCCCCTTCCTCTGCATGTCAGGGTATCATACTGACAAAATTGTCTTTACTATCAGCAGCCTGTTAGGTTGCTTTCACAGGCAAAACCCTATTGTCTTAGATTTTCTTTCATATCATGTAGGTGTCTATGCCATGCCACCCACACAGTAAAGCAAGTGAGCTGTGAAATATATTCATTGTTAGAGTACAGGGGAAATGGAGGCAAGCAATCGGCAGTAATAATGTACGACAGCAATGGGAGGCTGGCAACATTACCTGCATTATTTCGGTTGCCTTTTTCATTATAGGTTTGGGAAATAGGCAGCAATTCGATTATGGTATGATTTGGGATGGAATTGCTTGCCGTTCACTGACCCTGTCACAGGGGTATCAAATAGGAAATCAGCTCAAATAAAGTTTATAGTGCATTAACTGGACAAAAGCATTGCCTAGCCCGAGAGCAGGGTTTTTCATCTTCCAGGGTTTTGTAACTGCTTCACAGATATACAGTATTTGTACCTTTAGGCAAAAAACGAAGGATTGGCTGTGATGTATAGGAATGAGCACAGTCGGCCAATGATGTCTGCTCCCCTCCCCTACCCATGTGCAAATCTCAGCTCCTCTCGAGCTTGTGAGAAGCAGCATGATTAATAACACTGAGAGAACCTGCCTGTTGGATTATTAATTTCCCATCCCTCTTTCTTTCTCTTGCGCCTTCCACTGATGCTTTTTTAATGCTTTTTGTCTTCCTTTTTTTGCATGGAGCTACCTAGTAGCCACTAGCATTGTCTCGTGGCTAGCCAACCTCGCAAGAGGCACACTTCACAGTGGGGTGAGTTTGTATATTTAATGTAAGCAATTTCAGCCATAAAGACCGTCAGAAAGGGGAAGCGTTAAATGCTTGATCACAGTTGCCGTCGCCTTCACGTGCTGTAACAACTGTTAAGAATGACCTACAAAGCAGGTGGAATAGAACTGCATTGGCAGGCTGACAATATTCTACTCAGCTGCAATGAGTCCAGTACATTGCTTGTAGAACAGAATGAAAAATGTTGCCATTTCAGCGAGTTTCATATGTCCCCTTTGAAGTCTTTATTTCAATGAGGGGGGACAAATTGAAAGGCACTGGGACTTTGTGGTGAGTAATTGCACAAGCTGTGATTGTTGTTGCAGTTCAGCCTCATTATATTAGAAGCCGTTGCGTCTGCATCAAGGTTACAATTACATATACATAACACCTCGTGTTTGTTTATGGCTCTAGGAGAAGAAAATCTGCATACACTTGACTAGTCAACGGTGCTGATTTAATTGTACTAGTCCGAGGACTGTGTTTGTTTTTAGATGTGATGGACAATTTATATGGCATGGGTTGTTTTTTTCTTCTCCTATCAGCCTGTTGTGATTGGCTGACCAGGTCATGTGTCCAGCCTTATAAAAAGTGATTCCACATTGGCGTCGTATAGGCAAAGTAATGTAGTGGGAGTGTCTACAAACTTCACTGGAACAGTTGGTGCAACATCATTATTGGCACAGTTAGACTTTGGATGCTCTCATGTAACGTTGTTAAGGACTGATTGTATTTAAGAGCCTATATATATATTATATATATATATATATATAGTGAACACTTGGCAGATATGATATATGACACAGATTGTCCGTGTGGTAGTAACATTATTTATCTTTGACACCTGCTTACTATTTTAGATTTTGCAGTTTATATTATAAGATTAAAGACAATCTGTCACCACAGCGGACCTTGGCATTAGGACATGTTATCTGTCCAATGAAAAGAGCAACATAACCAATGAAGGGCCCAATGAAGCCATTTCATTAGCTACACAACTCCTGGAATGAGCACAATGGATGGCTGGCGAGATGGGTCTAGGATGAAGCCAAAAACCGCGCAGCCATGCATCCAGCCATGATTTTCAAATAAATTGTTAAAAATTGATTGTCAATTAATTGCTAATCGTGATATTGCAGATTTGCCAGGCAGCATATGATAATAAGCCATTAAAGAGCTAGTAATTTTCAATAATCCATTGGCTCACATTGAGGCACAACTTTGGCCTCTCCATGTATTAGTGGCCTAAGAAAGGCGCCGTTGAGTCCTCCAGATGCTTTTCATTGCCCAGTAGCCATTAGAGATGCACTATAATGCATAAGGCTTTGTTTTTTTATATGTTATACACTATTATTCTATTAACTACTGGTATAGGTGAAAGCTATATACAGATATAGTAGTCGAACCATTACGAAGTTCATTGGGATTGTATATAAAATGCGAAAACAACCAAGTTTGGTGTTGTAATTTACTACCTCTGTGTGGATCAAATATAATTTACCTTTTTTTACATGTATAGTATATATAGAATAAGTCCATAATATTATCTTTTCCATAAACAGGATCTTTAAATTACCCACAGGGAATCAAAATTGCCTCAAACCCCATTCCCTTTAGCTCAATTTCCCAAAATTGAGCTGAAATTTGAATATGACTTATTAGCAAAGTTTGATTTTAGCCCCTATTTCTAGAATTGAGATGGGGCATATGGAATGGTATCTATGGACATAATCCAGTATTCTAACTTACAGAAGCCCACATGGCCCAGCTGTATGTTAACAAACCATCCCCTCCCCCTATGGGCCTTATAATCAGCGCTGGACAACACATTTCGGATAAGTTAATATTACCATATTTGAGCACTAGTGTTATTTAAACTTACGGTATTTATGGCATTTCTATGGATGTGTAACTCTATTGCGCTTTCATGTTATAAAGCTTAGTTTCATATAGAGAGGAATATGTACACACACATACATGTATATGTGCATAAACACACATATTTAAGCACATACACATACACTTTCATAAAAACACGAATATATACATCTAAGCATTTATATAGAAACACACATATATGCAGTACACATTTATATGCACATACTTTCATAAAAACTTAAAATATATATTTATACGGTACATAAACACACGTGGTGTATATATCACATACACATGCTTACACAATACATAGATACATAAAGAAGGGCGCACAAAATTATACATGAACACACATATTACACACTGAAAAACCGTATACACACATGCAATATCATGCAGACATATATAGACACACTTATAGATAAGCACATACAACATACATACTTACAGTACAAAAACACCCATATCCATTTCATAAAAACCTATATCTACCTGTATTCTATAAATATACAGTATACACACATGTGCACACATATACGTAAACATACATGCAGTACAAAGACATATATTCATATATATACACAGTGCTTTCATAAAATATACATGTACACACACATACATACATTTCTACAGAAAGTGACACACATGTTCATACACACATACATTTTCATACACATAAATAAGAATATATAAAGTAATTAATTACAAATATGCATAAGCCATAAATAAAAAGCACATACATAGCTATACATTTTCACGCACATACACGCATACACATGCACAACCCACAATTTCCAATTGCACAAGCGGTTAGGTAGCACAGGAGCCTGAGTGACAGGACAATTTGTGACCAAGGTCTCTATATGGATGAGGAGACCCAGGTTTTTACAAGGTAACTACCGCTTTCCCATAGAATGCTTTACTATACTTAGCCCATCAAGCTGTTGATCCATTAATAACACTACAGATCATTTATGCCTTTTTCCTCCTGTAGCTGTGTTTTCACAGTTGTTTTTCCCACTTCTCCTGGCAATCTCACTTCAGCTAATATACAATTAATGTTTATTAAAAGCAGTTTTGCTATCAGGGATAATACAGGAGCTTTTCAACTTTAATTGCTGAGAGGGATATTTTTGGCAATAGCTGAAGAACAATTATTTTCACAGGAGCAAACAAGCTTGTCGGTGGCTTTTGTTCTTCTTATCTAGATAAATAAATAAGTTATTAAGAAATAATAGAAATTGAGCGGTAATTGTTGTCATGTATGTCTCCATCGATACCACAGCCGTTTGCAGCAGGAGTTTATTGGCCATGGTATTCGGAAGAGTTAACACCGCAAGCAACTGACAGAGCTTGTATTAGATTATGACTGCAAAGGAGATAGAAATGTAATTTGGGCCTGACACAGTTAATGCAGCAGAAGCAAAGACAAGTTTTTTTCTCTCCTAGTCTGAATCATAAGTAGGAGTAGAGAAGTAACACTGGTGATATGGCTGTTGGCTGTCATTGATTTAGCACATATTGGCTCCCCCCCGCCGCCCCCTCCGCTTGTGTTTTATTTCTTTTCTTTCTCTGACTTGATTGGTTTCTTCACATTAGAGCAAAAATATTTAACCAATTTGATGCCAAATCTATGTAAGATATAAATATTTTATTTCCGCAAGTAAAAAAGACATTTAAGACCAAATCGAGTATGTATGGCTTCTTCCGAGGAAAGTCAGAACGCTATAAGGCAACATGCCATAAAACCTATGAATAATGAATACTAATATGCCTATTATAGATGAGTTAAAATCTTCTGATTCCCTGGCCTAAAAATGCATATGAACCTATTTATGCAGAAATACTAAAGAACAAATAATGTAAATGGGAAATAGGCTGGATGGGGAAGGTGTAGTGGAGAAGTGGAATACCTCAGCTGTTGTACGAGCAGCTGTTTGATCTTTCTGTTTTTTAATGAGTCTCTGACTCTGAAGGTTTTGAGGACAGAAGGGTTGATCAAAAGCATAATACATGGCATTATCATAAGACTGCATAAAGGCGCATCTGCAGTCATTTTCCTTCATGAGCCAAAAGAGAAAACAGAGGAAATGCAGGAACTCCACTAATACAGATATACCAGGAATATTTCTCACTATCTCCTTGTTTACAGTAAAAACAGAGGCAGCCATTTTCTGGCGTGAAGCATATTGATTCCCTTGGCAAAGCGGATAATCCCTGGTACAAAGCTATAATTGTGCCCAGTCAACCAGCTTCAGAAGTGGCGACAATGTGCCACCATACATACATATATATATATAAGCTGTCATACCCCATCACTGAGCTACACATAGCTTTATTTGAATGTTTCATAATTGTATCAGTGAACAACTTCAATAATAATAGTTTCTGCGATCCATTTACAGCCCTATACCATCCGTAGGTTTGCATTTGCTAGAATGGGTGTGCGGTGAAAGGGATAACAAAGTGGGCAGGGAATTTGCAGATTTTAAAAGGAGTGGGCCTTCTTGGAATGCTCCTTGCGTGTTCCCGCACAGATAGGGCAGGGCCTAAAGGTGTCCTGTTAATAGGGATAAAAAGATGGCAGGTATGATAAACGTTATTTCTTACTGTTCTCTCTCCTATGAAAGCCTACAAAGTTCACATGCCTTAAACATATTCTTAATTCACATGGAATATCACATCTCAGAACATCATATATCTCTATCCATAAAGTCAGATTTACTTGCATATTGTTAAAGGGATCCTCCAAAACGCCTCCTAAGCTACCAAAACATGTCCCTACACCATCCTATCACTAATCTCACACTTCTTTTGTCTCCTAAAAGCATCCTGTGAAAGTGCATAAAAACAATTTAATACTTACTCATTAGTGATTATAATTACCAGGGGCTATATTCTTTAGTCACCAGGGCGGGCTGTTTTGCAGGCTCCAGGATCCACCCTGTCTCTGTCTGTTTGCTCTGCTCGTGCTCTGCTTGTGCAGGCTTTACCCTCCACCCTCTCTATCACTCACAGAATGCAAATCATTAGTCCTGCCTTCAGCTCCACATCACAGCAGCACAGACAGAGAGAGGGTGGATCCTCGAGGCTGCAAAACAACATGCCCTGGTGACTAAAGAATATAGCCCCTGCTAATTATAATCACTAATGAGGGAGTATTAAAACGTTTTTATGCACTTTCACAGGATGCTTTTAGGAGACAAAAGAAGTGTGAGATTAGTGATAGGATGCTGCAGGGACATGTTTTGATAGCTTAGGAGGCATTCTGGAGGTGACAGGATCCTTTTAAGAAGTTAAGAAAAAATATGGAAGATTAAGATACAGTTTTCCTGAAAAATATTACATATATCAAAAAATATTTCCCTACAGAAGCACACATAAATACATTTATACACTTTCCCCCCTATTGGAAGAAGAAATAGAAGTGTATAGAGTGTTAAAAGGGTTGTCCACCGTTAGGACAGGCTCTTCTGATTCCATGTGTTTCACCAGGTAAAAAAATATCTTATACTCACCTGTGGCCCTTTTACAGCAGTGTATGTATTTGCATTCCTGGGGCTCGCATGATGCACGGCATGTTTGCTCCGTAACCAATCACCTTCAGCTTCTCTTTCCATGTTTTTGGACAAATTAGCTAATCAATAGGAAGTGAATGATGCGGCTACTGCTCTCTTCCTATTGATTGCTGTCCTAAGTTGACGAGACAGAAACCAGTGTGTGCGGAGCTCATATGATGTGACAACATCACATGGGAACTGGAAACACAAGAAAAGTCAATGCTGGAGCAGCGCAGACACCGGAGTGAGTATAAGTTGTTTGTTTTTTTTACCTGGAACATATATGCAATCAGAGCCCCTTGAAGTATGGAGTCCTCAGCAATCCCTGCATTCTGCTATGGAACCAACTATGATACTAGGTCCTATCATCATCAGCTGAAAATATTGATCTTAAATTGGTTCTGTAACAATTTATCATTAGAGAAGAGGTTTCAAAGTTGTATTTGGGAACACACAGATGCATAATAATTTGTTCTGTGGCCAAAGTAATCCTATTGCTTCATAGACATTGCATGGCAATATACTCTGGATTACAGAACAGAAGTACTTGGGTATTCTGATTACAAGTGGCTGAGTAGCAGAACTCATTGTCAAACAGCAGCGGCAAAAGCAAACACGATTTTAGGATTTGTAAAAAGAGTGATAAAATCTTGTGATTCTCAACATATTGTTAGGCCGCCTTCAGGCATGAGTTCCCCTCCGCAGAGTATTGCGGAGGCGGAACGCAAGCTGAGCGCATACACCGCAAGTCCCTATGTTTAACATGCATCCGCATGCGCACAAATCCTACATGGTGGGCAATGGCTGCGGACAGGGTGTGCACGGCAATCTGCACCCGAGCGCATACACCCGCGTCACCATGTTAAACATAGGGACTTGTGGTGTATGCACTCAGCTTGCGTTCCCCCTCCGCAAGATGCTGCGGAGGGGAACGCAAGTCTGAAGCTAGCCTTACCCCTTGCTAAATCACTTGTAAGGCCACATCCTGAATATGAGGTCTAGTTTTGGGCTTCACATCCTAAAAGGGATATTGGAAAACTAGAGTCAGTTCAAAATCAGGCAAGTAGATTATTAAAAGGGATGGAAGGGCTCTCAAATGATGAATGGTTAAAAATGTTGGATTTGTTTAGATTATAAGAAAGATGCCTAAGGCTAGGGTCACACATCCAAATCCATTTTTTAAGCCCTCAGAAAAACAGATTCCGTTTTCTCAAAAATTGCATGCGTTAACGCATGGTGCCTATATGTGCCATGCGTTAACGCATGTGTTTCACATAGGGCCCCATGTTAAAAAAAGCATGTGTTTTTGTAATGAACCCCAAAAATGCTGCTAGCAGCGTTTTTGGGCTGCTGCATAAAAACGCATGAGTTTTTTTAAACACGCAGGTGCCTCTAAGTGCACCATCCATTAACTGATCCGTTTTTGTGACTTAGAAAAAAAAATGCTAAATTTTGCTACAAAAACGGACCTGAAGCAGAAAAGACTGGTATTTCTGACCCTAGCTTAAGAGGAGATCAAATGTACATGTTTAAATACATGTATGATCAATACAAATGACCAACACATGATATATTCCTTCCAAAACTCTTAGGTCAGCTTCACACCACGGTTTTTTGTATCCGTGGCTGTCCGGTGTGAACTGGGAAACCCCGGATATGATTTTGCCCCTCATGTGTCCCTATAACGCCAAATTGTGCCTATTTGGCATCCGGTTTGCTGGTTTTCCAGGAGGATCCGGTTATGGACAATTTTTACATCTGACACAAAACCGGAATCATCATCATTTTTTGTGTCCAATGCAAAAATCGGACAAAACCGTATCCGACGCCCATAGCATGGGGGTCTGTGGGTGCCGGATCGCACCGGATCTGACACAAAATCGGATTCCCGGATGCCAGGTGCTGAAATTGTGGTGGCTGTTAAAAGCAGCCACCGCTGAATTTCAGCACCTTGAGAGCTCCATTGCTGAAGTATCAGCACCGCGGCCAGTTCCCCTGCAAGCCGCTGTGCTAATATTTCAGCACTGGACAGCAGCACAGAAGATTCCGGCACAAAACAGGATCGGAGGGCAGATTTGCTCTCCAATTCTGTTTGTCTGGGGCTGTCAGGTTCTGTCCGGTGCATCCTGCACAACACCAGACAGAACCTGACAGGGAAAAAAGTGGTGTGAAGCTAACTTTAGAAAGTACCAAGGAACAATCATTGTATGTGGATGAAAGAGAATTCTGGCAGCTGCACTGGAAAGGTTTCTTTACAGTTAGAGCAGTCAGACTGTGGAATCTGCTACCACAAAAAGCAATAATGCCAGACATTATAACAGCATTTCAGAAATGTCTTGATGCTTTTTTTTCACAAAAAAGTGACATGTGGCTCATAAATAATCTAGCAACACATAATGTATAATTGATTGACAAATGTTGAACTTGATGAACTTGTGTCTTTTTTCAATCTATTTAACTATAAAAGTATTTATACCACTGTCACCAACAATGACATTACTGTAAACTACAAAGGAGTGTTTCGGCATCATACATGTGAGCATGTCAATATGCTGGAACCCTGACCAATAACACCTCTATGGCATGCAAACATGATGTGGTGCTGTTAAGGACAAACCCAAAGGATTAACTCCAGCACATTACCAAACTCGGTGGCCTCTTTATTCTAGACACCAATGTAGGAGTATGTAGTTGGAGGTCATTTTGTTACCTTTAACATAACCAGTAGTCTTTGCTGTGTGATTGTCCCTTTAAGATATCTGTATCAGTGAATTTGAAATGTGAGAATTTTTTTACCAGTTTTATAAAAAGTGAGACTCAGCTAATCTGTAAAGTAACGGATTATCAATGGATTATCATGGATTATCAAGTGCTATGTGTAACTCACACCGAAGAGACTCAACAAAGCTTTAAATGTTATATACGTTTTAGGTCCTAATATATTCCTTCTTATTGTACATTTAGTGTGCAAAGTAAAACTAAATAAGTGGAAATTATAACTAATCATTTTTTTTACTTCATAAATATTTCCATGCGGGAACGTGTACATAACGTCGTTTAGACGCCGGCGTGCACTCAGTGTTTTTCAAACAGAAGAAGCTTTAGGAAAATGATGGCGGTATTTTTCCTGAAATGCCCTTTCTGGCACATCTGGGGTCAGTTTTTGTGGCAGCTTTGCAAATATTTTTTTTTCTTCATTTGTATGTATAAAATAGTGAGTGGCTTGCAATTAGGGCCATCTGAAGAATGGTCAGGTCACTTCTTTCAACCTCTTCATATCTTTACAAATGTTCAGTGGTTAAAAGAAACTTAAAGGGAAACTGTCAGGAAGAGTTAGGCTCCAAAGCTATTACTACCTCTCCCTACAGCTTTCAAGCACATCCCTAACCATCCCTGTGTGCCCTAACACTGCCCTATATTGGCTTTGCAAAATGAGTTTGATCACATTTTCCCCTCACTGCAGCATCCAGTCGCCGGTGTGTGGAAACTGACTGGGTGTTCTCCTGGCCTCCGTCTCCCCTCCTGTCTGTGATTAGCACGCCTTACTGGGTGTGAGAAGAGATCCCCCTGGTGCGCTCCGGATTCTATTTGAAGGTCCCGCCTCTGTTTGTGCCACGGCCGTGGGTACGTGAGTTTGGCATCTGCGCATTGCACCGCCATCAAATTTAATTTTGCCGCTTCTTGGAATGACACGGCAACGGCCACATCATTTCCTCTTCTGCGCACTGTGTGCCGCACTTGTCCCACCTTTTTGAATGACGCGCGCCTTGCAATATGCATGAACATAGTCTAAGTGTGTAATAATATGCATAATACTGAATTATAGAAGAGAGTAGCATATACAGTATGAAGGAACACAGTCTATAATTAGATAACCACAACCTATTACTAGAAAACTACAGCCTATAACTAGACAACCACATCCTATAACTAGAAAACTGCAGCCTATAGCTAGACAACCACAGCCAATAACTAGACAACCACAGTCTATCACTAGATAACCACAGCCTATAAGTAGAAAACCGCAGCCTATATCTAGACAATCGCAGCCTATTACTAGACAACCACAATTTAGAACTAGATAACCATAGCCTATAATTAGAGAGCCACAGGCTATAACTAAAAAAAACCACAGTCTATAACTAGATACCCACAGCCTAAAACACATATTTTTAGGGTGACCTATCATGATCCCTAGTCTAAGTCCTATAGACATAGCCTATCCGCTCCACCCGACTCACATGCTTCACAAATAAGGTTGGTGGCCACTTATGCTGTTCCTATCCATTCCCCATCTCCTCAAGCTGACTATACCATCATTGTAAATAAGCAACTGTAATTTGTGTCACCCCCACCTCATTGTTAGATTGTAAACTCTTATGAGCAGGGCTGTAATTATTTTGCTTTAATTCTTGTATTATGCTTTGTATTGTATTGTATTGTATTTTCTGATAACTGTTCTTTATGATTGTTTGAACATGAACTTTGAATTGTGAAGCGCTGCGGAATATGTTGGCGCTATATAAATAAAGATTATTATTATAACTAGGCAACCATAGCCTATAATTAGAAAACTACAGCCTATAACTAGACAACCAAAGCCTATAACTAGATAACCACAGCCTAGATCTGGACAACAGCAGCCTATAACTAGATAATCACAGGCTATAACTAGATAACCCCAGCCTAAAATTAGATAACCACACCTTATAACAAGACAGCCACATCACATAACTATACAACCGTAGCCTATTTCTTGATAACCTCAACCTATAGCTAGACAACCACAGCCTATAGGTAGATAAGCACAGCCTATAACTAGACAACCATTGCCTATTACTAGATAACCACAGCCTATAGCTAGACAACCACAGTCGATAAGTATGCAATCAAAGTCTATAACTAGACAACTACAACCTATTACTAGACAACATCAGCCTATAACTAGACAACTATAGCCTATAAGTAGACAACCACAATTTATTATAGATAATCACAGCCTGTAACTAACCAACTATAGCCTATTACTAGATAACCACAGCCTATAATAAAACAACCATAGCCTGTAAGTAGACAACCACAGCCTACAACTAGACAACTAAAGCCTATAACAAGAAAACCACAGCCTATAACTAGATACCCACAGCCTATAACAAGACAACCACAATATATTACTGGATAACCATAGTCTATAACTAGACAACCACAGCCTATAACAAGACAACCACAGCCTATAACTAGACAGCTATATCCTATAACTAGACAACCACAACATATTACTAGATAACCACAGCATATAACTAGTCATCTACTCTGTATTACTAAATAACCACAGTCTATAACTAGACAACTCCAGCCTATATATAGACAACAATAACTTTTAACTAGACAACCACAGCCTATTACTAGATAACCATAGCCTTTTACTAGACAATCAAAGCCTATAACTAGGTAACCACAGCCTATATCTAGACATCCACAGCCTATAACTAGATAACCACAACTATAACTATATAACCACAGCCTATATCTAGACAACCACAACCTATAACTAGATAACCACAACCTATAACTATATAACCACAGCCTATATCTAGAAAACCACAGTCTATAAATAGATAACCACAACCTATAACTAGAAAACCACAGTCTATATCTAGACAACCATAGCCTATAACTAGATAACCAAAGCCTTTAACTAAACAATCAAAGCCAATAACTAGATAGCCACAGCCTATATCTAGACAACCACAGCCTATAACTAGATAACCACAACCTATAACTAGAAAACCACAGTCTATATCTAGACAACCATAGCCTATAACTAGATAACCAAAGCCTTTAACTAAACAATCAAAGCCAATAACTAGATAGCCACAGCCTATATCTAGACAACCACAGCCTATAACTAGATAACCACAACCTATAACTAGATAACCACAGTGTATATCTAGACAACCTAAGACTATAACTAGATAAGCACAGCCTATATCTAGACAACCACAGCCTATAACTAGATAACCACAGCCTTTAACTAGACAACCACAGCCTATAGCTAGATAACCACAGCCTATATCTAGACAACCACAGCCTATAACTAGATAACCACAGCCTATATCTAGACAACCACAGCCTATAACTAGATCAGTTCCGTAACTATAATGTGCTTAATTTCTCTCTCCCCTCACTGCCATAAACCAATCTCTATCCTGCCCTCCGGCTCCGTACTGGAGTTTAACGATAAGAGGACATCACTACATGTTGACATCTTTCGTGAACACAAGGTTGAGACTATTTTACTCCTCTCACTGCCAGGCCGATCCTTGTCTCTTTTATCTGTCAGGTTTGTAAGCCTCTGACAGTGACAGATATCATCCACCATAACCAATGTGTTCATTAAACGTATAATAGCATGAAGTAATTGAGTTTTACGTAGAACATATGTATCATGCGCCATAGACATGACTATCAAAACATATGTGATGTGTAAATGTACAATTAACTCTTGCCTGTCATTTTGCTAATTATTTAATGTACAGATGGAATGAATGTTGGCAATTTAAAGAAACAGATTTTGGCCCCCATGTTCCATTCCTCATGACTGCGAGACTTTTCTCCCTTTTAATGGTTATTTTTGCACTAATTTCTCAGCCCACAGCACTAATTATTCCCTTTGGCAATACAGTAAATCCACGGAGCTTTACAAGGAATAAACCATATGCATATTTTATCTGAACACAATCTATTTACTCTGCCATTGCGATTTCAGACAATGCCATGTGGCTGCTGGGCAAATGCTAAAACAACTCAAGTAGCCATTTCTAGGTTTGTAAAGGAAGTGATTATAGAGTCTGGATGGATTGCAAATTGAGACCCTTTTCAGCCTGACATTGATCCTAAGATGTTTTTTGCACTTAATGCTCGCCAGCAATTTGCCTATGGTTGCAGCTTGCGGGAGGTGATTACTGGGGAGTTCTCTGTTGTTGTTTTAGGGCTGTGGAAGCCGCACGCTAGACACAGGCAAGTGAATCAATGCTGTTTTTTCTATTAGCTCAACACCTCCTAACACATTAGCCTCACAGTTATCTAATAACTGAGAAACACCACTAATGTAGCTGTACGTGTACAATTTTATTCAAATGGGTATTAGAAAAAGTTCCAACAGAGTATATGATAGCTCACATTCAACATTTTTCTGCCTCATAATGAATATTTTTGCTGTTTACAGCATTTTCTGAATTCCTGCATTATTGGAACATGTTATACTAAGTAATCGGAGAAATACCTTCCTATATGTACCTATTATGTTACAGTAATTTCTTTCATCGTCTATGCTTTGTACTGTGTGTCTAAATGCTGCACCAGTGAAATACATATTGAAATAGTCAGCAAATCTAGCAATAACATAGAAGGGGTCTCTGAGCGCAACTTCATATTGAACAGGAAATATTAGATTGCTTCAGACAAAGCGGCGTACACGTCTGTTGGCCTTGTACTGATCTGACATATGCAGGAGATGGAGAGAGAAAAGATATTTCACATTTTTCATTGTGGGCTTTTGATTCTGTATATAAAGTTGTAGGCAGGCGTGAAAAAAATACTGCAAAATATGAATGCATTGAATAATATAAAATGAATAAATAAAAGAGACATCTAAATCAAATAAATTTGGGGGTTGACCATACTTTGTGAGAGATTATGTGACAAAAGTAAAGAATTTGCGCATGTCTACATCAAAAGATCTGTGATTAGTTCTCCAAGATGTTTAGAACAACTGCCCTTAAGGGTGCATGCACACGGTCCGGAGGAGCTGCGTGTTGGATGCAGCTCCTCCAGACCTGAGGGAAGCCGCGGGTGGTCGCAGCCGCCCTGTGCTCACCATGTGCGGCAGGTGCAGGGCGGCTTCTCCTGCAGTCACCCGATGGGAGCGGCTTCTGACTCTGCAGCATGAAATAAACATGCTGCGGAGGAGCGGACTCCCGGCAACCCGCACCGCAGCTCCAAACACGCTGCGGGCGAGTTACGCATAGTGAGGATGGGATTTCTTGAAATCCCATCCACTATGCTATTACTGTACTACGCAGCGTTTTGGACGCAGCGGCAAGATGCTGCGTCCAAAACGCTGCATACACTGATCGTAAGGATGCACCCTTAGAGTTCCTTCAAAGACTTTATGGACCTAGAAGAATTGATTCTGTTGTTTGAAGGCAATGGGTGATAATCCCAAATGTTGATTTGACTTAAAGGTCTTGTATGTTCAATCATTTTGCATTTTCTTAAATGAGAAAATTAAACTATTAACACTTGTATTTTTGAAAGCATTCTTGCTTTGCTGCATTTTTTCACACCTGCCTAAACTTTTGTCACAGAACTGTAAGTTTCGGTGTTGTTCCACAGAAGGGCTGGGAAAACTGTGGCCCACAGGCCGCATCCAGCCCTCTGGCTGTTCCAGTCTGGCCCACTACCCAAGACAGCCAAAGGACTCAAAACAATGGACTGCAGGCCAGACCGTGCCTTCCTGCCATCTGGAAACTACTGCTGCTGCCCACCACATCCTGCTACCCCTTCTTCCACCAATATGTTTATGAGCTGTTCGTAGGGTCAGTGTAGCAGGGAAAACTGGTGAGCTGTATCTGGTGTTTTTTCATATTTGTATGAGCGCACATGCTGTTTTTTCGTATTTGTATGAGTGCATACATTATATATGGAAAGATGATGGGAAAAAAGGTATGTCACGGTCCGCGCTGCTCCAGTCCAAAAATACTCACAAGAGAGTCAGGGTTTCATCAAACAGATTCTGATTCTTTATTCTCCTACTCCAACGTACTCCAGCGCGGACTGTGACACACCTTTTTTCCCATCATCTTTCTGGATTTACCATATGTGAGTGGTCGGTGGAGGTCCTGCGGCAGCTTGGAGTACTGATGCTTTTTAAACCGGTTGTGGGGATCACAACTGTATAAGGTGAGTGGGTCCATATCACCACCTTAGTATCTTGGAGTGTCTCTATTGATAGGGCACTATTGCGCCTCTTGTCCCCCACCCCTCTCGTATTTATACATTATATATGGGGCTATTTGGAAGGTTGTTAAATATATAGAAGGTTACGCAGGGCTCATATATAGGAGGTTATGTGGAGGTCATAAAGCATATAGAAGGCAATGTGGGAGTTCTGTATATAGGAGGCTAATTGGGGCTAATGCGTATAGGAGGCTAAGTGGAGCTCATGTATATAGTAGGCTATGTGTGGCTCATGTATACAGGAGGCTTTGTGGACTCGTGTATATACAAGGCTATATGAGCTCATGTATATGGGAGGCTATGTTGAGCTTATGGAGTATATAAGAGGCTTTGTGAGGCACATAGAGTTTATAGAAGGCTATGTGGGTCTCATAAAGTACATAGAAAGCTATGTGGAGTTCATGAATATAGGAGACTATGTGGGTTTCATGTATAAAGTAGGCTATTTGGGTCACATTGATTATATAGGAGGCTATGTGAAGTTCATGCTGTATGTAAGAGAGGAGGCTATGTGGGTCTCATAAGGTACATAGAAAGCTATGTGGAGTTCATGAATATAGGAGTCTTTGTGTGGGTTTCATCTTTAAAGTAGGCTATTTTGGTCACATTGAATATATAGGAGGCTATGTGGGGTTCATGCTGTATGTAAGAGAGGAGGCTATGTGGAGGTAAAGTATATAAATGGCTAAGTGGAATTCATGTATATAGGAGTCTATGTGGCTGCAACCGACACTACTAGGAGAAAATGGAGAGATCAATGCTTTCATGGCCACCATTCCTTTCACAACAACCATTGCAAAAAAGTATAACAGGGCACAGGGGACCCCAGTTTGGAGATAAATGCTGGGACTTTATTTTTTTGTGCAATTTTGGCAGTTTGAAATGAAATGGCAGATTGTTAAGATATACAAAATTTGGATTGCTATTCCACTGTCATGAAATAGTTAATATACTGTATATATTGCTAAGTTGATCTATTCTTTTACAAATGCGCAAGATGGTCTGTAGGCTGGTTATTTTCTAAAATGAGAAAAAAGCCACATGTTGCTCGTCACTATGCTGCTGCCTCGGGTACAGATAGAGTTGCAACATCCCAGCTCTGCTGACAAAGTGCTGCATTGCAGCAATGGCTACAGGAATGTTATACCAATCTGTGCACACATCCACTCTTTATTTATTAATGTCTGATTGATTGATCTGTGATCCGCTAGGATATCCTCCAAGATTGTCTGCTGGAAGGACTGGAGTATTAGATCTGCTGTGGTAACCTGACTAATGATCCCGAACAAGTGAAATTTGTAGGAGCCTCCAGGTGACGCAATGTCGGATGTTAGTAACTTGATGTTGTTGGCATAACATATTTTATTCACTAAAGTGGGGGCAATGTGCTAAAATATTCAACAATAGAGACAACAGAGGATTACTTTGTGAGTCATTGCACCTATACTGCAGAGTTTTACAATATTGTATGTAGTTACATACATAGACGAGATACATTTCATAAGTTTTGTAACATCATTTATCATCGGTGCTAAAATGCCAGGAAAGTAAAATGTACCGCATTTCTTGTTACTTACAATTTATGAAGCAATGTACAAATAATGAATCCCAGATTAGAATAGTACTCTGATTTTTATCTATTTTTTTATATTTTTTTTATCTCAAGCATATGCATATTCAACCTAGATAATTAATTTAGGAAAATGTACAATTATGTGTATGCAGTTATATAGTAGTTGATCCTATGGACAACCCATATATTATATCAGTTCAATTTCACATCCAATTTCACAAAAATTCAGTTTCACCAGGAACCTCAGTTTTTTGTCATTTTTTACATGAATCCAACAAAAAAGCTAAAGGCCATCCCAGAAAAATAATAATTATTTCACTCTTCACTCTGTCCTGGTGCAGCAGCTATCTACCTGGTCCTCCATTTACTTGCTTACTTCCTCCCTCCAGCTCTTGTATTCTCTTCTATCTCCATCTTTACACCTTTGTGCTGACCAAGCCTCAAACAACATCACAATATCACAAGGTGACACACAACATGATATCATATGAGTGCTTGTCTGTACCTAGACCTCATGTGACGACATGACGTTCATTGCCCTAAAGGTACCGTCACACAGGGACATATCGCCGGCGATATTGCCAGGGATCGCGGAAGCGCGCATCCCTGACAACATCGCCGGTGAGATGTCACACTGAGCAACTTACCGGCAATGTCGCCGGCTAGTTGCCGCGGCTATCGCTCGCTGGGTTGCCCAGCAACCCAGCAAGCGATCACTCGCAATGTTGGATATAGGCGGAATCGCCCGCAACATTGCTGGTTGCCGCGTTTCACAGGGCGATCAGGCAGGATCGCCTGAGCAACATCGCCAGGTTTCCCAACATTGTTGGGAAACCTGGCGATGTGACTCAGGCGATTCATCGCCTGATTATCGCCCTGTCACACGCGGCAATTCGCCGGCGATGTTGCCGCAACCTGGCCACGCCCCTCAGTTGCCGGCAACATCGCCGGCGATATCTCCCTGTGTGACGGGCCCTTTAAACGTTGTGGTGTTGCTTTAGGTCCAAGGCTGAAGTTAGGGCGGGGCAGACTGGGCAGTTGAAAAAAAGGGTGCACGAGTCTCTGGGGGCCCTTATTATCTACAGCAGGGGTTAGACTGATCATTGTAGGTTCTGATGTGGAGTCTACTTTAGGACCTTTGGTGACATCTCAGTATTGCACTACTCTGCAGGACTTCAGGACCTTTGGGGATATCATGATCATGTGACTGGTTATGTGACCCTGATGTCACCATTGGAGGGGCTGTATATGAAATGAAATGGTGGCAAGTTCTCAAGAAATATACTGTGTATGTTTATGTATGTCTGGCTAGAATGCAAGGGAACCCTCTGGTATATATGTAATGTGTATGTATATATATGTATATATATATATACATATATATATATATATATGTGTGTGTGTGTGTGGGCTTACAATATATGGTCTCTTGCCGGTTTGTGTATACAAAAAATACTTAAAAAATGTCCTTCTCTGGTTATTTGTCGCTCCTCATTCTTGGGTCCTCCACTAGAGACATGCTGGGAGTTTAAGGTTCTTAGTTGTTACCAGCACCGTGCTTTTCTGGACAGAGTTCCAATGTTGCTCCTGGGATCTGCTGTACCCATTTTTGCATCTTTGAGGTCACTGCTCAAAGTGCTCCAATCACCACTGGAATCACTGTTGCCTTCACCTTCTACATCCTCTCCAGTTGTTCTTTGAGGCCCTGGTATTTCTCCAGCTTCTCATATTCCTTCTTTCTAATATTACTGTCATTTGGCACTGCCACATCTATTATCATTGCTGTCTTCTGCTCTTTGTCTACTATAACGATATCTGGGGTTTCTTATCCGTCTGTATCTTGAAATCCAGAGGATTTTAGCCCTTTCACTTTCCACCACTTTTTCTCGAGTATATATATGGGCTCATATATACATGGGCTCCTGTACAGTGCAAGTTGAAAGGGGGTGAGCTTGCCCCGTACTTTGCAGGTGCCGGCATACTCTACAGCTAGGACCTACCTCTAACAATTGTGGGTAGAGCAGCCTTTAAGTGGCATGGGGCATGCCATTTTAAGTGCCCATGAGCGTGCCCTTGGTGTTATAATAGGTAGCTGATCGGTTTCAATACAGGGGGTCTGGTTATGACCTCTGTGTTTCTCAATGGAGACCATGATTTTCACTATAACCAGCAATACTATTAGATTGTTGTGTATATCACAAGTGATCAGACAATTGCAGCTTCAAGTCCCCATGGGGGAACTATAAGAACAGTAAAAAGTAGAAACAATATTTAAAAAAATATGAAAAAGTAAAAAAAGAAACATAAAAGTTCAAATCATCAACCATTTTTCCCACTAAAAATAAAGATATTAAAAAATATACATATGTGGTATTTGTTCAAACATAAAAAAAAAATAATCCAATTAGTAAACACTATAAAAAATTTAAAGAACACCAAAATTATGGGGTGTTTTGTTGCGGCAATATCACAAAAAACTCAGTAACAAGCGATCAAAACATATGTACTCCAATGGTCCAGGGCTCCACTTTGTCTAAATAAGGCCGTGTTTAAGTCTGGTCGGTACTGGAAGCACCAAAGTGTGAAGATGAAGATGGGAGAAAAGACTAGTACTGGAGGGGAAAGTGAGCCAGTAGTGGACCACATGGGGAGCAGTAGAGCCAAAACAGGCGTGGGACAGGGTGAAAATAATGTTTTTTTTAAATTCCTTTATTTATTATTTACTGGAAATAGAGAGTGATAGGCTAGGGTCACAGTTGGCATGCGTTTTTTAAGGTGCTTTTTGGCAGCCTGCATTTTTGCATGTGTTTTTAATAATAGGTGTGGGGAACCCTTAAAAAACGCATGCAAAAATGCATGCAAAAACGCATGTACCATTTAGTGCCATATAAAAAAGCATGCGTTTCCCATTGGGCCCCATGTTAAAAAAACGCATACGTTTCCCATAGGGTCCCATGTTAAAAAAACGCAAGCGTTTTTGAAAAAGCACCAAAAAATGCTGCTTCAGTATTTTTTGGTGCTGAGCCAAAAACGCATCCCAAAAACGCATGGTACAGTTAGACATGCGTTTTTGCTATTGGGGCATGTGTTTTTTGCATGGGGGCCTATGGATGCGTTTTTGCATGCGTTTTCAGAAAACGCAAGTCTCAAAAACGCATGTAAAATCTGCAAGTGTGACCCTAGCCATAGATAGCTTTTACTGACAATTTGATTGGTTTCTACAATCAATGTAAAATAAATGTCCCATCTTAGGCTAGGGTCACACTTGGCATGCTTTTTTTAAGGTGCTTTCTTGCAGCCTGCGTTTTTGCATGCGTTATTGCTGATAGGTGTGAGGGACTCTTAAAAAATCATGCAAAAACGCATGTACCATTTAGTGCCATATAAAAACGCATGCGTTTCCCATAGGGTACCATGTTAAAAAAACGCATGCATTTTTGAAAAAGCACCAAAAAATACTGCATGCTGCGTTTTTGGGTGTTTGTTCCAAAAAATCATGCATCATGCAGTATTTTTTGGTGCTGAGCCAAAAACGCACCCAAAAACGCATGGTACATTCAGACATGCGTTTTTGCTATTGGGGCATGCGTTTTTTACATGGGGCCTATGGATGCATTTTTTCCATGCGTTTTTCATAAAAGACATGTGTGAAAAATGCATGGAAAATCTGCAAGTGTGACCCTAGCCTTAATTTCAGAGAATCTGGTCAATTTATATACTATCACACCTGCTCAGTTCCAAATAAAAAAGTGTGAATTTGTCTGATACTGTATTCCAACCATGCTCAGCCCCATTTTCATAAATGGGTTAATCTACAGGACCAAGTAAACCCCACTTCTATCACTTGTAGAGGTGTTGCTGTCCCCAATACTCTAGATAGGCAAAAACTCTTTCAATGGTACTCAACATAATCTCTACGAATCATACATTAATAGCCTAAAATTAGAATATTAATGGTATTTCCCATAAAACTGTTTTTGAGTGTAGTTACAATAAAATGGTGTTTAGGAAACATTGTGCATTTTTTGCCACCAATTTCTTAGAGTTTTTGCATTATTCATGAATGTTTCCCTTTTCTTCTCTATGAGACTTGTAGAAAACATGACAAAAATCATACAAAATAATGCCTAAATAAATGTTTTGTATTTAATGTATTTAACTCGTGGAAATTTTCCAACCCCAAAATTCAATCAATGTGAAAGGAAACCCTAGACAAGGCATCCAATGTAGTTTATAAATAGTGTAGCAAGAAAACTATCATTAGTTGGCTTAATTCTCATGAGCATCATATATTAATCACATATTACAAAATGAAAAAAAAATGATCAATCTAAAAAATATTGAAACACACTACAAACTCTCTACAATGAAAATGCCTTTAAAGACAAGAGAGCAAATTACAGATGAAATGTTGCTGATTAGTAAATGCTCGATCTCCAGTACCTGCGTGCTCAGCTTTAAAACACAGCCTTCCCTTACACAATGGCCAGAGGAACATTGAGGGAGATTACTAGACTCGGGAATATTGAATTGAAATGCACATATTGCCAGATAAAGCCCACAACACCTGCACTGGTATCTAATTCATTTTTCTTTTGCAGTTTTAATATATTCTTCCTGCGTGCTCTGCCAAGAGCTGAGACCTCTAGTATTTGCCGAGATGCTATATTATAATGCATTCTGTTGACAAACACATTCACGTTACTTATCAATACTTCCAAATGCTAAAGATTATTTTTCTGATCTTAAAATTACAGATTTCTGTATGGCTGGGGTCACACATGCCAATCAGTGTTTTCCACTGGTTCCAATAACAGTCTGTTATTTTAAGGCTGGTTTTTGAGCCTCCTGTGCAGTTATGCGTTTTTTGGACTTTGCCATTTTTTGCCAAAAAATGCTAGCAAAAACTGATTCATTAACAGATGGTGCCTATATGTGCCATTTGTTAATGGATCTGTTTCCCATAGGGCCCAATGTTAAGAAAACTGATTCGTTTTTTTTTACGGCTCCCAAAAAATGCATCAAGTGTGACCCTAGCCTAACAGTCTTTTTTTGGGATGCTGAACAAAAATGTATGCGTTTTTGAAAAACACAGTGACACTTAAGTGCGCCATGCGAGAACGCATATGCGTTTTAGACTTAGACAAAAAAAATGGTGGATGCAAGGCAAAAATGGCTGCCATGTGTGACCCTGGCCTTAAAATAACAGATCTGTTATTGAAACCAGTGGAAAAAAACTGATTTGTATGTGTGACCCTAGCCTTTCTCAGATGCGGAGAATAAAAGAAGAGTTTCTCCTTCTTCTCCATTATGTCAGTCCATAAAAATCAGACTGCACTCAGATATCACTGACTGTGGTCTGATTTTTTTCACAGACCTATAGACCTGAATGGTCAAGTGCCATCCCATTCTTGTGCATACTCCAATTTCTTTTTTTCCACGGACCATATGGTCCAAAAAAAAAAATGGACATGTGCAGAGTCTCATTGAATTTCCTTGATCCATGTGTGATTCAATATTTTGTCGGATAGCACTCGACCTGAAAATATGGTCATCTGCATGAGCCCTGAAAGAATGGCTTGATATACTTAAAGAATTGTCTGGTCTAAAATAATAACAATTCTGCAGTCACTCTGTGACACTACAGATTCATTAATTCTCCCACTGCATACACTTTGCGCTGCTAGGATTTTTTGGTTTCTAAGCCAGAAATGGACCGTAATTATATGATATGCATATTCACAGCCTGAACCCGACTAGTGGGCATGGCCTCATTTAATATAAATGTATGGAGCAAAGCTGCATCTACTAGCAGACATGCCCACTCCATATGCTTGTGTTGCTCAAGGCCATGTCCACTAGTTGGGTTCTGGCCGAGAACATGCATATCACATAATTACGGTGTATTCCTGGCTTAGAAAGTGACAAATCCTCACAGCACAGTGTGGATGGATAAATCTTAAATTACATAGAGTAACTGCAGAATTACAATTTTAGACAGGACAACCCCTTTAAAGGATATTGACACCTTTTAAAGATTGATTTTTTTAAGCTAAAAGTTTGCATATTTGGATATAGATTACACTGGGGAACAATTTGAAAAAAAAATTCTGTTGAGTTAGGTTTTTGAGCTGATTTATACTAAAATTGGCATGCTGATTCCAAAAATGTAGTCAGTTTTTTTCTAGCACGTCAAGTTTTTCCTCCACAACTTACCTGCCAGAGAAGCACAATTGCACTGATATCTGTAATAAGACTTGTTATCTGATTACAAATCGACTCATATAGAGCTACGTGGCAACTTGTAAGAGTAGTCACAACTGAGACAGTGTGGTGAGAGGTGTGTGCGGCTACCAATACGTCATGATTATCAATATCTTGAAAAAAAACCACTTTTTAGGTATAGTAGTTTACATATTTTTGAGAAGACAAAAATCCTATAGTTCAAAAACTTGACGTGATAGAGAAAAACTGAGATAATTTCTGGATTCAGCACCCTAAAATGAATTAAGAACAGTTGTCTGACCTAACTCCTAAAAAATTGTGTTCCCCAGTGTTATTTATCCACCACTTACCTTCTTTACCCTCTATGTTCCAATGTCTATTGCTGTCTCTAGAATTGGAATTAGAGAGTCTATCCATAGACTTATTCAGAATGAAGAGTGTATAATTCTATTCATTCTTCTGATCACCTCTTAACTGTATCCGAATGAAACCAAATGAACAATGTTGTGGTCTCTGAGCTGCTGAAGAACGATAAGGTAGCCAATATGCTAAATTCAGATGAAAGGTGGTTTATTTCAACGCATTTTAAAGTGATTCTCACTTCTTCAGGACAACCACCAGGTTGCCTGGTATATTGGCTAGCTCATTATTCTCCAGCAAGACAGAGACAACCACATTGTTCTTCTGGTTACATTTGGATCATTTTCAGCCTTAGGGTCCATGGCTTTTGTAGCAGGTATTTCTAAGCTTTATACAGGGTTGTGTCAGACACCCTATTACACCACCCTATTTAATTATATTACAGTTCCTATGGCACTTGTTAATTCGCAGTTTACTCCCTCACATTAAACTCATTTTAAATAAGCTACAAACTCATATAAACAAAGATAAAAGTTATAAACTCTACTTAGAATGAGCTAATTGATGGATTTCCACTAGCCGATACAGGGCCTCACCCAAGTTTATATTCAAAGAATGCAAATTATAGGTATAGTATAAATAATCTTTATTTTACATAATTAGAGACACATATCAAACATTATTAAATCATCCCCATTAAAACTACAAAGAAAAACCCTGGAGCAGTGTGGTCAAATTTCAGACAAAACATAGACAAAAATAAATGTAATTTATAAATAGAACAATATATTATAATAGGGGTATGCAGTCATAGTTGATTCCAAACCAACATCAATTCAAATCTGTTGCACGTAATCCCATCATGCCATCAAATCCATATTGCATCTAGGCATATACATGAGTGCCCTAATATGGTGCAACGCTATAAACATCCTCTAGAAACTGCATGAAATAACCCATTGTCCAATATCTAACACGTACTGACCACACTGTCCAGCACCTCGACGATGATTCGCTATTGCTTCGTATGGAAGTCCAGGTAACTCATTCTCCGGCCAGCAACAAACTATGCAATATAGAGGGTAAAAGAGGCAAATGGTACACAATTTTTAATGAATGTTTAATTTACGATGTACTTTAAGACACATATCTTCCATTTGGCAGCTGCACACTGACTAATGACCCAAAGATTTTGAAGATAGTACATTATTTGTGAAAATTGTTTCCATGTTCCATATAAACATATTTTTAGTAATTTTCAGGAGAAGATATATAGATATTAGAAATATTACATTTTGGCTTAACAAAACTTTTATGGAGTTATGGAGTTTTCAGGCACCACTTTGGAAAGTAAGGGAAACTGGGCGAGTCTCGAGTCAGCATTGCTTTTAGTCCAAAATAGATTTATTTACATTAATTATTAATAAATCTCACACGTATGTTGGAAAGTGTATTATGCAGTGAAAATACCTTACAAAATGAAATGACAAAGAAAAAAATAATACTTTAAAGATGTTTTCTCGAAAAAGCAAAAAGCAAACTCTTCTTGTAATATTGAACAAGTCCTGTAGGGGCTTTTGCGAACAGCAGTCTTCTTAAGAATTCTTTCTTTTTAATGACATATTTTTTCATATTTTGTAAAAGTATTTGTTCAGCATTTTTGTGTGGCCGGATTGAATTTTCAAATCTACAGTAAAATATTACAAACTGTGTTCTTGTTGTATTTTGGGTTATTAAGTTTGTTTTATTTGGATCAGTGGTATGCTCGGAGTATTGCATTTTTTGGAACAATTTTTTATTTTTTAATAGGTTTTTCTATGGGGCATGAAAAACGGTAAAAGACAACACATACTTAAATATATGCAAGTTAAAAATAGAAAAAAATATTACAAGTATAACCTAAAAAATGAGTGGAGGAATCTTCTTACAAGCCTATGTGTCATATTGGTGTACACTAACATAGTAGGGCCTCCACCAAACACAGCATCTTTGTAAAACAATAGCCTTCCATGCATTCACAGGTTGAATGTCAATACTTTGTTTATCTGAAATGACAACTTCATGAAAATGAAGCTTTGCTACAATCAGTTGTTATTCCTAATTTACAAATTGGAAAAACGAAGCAACCATACTAATGCTAAATGCAATCTTGTAGTATGTTTTGCAGTCTTTGTCGAAAGCTATTTGCTCAATGTCCTTCAACCCGTTTTCAACATATGATGTACAATTATGTCATACTAGATGGCGGCCCGATTCTAAAGAATCGGGTAGTCTAGAATCCATATATAGTTTATTTACTAATAGTTACGGGAGTGCGGTGAAATGAATTGTGTGTATACAGGCGGCTCAGTGGGTAGCAGAGTATACGGTGGCTCAGTGGTTAGCAGTGAGTGCGGTGGCTCAGTGGTTAGCAGTGAGTGCGCTGGCTCAGTGGTTAGCAGTGAGTGCGCTAGCTCAGTGGTTAGCAGTGAGTGCGGTGAGATTGGTCAGCGCAGCGACGTGGGCAGAGTGGTCAGCGCAGAGGACAGGGGGCAGAGGCGGCTGGGCAGAGGACAGGGGCAGAGGCGGCTGGGCAGAGGACAGGGGGCAGAGGACGCAGAGGACAGGGGGCAGAGGACGCAGAGGACAGGGGGCAGAGGACACAGAGGGGGCAGAGGACAGGGGGCAGAGGACACAGAGGGGGCAGAGGACGCAGAGGACAGGGGGCAGAGGACACAGAGGGGGCAGAGGACAGGGGGCAGAGGAGACAGAGGGGGCAGAGGAGACAGAGGGGGCAGAGGACACAGAGGGGGCAGAGGACGCAGAGGGGCAGAGGGGGCAGAGGACGCAGAGGGGGCAGAGGACGCAGAGGGGGCAGAGGACGCAGAGGGGGCAGAGGACGCAGAGGGGGCAGAGGACGCAGAGGACGCAGAGGGGCAGAGGACGCAGAGGGGGCAGAGGACGCAGAGGGGCAGAGGACGCAGAGGGGGCAGAGGACGCAGAGGGGGCAGAGGGGCAGAGGACGCAGAGGACAGGGGGCAGAGGACGCAGAGGACGCAGAGGACAGGGGGCAGAGGACGCAGAGGACAGGGGGCAGAGGACGCAGAGGGGGCAGAGGACGCAGAGGACAGGGGGCAGAGGACGCAGAGGACAGGGGGCAGAGGACGCAGAGGACAGGGGGCAGAGGACGCAGAGGACAGGGGGCAGAGGACGCAGAGGACAAGGGGGCAGAGGACGCAGAGGACAGGGGGCAGAGGACGCAGAGGACAGGGGGCAGAGGACGCAGAGGACAGGGGGCAGAGGACGCAGAGGACAGGGGGCAGAAAACGCAGAGGACAGGGGGCAGAGGACGCAGAGGACAGGGGGCAGAGGAGGCAGAGGACAGGGGCAGAGGAGGCAGAGGACAGGGGGCAGAGGACGCAGAGGAGAGGGGGCAGAGGACGCAGAGGAGAGGGGGCAGAGGACGCAGAGGACAGGGGGCAGAGGACGCAGAGGACAGGGGGCAGAGGAGGCAGAGGACAGGGGGCAGAGGAGGCAGAGGACAGGGGCAAGAGGACGCAGAGGACAGGGGGCAGAGGAGGCAGAGGACAGGGGGCAGAGGACGCAGAGGACAGGGGGCAGAGGAGGCAGAGGACAGGGGGCAGAGGACACAGAGGGCAGAGGAGGCAGAGGACACAGAGGGGGCAGAGGACGCAGAGGACACAGAGGACAGGGGGCAGAGGACACAGAGGACAGGGGCAGAGGACACAGAGGACAGGGGGCAGAGGACGCAGAGGACAGGGGGCAGAGAGAGGCAGAGGACAGGGGGCAGAGGAGCAGAGGACAGGGGGCAGAGGACAGGGGGCAGAGGACACAGAGGGGGCAGAGGACACAGAGGACAGGGGGCAGAGGACACAGAGGACAGGGGGCAGAGGACACAGAGGACAGGGGGCAGAGGACAGGGGGCAGAGGACACAGAGGACAGGGGGCAGAGGACACAGAGGACAGGGGGCAGAGGATACAGAGGACAGGGGGCAGAGGACACAGAGGACAGGGGGCAGAGGACACAGAGGACAGGGGCAGAGGACACAGAGGACAGGGGGCAGAGGACACAGAGGACAGGGGGCAGAGGACACAGAGGACAGGGGGCACAGGACAGGGGCAGAGGACACAGAGGGGGCAGAGGATGCAGAGGACAGAGGGCAGAGGGGGCACACAGGTTGAAGGGCAGAGCAGCCTGTATGGCTGCAGACTTACCGGTGGCCGGGCTCGGGTGTAGGAGGAGAGGAGGGGCGGGCAGAGGACGCAGAGGACGGGGAAGAGGACGCAGAGGACAGGGGGAAGAGGACACAGAGGGGGCAGAGGACGCAGAGGACAGGGGCAGAGGACAGGGGGCAGAGGACGCAAGAGGGGCAGAGGACGCAGAGGGGGCAGAGGACGCAGAGGACAGGGGGCAGAGGACGCAGAGGACAGGGGCAGAGGACGCAGAGGACAGGGGGCAGAGGACGCAGAGGACAGGGGGCAGAGGACGCAGAGGACAGGGGCAGAGGACGCAGAGGACAGGGGAGAGGACACAGAGGGGGCAGAGGACGCAGAGGACAGGGGGCAGAGGACACAGAGAGGGCAGAGGACGCAGAGGACACAGAGGGGGCAGAGGAAGCAGAGGGGGCAGAGGACGCAGAGGACACAGAGGGGGCAGAGGACGCAGAGGGGGCAGAGGACGCAGAGGGGGCAGAGGACGCAGAGGACAGGGGGCAGAGGACACAGAGGACAGGGGGCAGAGGACACAGAGGACAGGGGGCAGAGGACACAGAGGACAGGGGGCAGAGGACACAGAGGACAGGGGCAGAGGAGACAGAGGACAGGGGGCAGAGGACACAGAGGACAGGGGGCAGAGGACACAGAGGACAGGGGGCAGAGGACAGAGGACAGGGGGCAGAGGACACAGAGGACAGGGGGCAGAGGAGGCAGAGGACAGGGGGCAGAGGACACAGAGGACAGGGGGCAGAGGACAAGAGGGGGCAGAGGAGGCAGAGGACAGGGGGCAGAGGACACAGAGGACAGGGGGCAGAGGACACAGAGGACAGGGGGCAGAGGACACAGAGGACAGGGGGCAGAGGAGGCAGAGGACAGGGGGCAGAGGACACAGAGGACAGGGGGCAGAGGACACAGAGGGGGCAGAGGAGGCAGAGGACACAGAGGACAGGGGGCAGAGGACACAGAGGACAGGGGGCAGAGGACACAGAGGACAGGGGGCAGAGGACACAGAGGACAGGGGGCAGAGGACACAGAGGACAGGGGCAGAGGAGGCAGAGGACAGGGGGCAGAGGACACAGAGGACAGGGGGCAGAGGACACAGAGGGGGCAGAGGAGGCAGAGGACACAGAGGACAGGGGGCAGAGGACACAGAGGACAGGGGGCAGAGGACACAGAGGACAGGGGGCAGAGGACACAGAGGACAGGGGGCAGAGGACACAGAGGACAGGGGGCAGAGGACACAGAGGACAGGGGGCAGAGGACACAGAGGACAGGGGGCAGAGGACACAGGACAGGGGCAGAGGACACAGAGGACAGGGGGCAGAGGACACAGAGGACAGGGGGCAGAGGACACAGAGGACAGGGGCAGAGGACACAGAGGACAGGGGGCAGAGGACACAGGACAGGGGGCAGAGGACACAGAGGACAGGGGGCAGAGGAGGCAGAGGACAGGGGGCAGAGGACACAGAGGGGGCAGAGGAGGCAGAGGACACAGAGGACAGGGGGCAGAGGACACAGAGGACAGGGGGCAGAGGACACAGAGGACAGGGGGCAGAGGACACAGAGGACAGGGGGCAGAGGACACAGGACAGGGGGCAGAGGACACAGAGGACAGGGGGCAGAGGAGGCAGAGGACAGGGGGCAGAGGACAGGGGGCAGAGGACACAGAGGGGGCAGAGGAGGCAGAGGACACAGAGGACAGGGGGCAGAGGACACAGAGGACAGGGGGCAGAGGACACAGAGGACAGGGGGCAGAGGACAGGGGGCAGAGGACACAGAGGACAGGGGGCAGAGGACACAGAGGACAGGGGGCAGAGGATACAGAGGACAGGGGGCAGAGGACACAGAGGACAGGGGGCAGAGGACAGGGGCAGAGGACACAGAGGACAGGGGGCAGAGGACACAGAGGACAGGGGGCAGAGGACACAGAGGACAGGGGGCACAGGACAGGGGGCAGAGGACACAGAGGGGGCAGAGGACGCAGAGGACAGAGGGCAGAGGGGGCACACAGGTTGAAGGGCAGAGCAGCCTGTATGGCTGCAGACTTACCGGTGGCCGGGCCTCGGGTGTAGGAGGAGAGGAGGGGCGGGCAGAGCTGCAGGAGAGGAAGTCCCGCCCTCCCTCCTCTCCAGGCACACGGCAGGGAGCACGGGTACCCCCAGGGTGTGTGTGGCCCTCCGAGGTGGCGGGCAATGGGCCCCCCTGCCCCCCCCCGGTATGTAGGTACTGGCTGGAGGGCAGAGGGTGGAGGGGAGTGGCAGGAGGGCACACGGAACTTCCGAGATCGGAACGTTCCGTGTGTCGGTGACTGTAGCCGGGGGGCAGCCTGGCTACAGTGCACTGGATGAGCCTGGGCGACGACCATCACGGAAGTGGGCGTGGCCTCCTCCGGAAGTGGCCTTCGGGTTTTATATAATAGATATCAGGTTGGGTTGGTGCAAGCTAAAAAAAATAGTCTTCTTTGCTGCTGGAAGATGATGGCTGTGCCACACAGCCATCATCTGCCAGTAACAGCAACAAGTGCAGCTGAACCCAACCCAATGAGAATCATCACGTAAATGCTGCTGTGAATCTTTGACAGTGGCATTAAAAGAGTGCAAACCAAGTATGCATTATTCTATGCCCCCATAGGCCCTCTTTGATGTGATTTCATGGGGCTGGTAAGTTACCATGGCAGTCAGAGGTATGTAAGTTGAAGATTCCTGAGCCAGCCATTATGGGACTAATAAGAAGATCAGTCTATGGCCAGCATATCCATAGGAGACTACAATTTTTGCTATATATATACTAGATGGGAGCCCAATGCTATCACATTGGGAGGGCGGTGACATCACGATGGGAGCGGGCACTGTGGCACTGTAGCTGTCTCTCCCCCATGTGCTCTCCCCATCTGCTCTCTTTTTCCCCATGCACTCTCTTCTTTGTGCATTTTCTGGCTTTGTGCTGTCTTCCCCCTGTGTGCTGTCTTCTCTCCTCATGCGCTCTCTTTTTTTAGCTGTCTTCCCTCTGTGCACTCTTATCCCTATGCTGTCTTCTCCCCTCTTTGCTCTCTTCTGTAATCTATCTCTCCCTTGTGCACTTTTTCTCCCCCTTGTGTGCCCCCCATGCACTATTTCCCCACTGTGCACTCTCCTCCCTGTTCAGTAACTTCCTGTGGGCTATTTCTCCCCATACTCCCTCTCTGCATCCTGTTCTGTCTTTCCCCTTGTGTACTCTCCCACCTGTGTGCTGTCTCTCCTCTTATGTGCTCTCTCCTTTGAGCAGTCTCCCCCCTGTGTGCTGTCTCTCCCCCGTGCATCTTCTCTCTCTCCCTGTGCACTGTCCCCCTTGCACATTCTCTCTACCCCTGTGCTTTCAAAAAATGCAATAAGAAGCAATTAAAATTTCATATCAACCACAAAATGGTGTCAATAAAAATATAATCTTTGAAAAAAAAAAACATTGCATGTCTTGTAAAATAGTGGCACAAGCCCAAAAATTTTTAGGAATAATCTTTTTTTTAACACACTAAGTAAAAAAAATAATCTATACAAGTTTAATGTCAAACCAATCGTACTGCCCTGGGGAGACATATCGACAAGTCATTTTTAGAATACATTGAATGCAATGGAAACAAAACCCCAAAACCAGATACGGATTGCACTTTTTTATCTGAATTGCACAATATTCACAATTTTTCAACCATTTTCCAGAACATTGAGTGGTATAAATAATAATGTCATTCAAAACTACAACACCTCCCACAAAACAACAAGCTCTCGTGCAGGTATGTAGATGGGAAAAAAAAAGTTATGATTCTTGGAAAAAGGGGAAGAAAAAATATAACCTCAAAAGTATAATATTACAATGTCTCGAAGAGGTTAGATCCTTGCCTTCTTGAATATTTGGTATATAAGCTATATACTAGATCCCCTTACTTAATATGTTTCCTTTCTTTTCATGCAAAAGTCATGCAGATTGTAAATGGAAATAGAATTCCTATTGAAACCACAAGCCAATTGTAGCAAATAGAAAGTAATTAGATGATACAAGCACATAATAAATGAGATACTACAATGACAGCTTGCATTATACTGGCAGACTGACAACATAGATATCAGTAATGTATGTAGAAAAACAGACGTGCAACCATATGGTTTTGTAAAAAAATTAAGATAAAACATATAAAATAGGTATCAAGAATACAGCATTTCTTGTGCAAACAACACTTAACATCAAATCTCAGGCAGTAGTATTATCAGATAGGGCATGGTGCCAGGAATGGAGAAACTCCAGCTTTTCAGATAATATATTACTTGGAAATGCTGATAGAAAATTTTAAGGCATGTAAGAGAAATTGTGTTCGATGTTCATTAGGGAGTATAACATTCAATAAATCATTTTATCTAGTTATCTTCTTTTCTTCTATGGATGCTCAAATGGGTACTCCTGTTTAAAAGAGCAAGTACTACCTATTAACTAGATGATCAGTGCTGATCCCTCTACTTAGACCTCAACCAATCACCAGGACTTGTGTCATCTCTTCTCCCTTAGTTTTCCCCTAGCCACAGGACTGTGATCAGAAAGAGTTCAATGGAGAGGAAGGTTATACATGAGCCTTGCTTATGCATTCAAAGTCCATTGCTCTGAAGATATGAAGATACTAGATTACTGTTGTTTCATAGACTCAAATGAAGTGGCTTAATGCATGTGATACCTAACCCTATATCTAACACTTACTGGTTGCAGCCTTCCCATGCGGGAAGAACTGGGTATAGTATAGTGGTTTTAATGGTGGGACCCACATTGATCTAACAGATATTATCTAGGAGTGATACCAGAATAATTCTCTAAAAGGAACCTGTCAACTGATTCATGCTACCTGAAGAATGGGCAGCATTAGAGACTGGCTCCATTATTGCATCCATGTATGGTTCATACAGTAACACTGCAAAATTTCAAGGAAACATGCTTTGACATATAGGCACAAAGCAACTAGTATGACTAGTCTGTGACAGGTCCCCGGTGACTTCTCTCAACCCTACTCTACATGACTCACCTATACACACATGAAAAGTCATGCAGATTGGAAATATAATTTTATTTCCTATGGAAACCATAGTTGTTTGCTAAAAGAAAACAAATAGATGATCCAAGACAGTCTAGGTGAGAAGTTGCTGGTAGCATGGTCCAAAACCATCATTTTAAATAAAGTTTATTTCTGAAATACCACAGCATTTAGGATTGAAATATACAAGGAGAGCCATTTATATGGATGCACCTAAATAAAATGGGAATGGTTGGTGATATCAACTTCCTGTTTGTGGCACATTAGTATATGGGAGGTTGAAAACCTTTCCAGATGGGTGGTGACCATGGTGGCCATTTTGAAGTTGGCCATTTTGGATCCAACTTTATTTTTTTCAATGGGTAGAGGGTCATGTGACACATTAAGCATATTGAGAATTTCATAAGAAAAAACAATGGTGTGCTTGGTTTTAATGTAACTTTATTCTTTCATGAGTTATTTACAAGTTTATGATCACTTATAAAATGTGTTCAAAGTACTGCCCATTGTGTTGGATTGTCAATGCAACCCTCTTCTCCCACTCTTGACACACTGATAGCAACACCGCAGAAGAAATGCTAGCACAGGCTTCCAGTATCCGTTGTTTCAGATGCTGCACATCTCGTATCTTCACAGCATAGACAATTGCCTTCAGTTGAGTGATGAGATAAACCTTTTTTTGTGAATTGTGAAGTTAACAAACAAAACCACTGCTATTGGTGTTACAATAGCCCACAGAGGATAGATCCCTCCAAGACTGTTGGAACACAAAAATTGATGGTATGGTGTATATGGGGTACAAAGATAGTGGGGCCATTCTTCATCAATGGAAACTTCAATGCCACTGGATATCTGAATCATGTAGCAATTTCATAATGGCTGCCATGGTCACCACCCATTTGGAAAAGATTTCCTCCTCCCATATACTTATATGCCACAAACAGGAAGTTGATATCACCAACTATTCCCATTTTATTTAGTTGCATCCATATAAATGGCCCACCCTGTATAATGTTTCAATAATGGACACATCCTCTAATACATGCTGCCCGCAGATTGGACATGGCTACATACAGTGTTGCTTGATGGTTAATGAACCCTTCAGAATGTGATATATTTCAACATAAATGCGGCCTAAAACTACATCACATTTTCTCTTAAGTAGATAAAGAGATCCAAATAATACAAATAAGTCCAAAATATTAGACTCTGTAATTTCTTTTATAGAAGAAAATTATAAAATATCATACATATCTGAGTGGCAAAAGTATGTGAACCTTTGCTTTCCATAGTATTCTTGTCCACAAAAGACCATCCTCTTTGTTATGTTGGTAGGCTTTCACCTATGAACTGCTCGCTTCATGGTCATTACAAAACTTTACCTTTATTCTTCTTTAACTGTTCTTTTGTTAAATGACTTGTATACTTTTTTGATGTATGACCCACATTCTCTTGACATTCAGCTCCTGAAAAGATGTCTTGATACTTTCCTGTAGAATTTGCTGATAAAAGTCAAAATAACATAAAGGATGGCAATCCCAGATGCAGCAAAACAGGGTAAAACCATGATACTACTAACATGTTTTACCAATGGCATGAGGTTTTTAAGTTTTAACACACTTATTCGTCTCCAAAAATAACAGTTCTCATTAACATCAAAAAGCCCTATTTTATTCTCATTTGGCCACAAAACATTATTCCAATAGCTTCTTGGATTATCTAGGTGATATTTAGCAAACTGCAGAGTGGCAGCAATGATTTTTTTACAGAACAGTGGCTTTCTCTTTGCAATCCTGCCATACGCACCATTTTTGTTCAGTGTCCTCCTGATGTTGAACACATGAACATTAACAGCAGCCAATGTGACATAGGGCTTTAGTTGATTAGAATTTTTCTTGGGTTCCATTATGACTTTGCAAACTATTGAAAGCTTTGCACTTGGAGTGATCATTCTTAATCAACCACTACTGAGGAGGGTAATAATGATCTTGAATTTCATCTATTTATATAAAATCTGTCTGACTATAAATTGGTGGACTCCAAACTTTTTAGAGAGTTTTTTTTTCAACTTTTATCTGTCTCACCTCTTCTTCTGAGGTCCTCAGAAAGCTCCTTGGTTCATGCCATGACACACTTCCATAAGCATGTATTGTTAGTATGCTTTGTAACATGAGCTAAAAGGAGATAAACGCATACAGGGTCTTATCTGAGTAATTGTACAACACGAATGGTCAGGAAACCACTCACCTGGACGAGTTTTGAGGGTCACAACCACTGTTAAGGCATAAATCGGTGTGCTGCATAGGTACCCACAGGTAACAAAATCTAAGTAGTAGATAGGAACGGGTTAAATTCATGCGCCGCTAATTGGGAGATGAGATTCCAGGACAATTATCAGATAATAGTCACAATCAGATTTATTGGTCAACGCGTTTCGTGGGCGGCTGCCCACTTCCTTTAAATAAAATACGGTAGGTTGTCAAGTCACAATGATTGTTATTCCATTGTTTGAAAACACCAGACTCTAATTTCACCATTCAATTATCTACTAATTCTCAAGGTTTCCACACATTTTTTACCCACAGACATATGATATTGGACATCATATTATATTGATATATATAGATATGATATATTGATATTGGATATTGGATATTTTCCACATTGAAACTGTAGGGTGGAAGAACACATGCTGTTTTGTGGCAGATTTTTTTAAGCCAAAACAAATGTATGATAGAATAAAAGTGTAAATAAAAAATAATACTTTCCTCTTCTGTATCTTCACCTGTGATTAGCTCAACACTACATAAAGAAACTGCCACAAAAATTGCATTTGTAGTTCCAGCTTTACCCTTATTTTGCTCTGGTTTACAATCAATTGGAAGTAACATCTCATATGATCAGCCAGCTCTTCTTCTACATGATAGGCATATTTGGGTCAACTCTTATACATGCTTAAGTTGTCTATTTTGAGTATTTACATGTTTTCGAAGGATAAGTGCAGACATCAAATTTCCTGATACACAGGAGGTATTATACTTAGCATTGCCTACTTTCCTGCTATAATACATCTTTCTGCTTCTGCATCAAAATGAGTGTATTTTGTGAAGAATAAATGTAATATCTCATTTAAAGTTTTTAATTCAATGAAACTATATTAATAGAACTTGCAGAATTCCGTGGGCTTGTGGCCAAAATTAAACCCATTTAAATGTATGGATACAGAAATTGTACAACAAAACCATCATGTATAAATGTACCCTTGGAATATGTTCTTGCAGTATTTCTACCTTGATTTTGAAATTGATCTGTTTCACAATCTACAGTAAATTACTCTAGGCTAAGTGCCCATGATCAGGATGCCTTGCAATTGGAATGCAGTGTGTTTTCTCTTGCAGTGTTTATGAGTGTTCTCTGTGGGAGAATGCAATGACTAGCTGAGAGCTAAATATGCTCACGTGTCACCTCCGGGCACTGCTGACATTTACTCACATACAACCACTGGAAGGGCCCTGCCTTGAAACCCCTGTAAAATCACCATCTCCTGCTTTGCCGGGAGTGCAGGGCACTTGCCACACCGCTCATTGCCCACAGCAGCCCCCTATTGTCACTACTGCCTGCTTCAATGCAATGGGAAACCCACCTGTAAGAAACAACCAAATTATAAAATGCACCTCCGTTCTTCTCCCAAATTTGTTGGAGGAAAAAATGCGTCTTTTAATCTGAAAAATAAAGTATATAATTTTTATTGTTTATTATATAGGTATCTTGGGTAATTCCAAATGCAGTGATACCAAATGTGTGCTTTTTATTTTTGTTTTTAAATAAAATTGTATTTTTAGACACAAAATATTTTTGTTATTGACACTTTATTTGGATTTTTTTTCTGTATTTTTCTTCTTTTTACTTCCCTACGTAGGACTTTATGTGCCTGATCAATGATCTAATATCCTGCAATTCTTCTGTACTGTCAGTTTAAATCAGTGTTCCCCAACTCCAGTCTTCAAGAGCCCCCAACAGTGCATCTTTTCAGGATGTCCTTAGTATAAAACAGGGGATAATTTAATTACCTGCAGAGATGTTGACTCCATCACCTGTTCAATGCTGAGGAATCATGAAAATATGCACTGTTGGTGGCTCTTGATCACTGAAGTTGGCAAACTGGTTTAAGGGCACACTCACACAAGCTTATAACACAGCCAAGTGCTATCCGATGTTTTATCGGATAGCAATTGGTTCATTGTTTACTATGGGACAGTGCAGACAGCCTGTTATGCTGGGTGAAGGGAAACACATAGCACAGGACGATGAGGGGGGGAGAGTCCCTGATGCTAGGGGCAAAGGGGAGATGGTGACCCTAGATAAACATATGCTGACATTTGGCTCCCTTAATGACCTTATACAGTCTCTGCAACTGTCACCAAACTGGATACCTGGCCCTGCTATCCCTGAACTAAGACTACACAGGTAGCAGAGCGGGTGAACACTAGTCAACCCGGCTAACTTCTAAAGAAACACACTAGGAAAAGAAACAAAGAGGGAAGGGAGAAACACTTAGATTTCTCCAGCACTGTAGCCATGCTGAGCCCTCCATCTTGTTGTAGCCAGGTCCAGGACATACCCTCAAGGTCGGTTTTAATTGCATACAGAGCATAAAAACGCCCACGTGCAGCATTATACCGCTAGAGAGGCACACAGTTAAGACCCAATAAAATGCGGAGCACCATGGCGCAGTTATCGGGCACTTTCGCAGTGGCCACTGCTAAAGCTAAGTCTTCTCAAGTTTCTTATATTCTCAAGCATTTCTGCAATGTCCCTTTCTTACATCAGTATAGTTGTGCAGACAGCCCTGCTATTCATTGCTAGCCAGTATGCTATTTCATATATCTTATAGTGTGTAGTGTTGCAGCAGATATATTTTATAATCTTAAAGGGACAGAGACTTTTTTAGGATTTTGGCTGTTTGGCCAGATGCTGCGACCTTCTGCAAGTGGTCTCTACAGCTTCATCCATGCCTCCTGACACACGCGTGATACAACCCCTTTTATCTCATGCCAAAAATTGATGCATGATGTGTTTGTCAGCATATCTAAGACAGCGCCACCCATTCAAGTAAATGGATGGGTACAAAACTTTGGACTACACTTGGATGTCACCTAACTGCAGTCCGCTATATGCCATCACAGACAATGGAGAAGATTGAAAAATTCAATTCTCTATCTTCTCCTCCCCTGTGATCCAATTTTTGCATGTGATTAGATTAGAGTTTGAGTCGAGTGTCATTAACGTAATCTGCCCCATTCTCTTGCATGAGGAAATCTACAGCCATGTGAGTGAACACTTCACCTGATGGTCCCTGATTATTGTTGGGCCTTAAAGGCCATTGTAGCCCTCTAGAAGTCAAACTTTATAACCATAGATGTACGGCAGTTTTCAGATAGTCACCACCTGCTGCACTGAACATCTGCAGCATTTACATGTACATGTACACCTGATGTTGGGAAGAGCCTAAAAAAAGTTGCTCCTCTTTATATTTAACATGTAATCAGCAGTCCACTTCAAGGTAAAGAAATGTCTCTGCTTTGACACACTGTGTATTGGCATGATATCATTAGGAGGTGCTGGCTTGCTCCTCATTTGACCTGTTCCCTGCTGTCCTATGGATTTCTTGGTGGCTCTGGTGCCCCCCACAGGCCACAGATGACATCCTTAGGGGACTTAGAGGCCTTATGTAGGCCATATGTTTGATACCATTGTTTAAAATACTCTTTTTTTCCAGCTTTTTTTCTTGCTGCATCAAAAAATGTCTACACTTTTTTCTCTAAAGGCGGCTGGATTTTTCTGGCTTTCAGTTTTTTGTAGAACTTTTTTCTAATTATGTGTTTAAGGATCTGTGTTTTTGACAGCAATCATTTGATGCATATATTATGTAATTTAAAGATTTCTCATAGACCAGGGAATTATATTTCATGTTTTAGACTAACAAGAATATAGGAGAATGACATTAAAAAATGTCTAAAACATAATTATATCACGCCACACAGAGTTTTCTCGAGTTAGTTGCATTGTACTCTGTTTTATTTAAATACTGATCTAATGTATAATTTGTCTCCCAATATACATTTCTGAGTTGTCTCTTCATTTTACTCATTCAATCATAATTTTGTACATCTGGATGTCTTTATTCATAGTCACAGTTTTAGTAGAAAAAATTAGATTTGTGAACAGATTCATGCCCAACTCTGAACAGAGAACTTACATTTTTCATGTCTGCCGAAACACCTGAGATCTCATTAGAGAAATTGTATTTTTACATTCAGGAGAGCAGACCATAATATCCCATTTAATGTTTCTTACTATGCAAAAATTCAAGAATTTCCAGTGTGAGTCACTTTTCCTGCAATGCTGATTTGTTTCTAAAACTTTGAGTGAGCGTTCTATCCTGCAATTAAAAAGTTAGACTACACAGAAGAATTTGAAGGTCATTGTAGAACATAAAAGTCAAGCTGGAAGTTCCATTATTTTAATCCTTTTCCTATTTATGGGAAGTGTATAGTCCAAATGTTATAGACATCAGCTTTGTGCTGTATCTACATCATTTTTCCTTATTGCTTTTGGAGGTGTCAGGTTGTGTCTGGTGTTTTGCAGGATGCATCGGGCACAACCTGACAGCCCTGGACGCGCACGAACTGAGGGCAAATATGCCCTCCGATCCTGTTTTGAACAGGAATCATTTCTGCGCATCTGTGCCGCTGTCCAGTGCTGAAATTTCAGTAGCGTGGGAGCAGAGGAGCTGCCTGCGGTGCTGAAATTTCAGTCGTGGAGCTCTCCAGGTGGTAAACTTCAGCGGCGGCTGTGATATGCTGCGCTGTCCATTGTGCTGAATGAGCACGGCTGCATTTCACAGCCGCTGCTCTTTCAGCACCAGGCTTCCGGGAGCCGGTACGATTTTCTGCCAGAGCAGGCGCGATCCAGTGCCCATAGCCTCTCATGTTATGGGTGCCGGATCGCCCCGGATCCAGGAAGATCCAGTTCTGTTTGTTTTTGGCACCAGACACAAATAATGATGCAGACTCTGATTTGGTGTCTTGTGTCAAAAGCAAAAAGAACCAGATCCTCCCGAAAACCACAAAACCAGATGGCAAATAAGCATAATCCGGCTCCATAGGAATACATGGGGGTAAAATTGGATCCGGGTCTGTCCGGTGTGAACTGGACAGACCAGGACCCAAAAAAATGTGGTGTGAAGCCAGCCTTACTTGAACTAGCGAGAACAATTCCTTATTTTAATATTTCTGTAAATTTAGCCACAAATTTCTAAATTATTTTTATTTTACAAAATAGTTTTATTTTTTTCCACTTAAATCAACACTATTTCTACAGATATAACTACATTAGTAGCACAACAAAAGAGGTTGTGCCATTAGGACAACCCTTTTCTTTATGTTTTATCTGACCATATGGACCTTATAGGAAACCTCCTCACTAGGAGCCCCAATATATTATAACATAGTAACATATATCGCTTTAAATTGACAAGTGACTGTGAAATAGTATATTTGTACATGGAGCTCCAATAATTTAGAACAGAAGAATTTGCATGGTTAACCTCCCTGGCGGTCTGTTTAGGTCTGGTTTTCGTTGCTAAAAGCGGGCTTACCCGCGTTCGCGGCAGATGCGGTAAAAAAACCGCATCTGCCGCACTTGCCGCACTTGCCGCATAGCTGCCGCACTTGTGCCGCACTCGCGGCGCGGTTGCGGCGCGGTTGCGGTAATCTGCATAGTAAAGGGAACCATGCAGTAGACATGAGATAATGATTGTATACACTTACATGAGGGCGTCTCCCTGTGTGTGCTGGCACTTGTGAGCTGTGTTCGTCATGCCTGCTCTCCCCCTCCCTTATGCCCGCCCCCTCTCAGCCTGCTATAGTGATGTGAGGCTGATCTCGTCATAAAGGGGCAGGGCTAAATCGCACATCCCGGTAGCCCCGCCCCTTTATGACGAGATCAGCCTCACATCACTATAGCAGGCTGAGAGGGGGCGGGCATAAGGGAGGGGGAGAGCAGGCATGACGAACACAGCTCACAAGTGCCAGCACACACAGGGAGACGCCCTCATGTAAGTGTATACAATCATTATCTCGTGTCTACTGCATGGTTCCCTTTACTATGCAGATTACCGCAACCGCGCCGCAACCGCACCGCGAGTGCGGCACAAGTGCGGCAGCTATGCGGCAAGTGCGGCAAGTGCGGCAGATGCGGTTTTTTTACCGCATCTGCCGCGAACGCGGGTAAGCCCGAGCCTGACTCGGGGTTAACGCTTCTGGTAGTGAATGTTAACCCCGAGTCAGGCTCGGGAATAACGCTAGGAAGGATAAAGAAGCTGGACCCATGGCAATATCTTTATAAGGCTCAGCTTTTTAAGTAGACTCCAAGGTGGGGTAAGTACAAAATCTGAGTATCGGAGCAACTGGTAGAATGTCACATGGGGATTGAGGATGTTGCACACAAAGGAGTTCCGGAAGCAAGAGAATAAATGAAGTAAAGTATGCAGGAATGGAAGCAGGTAAAGCACAGTGTGCATATAAAATACAGAAAACTAGACTTGAATAGCAATCCGTAGACACAGGTGTGTATCTCAATGTGAGTTAAAAGGCCTAGGGAGTTGTTGTCATATGTAAAAAATGATGTTGAGCACAACAGACGTCAGCGGAGTGAAGTAAAGGGAGAAAAGTCCTGACTTGGGACAGGTGTGTAACAATCTTGCAGCTGTATTGTTCTTTATTAGAAACATTGAAAAATGCTCATTCCCATTGGTTAATTCAATTTCTAAAAACCTTCAGAAACATTAACACACAAGACAACAATTTAGAATGTTATTGACCTCCACTGATTATATAGTCCACTGTTCATTTGTATAATATTGCTCCAACTAGTTAATGAAAAGGCTAATGATCATCTTCTATTCTTAATATATTAAAAAAAAACTTATTACATTAACCACTTCACCCCCCGGTGATTTTTTGTTTTTATTTTCATTCTTTGCGCCCTTGCTTTCAAGAGCCATAGCTTTTTTATTTTTCCAGCAATATAGACACATGAGGACTTGTTTTTTTGTGGGACAAGAGTACAGGAAAATGGGAAAAAAATTCCAAGTGCAGTGAAATTGCGAAAAAAAAGTGCAATTTCACATTTGCTTTTTTGCTTTTTTTATTTGCCATTTTCACTATATGGTAAAACAGATGTGACGGTGTAATGCATCAGGTCAGTACCAACCATGCATAATTTTATTGTTATCTAAGGGCCCTTTCACATCAGCGTTTTTTTAAATTTGCGGCAGATGCGGTGAAAAAACCGCATCTGCCGCAACTGCCGCATAACGGTTCCACTTGCGGCACGGTTGCGTTTTTTTCCATAGGAAGTATAGGGGGACTTGCGGCAGATGCGGCAAGTGCGGTATTGCACTTGCGGCAGGTGCGGCAGCGAAAAAAACCGCAGTAAGCCGCGGTTTTTTTCTCTGCCGCACCTGCCGCAAGTGCAATACCGCACTTGCCGCATCTGCCGCAAGTCCCCCTATACTTCCTATGGAAAAAACCGCAACCGTGCCGCAAGTGGAACCGTTATGCGGCAGTTGCGGCAGATGCGGTTTTTTCACCGCATCTGCCGCAAATTTAAAAAAACGCTGATGTGAAAGGGCCCTAAGTGGTGAAAAAAAATTCAGAGGTTTGAAAAAAAAAAAAAGAATCACACTTTTTGCACCATGTTTTGCGACCCGTAGCATCCTCATTTTTCGGGATCTGGGGCTGTGTGATGGCTTACTTTTTGTGGCTTGAGCTGACATTTCTAATAATACCAATTTTAGGTGGATTTGTTGTTTTTATCGCCCGTTATTGCATATTATAGCAATGTTGCGGCAACCAAAATTCTTAATTTTAGCGTTTGGACCTTCTTTTCTGTTACGCAGTTTACGGCTCTCATTAATTGATTTTATATTTAGATAGATTGGGCATTTCTGAATGTGGCAATACCAAATATCTGTATATTTTTTGTTAATACTTTTATTTTGAATGGGGGAAAAGGGGGGGTGATATGAACTTTTGTTTTTTTCATATTTTAAAAAACTTTATTTTGCAATTCATCTTTATTTCACAGTTTCCCATAGGGCGTCACAGTGCTGCAGGATCCAATCGCTTGTGCCATGTCCCGATGAGTTGCAGCACATTGGGACATGGCACTTGCTTTCACTTTTAGTGGTTGGCAGTGCCAGACAACCACTGACAGGAAGCGGTCCCTGATAGCTTCCGGGTTCACACCAGGACCCGGGGCTGTCACGTGAGCACCGGAGATCCTGCAATCATTTTGCAGGATCTCCAGTGCAGGCAGGGAGCAGATGATCCACTCCGCGGCAATTTTGGATCCCAGTGTCAAAGAATGACAGCAAGATCCAAGGGGTTAACAGCACTGATCGGATCCCTAATCCAGTCGGTGCTGGAAGCCCGACATCTCAGCTGATGACATCAGTTGAGATGTCGGGTGTTTGATGTGAGCGCTGCACCGGAGATCACATCAAACAAAGGGAACCTACCCATGACGTTGCACTACGTCAAGGGTTGGGAAGGGATTAAGATTGGCCATATGTATTTAACAAATTCTCACCAGGCTGAGAATTGTTTCTCCTCGCAACCTCCCACCCATGCACATTTTCATATTACCTAAGGGTCCTTGTATTGTGTAGGGAAAGAGCGATAAGAAGGTGTCAGACAACTCTGGCCATCTTTCCTAACAAAAAAAATTATGCAGTGTGTTGAAATCCAGCTACCTATTACCTTTCTTCTTTCAATATTTCCCTTTCAGAGTGCCAACAGGCTTTCAATACAAATCAAGTAGTTGGCTTACGTTAATCTCTTGGGCAAAGCCAACCTATGATTCTTGTTAAGTCTCTATATGAAAGCAAGTATGAGACCTAAAATCGATTCAAATTACACAAAACAAAGTTGGTTTAGATATTGTTTAGGAATTAAAAACTGACCAACTTATCCATTTTCAAGTCTAAAGTTCTATTTGCACTGCACAATGCGAAAAGTTAAATGACCACTGACCGGCAATGTGTTTCAGTCGGCAGTCATTTAATAGCCAGTTTACCCAGGTTTAAATATGCACTGAGTGATCTGTAATAGATTTTTCATTGTGCAAAGGCTTACATTGTAGAATAATCACATTGTTGAATGATGATTTTTTGTGCAAACCAAAACTCATTCCACCCAACAAATGAACATTTTGCTTGTTCACTTGGTAATCTGCAGTCTGTTAGACTTGTTAATGAAAATTATGCAGTGAAAATGAACCTTTAGTCTTCTATATCAAAAATCTAGATTAGAGATGGTTGTGAAAGTTTTTTATTAAAGCAGTTTTGCACAAGACACGTTTATGGCACATGACACGGAAATGTTTTGCAAGACTGAAAACAAAACCTATTAACCTATTACTATCTAAAAAAATATATTAAAAACTGTTCAAAACCATTGATAGAAGGTGAAACTGAAATAACATTTAAACCTATAATATCCTATAAATATGATTAACAGTTCAATAGAAATTCTCCATTAAATATTAAATTCTTATAAATTGCCACTAGCGTCCAAATGACTAGCAATTAAAGAGTTATGTTACAGCCATAAAGTGGCTACATTGCCAATAGGTAAGTCATTTTCTAATAGGAAGGGTTATATTTTATAGTGATATTAATGAATTGGTTCATTTCCATTTTTAGTACATGTCATAACAGTTGTATTTTTCTAATCTAAAGGGTACCACCATTGGGTAAACTTTCAACGACTCTATGACTTGCATAAGGCAGGTTGTATTGATTTTATGTAGTATGAGGGTCCATAAATATGTGAAATTGTAAAAGTCACAAGAAGGCTGCAGAGCTTTCTTATCAACAGACCATAAATAATACATTTAGATCTAAATGTTATATAATAGAAAATCTTTGACCGTTATTGGTTTTTCCAAAGAGATCAGCAGCAAACCAATTAGATTGTTACCAGTTTAAGTTTAAATTAAAGGTCGGGAATTAAAGTAAATGTCGACACTATTTATTTTTTATCAAAATAAGTCTCAACTTCTGTTCAAATTAATTTCTGTGTATTTGTATTTAACCACAAAATTGCCATTTAAATGATAAAAAATCAGTTTTCTTGTAGCTGCCACTGAAGTCAGATAAGGAGCCTAGCGCCTTGTGCTTTGTCTCAATTAAAACCAGTATGTAATAAGTTCCTCAGGGCACTCTAGTGATGCAAGTAACCAGAATCATATTACTTAAAGGGGTTGGATACTACTTTTCTATTAATGACCTATCCTAAGTGTAGGCCATCAATATCCAATTGGAAGGGGTGCAGGATAAAACCCAGCACCCCTGTTGATCAGCTGTTGCCGGTGGTGGTCAGAAGTTCATGGATGCTCCGTCATATCTATAGTGGCAGCAGCTCTGTAATTTCTACAGTGTCCACAGCAGGGTACTACTGAGCCAAGCCTTTTCAAATGAATGAGGGGAGGATTTTTAGTAATGTAAAAGTAGAGAGTCCAGCTCACAACACTGAAGCGTTTCTTTCCATTTGGAGCTCGGATGCACTCTACCAGGACATATAAACATGAATCAGATTTTGAATCTGGCTTCACAAACTTCAAGCTTTCTTTATTTTTAAAATGGGATATATACAGTAAATGCCAACTCCCTATTTTTGCCTCTACTCATTTCACATGTCAAGCATCCTTAGTCATGACTCATAGTCACAGCTCATGACTAAGGATGCTTCACATTTGAAACGCGTAGAGGCAAAAAAAATGCGGATTTGGCATTTACTGTATATATCAAATGTTAAGAATAAAGTATGCTTGGAGATTTGAGAAGCTGGATTCAGAAATGTATTTATATATATGTAGTACTCGGCCACGGTCACTATAGTTTTGACAGAGCTGCTGTATTCAACAGCATCCAAGAGCTTCTGGCCACCACCATCGGTAACAGATTATCAGTGAAGGTGCAAGGTGTCACACCCCTGCCGATCAGATATTGATGACCTATACTTAGGACAGGCCATCAATAAAAAGTAGTGGCCAACTTATTTAACTCTTTTATCTTTCTACAAGATTTATACAGAAGAAAAACGCATAACCGTTCTAAAATTAAATTAATAATTATACAACTTTGTCAGAAAGTTTTGACAGTGCACAAAGTAAACAGACAACAAGCTCAGGAATTCTTAAACTGGATTTGCAATTTATGTGACGGCCTCCTCCAACAAGTCTTTAATACTGTCCCATGTAATTTTTCTGAAGGGACATATCTCGAGAACTCCAACAGTAAGGACATCACATTAGCTAATAGAATTGAAATATTAACTGGAAAGCTTGATCTTGTGACATTAGGGGCAAACATAATGCTTGTAGTATTATGTATAAGCATGCTTTCATATTGCGATTTTAGAGGATCCGTGGCTGTCCGTTGTAAAACGGACAGCCACAGATCCGATTTGGCCCCCATGTTATCCTATGGGGATCGGATCAGATCGGATTTGGCCTAATTGCCATCCGATTTTGTCGGATCCGATTTGTGTCAGATTTTTTGCTGTGCCCAAAATCGGTGACTGCTCCGATTTTGGGCACAGCAAAAAATCGGACACAAATCGGATCCCACAAAATCAGATGGCAATTAGGCCAAATTCGACCCGATCTGCGGCCTTTAACCTGAGGGCCAATGGAGTATCGTTTCTCGGACCCGATTCTAGTGTACTAAGCATGCTCAGTACACTACAACTGCTCCTAACAATCCAATTTCACTTCCGCAATGTATATACATATATTGCGGAAGTGAAATTTAGTAAAAGAAAGGATTAAAAATAAAAAAGTATGTATGCTCACCTGTCCAGCGAGTCCCCCAGCGCCTCCAGCAAGCTCCGGACAGGACCTGCGGTTATGTCACAACACGGCAGCGTCATCGGGTCCTATGACCGCAGTTACCACAATGTAACCGCAGGTTCTATAAGCATCCGGACCTTGCTGGAAGTGCTGGGGAACTCCCTGGAAGGTGAGCATATATAACTTTTATTTTTAACCCTTTCTTTTACTAAATTTCACTTCCGCAATGTATATTATACATTGCGGAAGTGAAGGTGCCCGCTGCCTCCTCAGCTGTTTTTTCTGTGTCCGGACCCGTGATATTCACGGACCCGGACACAGAAAAGGTCACCTCCTGTGGTGTCCATTCCTGTCCATGGAGTCCTACAAAAAGTAGGATTCCATGGACAGGATAAATACGTGTTGTGAAACCAGCCTAAGTCTGATGGAAGTGTGCAAGCAGTGAGAGCAATTATCAGAATGTCTGCATACTATGGAGAGCTCTATGCTCATATTGAGTTTGGTCAGGCAGGAAGTTATTGTATCCCGGTAAAGGTACTAATTATCACCAAATTCTATTGTCAATTCACAGCAGAGTTTTGATTCCTGATTCCTTATCTGGATTGATCTAATCTTGTTATGAGCATGGTGCTCTGGCGCATGTCATTTGTGATTTCATCATTTTTACTTCAAGTACGAGGAAGCAAAAGTATATTGGATATGTATAACACTTGAATATTACATCTCAGAAGTTCCTGCTCAGTAAGAAATGCTTATCTAAACAATTTGCTTTGGATCTGGCTTATAAGGTGGCTTTTTTCTCCCTGAAGCTATGTTCACATGGGTGATTTTTCGGTCAGAGTGCTTCCTCTTAAAAAACTGACAGCACTTAGACCAATATTATTCAATTGGGCTCTTCAGATAATACATTTTACATGGACCGAACATCTTGTGAGACAAATGCAGTATGCCCTGGTCTTCTCTGTATTTCAGATGAGGCTTTCTAGTTAAAGGGAACCAGCCACCAGGATTTAACCACCTATAAATCAGTGTAGGAGATGATTGACCTGTGCAGCTTGACATCACCATTTGGGTTTTCCATTTATTCCC